>JAKSZT010054281.1:6600817-6639366 GCA_026826555.1 Tolypeutes matacus
GATAGATAGATAGATAGATAGATAGATAGATAGATAGATAGATAGATAGATAGAGATGGAGATACATATGTAGGAAATGGATTCAAAATCACAGCATCACAGCTAGGAAACAAAAAGCAGCAGCTGTTTGTGCCAGTGCTGAAGGATGCCAAGCAGCAGTCGGCCTGTGTTCCAGTCCAGGTGTGTGCATAGAGCGTGTTCCGTGGCAGTTTATGAGTAAGGATGGTGAAAGGGCACTGGAGGCGCACTTCTACGTGCTCCTGACCACTTAGCTGCAACTGAGAGTTTTGGTGCAAGTCCCTGCTTCTCCACACACCCACATTTCTTCTCTAAAAGCCTAGTTTTCCTTTCAAAGAAGGGAAACTGTCTTGTTCACTGTAGTTGTCCCAGTACTTGGCATGCAATAAGCACTTAATAAATGTTTGTTGGGCAAATAAGTGATTTAGTCAATGAATGAATATATGTTCCCACACAGAAGAGGATGAGCTCACTGTACAGCTCTGAGAAACTTGGCCAATGTTGTTTCGCCATCGTGTGGCCTTCTAGACTATTGCAGCAGCTGAAAGGCATGTAGCTGTCCTGGACTTCCACAACTGTCTAGAAAAGGGTGCCTCTAGCTGTGTTTTCCAACTGGGCTAGTAAAATTAACCAATATGACCTACTACCGTCGCCGCCTTCTCCCATGCCTACCTTTCTGTCTGTTTCTTTTAACTCACCTAAGAGTTAGTGTTTCTCTGATTCGTGTTTATTTCTCTGCTCTTCTCATTGTGAAGATCTTGTTGACCCATTTAACTTGCGTGCTAATGACTCCTAATTCTATATCTCGGTCATAGACATCTTCCCCAAGCTTCAGACTCCTTATATACACTTTCACAGGTACATGCATCTCTCTAAACAGGACTTTAGCCACCTCCCACAAATTTGGATATGTTGTACTTTTGTTGTTCTACTTATCAAAATATTTTATAATTTCCCTTTTGATTTTATCTTTGACCCATGAATTATTTTGAAGTGTGTTGTTTCTCTTCCAGAGCATTGGGCATTTTCCTTTATGTCGTATTGTTATTTATTTCTAATTGAATTACATTGTGTCCATAGAACACACGTTACAAGATTTCAATCTTTTAAAATTTATTGACACTTGACTTATGTTCCAGCATGTTGTCTCTCTTGGGGAATGTACCATATTCACTGGAAACAATGTATAGCCTGCAGTTGTTGGATCTAGCATTCTGTAAATATCAGTTGGATCAAGGTGGTAGATAGCATTCAGATCTTCTATGTCTTTACTGATTCTTTTGTCAATTTGTTGTATCACTTGCTGAAAGAGGCAGATTAAAAACTACTACTACAATTATGGAGGTGTCTATATTTCTTTATTTTTTCTTCATGTACTTGAGCCTCTGTTATTAAGCATATATATATATTTAATTGCTATGTCTTCCAGATGAATTGTCACTTTTCTGATTCTAAAATGTCTCTTTATCCCTGGTAATACAGGCATAACTCATTTCATTGTGCTTCACAGATATTATGGTGTTACAGATGGAAGGTTTGTGGCAACCGTGCGTTGAGCAAGTCTAGAGGAGCTGTTTTTCCAACAGCATGTGCTCATTTCATGTCTGTGTCATAATGAGAATATTAGATCAACTTAGCTGATACAGCAACGGTGGGATTTGAGAGGACTGCCTCCAATTTTGAAAGAAGTTATACTGTGAGTAGAACTTTACAGAGAAGTCTTTCATGAAAGGAAGAGTCAATCCATATGGCAAACTTCACTGCAGTCTTACTTTAAGAAGTTGCCACAGCTACCCAGCCTTCAGCAACCATTACCCTGATCAGGTCAGTATCCATCAATGTCAAGGCAAAACCCTCCACCAGCAAAAAAGATCACAACTCCCTGAAGATTCAGATGATGGTTAGTGTTTTTTAGCAATAAAGTATTTTTGATTAAGGTATGTACATTGTTTTTTAGACACAATGTTATTGCATGCTTAATAGACTATGTTTACTGTAGTGTAAACATAACTTTTATATATACTAGGAAACCAAAAAAAACTGACTCACTTTATTGCAGTATCCTCTTTATTGTGATGGTCTGGAACTGAACTTGCAACATCCCTGAGGTATGCCTGTCCTCTGACCTTACGAAAAGCACCCCACCCAGCCTTCCTATTCTTACTGTTTGCACATGAGAAATCTCTTTGGTCTACTTCTTTCAACCTATCTTTGTCCTTATATTTAAAGTGTGTCTTTTGTAGGCAGCATATAGTAGAGTCTTGCTTTTTTTTTTTTTTTTTTTTTTAGGATTCAAATTTTCAATTTAATTTTTTTTTTTTTTTTTTTTTTTTTTTACTTTCCAGTGGTTTTTTTTTTTTTTTTTTTCTAAAGAAGCTTTAGATTACATAAATGTTGCATCAGAAATATAGGGGGTTCCCAAATATCCCATCCCTTCCCCTCCCACACTTTCCCACATTAACAACATCTTTCATTAGTGTGGTACATTTGTTACAATTGATGAACACATATTGAAGCATTGCTACTGTGATGGTTAGGCTAATGTGTCAACTCGGCCAGGTAATTGAGCCCAGTTTGTTTAGTCAAGCAGGCACTGGGCTAATTGTAATACAAGGACAATTATGGGTTTTCGTCATCAGTGAGTTTACTGCAGAGATGGCTGATTACATCTACATCTACTAGGGAGATTGCTATCAGCAATGAGCGACACTATCCAATCAGTTGAATGTCTTAAAAGGGAAGCGATTTCAGCATTCAGAGAGAATTTTCCAGGTCATCTTTAGACAGCCAACGTCTCCCAGAAACTTATCAAGGACCTTCATTGGACTTTCATCAAAGCCCCTGGTTTGCAGCCTGCCTGAGGAACCTGGACTTGTGCATCGCCACGGTCATGTGAGAGAATCTTATAAATCTCATACTACCTACAAATATCTCCGTTGATTCTGTTTCCAAAAGAACCCTGACTAATACAGCTACTAACCACAGAATATAGTTTACATTATAGTTTTCACTTTGCCCCACACAATTTTATAGCTTTTGACAAAATGTATAATGGCCCTTATCTGTCATTGCAATGTCATAAAGGACAATTCCAATGTCCCCAAAATGCCCCCATGTTACACCTATTCTTCTCTCTCCCTCCCCTCAGAACCTCTGGTGACCACTGCCTTTGCAGCAATGATACAAGTTCTTCCACTGCTAGATAATGTTTACTTTAGTCCATTGTTTATTCCCCAGTCTTGAGGATTTGGGGATGGTGATGCCCATTCTGTTTCTGACTGAGAGGGGGCTTAGATCCCATGGGGCAAATGGATGAAATTATCTTGCTTGCAGTTGTAGATACTGTTTTGGGGGATGGTCATTGTCCATCATCATCCTTTTGTTAGTTGTCCTAGGTGAGTCCAATGAACTGGAGAGTAGGTGTTGCAACTTTGCTGAGATTCAGGGCTCAACTGACATATGGACAGACTGAAATTTTAAGTCCCTGGGACATATAATTAACAAATATAGTGTTAATTATAGGTTCAAATAAAAAAGAAAGAAAACACATGTGTAGGGAGATCATAAATGAGTCTATCTCTGTTACATTGGGGAGCATATATTCCAAAGTAAGGCCCACTGACAAGGTGCCAAGTTCCTGAGATTGTCTGCCCTGCTTATAGTGTCCAGATGTCTCTAGAGCCTTCAGGAGCCCTGATGTTTGAGGCACTGTTTACTGTGGCAGTCAGTGAGATCCTGCTGAGACGTGCATAAGAGTAACCTCTGGAATGACCTCCCAATTCACTTTGAAATCTCTTAGCCATAAAAATTTATTTGTATTTAATATTTCCCCCTTTTGTTCAAGGTCTTTTTCCAGATGCATCACTAGTCGGTGCTTAGTAATAATCCCTCGGTGCCAGGGAAGCTCATCCCCAGGAGTCATGTACCATGTTGGAGGGGAAGGTAGTGTATTTATATGCTGAGTTTGGTTTAGAGAAAGGCCACATTTGAGCAACAAGGAGGCTTTCAGGAGGTAACTCTTAGGCAATAAATAATACTAAGTTTCAATTTCATGAGAAAAGGTTCATGAGTACAATGATCAGTATCAAGGACCTGGCGTAATGATCTATCTTCCTTCTCTAGGCAATGCCTGTGTACTCAGGGGATTCTTGCCTTTCTATTAGAGACTGTACCAGGACTCCCCAGGATGGGAATTCAATATTCTTTTGGTTATTGTGTGGGTCTCCACCCACTAAGACAACGCCCCATGACCACTTGAATATATTCATATGCCTTAGAGGCATGCCCCAAGTGTACTCCTCCCCACACACACCACCCCCCACTGTCACCGACACACCACACAGTGATCTTCCCCTGCCACAGTTGTGACCCTTCTGCTATCCAAAACGTCCCCAGAAACAAAGCCAAAAAAAAAAGCAGATAAAATTAATAAGAAAATAAAATAATTATAACAATAAATAACAAATAAAATAATTTAAAAAATTTTTATCCATTGGGTCTTTTTTCACTGTAAGATCAGTTATCTTTTATGTACAGTGACAATTTCTTCCACATGTTCCCCTAGTGTCTTTTTTTTTTTATTCTGACAATCTTTAGCTTTAATTAGAATGTTTAGACCATTAAAACCTAATGTAATTATTGATACAATTGGGTTTAGTTCTCCCATTTTGTTTTTTATTTTTTATTTGTTCACTCTTTCCTAATTTCCTAATGTGCTTTCCTAATTTTTCACAATTGACTTAGAGTTAATAATGTACCATTTCAAGTAAAATGTAGAAGAACTGCAGATATGCAGTTCCCTCTTCCACCCCATCCCCACTTATCTTTATGTTGAAATTGTCATAGTATTACAGCTACTTACATTTAAACCCCTATCAGAAAAGCTATATTTTTGCATTCAATACTCATAAAATTTTTAAAGAATTTAAAAGAAAATAACTACTTTTTATATTTCCCAAACTATTTTATCCTTTCTATTGCTTTTCCTTCATTGTTGAATATCCAAGTTTTCCTCAAGTACCATTTTCCTTCAGCATAAAAAGAACTTCATATCACACTTGTAAAGCAGGTCTGCTTGTAACAATTTTTCTTAGTTTTCCTTGTTCTGAGAATATCTTTATTTTGCCTTCATTGCTGAATGATATTTTTCCTCAATATACAATTCTGAATTGACAGTTCTTTCAGAATTTTAAAGAGTTTGTTCCACTATCCTCTGGCCTTCATGGTTTCTAATATGAAATCTGTGGTCCTTCAAAATAATTGTTCCCCTGAATGTAATGTGTCATTTTTCTCTAACAGCTTTCAAAATTTCTTCTTTATTTTTGGGTTCCAAAAATTTGGTTGTGATATATCTAGGCACAACTTTCTTTGCTTTTTTACTATTTGGGTTTTGCTGTACTTCTTGAGTCCATAAATGTATATCTTTCACCAAATTTGAGGAGTTTTCAGCTATTATTTCTTCAAATATTTTTTCTGCCCCAATCTTTATGTCTTCTCCTTCTTGAACTCCAGTGACACAGATTTTAGACCTTTTTATATTTTGATATTTTCCCACAGTTCCCTCATATTCTGTCATTTTTCCTATGTTTCTCTCTGTTCTTTGGATTGAATTATTTTTATTGATCTACCTTTATTTCACTGGCATATTTTTCTGCCATTTCCATTCTGCTATTGAGTCTATGCAATAAAATTTTAATTTCAAACAATATATTTTTCAGATGTAACATTTCCATTTTGTTCTTTTTAATAATTTCTCTTTCTCTACTGTGAAGTTCTATCTTTCTGTTCCTTTAAGTGTGTTTACCATTACTTCATGGAGCATAGTGAAAATAGCAGCCTTCCTGTCCTTGTCTGATAATTTCAACATCTGAATTATGTTAGGGTTGAACTATTTTTTTTTTCACTTGAGAATCAGTCACATTTTCCTGATTCTTTATGTCAAGTAATTTTAGACTGTGTCATGATATGTGACTCTTATAGTGTATAGACTCTGAGTCCAAGTGAGATTGAGACTGTCCAAGTTCAAACACAAAATTAGATATCCTTTTCTTTGGCTGTTTTCTCTTGGGTTCTTTTCACAATCTCCAGACTCGGGGTCCTCTTTTGTTGGTTCCTCTGGTCAATAAAATGAAATGTCTATCAGCCACTTATGCTACTGCTCCACTCTGTGCTCTACAAGTCAGACCCTACTTGGGGAAGAGCTACCAGAGAAAAGAAGAAAATTAATAAGAAATTCACTCAATTTCATCTTTTATTTCCATTTTTTTACTTCCCTTCACAATACACCTGCCTTTTCTTTTTTTTTTTTTTTTTTTTTTTACTTTTCAAAGTCCTCCAGTAGTTCTCTCTTTTGTTAACTTTTTATTGTAGTAACATGTATACAACTTAAAATTTCCTACTTTAATCCCTTCCAATTGTACAGTTCAGTGGTATTCTCAGATAGTTATTGTGCTGGTTTGAGTCTTTCGTGGGCCCCAGAAAATTCTGTTCTTAAAGCTAAACCATTTCTGTGCATGTAAACCTAATGAGGTGGGACCTTTTGGTTAAATTACTTCAGTCATGGGTGTTTGATTAGATTGTGTGACCCAGGGTGGATCTTAATTCTCTTACTGGAGTCTTTTATAAATGGAGAAATAAAAAGCTGCAGACACAGAAAACAGCTGCAGAGACAGAGAGGAACCCAGAAGCTGAGAGAAAAGGACCTCAAGAGCCAGAAGCTGAGATGAATGGAACACAGAGGCTGAGAGGAAGCCACTTTAACTAGAAGCTGAAAGCAATGAGGCCTGGAGGAGAAGGGAGAGAGGAATGGATGCTGCCATATGCCTGATTGCCCACAGCTGCACATCTTCTGATGATACCACCATGTACCTGATGATCCACAGCTGCATCTCAGGAAGAAAGTATCTGAGATGATGCCTTGATTTGGACATTTTCATGGTCTCAGAACTGTAAGCTCATAAGTTAATAAATCCCCATTGTAAAAACCAACTCATTTCTGATATATTGCTTTGACAGCATTTAGCAAACTAAAACAAAAATCTTTGTATTTTCTCCAGAAACATCAGTGGCATCAAACAGCAGCAAACCCTGGAGGAAGCAACGAACCTGATTTTCAGAGTTGCAAATTATATTTTAATTATTTAGTTTTCAGGAAAAAATTAAATGACACACACAAAAAAGAGGAAAGTATGGCCCATACACTGGGGAAAAAAAGACATTAATAGAAATTGTCCCTGAGGAAGCCCAGATATTGGATTTATGGACAAACACTTTAAATATTACAAATATATTCAAAGAAGTAAAGGAAACTATATTTAAAAATTAAAGAAAATTTTGAGAATAATATCTCACTAAACAGAGAATATCAATAAAGATATTGAAATTATAAAAAAGGAGCACAGAAAAATCAGAGTTCAAATAGTACAAAGCTGAAATTAAAAATTCATTAGAGGGGTCAACAGCAGATATAAGCTGGCAGAAGAGAGAAACTGTGAATTTGAAGATAGGTTACTTGAGATTATCTACTCTGCCAAACAGAAAGAAAAATGAATGAAAAAGATGAACAGATTCTCAGAGACCCGTGGGACACTTTGTTATCAAGAATAACACTTTGTTATCAAGAATAACAAAGCATAATGGAGGTTTCAGTAGTATAGAAGATAGATAAAGGAGTGGAAAGAATATTTGAAGGAATAAAGACTGAAAACTTCTCAAATATGATGAAAAACATTAGTCTCCATATCCAAGAAACTCAACAAATTCCAGGTAGGATAAACTCAAAGAGATCCACACCAAGACACATCAAAAACAAACTGTCAAAAGACAAGTGGAAAATCTTAAAAACAGCAAGAGAAAAGCAACATTTCAAGGGATCCTCAATGAAATTAACAGCTAACTTCTCATCAGAAACTTTGGAGGCCAGGAAGCAATGGTATGATCTGTTTAAAGTGCTGAAAGAAAAACTATTAATCAAGAATTCTATATTCAGCAAATCTATCCTCAAAAGATGAAGGAAAAATTAAGATATTCCCAGAAAATTTATCATTAGCAGACCTCACCTAGAAGACATACTAACAGGATTCCTCTAGGCTAAAACAAAAGAACAGTAGATAGGAACCTGAATCCACACAAAGCCAAAAAGAACACTTCATAGGCAAATGTTTATGATACAGTATAAATACATTATTGTTTGTAACACTTTTCTTCACCTATCTGATTTAAAAGAAAACTGCATGAAGCAATAATTATAAAACTGTGCTGATGGATTTATAATGTATAAAGATGTAATTTGTATGACAATAATAGGGCAAAGGACAAGGGAGATACTGGAGCTACAGTGGAGCAAATTTTTCATATATTATTGAAATTCAGTTAGTATTAATGCAAACTTGATTGTTTTAAGATGTTAATTGGAATCACTAGTGTAACTACTAAGAAAAAACTCAAAAAA
This sequence comes from Tolypeutes matacus, assembly GCA_026826555.1. Classification (NCBI taxonomy): domain Eukaryota; kingdom Metazoa; phylum Chordata; class Mammalia; order Cingulata; family Chlamyphoridae; genus Tolypeutes; species Tolypeutes matacus. Next base: position 6,609,285 of record JAKSZT010054281.1, read on the forward strand.
AATTTGAGGACACAAGATGGGAATTATAATAGTGCATATGAAATATATATCTAACACAAAAGAAGGCAGTAATGAAGGAATAAAGAAACAAAAAGATATGACATACAGAAAAAACAAAGTGCTGATATATGTCCTCATTTCAATTTCAACAATTACATGAAGCATAAATGAATGAAATACTTTTATCAAAAGACAGAGATTGACAGAATGGATAAAAACAAAAAAACATGATCCAACTATATGCTGTCTACCAAGAGATACACTTTAGATTTGAAGACACAAAAAGGTTGAAAATAAAAAGGTAGAAAATGATATAACTTGAAAACAGTTTAAAAAATAGGTTCAAAATAGGTTTTGAAACAAATTATTACTAGAAACAAAAAAACACATTTATCCTAATAAAAGGGTCAACTCATTAGGAAAACAGTGATTATAAACAAATGCAACTACCAACAAGCTCCAAAATATATGGAAAAAAAAAAAAAACACTAAATGAACTGAAGGAAGAAGTTAGACAATTTAGCAGTAATAGTTGGAGTTTTAAATACTCCACTTTCAATAATCAATAGAGGGGCCAGATGTGGCTCAAATGGTTGGGCGTCCGTCTGCCATATGGAGGGACCTGGGTTCAATTCCCGGGACCTCCCGGTAAAATTAAAAAATATATATATATATAGAAGGAGCATGGGCTGCCAGGCTCTGTGTGCCTGGTGAGCCAACAGGCTCCCCAGGAGCCATGCAGCAAGATGATGACCTAACAGGAGAGAGATGGAGGGGAGAGACAAGACAAGATGCTCCAAAAGCTCTGAAAACCAGGAACCAAGGTGGCGCAGGTGGCAGAACACCTCTCTCCTACATCAGAAGTCTCCAGGATCGAATCCTGGAGAAGACTGGAGGAGGAGGATGAGAAGAGATGGCAGGAAACAGACACAGAGAATTGCCCAGTGAATGGACACAAAACAGCAAAATGGGGAAGGGCAGGGTTTAAAATGGATAAAGTAAATAAATAAATCTTTAAAATAATAATAATAATAATCAATAGAACAACTAGCTAGACAGAAGATCAGTAAGGAAACAGAAGCCTTCAATAACACCATAAACCAAGTAGATCTAACATATATCAATAGAACAATCTAACAACAATAGAAGAATATTTATTCTTCTTAAGTACAATGAAACATTCATGAATTATATTCTCTAGCCACCATGGAATTGAATTAGAAATTAATAACAGAAGAAATGTGGGAAATACATAAACATGTGAAAATTAAACAACATTCCTAAATAATAAATGGGTGAAAAAAGAAGTTTTGAGAGAATTAAAAATTACTTTAACATGAATGGAAATGAAACACAACTACAAACACTTTTGGGATTCAGCTAAAGCAGTGCTCAGAGGGAAATTCATAGCTGTTAGCACTTATATTTTTTAAAAAAAGAATAATAAAATCAATAACCTAACTTTCTACCTTACAATGCTAGAAAAAGAAGAACAAACTAAGCTCAAATCAAACAACAAGAAGGAAATAATAAAGAGTAGAGCATAAATTTAAAAAATAGTAAATACAAAAACAATAGAGAAAATCAGTGAAAGCAAAAGCCAGCTCTTTGAAAAGATCAACAAAAATGATAAATCTTTGGCTCAATGGCTAAGAAAAAAAGAAAAGAATCAAATACCAAAATCGGGAATGAAAGTGGGGAAGTACAATGGATTACATAGAAATACTATGACCAACTGTATTCTCAAAAATTACATTAACTAGACGAAATTGACAAATTTCAATAGAGACACAAACTACAGATAGTGATTCAAGAAGAAATGGAAAGTCTGAATAGACTTACAAAAAGAAAGAGATGACAGTAGTAATTTAAAATCTACCCACAAAGAATGCTCCAGGCCCAGATAACTTTCCTAGTTAATTCTACCAACTATTTGAAGAAGACTTAATACCAATCTTTCACAAATTCTTCCCAAAATTATGAAAATTAAGGAACACTTCCCAAATCATTATATTAGACCAGAGTTATTCTGACTCCAAAATCATACCAAGACATCACAAAACTATAGACCAATGTCCTTTATGAATATAGACACAAAAAATGCTCGGCGAAATTCAGCAAACCTAACCCAGCAGCATATCAAAACAATTATCAACATGCCCAAGTAGAAGTTATTCTAAGAATGTAGGCTTGGTTTAACATCAGAAACTCAATCAAGGTAATATATCATATTAATAACAGACAAAAGGTCAAAAACCACATGATCATCTCAATAGTCACAGAAAAACATTTAACAAAATTTAACTACTTTTAATCATCTTAATAGTCAAAGAGAAACATTTGACAAAATTCAACCAACTAGGAATAGAGAAAGGAATGTCCTCAATCTGATAAAAGGCATCTATGATATAAAAGAGTCAACATCATACTTAATCATAAAAGACTGAATGCTATTCCTCTAAGTTCAGGATCAAGGCAAGAATGTCCACTCTTGCATCTTCTATTCAAGATTATACTGAGGTCCTAACCAGATCGATTAGGCAAGAAAAAAAATAAATGGTATCCAGATTGGAAAAGAAGAAGCAAAATTATTTGCAGATGACATCATCTTATATTAGAAAATTCTAAAGGAATTCATTTAAAAAAACTACTAGAACTAATAAGTGAGCTCAGCAATGTTGCAGGACACAAGCTCAATATGCAAAAATAATGATATTTCTATATTAAATAAGAATATTAATACAGATGTAATAAAAATATATTATAAATTCTATACAAATATTCTATATTTATAGCAATGAACAATCTAAAAATGAAATTAAGAAAGCACTTCCATTTACAACAGTGTCAAAAATAATAAAATATTTAAGAATAAATTTAACTAAAGAAATGCAAGATATACACTGAAAACTACAAAACATTGTGAAAAGAAATTAAAAAAGATCTAAATAAATAAAATGACCCTCCATGTTTATGGATCAGAGTTTTAATATTGTTAAAATTACAATTCTCCTCAAATTAATATCAAGATCCAATGCAATTCCTACTAAAATTTCAGCTGCCTTTTCTGGACAGAAATTTGACAATCTGACTGTAAAATTCATGTGGAAAAGCAAGTTACCCAGAACAGCCAAAACAATCTTGAAAAAGAACAGTTAGAGGGCTCACACTTCCCAATTTTAAAACTTACTGCAAAACTACAATAATCAAAACAGTGTGGTATGAGCATAACATAGACATATAGTAAATAAAATAAAATTAAGAGTCAATAAATAAACCCTTATATTTATGGTTCACTGAATTTTTACACGATTCCAAGACAATAATATGGGGAAAGAATAGTCTTCATCAAATGGTACTGGGGCAACCAAATATCCATAGGCAAAAGAACGAAGTTGGATCCCTACCTCATACCATACACAAACATTAAATCAAAATGGATCATAGAACCAAATGTAAGAGGTAAAAGTATAAAACTCTCAGAAGAAATCATAGAAGTAAATCTTCATGACTTTGGTTAGCCAATGATTTCTTAAATCTGACAACAAAAAGCACAAGTAACAAAATTTTAAAATGGATAAATCAGACACCAATAAAATTAAAAAATGTTTGTGCATTAAAAAACACCACCAAGACAGTGAAAAAATAATCCACAGTATGGGAGATAATATTTGCAAATCTTCTATATGATAAAGGACTTGTACCCAGAATACACAGAGAACTCAATGATAAAAAGACAACCCAATTTTAAAATGAGCTAAGTATTTGAATAGACATTTCTCCAAAGAAGATATTCAAATGTCACATATGAAAAATGCTTATCATCATTAGTCATTAGAGGAATGAAAGTCAAAACCACAATAAGATACCACTTTGCATCCACTAGGATGGCTAAAATAAGAAAAACAGATAATAACAACCACTGGCAAGGATGTGGAGAATTTGGAATGTCTCATACCCTGCTGTTGAGATTGGAAAATGGTGCGACAACTTTGAGAACATTTTGATAGTTCCTCAATATGTTAAATATAGAGCCACAATCTCATCCAGCAACTCCACTCTAAGTTTATATCCAAAAGAAATGAAAGCATATGTCTATGCAAAAACGTGTATATGAATGTTCATAATATCCAAAAAAGGGAAACAACACAAATGGCCATCAACTGATAAGTGGATAAACAAAATGTGGTATATACATCCAATGGAATATTATTCAGCACAAAAAGGGGATGAAATGCTTATATACATGCTAAAACATGGATGAACCTTGAAAACATTATGCTAAGTGAAAGAAACCAGTGACAAAAGAGTTTATATTATATGACACCATTTATATGAAATCCAGAAGAGGCAAATCCATGAGACAGAAATTGGTTGCCAAGGGCTGGGCTGAGAAGGGATGAGGTGACTTCTAATGGGTCTAAGTTTTATTTTGAGAGTGATGAAAATATCTTAAAATTAAATAGCGGGGATGATCGCACAACCTTGAATTTACCGAAAGCACTGAATTGTGCACTTTAAAAAAGCATGGATTTATGCCATGTGAATTGTATCTAAATAAAGCTGCTATTTTTAAAATTAGGTAGTTTTTTTTTCACCTATCAGTAAAAGTTTGATAATATACAGTGTAAGTGTAAATCCAAAACAGGAACTGATTACGGACCAGGTAGGATAAGGTCAATATGCCCTCCCAGGTCTTCATCTGATACGGTATTGCTTCAGAGCAAAGATTAAGAGACAACTGCTTTGCAGGTGAATGCAGATAAGCAAGAGAAAAATAGAGCTGTATGCTAAAAGTGGCAGTATAAATTGGTACAACCTCTTTCAGGGACAATTTTACAATTTCTATCAATATTTAATATGCATATACCTCTTGATCCAGAATTTCCAATTCTAGGAACATATTCTGGTATATTCAAAAATGTGTCCATAAGATCAGGTATATTATTGGACAGGGAAATTTTGAATAAGATTTGTGGATTAGTGAATAGGATTGTACCAAAGTTAATTTCCTGACTTCAACCATGATGTTATAGTTACGGAAGTTGTTAATATTAGGGTAAGTTTGGTAAAGTGTATATGGGGCTTCTCTGTACTATTTTGGTAGCATTTTTGTTAAGTAAAAAGCTTATTTCAAAATAAAAAAGTTAAAAATGCAATATCATATATAGCTTTGGAAAAATATGTGTGCTTCCAAATATAGCTCTGTCTAGAAATAAACACCAAATTCAGAAGAATGGTTTCATAGAGAATACAAAGCAAGGAGATATACGTGTAGAGATGGCTTCAACTACACTTGCAATATTTTGTTTTGTTTTGTTTTGTTTTTTTAAGCTAGATGATAGTTGTTCAGGTGTTAGTCACATTATTCTTTGAAATTTATATATATATATATATGGGACTTTTATAATAAATTATGAAAAGGAAAATGTACAGATACAAATCAATGCAAAAAATGTTGCAATCGATTTCCTGGGTCCATGATTTCACCCTGATCCCATCCATGGACCCAGGATTAAAGCCTTTGGTTTCAGGAATTTTACAGATTAGAAAATCCATTGGGTGCACGAAGGTACTTTTTACTCCACCTCTGGTTATATCTAAAGAAACAGGAACGTGTTCCTGCCAGGACGCTCCTCTGTCACTAGGATGGAAGAAAGGAGAGTCAGATAGAAAAACAAAAGAGGTAAAATCTTTCAAGGACTCTTTGTTCCATGGCTAGAGCTGCTCTCTTTATTCACAGGGAGATGCCCAGCCACCAGGTGAGGCAAGTACAGTGAGTCTCTCCTTCAGCTTCTGCACACTTGCGCAAACTATTTTTGTCAGTATTGATGATTCATACCTTCAGCTGAAAACAGTGGCCATTCCCTAGCAACCACGCATCTTTTTTCCCAAACATTTCCAACTTCTCTGGATTCCTATGGCGACTGTTCTTTTCTTCCTGCATCAAACTTCCCAGCTTTTCCACTTTCAAATCATCATGGGTGCATGTTCTGAACCAAAATAACAGCCAAGAAACACTGGTGTGACCCAGATGCCACAAGGAGCCAGATCGCTTTTGTGCTTTTTGAACCATAAGAGAGAAGAACTTATCAGGAATAATTTTAGCTCCCTCTCACCTTTGTTTACCTCTCCTGGGTCTCCAAAAAAAAAAATCCAAAACAGGAACTGATTACGGACCAGGTAGGATAAGGTCAATATGCCCTCCCAGGTCTTCATCTGATACGGTATTGCTTCAGAGCAAAGATTAAGAGACAACTGCTTTGCAGGTGAATGCAGATAAGCAAGAGAAAAACAGAGCTGTTTCCTAGCAATTCTTCTTGAAACTTGATTACACTGATTTGCCTCCACAGTTTAGCACTCATCTTACTGAGCAGCATTCTGCTCAATGGACCATTCTCCCCTTCTTGAAGTACTCTTTCTTCCTGGCCTTTGAGTTCATCAGCATGCCATTTCTTTAGAATCCTTTGCTTGGTGCTCTTTCTCTTTCTGATCTGTAAATGGTAGAATGCCTCAGGTTTCCATACCGAGCCCTCTAACCTGCTCTATCTCACATTCTGCCTAAGTTACTCAACATTCTTTGACTTTATGTCCCATCTATGTCCCAGCAACTCCCAAATTTATATCTCCAACCCAGACTTCTTTTAGCTGACTGGTATCTGACAAATCCATTTGAGAACTGCACAGTTATATCAAATTTTTGTAGAGTTTTTAAATTAAAGATGTTGCAGGGTTTACAGAAAAATCATGCATAAATATCCATGCATATACCGCCTTATTATCAACACCTTGCATTAATGTGGTACATTTGTTACAATTCACGAAAGAACATTTTTATAATTGTACTTTTATCCATAGTTCACGGGGTTTACATTAGGCTTCACTTTCTTCCTTAGCGGTTTCCTTAGAGATGAGTCAATATAGTAAACAGGGAGAAGAGGCTGGGATTCTTGGCGCATATGGGGCTTCCAGAAGAATTTCGTCTTTGTTGTCATTGAGCACTACAGCCTTCGCTGCCTTCCTGGGGTCTTGGGAGACCAGAGTTGAAGCTGTTTTTCTAGTTACTTGGATCAACGTCCTACCTCCTCCCCTCAGGCTATAAGTATTGCCCGGAGGGTGAGGACTAGGTGAAAATTAACACCTTCCTTAAACAGCTGAGTTGAATAAGTCTTCTCAGGATTTCACATCTAGTCACCCAAACTTTTAACAGGAACGAAGGAAGGTAAACAATTCAGAAATAAAATATTTCTAGGACATTGCTGGGCGTAACATTGGGAATAAAGGTGCCGAGCCATGGCTAGGAAGACAGTGGTGCACAACGTATGTCAAATCTTAAGGGAGAGAGAGAAGCAGGAATTGAACAGAGGGGACTCTCGGCTAGAAAACAAGGACCTGAAGGAGCACTCAGGCCCGGGCGGTCACTCTTATGAATGTCTTTCGCGGGTCATCTGAGGTCCATCAACCTAAAGGAGCTGAGCCAGGCTGGACACGTCATAGTTAAGGAATCAATGTTCTGACATATGGTGTCAGAACTCTTGGCACTTGCTGCTTGTTCAACATTTTCCAAAGGGAAGCGTTAGGCTTACAGAAGGAGAAGATCAGGACTGCATTTACCAGGTGTGTGACGTTGAGCGGACGACTTACTATCTCTGGAATGTGCTTTCCTATTAGTAAAGGGGGGGACTAAAGAAAGGAAACACCTCTCACCTCACAAGGCTCTTAAAAGGATCATATACACACACACATGCATGCACATATATAGATATACATGTATGTATGTGCATTTGTATATGCACATGTACACGATTATCCCCATGTCTACTTCCTTAGCCTCCTGCTGAAGAGGAAGTCAAGCCTCACCCAGTCACCCATACAAACACAGTTAGAGAAGAGACCTCCTTCCCCACCCAAGGCCTCCTGCCCCTTCTGCCCTGACTTAAGGAAACAAGCCTCGGTGGAGGCTTCACCCTTCTTTGATTGTCACACCAACTTTGTGGATGTTAAAAGAAATAAAACAAAAGGGAGTTACTATATCTAAGCCCCTCTCAATCTGAAACAGAGTGGGCATCACCATCCCAAAATCCTCAAGATTGAGGAAGGAACAAACATAAGGGGGGATGGAACTATGGACTAAAGTAGACATTATTATTCTAGCAGTGGAAGAACTTGTAACATTGATATAAAGGCAGTGGTCACCAGAGGTTCTGAGGGGAAGAAGAGGGAAGAATAGGTGTAACATGGGGGCATTTTGGGGACATTGCAATTGTCCTACATGACATTGCAATGACAGATATAGGCCATTATACATTTTGTCCAAAACATAAAACCGTGTGGGGCAAAGTGTAAACTATAATGTAAACTGTAAACCACAGATAGTAACAATGCTTCAATATGTGTTCATCAATTGTAACAAATGTACTGCACTAATGAAAGATGTTGTTAATGGGGGAAAGTGTGGGAGGGGGAAAGAGTGGGGTATATGGGAATCCCCTATATTTCTAATGTAACATTTATGTAATCTAAAGCTGCTTTTCAAAAATAAAATAAAATAAAGGGAGTTACTATGGCTAAGAGATTTAAAAATGGAGCCTGGAGGTCATTCTGGAAGTTACTCTTACGCCAGTCTCAGCCAGCTCTCACAAACTGCCAAAAGCATGCAAAGTCTCAAGCAACAATGTACCTCAAAACTCCAAGGATATCTGGACCATAAAACAAACCACAAGATAAAGAACCCAGTTAACTAACCTATAGGACAATCTGATTACCCCAAATATCCAACCACAAACAACTTGCCTAATCTTCTTTTCCTTTAAAAACCCTTGCCTGGAAATGCCAAGATGAGACGAGATTTAGGTTGCTACCTAAATCTGTGCTCCCCAAATTGCAATTCGAAGACCCCAAATAAATGCCTTTGTTGCCTTGCAGCTTAGTTCATTATTTCTCAGTTGACACAGGAAAGAACAGTTGCCAGTGTGTCCATCCAGCTTGAACTATTCCTTCAATAGTACCATAACTAGTCCAATCATCCCACATGTCCTGGCTCACTCCAGTGACCCCAGGTCATCATCATGACCCAGACTTGCCCTTTTACTGTGCATCTGAATACTCCCTTTATATTTGAAATTTTCACAGCTTTATTGAACTGTAATTTATTTGTAGTAAACTGAACATATTTAAATTGTACAATTTGATGAGTTTTGATATATGTATATAGGCATACCTTGAACTATTGCAGGGTCAGTTCCAGACGACCACAAGAAAGCAAGTCACACAAATTTTGGGATTTCCCAGTGCATATAAAAGTTATGTTTACACTATACTGTAGTCTATTAAGTGAGCAATAGCATTATGTCTTTAAAAACAATGTCTACAGGGAGCGGATGTAGCTCAAGTGGTTGAGCTCCTGCTTCCCATGTACAAGGTCCTGGGTTCAATCCCTGGTACCTCCTAAAAACAAAACAAACAAATGAAAAAAAAGTACATACCTTAATTTAAAAAATACCTTATTGCTAAATAATGCTAGCCATCATCTGAGCCTTCAGTGAGTTGTAATATTTTTGCTGGTGGAGGATCTCGCCTCAATGAGAATGGCTGTTGATTGATCAGGATGGTGGTTGCTGAAGGTTGGGTGGTTGTGGCCATTTCTTAAAATGAGATATCAATGAAGTTTGCCATATCAGTTGACTCTTCCTTTCATTTGAAAACTTATGGTGGTTCTTTTTGTTCCCTCCCAACTAATTTATTCCACTTTTATCATAAGAAACCCACAATGCCTATTTCAAATGTGTAACTGCTTAATACCATACATAAGAGTTTGAAAGTAATATTAAAAAACTGTTTCTTAAATATGCAGATATGGTAGAGCTTGATTCCGTAGTTCCCTTAAAAATCATTGGCCATTCATATTTGAAGAAGTGAATCTGAGAATTTTAAAGAAATTTATGCCCAGGGTTATGTAATTTTAGGCTACAGACCAGAATTTTGACCATGTTTATGATTATCTCTAAAACAGTTAGTTGCTACTTTCTTCAGTGTGAGGAGTCAACTATCTTAAAAGCTCCCAGTAGAAGAGGAATTACTAAGTAACTTGAGCCCTAACAGCTTACCCAAAGATTACATTCTTATTTTAAATTCTGCTTTATTTTTCTGTTAAAATCTGTATTATATTCATAGTACTTTTTACACTTGTAGTACAGATAATTACTTTGAAAATATCTAAGTATTTCTACTAGACTTCTAGCATTTATCATGATAGCTCCAAGTCCCTGAATATGAAGTATGAGACTGTGTACATTTATTGACATCAGAAGTTCTTCTGTGAACAAATTCTGTAAAAAGATGTATTAAATTATTTTAATAGTAAAAAAAAAGAAAAAGAAAAAGAAAACTTAGAGGAACTTATAGGGCTATTAATTGGTCTAATTTCAATATTATTGTGTCTTGGAGAATAGTGACACCCGAGAAGGAGAGAGAGGGGGAAATGGTTGGTCGGTGGAGCACTCAGAGCACATACAGAATTTATCAAATAAATTCTCTGTCTTATATGACGTGGTTCATGGTGCCCTGAAACAATAACAATAGTAGCAGCAAAGATCACTGATCACAGATCCCCATAACAGATAAAATAATAATGAAAAAGTTTATAATATTGCAGGAATTACCAAAATATGACTCCGTGACACGAAGTGAGCACATGCTGTTGGAAAATTGGCACCAAAAGACTTGCTCAACACAGGGTTGCCACAAATCTTCAATTTGTAAAAAATGCAAAATATGCAAAGTGCAATAAAGCAAAGTATGCCTGTTCCCTGAAATCGTCACCACAATCAAAGTAATGAACATATCCACCACCACTCAAAAGTTTCCTCATGCCCCTTTTGTGATCTATTAATATCTCTCCCTCCCAACTTCCCATTCCACAAGCAACCACAGATGAGCTTTCTGCAACTACGCATTGGTTTGTATTTTATACAATTTTATATAAATGGAAACCTACAGTATGTACTCTTTTTGGTCTGCTTCTTTTACATGGCATAATTATCTTGAGGTTCTTCCCTGCTGTTGCATTATCTGTAGCTTTTTCCCTGCTGTTATTATTGAATAGTATTCTGTTGTGTAGATCTACCAAAATATGTTTATCCATTTCTCTATTGATGGACATTGGACTGATTTCAATTGTTGGGTGTTACAAATAAAGCTACTATGAAACTTTATCTGTGATTTTGCTTGAATAAGTATCGAGGAGTGGAAAGTCTGGGCCATACAGTAGAGCTTGGTTTAACCTTTTAAGAAACTACCAAAAGTTTTGTAGTTATAAAATTTTACATTCCTATCAGCAGTGTGAAAGCTCCCAAGGTGCAACATCTATATTAAGTCTTTTTACTGTCAGCCATTCTAGTAGGTATATAGTAATGTCTGTTTATGGTTTCAATTTGCACTTTCTAATAATTAATGATATTGAGGATAACTGTGTTTCCTTGTTTGTTATTTAAATGTCTAATGTTCTCAAGTGTGCAATCAAATCTTCTGCCCATTGTTATTTGATTGTTTGTCTTCTTATAACTGGGTAGTAAAAGTACTTTATATATTGTATGTATAAGTCTATGACAAGTCCTTCAATGATTATACATTTACGAATATTTTCTCCCAATGTGTGGCTTGCCTTTCCATTTCCATAACAGTGTATTTTGAAGAATTAAAGTTTTGATTTTGAGGAAGTAAAATGTATTATTTTGTCTTTTATAAGTTATGATTTGGGGGTCCTTTTAAAGAAATTTTTGCCTAACCCATAATCTCCAAATTTTTTCCTCTGTTTTTTGCTAGAAGTTGAATATTTTTTTCACTTACATTTCAATATATGACCTATTTCAAGCTGAGTTTTTAAATGGTGTAAGATAAGGGTACAGGTTCATTTTGGTTCATATGGCTATTAATAGGTAGTAGACAGTAAAAAGTTAAAGATGCATATTATAAAACTTAGGGAAAATATTATACAAATAAAAATATGTACCTGTTAGATCATTGGAACAGATAAAATGGAATTTTTTAAATGTTAAAAATTAATCCAAAATAAGACAGAAAAAATGGAAAAGAGAAAGAAAATGGGGAAAAAAACAGCCAACAAGAAGGTAGATTTAAATCCAATATTTCAATAATTACATTACTGAAATGTCTGAAATATTTCAATGAAAATGCAAAGCTTGAAAGATTGGTGTAAAAAGCAAGACTCAATGATATTCTGTCTACAATTTTAAATATAAAGAAATAAGTTGGTAAAATATAAAAGGAGAGGAAAAATACAATATGAACAGTAATAAAGAGGGAGCAGAAATGGCAAGAGTAATGTCAGATAAAGTAAGCTTCAAAAAGAGAACTATTACTGGGATATGGAAGAATGTTATTTAATAAAAGTGGGTCGAATCATCAAGAAAACATAAAAATATAAAATATTTATAAATATAGAGGTACATCATATAAAACAAAGTCAATTAAAAAAAACAAAAAAAAAAAGAGCAACAAAAAAGAATAAAAGTCAATAAGAATTGAAAATAGATATATCCACAAATATATTTGTAGACATCAAGAATCTCTTCTTAGTAACTGATAGAAAAATTACTATTAAAAAAAATCAGTAAGGATATAAAACATGTGAGCACTATCAAAATATTGACCTAATTAACCTATAAGAAAAGTCCAACAACAGCAGAATAACCATTTTTTCAAATCCAAACAGAAGATTATGAATATTTTATGCTGAAAACCAAGTCTCAAAATATTTTAAAATGATAGAAACAATATGAAGTATGCTTTCTTACCTCAGTGGAATTAAACTATTAATCTATACAAAAAATGACCTGGAAAATCATTAAAGATTTGGAAATTAAACAACACAATTCTGTAACCCATGCATCAAACAAGAAATTACAAGAGAAATGAGAAAATATTATGAATTGAATGAAAATAAAATTACAAAATGTCAAACTTGTGGGATGCAGATAAAGTAGAGCTTAGGGAGAATTTACAACCTTGAACGTTTATATTGTAAAGAGAGACAGTTCTCCAATAGTTGAAGCTTTCACTTTTGAAAACTAGAAAAGAAAGAGCAAATGAAACCAAAAGCAAGAAGAAGGAAAGACAAATAAAAAGAAGGGCAGAAATAAATGAAATAGGAAAGAGAAAAACAATAGAGAATATCAGTGAAACCAAAATACAATTTTATGAAAAATTCCAATAAGTTAATAAAATCCCAAAGTGATCAAGGAATTAAAAACAACAAATTATCAATATCAGAAATGTAAGAGGGAATGTAATTACAAATCCTACAGACATTAAGAGGATCATAAGGGAATCATTAAAAACTTTATGCCAATAAAGTAAAAAAAATTATGAAATTGACAAAGCTCCTTTAAATAAACAAATTGCCCAGAGCTAATATAGGAAAAATTAGTTAACCTAAATAGGTATCTCTCAAAGGAATTGAATTTGTAGTTTAAAACCTTCCCACAAAGAGAACTCCAAGCCCAGATAAGTGCACTGGCAAATTTTACCAAATATTAAAGGAAGAAATGATACTAATTCTCCCAAAATTCTTGCAGAAAATTGAAAATGAGGAAACACTTCCCAATTTATTTAATACCGCAAATGATACCTTGACACCAAAACCAGACAAAGACATTAACATGAAAAGAATACTATAGATATCATTCTTGGACAAAGACACAAAAATATTAACATTTTTAGCAAATTGAAACCCCAAATATATAAAAAGGATATATATCCTGGCCAGGTTGGGCTTATCCAGGAATTCAAGGTTGGCTTAACATTCAAAATTCAATCAATGTAATTCAATTCTGAACAGAAAATAAAGGAAAAACCGTAAGATAATCTCAATAAATGAGAAGAGAAAATTAGGAAGTTCCAACATCCATTAATGTTTTTTAAAAGTTTTCATGAAACTAGGCATAAAAGGGAATTCCTCAACCTTCCAACAGGCATCTGTGAAAAGCCTACAGCTAATATCATGCTTAATAATGGCTTAAATGCTTCTGCCTAATGTCTGGAACAAGGCAAGGATGCTCATTTTCACCACTTTCTATTTGATATTTACTGGAGTACCTAGCTAATGCAATAAGACATGAAAGAGAAATAAAAGGCAAACAGATTGGAAAGGAAGAGCAAAGCTATCTTTATTTATATAGAAAATTTGATTTTTCTACCTAGCCAATCCTAAGGAATCTAAAGAAAAATCTATTTAAACTAATAAGAGTTAAGGGAAACACAATATACAAAAAAAATCAATTTGACTTCTGTGTACCAGCAATAAACTATTGTAAATTTAAAATTAGCATTTGTAGTAGAATCAAAAGTATCAAATATTTAGTGATAAAGTTGGCCAAAAAATGTCAAGGCCTATACACAGAAAACTGCAAAATATTGCTGAGAGAAGTTTTTGAAACCTATATAGATGGAGAGAAAAACTGTGTTCATAGATCAGAAGAGGGAATACCCATATGGTATCAAGTCTCCCCAAAATGATATATAGATTCAAAGCAATCCCAATCAAGTTTCCAACAGGTTTTTCTTTGTGGAAACTGACAAGTTGATTCTGAAATGTATGGAAATGCAAAAATGTACAATAGCTAAAATAATTTTGTAAAAATAGAATAATGCTGTAGGGTTTATACTACCTAAATTCAGTATTTACTATGAAGCTACAGGTATCTTGACAATGTGTTATTTAAAATAGATGTATAGATTAAAGGATCAGACTAGAGAATCCAGAAATAGACCTACATCTATATGGTGAGCTGACCTTTCATAAAGATTGCAAGGCAATTCAATAGTGAAAGATTATTTTCCTCCACAAACAGTGCTGGAACAACAACCATGTGAGAAAAACAAATCTCAACCTTCAGCTCACACCATATAAAAATATTATCTCAAGATGGATCCTAGATATATACATAAGAGCTAAAAGTATAAAATTTTAGAGGAAACATAGGGAAAAGAAATTCAACAAATTACAAATTTTGTTCTTTAAAAGAAATTCAATAAATTAGAAATTTTGTTCTTCAAAAGACAATGTCATGAAATTAAAAGGCAAACTACAGAATGGAGGAAAATATTTGCAAAACATTTGTTCAGCAAAGAACTAGGATTTAGAATACATAAATAAATCTTACAACTCAATAATAATAAGCCAAATAACACAATTAAAATGAGCAAGATAGATGAATAGACATTTTACCAAAGAAGATGTATGAGTGGCCAATAAGCATATGGAAACTTAAACCCTGACCATATCAAGTGTTAGCAAGAATGTAGAACAACTAGAAATTTTGTACATTGATGGTGGAAATATAAAATGGTACAACCACTTTGGAAAAAGTTTGGTAATTTCTTGAAAAGTTAAACAAACACCTATCATACAACCCAGTCATTCCATCCTAAGATAAATGAAAGTATGTGTCTACACAGACTTTTACATTAATATTTATAGCAGCTTTATTTTTTTTAATAATTTCATTTATTTATTTATTTCTGCCCCCCTCCCCCCATTGTCTGTTCTTTGTGTGTTCTTCTATGTCTGCTTGTCCTCTCTTCAGGCAGAACTGATCCCAAGACCTTCCAGAGTGGGAGAGAAGTGCTCAATCTCTTGTGCCACCTCAGCTACCTGGTGTGCCACATTTCCCATTGTCTGTCCTCTATGTTTCTTTTCATTACGTCATCTTGCTGCGCCAGCTCTCTGTGTGGGCCAGCACTCCGCGTGGGCCAGCTCTCTGCTCAGGCCAGCTTGCCTTGTGGGTCAGCCTGCCCTTCACCAGGAGGCTGCGGGAACCCTGGACGTCCCAAATGGTAGACAGGAGCCCAATCACTTAAGCCACATCCCTTTCCCAGCGGTTTTATTTTTAATAGCTCAAAACTGGAAGCAACTCCAATGTCCATCATCAAGTGAATGGATAAGCAAATTATGATATTTTGTTACAGCGGACTACTACTTGGTGATAAAAAAAGGGGGGGGAGGGGGGACTGAACCATTCATACACACAAAACATGGATGAGTCTCAAAATAATTATGGTAAGTGAAAAAATCCCAGACCACCCCCCCAAAGAAAGAGTGTATACCATGTGATTCCATTTATATAAAATTCAGGAAGATGTAAACTAGTCTTTAGGGACAGAAAGCAAATCAGCCATTACCTGGGAATAGAGAGGGGTGTTGCAAGGAATGGACTACAAAGAAGCACGAAAAAGCTAGTGGAGATGATGGATATGTTTACTAGATTTATTGTGGTGATGTTTTTTTGGGTGTAAACATTTATCAAAACTCATCCATGGTATACTTTAAAAATATGCCATTTAGTATGATCAATTAAAGCTCAATAATTCTGTTAAAACAAAGAATGTAAGAACTCTATATGCTGATATGGAAAGACCTCCAAGATTAAATAAGTCAAAAAAGCAGATTTCATAACAGTATGTCTGATAAGAGTCTATTTGTGTTTCAATAAAGGTACACAATACTTCTCAGACTTCAGTGTACATACTAATCACTTGGGGATATTACTGAAAAGCAAACTCTGATTTAGTACGTCTGTGGTGGGACCCAAGATTCTACATTTCTAGCAATCTCCCAGGTGATACCAATGCTCCTTGGACAATGTTTTAAAAAGTGAGAAAGGGCCTTTATACACATGGGTATGTGTGCTCGTACAGAGAAAATTTATTGAAATTTACATGAGATACTGATAACAGGGGGTTTGACTGAGGAATAGGGCCCTGTTTGGGAGAAAGTCAAGAATTGTTCTTTCCTGTGGTTTACACTACATATAAAAGGGTCTTAAAGTCAGTGTTTTCATGGACCAGGAAGGTACAGTCAATTAAAAGGCAGTATACAACAACAGACATTGGTAGGCCAATGGGGAAAAAGCATTTACGTTCAAATGATTTTTAAATCACTGTGTAACAGTAAAATATTTCTGCAGATCAGAGATACAGGTCAAGAGTTTCTGACCCTGACTTATTTTTGCTTAAAACGAAAAAGTTATTACCCAGAAGGTAAAAAAAAAAAAAAAAGAGTAATGGAAGTCAACGTATTGTTGTAGTAATAGAGAGAGGAGCTAAGTTCTGAATGAGGAGATCTGGGAAGGTTTGGGAAGAACTGTATTTAGAAGGAGCCTTACAGAATAGGCTGGCAGTGGTGGGCTTTGGAGAGGACAGTGTGAAGTCTGCCTTGCATGATAGTCACTCATGGTATGTGATGGTTTGAAGCTGTTCTGTACACCAGAAAAGTATGTTCTTAAAGCTAATCCGCTCCTGTGGGTATAAGCCTACTGTTAGTAAGACCTTTTGATTAGGTTACTTCAGTTATGGTGTGACCCAGGATGGATCTTAATCCTCTTACTGGAGTCCTTTTTAAAACGGGATGAAATTCAGACAAAGAAAGAGAAAGCCACAGAAGCAAGAAACTGCAAGCAAGGAAACCCAGAAGAGAAGGGAGAGACCAGGAGGTGCCACCATGTGCCTTGACATGTGACAGAGGAGTCCAAGATCACTAGCAGCCAGTCTTCAGGGAGAAGGCATCACCTAATGATGATTTATTTTGATATTTTCTTCAGCCTTGAAATCATAAGCTTGTCAACCAATAAATTCCCATTGTTAAAAGCCAACACACTTTATGGTATCTGCTTGAGCAGGTTTAGAAAACTAAAACATGGTCATTTTGTGCCCATCCTATTAGACCTCATATTCTTAATTACTAATTCAGTAAGTGTTAATGAATTATCAATATTTTTAATTTTTTAATCTGCCACTGTGCTTTATTCTTAGAAGAGAGGCAGCTTAGTGTCATAGAAAAAGCAACAACTTTGGAGTCAGATAAGCATGGATTCAAAACCCAACCAATTACTGCAACTTGAGAAAATTACTGCAACTTCTTGAGGGTCAGTTATTTCACCTATAAGAAAGAAAATACTTGGGCTGCAAGGATTTTTAAAGTAAGCATATATAAAGCTCTTAGTAGAAAACTTAAACACATAAATGTTTAATAAAAGTATATAAAATAATGTACAATAAATACATGAAAATTAGGTAAATTTTAAGCTTTAATTAAGCTGTTTTTAGGTATTGTCAAAATAAACCAAAAGACTTGCATAATAGAGTTTCTCTTATTTAAAATGATATCCTAAATCACCATCAACAACAATAAATAGTTTTGAAACTCAGTGATTTCAGCCAATCTGGCTGTTTTTAGTTTCCTGGGCTTCTCAAGCAAATACCATGCAATGGTTCAGCTTATACAATGGGAATTTATTAACTCATGGTTTTGAGGCAAAGAGAAAACCAAATTAAGGCAACATCAAGGCAATGCTTTCTTCCCAAAGACTGTGGCATTCTGGGCTGGCTACTGGCAATGTTTGTCCTTAGCTTGTCATATGGCAGCACCTCCTGCTCTCTCCCTTCTCTTCCAGGTTCTGTTGATGTTCAGCTTCTGCCTGCTCCCTCTGTGGCTTTCTCTCTCTCCATCTGAATTTAATCCCACTTCTAAAGGTCTCCAGTAATAGATTAAGACCCATCCTTATTAAGGTGGGCCATACCTTAACTGAAGTAACCTCATCAAAATGTCCTACTTACAATGGGTCACATTCACATGAATGGATTCGATTTAAGAACATATTTTTCTGGGAGTACGTATGGCTCCAAACCACCATACTGGCTCACTCCATTCCTCTCCTATGATCACTAGGAAGAGAGCCAGTTTGGAGGCAGAGTGAAGCTGTCTGGTCCATGACCTTAGTCTTATCAGAACTAGATAACAAGAATTTCAGACCCTAGACTTGAAGGAAACCAAGTCACAGGAACAACTAGCAATAATTTGAACAAATGTTTGTCATTCTGCAATCAACTCTGTTTCAAGGAAACAACTATTCCTATGGAAATTGGCCTGTTAGGGAAGGCCAGGGATTGAAGGGCCATGCAGGTGGTATTGCCCCCTTACACCTCCTCCCAGGGGTGACCCTCCCAGGTCATTGGGTTGGATCCCAGAGATGGGAATCGGGAAATGGGTAGTCATGGTATTTTTACATTTCTAGCTGTTTGAATAGTTGTACGTACATAATGAGAGTGTCTGTGTGGGTATTTCATGCTGGGATAGAGATTAAGGAAATGACATGTATTAACCTCCTCAATTTCAGATGAGGAAATTTAGATCCAGAGAAGAGGAAAGAGTTTTCCAAAGCTACACACTGGGTCGTTGTGAAAAAAAGGACTAAAACCCAAGGTTCCTCCACCTCGGTCAATACCAGACCATATAATATAAAACAGTAATTGAGCTAGAATTCCCAAAACAGCGTTCCTTGACTGTGTTTTCAGGAATGCAGCTCTTGTTTAATTGAAGGCACATCCTAACATTCCAACTGCTTAGCTAATGTCTTCTCCAAGCCCTTTATTGGCACCATATGTTTGGCATTGTGCTGAGTCATTTACGTGGATTTACTTATCTCACTTAGGGGAATGCTATTCTTATTATCCCCATTTTACAGTGGGACAAACTGAGAAATGAAGAAGTGAAATAACTTTCCACAAATTACACAGCTTTAGTGAATGGAACCCCAGATCTCACCTTCATAACAGCTACACTATTTATTTGGCTTCTCCTTAATATGCTACCATATCTGATATATTAAAAACAATACATATACGTCCCGATGTTTCTTCTTAAGACTTAATATTTACTATTTATATTCCCAGTTAAACCAGAACTTAGAGGAAAATAAAAGATTTTAGACCAGCAAGCACTGCCCCATACCTTAAGTTCACGTGCATGGTCATGACATCTTAACAACAGTTCAGAATGGTGATGTGTCCCTCTAACCTGATAAAGCATCCTGCATAATATGGCAGAAAAAGAGAACCACTGTTAACTTGCTCACAGTTACCTTTGCAATCTACTGAACCAACTGTTTGCCTTTGGAGCCCTCAGGTCAGACCTATTTAACTTCATGAATAACCAAGTGTCACAGAACATACACAGAATCTATTTGCCTCATCCGGAGAGAATGTTCTCAGCCATGTATCACTCTCTTCCCCTTGACGTTTTTTATCGTCCACCACCTTCTCCACCCCAGGCAGACAGATTTCTCTACAAAAGTCACATCTTATTAAAAATGATGGGAGCCAAATGATGTTTCAGAAATGTAAAGAGAAGCCGTCCTAAGGCTAAAGTTTCTAGAAATTCCAACAGAAATTTTTTATGCAACTTCACAATGACATGGGGCAAAATACCCAAACCAGTGCCACTGAATAATGGGTGGAAAAAGTTTATGCCCACCCAACTTTCAATTATCAGGTTGGAAAGTAGGAAGTGCAAAGCTTGGGGTCTATGGCTACATCATTGTATACAGAATGTAATTAAGCTGGTAATTCTGGAATTTAATCACACTAGTGAAGAGGAACCAAGTTACAGGGTAACTATCTTCTTCCTGTAAACATCTGTGGCAATGGTGGGGTGTACTGGAAAGACCATGAGCTTTACAAACAGACATACCTGTATTTTCATTTAAGCAATCTACTACTAATGTAAAGTTGGGCATGCATCTGAAACCTCTAAGCTTCAGCTTTATTATAAAGTAGGTCTCTATAATTCCTCTTCCATCAAAGTTGTTCTGGTGAAAAATAACTATGTGAAAGCATTTCATTGCTTGGCATAAACTTGGCCCCTTGGTTTCCTTCTTCCCTCCTCTAGTGTTCTGAGGTTTGTGTTTCGAATTTGGGGATGTGCTGTCTACTAGATTTTGCAAGCATCTGCTCTGTAAAAGGGCCATAGCGCCAGCACCTGGCTCAGAGGAGTACTGTGGGGTTACAGTAGGAATAAGTTATTAGGTAGAATCCCTGGCAGAGAATAAGTGCTATTTAAAAGGCAATTATGATTATCATGCTTTTTCAATATCCCATCAGGTTTGTTGAAGGGTCAATATCCATATTAGAAATAGAAAATGAAAGTGTGGAATAGAATACTCTGGAAGGAACAGGTGGTGAGAAGTACAGAGAGGAAGCTGTCCATATTCTAAAAAGAAACTATTTCAGACCAAGGTATAAAGACATGAGTGGAAACAACAAAAGAACAAAAACCCAATTTGAAAAATAGGCAAAGGACTTGAAGAAACAATTTTCTAAAGAAGATATACAAATAGCCAATAAGCACTTGAAAATATGCTCAACACCATTGGTGATCAGGGTTGATGCAAATCCAAACCACAATGAGATACCACCTCATACTCCCAAGGAGGGTTATTATTTTAAAAATAAGGAGTGGATGTGGCTCAAGCAGTTGAGCACTCCTCTCCCACATGGGAGGTCTTGGGTTCAGTTCCTGGTGCTTTCCAAAGAAGACAAACAAACAACAAGCAGACATCGAGCAAAAACAACAAGCAAAAAACAAGGCAGACAAGGAGGGGGAAAAAAAAAAAAAAAGCAGAAAGTGCATGTGGCTTAAGCAGTTGACCACCCACCTCCCACATGGGAGGCCTTGGGTTCAGTTCCCGGTGCCTCCTAAAAAATAATTTAAAAAATAAAAAACAGACAAGGAGCAAACAATGAGCAAAAACAACGAGCAAATAGATGAGAGAGCCATCTCAAGGAGGCAAACAAATAAATAAGTGTTGGCAAGGATGCAGACAAACTGGAGCCTTATACTTTGTTGGTGACATTGTAAAATGGTACAGCCACTGTGGAAATCAGTTTGGTGGTTTCTCAGAAAGTTGCACATAGAATTGCCATATGACCCAGAAATCCCACTTCTTGGCATATACCCCAAAGAACTGAAAACAGGAACGTGAACAGATATTTACAGCAGATGTTTAGAGCAGTATAATTCACAATAGCCAAAAAATGGAAACAAACCAAATGTCCGTCAACAGATGAAAGGATAAACAAATGTGATATATACACACAGTGGAATATTACTCACCCATAAAAGGGATGTTCTGCTTCATGCAACAATACGGATGAACCCTTGAAGATATCATTTTGAGTGAAATAAGCCAGACACAAAAAGACAAATACATATAATCTCACTTGGGTGAAATACCTAGAATAAACAAATTTCATTGAGACAGGTAGTATATCACAGGTTAACCAGGAGCCAAGATGGAGTGGAAAGAAAGTGGGAGTTATTGCTTAACAGAGTTTCCATTTGAAGTAATGAAAAGTTGGAGTAATTAATGTTGGGATGGTAGCACAATTTTGTGAATGTAATGAATGCCAGTGAACTGTATACTTGAAAGTGGTTAAAGTGGGAATGTTTGAGTTATACATCCGTTACCACAATAGAAATTAAAATTTTTAAAAAAGACATGAGGGGAATAAATTTTAAAAATAGAATTTCTGTTAGTAAACTTTCTTTACTTATCCATGACGGTGTCATGCAGACATGAAACAAGGCATATGAAACAATTCATTAGGGTTTAGGGCTATTATGCTAAATTGTTAACATTTTTTGCACAACTTACATATATATAGTGGCCACACGTCCAAAACAAAAAAACTGGAACACATAATTAAGAAATACAACAAAATAAATGATTTCTGACAGTACAGTAAACTAGAAGTTGCAAGTTTTTGATGAGTGATTACAATGTCCTCAATGCAATTTTTTGTTATTTGTGATTTTTTTTAAGTGTAATTCCTTCTTGCTTCTAAACACTCTCATATAGTAACAATCTTTTGAAAAAGGAAATCTAGGTTGATTCCAACTTTAAAGTAATTTAAATGTAATATGTTCTTTAATCTCATCTCAATACACTGAATAATAATATAAAATCACATTACAAGCATTCTCATTTCACAAACTATTTTGCTTTTGTAAACTGAAATTTCCTCAAAATATTTTCCCCAACAGTAAATGTTAAAAAGCAAGTCATATGGATTCCAAATGTAGTTTTTATAGTGAGGTGTGCATTTAAAAGAAAAAGGACATTTTACCAAGAAGTCAAATACAAGCCATGGTCCAACCCATAGTTAATTATCCACGTCAAAACTAAACCCTTAAAATACGGTTAAGATTCGCCACTTTCTTCACAAACTACACGTACCATTTAATTAGAAAACACACAGTCTCCTCTTTCTTAGCCCATCTTCCATCAATCACTCAGAGGTAAGGAATTTTCTTCAATGCTGTCTGAACTATGTGTTTTCATGATGAGAAAATTCCCCTACATAGAGAGTAGGTGAGGAATGGCATTCATGTCCAACACTTAGCCTCTAAGAACAGAGCTCATAGAAAACTCTTGGATGGAGACCCTGTCTGCAGTCAGAGAGCCAAGACAAATGTATTCCCCCTTGAAAGAAACAAGGACCAAACTAGTGCCAAGCTGTGTCTGTTGTAGAGCAATTATATATACATAATTTTTAAAGAAGCTTTAGATTACATAAATGTTACATCAAAAATATAGGGGATTCCCATACACCCTTTTCTCACATTAACAACATCTTTCATGAGTGTGGTACATTTGTTACAATTGATGAACACATATTGAAGCATTGCCACTAACCATGGACTATACTCTACATTATAATTTACACTTTGTACTGCACAATTTTATAGGTTTTGACAAAATGTATAATGGCCTGTATCTGTCATTGCAATGTTTGATCTATACCAAAGAGAGGTCTTTACTCTGTATTTGGAGGAGTGCATTCTTGTCTCTTTAGCACACACTGACAAAAAATGAGTTTAATAAAAAAACTTGATCTTAGACAAGAAAGCAGCATGTCCAAATATAGCTGTAAAAATGGCAAGTGCTTGATGTCAGGGAAGTTGCCTAAAAGAACACAATGTATTCAGGATCCTATAGAAGCCCTTCCTGGACTGGAAGGAATTATTTTGAGAGCAAGGTCATTAAATAAAACTGTCTTCACAGTTTATGTAATTAGTTTGCAAACTCTTTTGTTTATCTGCTAGTATTTCGTTTTGCAAAATTACTAGGTAGAAATACAAGGTAGAATTCTTGATTTCAGAAAACTAGGTAGCACTTCAAAGCAATGGAAAAGACTGAGGATTAAGCCTCAGTATATATATATATTCACACCTAAGGAGGAAGCATGAATAGACGTTTCTGTTTATGATGGTATTATTTATGATGAGTTCTGAAAGGTACTTTGTCAGTACCAGTGTTCATCAGTATTTCTGTCCATAAGATCCTAGAAGTTCCATTAAATAGAGAAGTTTCATTAATACAGCACAGAAGAAATGGTTATCTTACTCAATCTCTTGCAACTCACTTTTATCACAGAGGCTATAAAAGCTAAAAACCTGATTTTTCAGCCTTCCCACTTAGCAAGAAGAGGCCACGTGACATAGTTCCAATAATGGAACATTGGAAGCTGCTTTACCTTTTCTCTCTCTTTCTGCTTGAAACATGGACTGAAATGCTGGAAATATAACAATATTTCAATAACCATATGGTACAAACACAGGTGCCATGGGATGAGTTGCATCCCCCCAAAAGGCACGTTCAAGTGCTAACCCCTGGTTCTGTAAATATGACCTTATTTGGAAATAGAGTCTTTGAAGATGTAATTAGTTAATATGAGGCCAGACTGGATTAGGGTGGGTCCTAATTCAATATGACTGATCTCCTGGTGAGAAGGGGAGAGGAGAAACAGATAGATCCAGGGGAAAGGGCCATGAGAAAACGGAGGCTGAGAATGCCACAAAGAACCACAAGCTACCACCAGAAGCCAGGAGAGGGGCATGGAACAGATTCTTCCCTACAGACTTCAGAGGGAGCATGGTCCCTCCAACACCTTGATATCAGACTTTGAGGCTCCATAACTGTTAGACAACAAATTTCTTTTGTTTTAAGCCACCCCACTTGTGGTACTTTGTTCCAGCAGCCCTAACAAACTAAGACAGTAAGGATAAAACCCAACACAGAGCAGAATAGAAGGAAGAATCCATGTGGCTAATTGCAGCACTGAGCCTCATCATAAATCCTGCCTGTTACCAGTTTCTCCCTACACAAAAATGCAAAGAAAGTTCAATTTAGCACAATATTCATTGTGGTCACCCGGTTTTTGCAAAACTCATAACACCCCTGAAAGTGAAAAGAACAAGTGGATCAGAGGGCCTTCTCCCAGAGCTCCTCGGCAGCACTGGGCGCTGTAGAGCTTCAGATCCCATACAGATAAAGCAGGAGTCAGTAAATGCCCTCTCAATCAAAGCACACTTGCACTTTTTTTATGGAGCAAAGAAGACTTAGACTTTGATGGGTTGCTGTCGGAGAATCAAGACAGGTAGGTATATAGGGAGCAGATGTAACTCAGTGGTTGCACGCCTGCTTCCTATGTAAGAGGTCCTGGGTTCAATCCATGGTAACCCCTGGGGAAAAAAAGAGAGAAGTAAGTATAATAGGACATGATCCCCACTTGCAACTTGCTTTCAGTAGATTTTGGAGATAATACAGTTGCAGGAATTCTGGGTTGACACACTAAATCTTGTCTAATTGCATTCACACATATCTGGGACAAATCTATTCAAAGCTGATTTGTACAAGGGTTAGATAACCCAGCATAATGAGCTTAACCCAAGAACAAGATGTTTCTTGTCAATGAGAAAATGTAACTTTTTATATCCTGTAGTGGATGCCCCTCCCCATACCTACATCGGCCCAATGTCTGGATCTTAGAGAGAGAAGAGTTGTAATCATTTTTCAATTTAGAAAAAAAATGACTTCCATAAAAACTCTTTTAATCCACGAGGAACAAACTGAAAAGATTTGGAGTTCCTCATATAAAGCAGAACGATGCGTGTTTCCCCCAAATATGACAATCATTTTTTTATCTTTGACACTGTGTGGGTTCCAAGACTGCAGTAGTGATTCCCAAGAAGAGTAGGTCCTAGTAAAAGACTTGAGTCCAGCCGGAGATGACAGAGTAGGTGGAATATTTGGCAGAAACCAAATCTCTCCAAGACTGTTGTGACTGAAAACACAGAAGACTCCAATCTGCTGTGTGTTGTATGTAATTGTGCAAGTTGTGCCTGCCTAAGTGTATCCAGAAGGGAACAGGTTGGGCCTGGGGTCCAGCATGCAGTCCATGTTTACCCATCCAACATGTCTACATCAGGCCAGAGCAGGTGTCTTATTATACTATGACAAGGGGTCCACATGGGTTACAGAAAGCCCTGGAGATGTCTTTCAGTGGAGAAAGAGCACTACCTAGGGACTTGTAGAAATATGATAAAGAAGTTTTAAGAAGTCTGGAATCTTACATCAGTAGCTGGGCACAAGAATCAATGGTCTCTGGGTTATTACCACCATGAGGCCTCAGAAACTCAGATTACATGTTAGCATAACATATGAAAGCCTTACTGCAAACACTACTATATATTTAATTGCATGATAATTGTACATTTCAGGAGCAAGTGCTATAAGACTCTAGAAGAAAACGGGTGATTATTAGGACTTTAAAAGTCAAGAAATGCTATTGGAAATGAAGATACATACATACATACAAGCTAAATTTGAAGGAAGAAGGCTTTCATAGAGACGGGGAAGACAGTGACAAAGCATCATAAGCAGTTCTTCATTTGCCTATCTCCATTGATGATAAACAGATACAGACACACATCCTGGGCAATAAGGGAAATTCCTGCTGGCATAATGTATGGCCTTTGCCTCTCCTTTCAATAGCTGGCCAGGAAACAAAGTTCACCTCATTCAAAGATGAGCAATGAAAAGGAACCAGCTCAGGACCTAGACATTTAAATCATGAAAAAAATCAGAGGAAACAACAGGAGAAATAATTGATAGGTGAATAATGCATCAGAGGAGTTTTGACTTCTATTGTGATTTTTTAAAGTTGTCTGAGACCACTGCTTTCAATCTTACAAGAAAAAGAACAGATTGTTAAAGACACAAAGATATGTAAATGAACTATATTCTAAAACGTGACAAGCCCTTAATAGAAAAGAAGATAACCGAGAATGCTCTTATCCATGGCAGAATGACAAGAATAAGATCAATCTACCATGGATGAAGGTAAGAAGAAACTATCCAAACTTTTTATGTCTACATGTGAGCTAGAGTGACTACTTCAAATCCTCAATAGGCTGAGTCACAGACAAAGTCTGCACTTAACCTCCAATCCTTCCCATAGGTCTTCACTGAGTGTTGGGATAATAGAGAAAAAGTTGAGGGGAGGGAATGAGAGCTGAGAGAGATCTCCAATGAGGTGTACAGGGTCTCAAAAAAATGCAAGGCAACCACTCTCAGAAGGCAGGAAGTACACAGCAAAAGAGCTGGGAGAAAACTTTCCTAGGTATCCCAGGCCTTCATAACAGCTCAGCTATAGAACATAGGCAGATCCCAAGAATCATGTCAGTGTTCATATTCCAGACTCTGATGATCCATCTCTAAAATATTTGAACCAATAGTTAATTGAATCAAATTAAAGCTGGAAAAAAATCCAGACCCAAATCCATTACAGATCAGATTGACTTCAGCAACCTGGTAGAATAAGGAACTTGCCTGTATCTGGAGGTAAATACAGTTTACTTCAGTCTCTACTGTTCTTTCTGACAAAAATATCCAACATTAAATTGAAAAATTACAGGAAACATGAAAAAGCAAAAAAGAGTGACCCACAGTAAAAGAAGAAATAGTCAATAGAAGCAGACTCAGAAGTAGCCCTAGCATTGGAATTCTCACAGAGAGGCTTTAAAATGATTGCAATAAAGATTGGAAAAGGTATTTTCTCTTCTTCCTTCTTTTTTTTTTTTTGTTATATCCTGGCATTCAAGGAAAGCTTTGTCATAACACTGGCAATGTATAAGCTTAAGGTTTAGATGTTTCAGAGTCTAAATTCCAGCGATAACATATTAAAATATCAAAATGTCCAGATTTCAACAAAAGATTACAAAACATACAAAGAAAGTGGAGCAAAGGAGAAGATTTAGGCATCAGATCTGGGACATTCCAGATAAAGACTTTAAAATTATGGTCCTAAATATACTCAAGGAGCTAAAGGAAAACATGGACAGAGAATGAAAGGAAATCAAGAAAACAACAGAAGAACACAAACAGAGTATCAATAGTAAGATGGAAATTATATGGACCCAACAGAGCTGAAGACCAAAGTAACAAAAACAAAAAATTTCCTAGAGAGAAAATTACAACTAATGTAACTTAGGGATAATAGTTAATAGCAATATTGTAATATTTTGCAGCAATGGCAAGAAGATATTATTTCAATAGTAAAGGGAAAACAATGGGGGATATAAGAGGATATGGGGTTTTTCCTTTTGGAGTAATGAAAATGTTCTAAAATTGACTGAGGTGATGACAGCACAACTCTGTGATGAAAATGAGGCCACTGGGTTTACACTTTGAATGTGTACAAAGTGTGGGACTGTATAACACAGGGAATCCAGTGGTGGATGATGAACTGTGGTTAACAGGACAAATATGAGAAAGTTCTCTCATGAATGATAACAAATATATAATACTAATATAGGGTGTTAATAATTGGGTGAGTGGGGGGAAATACACCAAATATAAGATATGTGCTATAGATAGCAGTAATATTATGATGATGTTCTTTCATAGTCTGTAATGTTTTACAACAATGCAAGATGTTGGTGGTGGGGAGATGTATGGGATCCTTGTATGATCATATGCATGTTTGCTTTGTAAATTAACAAATTTTACTATACATTTATTGTTTATGCATATTCATGTATGAATGATATACTTCAATAAAATTTTATTTAAAAACTTTTATAAAAATTCCCTAGAGGGGTTCAACAGCTTTTTGGAGCTGGCAGAAGAAAGAATCAGTGAAGATAAGACCATTGAAATTATCCAGTCTGAGAAGTAGAAAGAAGAATGAAGAAAAGTAAACTGAGCCTGAGAAACCCGTGGGACATCAAGTGTACCAATAGACACATTGTGGGAATCCCAGAAGGAGAAGAAAGAGAAAAGTGCAGAAAGAATATTCAAAGAAACAATAGCTAAAAACTTCCCAAATTAAAAAAAAAATACATGAATATATACATCCAAGATGCTTAACAAACTCAAAAGAGCATATGCCGAAATAGACCTACACTACACCATGTTATAATCAAACTGTCAAAGGCGAAAGATAAGGAAAGAATCCTAAAAGCTACAAGAGAGAAGCACATGTCACACAAAAGGGAGTCTCAATAAAATTAAGTCCAGCCCTTTCTGATGATTTCTCATCAGAAATCATTGAGGCAAGAAGGCAGGCTGATGGTATATTTAAAGTGCTGAAAGCCAACATATTTGCCAATCATGAATTCTATATTGAGCAAAATTGTCTTTCAAAAATGAGGGAGGAATTAAGACATTCCCAGATAAATAAAAGCTGAGGGACTTCAGCACCCCTAAATCATCCCTACAAGAAATACTAAAAGGAGTTCTGCAGGCTGAAAAGAATGGACACCAGAAAATTGACCAAAGGCACATGAACAAATAAAGATCTCTAGTAAATATAATGACATGGCTAAACATAAATACCCATACTGTTGTGTTTTTCATTTGTAGCTCCTCTCTCTACTTCCTACAGGATCTAAAATGCAAATGCATATAAAGTACTGATAAATCAATGCTTTGGACTCATAATGTGTAAATATGTCATTTGTGACAAGAACTACATAAAGGTGGAGACAGAAAGTAGAGTACACATTACCAGGGGTGGGAGGCATAAGCAATGCAGAGTTAATGCAAAATGATTATAGAGTTTCTGTTTGGGGTGAAGGAAAGTTCTGGTAATGGATAGTGGTGAGGGTACTGCAACATTGTGAATATGATTAATCCCTCTCAACAGTGTGCTTGGGAGGGGTCGGGATGGGAAGATTTCTGTTGTATACATTTTCTCAATGAGAAAGAAAGAAAGGAAAGAAGAAAGAAGAAAGAAAGAAAGAAAGAAAAGAAAGAAAAAAAGAAAGAAAGAAAGAAAGAGAAGAAAGAAAAGAAGAAAGAAAGAAAGAAAAGAAGAAAGAAAGAAAGAAAGAAAAGAAGAAAGAAAGAGAAAGAAAGAAAGAAGAAAGAAAGAAAGAAAGAAA
>JAKSZT010054281.1:6639466-6751696 GCA_026826555.1 Tolypeutes matacus
TGTATACATTTTCTCAATGAGAAAGAAAGAAAGGAAAGAAGAAAGAAAGAAGAAAGAAAGAAAGAAAGAAAGAAAGAAAGAAAGAAAGAAAGAAAGAAAGAAAGAAAGAAAGAAAGAAAGAAAGAAAGAAAGAAAGAAAGAAAGAAAGATGGGAGGGAGGAAGGAAGGAAAGAAAGGGAAGGGAGGAAGGGAGGGAGGGAAACTAAAGAGATAATGGCAATTAAATGCAATACATGATACTAGATGGGATGTAAGAATGGAGGAGAAAAGACTCAAAAGGAAATATTGGGAGACAAGAAAAAATCGGAATAGAATGTGAGCTTTACATCAATGTTAAATTGCTTGACTGTGATAACTGCACTTAAGGTGATTACATAATGAATATCTTTGTTCTTAGGAAATGTACATGGCAGTATTATGTGTTCAAGGAGTATGATTTGGGCACCCTGCTCTCAAATGTTCAGAAGATAGATAGATAGATAGATAGATAGATAGATAGATAGATAGATAGATAGATAGACAGACAGACAGACAGACAGACAGACAGACAGACAGACAGACAGAATGATATGGAAAAGGTGGCAAAATGTTAAAAATTGGTGGATCTTGGTATATGGAATGGGGTTTTGTTGTAGTTCTCTGTAAGGAGTTTGTATTACTTTTTCAAGTGCCCTGATTATTTCAAAATAAAAAGTTAAAATAAATGGCTGTGATAAAAATGCCAAGAGACCCTATGGGAAAAAATAGATAACATGTGTGAAGAGATTCCGAAATTCAGCAGATACATGAACACTATAAATTAGCTCCAACTGGAAATGCTAGAAGTAAAAAATATATATCAGAAATAATAATTCATTAGATGGGATCAATAGCAGATGGGATGCTGATGAGGAAAGAATGAGTAAGCTCGAAGACAAGTAAACAAAAAGAATCCGAACTGGTGTGTGGATTACTTAATAATTATTTAATAGTATTGTATCAGTGTTAATTTTCTGGTTTTGATCATTTTACCATGGTAATGTAAGATGTTAACATAGGGGTATTTTTATACCATTTTTTTGCACCTTTTTTGGAAGACTGAAATTATTTCCAAATAATGTGTGAAACCAATATATACGAGAGTTAAATTTAAAAAGTCAAACACAAGAGTACATATTTATGGTTCCATTTATGTTAAGTCCAAGAAGTCTATAAGGATAGAAATTAGACAGCTCTCTGTTGCAGTAGGCCAGGAATTATAGACTCTTTCAAAAATAAAAATCTGTTTTTTTTTTTTTACATTTCCTCTCCATTTTTAATTTGTCTATCTGCATCTTTATCTTCCATTCTTCCCTTCCCACTCACAATCTTCCTGACTCAGCTGCTTTTGGGAAGTCATGTGTCTTAGTTTGCCAGGGCTGCCATGACAAATACCACACAATGGGTTGGCTTAAACAACAGGAATTTATAGTCTCACAGTTTTGAAGGCTAGAAGGCCAACATCAAGGTTGATGACCTTGATGACCTACAGACCTACAGACCTGATATCTCCCAGAGTCTGTAGTGTTCCTGCAAGTTCTCCCACATGGCCATCTCTCTCTTCTTGTGTCTGCTCCTCTGAGTTTGGCTGACTTCTGGTTCCAATTTCCATTTCTTATAAGGACTTAAGCCATATGAAATAAGGCCCACCATATCGATCCTATTCACAAACTAATCCACACCTTAACTAATAATAGCATCTTCAAAGGTCCTATTTACCAATGGGTTCACACCTACAGTTCCAGGAGCTAGGTTCAGCACGTCTTTATGAGGGACATGATTCAATCCCCAACACCATGTCTATTGGCTCATAGAATTTAAGATTCATTTTCAGGTGCAGGGGTTTCCAATCATTTTCCAGGTGAGTTTTACCAATAAAAAAAAAACAGAATTCATATTGCTCTCACCTAATCGCAAAATTTTCTCACTTAGTTTTAGTTGAAAATTCTCTAGAGCTTTTTCTTTTGTTAATGTACGTTTACTTAAAAAATAATGTATTATATTTTCTTCTTCACTTTTTGTTTTCTCACTCCAACGACTGGCCAGCTCTCCATTGCCCAATACATTCCATTGGTTTCTTTCTTTTTTTTTTTTTTTTTTGCTCCTTTCATGAGAATCAAATATGCACAATCCATTTTTGTCCTCAGAAAAGGGAAAAGCTCTTCTAAGTCTTCCTGGGTCATCCAATATTATCTGGAATATTCTCCAAGCTCCATATGTAGCTTATTCAACTTTGTGCTTTATGTAGCAAATGCTCCATGGTCTTTGAAATCTGACATTTTCTTCTGAACACAAAGGAGTTTGTACTTGACCTTCTCTTCTCTACGTTGAGATATTTTTACTTCTTCAGTTAAAGAGTTCTTTGCAGATCTCTATAATATTTTTATAGATTTCCGAGTTTTTGCTATCAGGTCCTTTCTTATTAGTTGTTCATTCTTAGCCTCAAAAGCAAGCATATTTTTTACCAGCTTCAGATTGGTTTCTGCAAGCCCTCTGGCTTCTATCTCTGAAGATAAGCCCAACCATTTCTTCCAAGGATTATGTTTAGTTTTCAGGTTTCTCAAAGAGATTTCTTTGTTTCCTTTAAGTTTTGCTAGTATCCTAACATTTAATATCAAGTGCTTTAAAACTTTATGGCTCTCTTCTATTCTGATTCCATCTTCCAGTATCTCTACTATCACATGGAATCAAATGTTGTGCCCCTTCCAACATTTTGAAATCCTCTTCAAACATTTCCATTCTAACAACTTCTACTTCTGCATTCTCTGGTGGCCTCTGATACAATCCTCTTTCACTTTGCCCACTGTTGATTTAAATTCCTGATGCCTTTTAGGTTATGTTCCTATGGTTTCATAGTACTTTTTTCAATTGCCCTACCAATAGCCAGTAAGACAATCTGCTCTACAGAAGAGTTCTTGTTTTGGACAAAATAGATTCATTTCTAAACTTCACCCAGCTCTGCAAATTAGCCACTCTGGATTCTAACATTTTCTCTGTTACATCTGGGATGCATGGTTTTGAAGAATGAACAAACTCGTCTCAGACTTGGTCCATAATTCAGGCCTGACTCTCCCTCTTAATCAGTTCAACTTTGACTCAGGCTACTTTTTGGAGGAGGCATTGAGATTCAAAATATTTCTTGAGTTGGGGTAAAGAGATATATCCCCAGCCATTGCCCATCTTTTCTCCTGGTACTTCACTTTTGCATCTCAAACTCAGCTGAAGTATCACCATTGGCAATTGCAAATATACTCATTTCCATTTGATGATAGATTGCTGCTGTGCATGACCAAACTTATGGCTAGATAATGAGACAACACTCAGCTCATGATGGGAAGCTCATACAGCATGGACACCTATATTTAACAGGAAGGTCTGGGACCAGACCCACAAGATTTGTTTATGTGTATATTATTACTGTGGGTTTTTTTAATCTTTTATTTGGAAATAGTTTCAAATCTACAGTACACTCATAAAAATAGTACAAACCCCATACAGAGAACTATAACATACTCCCACCAGATCCACCAATTTTAACATTTTGCCACCTTAGCCATATCATTATCTATCTATGTTCTATCTATCTATGTATCTATCATCTATCTATCTACCTATCTATTTTCTGAACAGGATGACATCATACTCCTTGGACACATAATCCTTCCATGTACATTTCCTACAAACAAGGACATTCCCTTACATTCCATAATCACCTTAAATGCAGTAATCAAGTGCAAGGAATTAAACATTGATCTAAAGCTTACATTCTATATTCCAATTTTTTTGTGTGCCCCAATAATGTCCTTTTGAGCCTTTGCTCCTTCATCCTTAGATACCATCCAGTACCATGTATTGCATTAATTGTCTTTATCTCTCTAGTTTACCTTCCTTTCTCTGCTTTAAATTTATGGACACATGTATATAGCATAAATATTCCCATCTCAACCCCTCCCTAGCATACAATAAGTGGAATTAATCACATTCATAATGTTGTAGTACCCTCACCACCATCCATTACTAGAACTTTCCATTCAACGCAAACTCTACACTCAATTTTCATTAACTCAAGCAGTTGTAGCTCAGTGGCTGAACACCTGCTTTGCATGTATGAGGTCCCAGGGACCTCTTTTAAAAATTGCATTAACTCCTCATTGCCCATACACCCCACCCCACCCCCTGGTAACATGTACTTTCCTTTCTGTTACTGTGAGTTTGCATATTCTCTGATACTTTTTTATGGTTATCATGGGGCTTAAATTTAACATCCTAAATCCATAATAATCTCAATTGCTTTGATAACAACTTAACTCAATAGCATACATAAACTAAATTCCTATACCCCTCCATCCTCTATGTGGTTCTTGTCACAAATTACATATTTATACATTATGGGTCCAAAACCATTGATTTATCTTTACAGCTTATGTATTTGCCTTTTAGATTATATAGTAAGTAAAAAATGGAGCTACAAATCAAAAATACATCTCTGACACCCTGCACCAATGATCCTCTGCTGCCACAGTTGTAACCCTTCTGTGATCCAGTTCATTGGACTCACCCAGGACAACTAACAAGGAGATGATGACTGTCAACGACCATCTCAAGGAACCGAGAGAGTCTACAACTGCAAACAAGAAAGTCCCATCCATCTGTCCCATGGCACTTAAGCCCCCTCTCAGTTAGAGGTGGAGTAGGCATCACCATCACAAAATCCTCAGGATTGGGGAAGGGATGATAAACTACAGTAGACTTTCAGTTGTTCTACTGTGGACTTGTTGTGATCCTAGCAATGGAAGAACTTTTATCATGGATGTGGAGGCAGTGGCCACTGGAGGTTCTGAGGGGAGGGAGAGGGAAAAATAGGTATAATTTGGGAGCATTTTCAGAACTTGGGAATTATCCTGAATGACATTGCAATGACAGATACAGGCCATTGTATGTCTTGTAATAACTTGCAAAAATGTGCAGGTGTAAATCTGAGAGTGTTAACTACAATGTAAACTATAATCATTGCTTAGTGGCAATGCTCCAAGATGCGTTCATCAATTGTGACAAATGTACCACACTAATGAAAGATGTTGTTGATGTGGGAAAATGTGGGAGGGCTAGGGAGCAGGGCATATGGGAATCCTCTATATTTTTTGTGAACATTTATGTGATCTAAGTTTCTTTTAAAAATAAAAAGTAAAATAAATAAATAAAAAAGAAATACATGGGAGCAGATGTGGCTCAAGTGGTTGAATACCTGCTTCCCAAATGGGAGGTCCCAGGTTTGGTTCCTGGTCCATCTTAAAAGCTAAAAAAAAAAAAAAAAAAACAAGCAAACAAATGAAAAACCAACTCAGGGGAGCTGATGTGGCTCAGTGCTTGAGTGCTGGCTTCCCACATACAAGATCCCAGGTTCAATCCCCGGGCCTGGGTACCACAAAAAAAAAAAGAAAGAAAGAAAGAAAAAATTCAGGAACTTAACAAAGAAAAGTGCAGGACCAGATGGCGTCTCAGGTGAATTCTACCAAACATTTCAAGAGGAATTAATACCAATCATTTTTAAACTCTTTCAAAAATTAAAAAAAAAAAAAAAATGCAATAGTACTGGTATTATATTTACCAAAGTCATTATCTTTGCTGGTGATATTTATGTCTTCATGTGTCTTCAGTCAATTGTCTAGTGTCCTTTCCTTTAACCTGCAGAACTCCCTTTAGCTTTCTGATAGGTCTAGTTTAGTGGTACAAACTAGACTTTTTGTTTATCTTGGAATCTTAATCCCTTTCTCATTTTATTTTCCTCCCTTATTTTTGAAAGATGGTTTTGCCAGATTTAGAATTATTTGTTGGAAATTTTTTGCTTTCAGCACTTTAAATATGGCATCACACTGCCTTCTTGCCTCTATGGTTTCTGATGAGATATTGGCACATAATTTTATTGTGGATTTCAGAATCTCTCTTTATCTTTGGCATTCAACAGTTTGATCACATGGCACAGTGAAAAGTCTATTTGGGTTTATCCTCTTAGGAGTTAGTTGAGCATCATAGATGTGAATATTCATGTCTTTCATTAAATTTGGGAAGTTGTTAGACATTATTTCTTTGAATATTTTCTCTGCCCCTTGCTTTCTTTCTTTTCCTGGGATTTCCACAATGAATAGATTGGTACACTTGATGGTATCCCACAAGTTTTACAGGCTTTGCTCACTTTTCATTTTTCCTTCCTTCTGCTTCTCAGTCTGTATGATTTCAATTGTCTTATCTTCAGCGTCACTGATTCTTTTTTCTGCCAGCTCCAATTGCTGTTGAATCCCTCTAGGGAAATTTATTTTCTGTAACTGTGGTCTTCAGCTCTGTTTGTTGCCTTTTCATAATTTCCAACTCTCTATTGATATTCTGTTTGTGTTCATCTATCATCTTCCTAATTTTCTTTTGTTATTTGACCATATTTTCCTTTAGTTCTTTGAGCACATTCAGGACCATTTTTCAAAAGTCTTTGTCTAGAATATCCCAGGACTGATCCTCCTCTTTGATGGTTTCTAATGCTTTAATCTCCTTCTTTGCCTAAGCCATTACATCCTGTTTCTTTGTGTGTTTTGTAATCTTCTGCTGAAACATGGACATTTTAATATTTTAATGTGTTATTGCTGGAATTTAGACTCTGAGTGATCTGTTCCTGAAGCTTATATCCAGCCGAGTTATGACAGACCCTTCTTTGATTGCAAGGCACTAATGAAAAAAAAAGGAAACAGCTTTCTTAGTTTTTGCAGATTGACCTATGCAACTGCTCTCCTTCAGAGTTTATCAATACAATGGATTTAGAAATAGCTCCAGGCCAAAGTGTAGGGATGTTCCTGATCTTTTCTGCACAAATGTCTTAGGCATCATGTCTGGCCCTAGGAATTCCCCCATTTATGCAAATAGAAATGTCTCCTGTTCCCTAGGAAACAGTTTTCTTATGGTCCCAGGCACTGTGCCATATATCCAACAGCCAGCAATCCCTTAACTTACACAACAGGACTTGAGTGCTCACCCACAGAATTCTGTAGGAAATCTCAGTGAACCACCTTCTGCATTCAGGGCAAGTTTCAGGACAGGGAGTCCCTCAGGCCACCACAGACAGATTAGGCCAGACATACATGCTTACCAGTGTGTACATGGAGTTATTCTGTTCTCTCTGGAACCAGGACCAGGGATGCTCATTGGGAGCATGTGGCCAGCTTGGTGCCAAACCAATGAAGATTTTTTTTTTTTTTTTTAAAGATTTTATTTATTTATTCATTTATCCCCCCCTTGCTGCTTGTGCTCGCTGGGTCAGCTAACCACGCCGTGCGGGCGGGCTTGCCCTCACCAGGAGGCCCCGGGAACTGAACCCAGGGCCTCCCACATGGTAAACGGGAGCCCCACCGACTGAGCCACAGCCGCTTCCCCCAATGAAGATTCTGAGAGGGCCCAGCCAGGGCGCCATGTGATCCTACTACTTTTAAGTAGACTTTTAAAAAAAGTTGGCACTAGTCCTATTATTGAAGTCCTTTAATTGTTTTCTGGAGCTTTGAGAAA
The DNA here is from genome assembly GCA_026826555.1 of Tolypeutes matacus. NCBI lineage: Eukaryota > Metazoa > Chordata > Mammalia > Cingulata > Chlamyphoridae > Tolypeutes > Tolypeutes matacus. Next base: position 6,647,030 of record JAKSZT010054281.1, read on the forward strand.
GATGCTTCTGCCAGTTCTTGTTACTTGTTCAAAGCTTCTGTGGGAGGACAGAGTCCTGAAGTGTCACATTCTGCCATCTTGATCAGGCAGGATCCATGTCACCCTGAAGATTTTTAAGAAATCTTTTGTCCAGCTAAAAGTGTATTCTAGACTGCACAATAATCCATTCAGAGGTTTTAGCAATATCCTTTCAGTCTCACCCTTGGTCTGGCCTTAATCCTATTACTAGAGTCCCTTATAAGCAGAATGAAATTCAGACAAATAAGAGAAAAAGCCATAGGAATCAAGAAGCTGAAGGTTAATGGGACCCAGAAGAGAAGGGAAAGGCTGCCATGTGTCCTGTCATGTGACAGAGGAGCCCAGGACCAAGGATCATTGGCAGCCAGCCCCAGAACACCAGAACACCTGAAGGAAGAAAATACCACCTTGATGATGCCTTGATTTGGACGTTTCTAACCTCAAAATGGTGAGCTTCTAAATTCCCATTGTTAAGCCAACCCATTGCATGATATTTGCTTGAGCAGCCAAGTAAGCTAAAATAATGACAATCTGTATTAATTTTTATTTTATAATGAGTGAAAAACAAAATTTTCTGTGCCCAGCATTAAACAATACTGGAACTAGGCTTGATTTCCTTTCCCTATTAAACTATACCAAGACTCAGTATTTAAAAAGAAATGAGGGGGAGCCAATGTGGCTCAATGGTTGAATACTGGTTTCCCACATATGAAGTTCTGGGTTCAATCCCCAGCCCTGTTACCAAGAAAAATAAAATAAAATAAAACCCATTTTTAAAAAAGAAAAGAATGAGATGCTTTCTCCAGAACATAGTTTGTACCTGGAAGAGAGCACTGTGAACCCACTGAAATAGCGTCTCATCATGGGGTCAGATGTGGCTCAACTGGTTGGGCGTCTGTCTCCCATATGGAGGGACCCGGGTTCGATCCCCGGGACCTCCTGTTAAAAAAAAAAAAAAAAAAAAAGAAATAGCGTCTCATCAAGACTTCAGGGCCCACCTTCACTGTGCCCTCAACTACAAAACTACTATGTCATAAACTCTACCAAGCTCAACCAGTCCCCACCTTGCAATATCTGGGTTAAATTTTCAAACCCTATAAAAACCCATCCTTCTCAAACACTATAGTGGTCTTTTGGAAAGATGACATTGACCAAACAACCATGATAACTGAATGGCATATACAGAAAGAGTTTACTTTGCTCATGGGTGCTCAAGTATGGCTCTCCTATGGCCACCAGTTATTTAGAGTATGACAAACTTCAATGGTAAAATATATTTACATACCCTCAACTACCATTTTAGGTAATGGTATATTTAGAGGTGTTTTTTTAAATGGAAGTATAAGAAATTTAAATTTTACAGCCACTTTATCTAACATACAAATCTAAACCTCTGAATGAATTAAAAGATGCCATTTCTGTACTTTCATTTTACACTGTGTAGCATCTACATCGTTATTACAAAGATAAAACACTGACAGATAAAGCTTTTTGTGGATCCCAGAAAAGATCATGTTCAGGCTAATCCATTTCTGTGGGTGTGGGACCTTTTGATTGGATGGGATTCAGTTGGGGAGCCTTTGATTGGATTACTTCAGTGAAGCATGACCCAGGGTGGGTATTGGCCCTCTTGCTGGAGTTCTTTATAAATGGGAAAAACACGGGGACATAGAGAAAAAGCTGCAGAAATGGAGAGGAGCTCAGAGACAAACCAGGGAGAAGAGCAATAGATGGAGCAGCCCAAAGCAGGTCTGGAGGAAAGGGGAGAGACAAGTGGACCAGCCCTGTGCCCTGCCATGTGCCTGATTTCCCACAGCTGAGCTTGGGGAGAAAGTGGCCTGGAGGAGAAGGCAGAGACCCAGGCTGGTAGATGCCGCCTTTGTGCTTTGCCACGTGGCAGGAGTCCAGGATCACTAGCAGCCAACCTTTAATGTGAGACAGCATCTCTGATGATGCCTTGATTTGGACATTTTCCCAGCCTCAGAACTGCAAGCTTTTAACCTAATAAATATCCATAATAAAAAGCCAACCCATTTCGGGTATATTGCTCCCAGCAGCTTTTAGCAAACTAAAACAAACACAAAGTCACTTATAAAGAATTTGGGTTTATAGAAAATTTACCAATAATTGGTTTATTTGAGTCAATATCATCATGAAAGGAAATTCCCAAACTGAGAACTATTAAATTTTTTGCAGTCTCATTGTATAATACTCTGTAAAGATATAGTTTTCAATTTGGAATTTTTTTTTAAATCAAGAACAGGAGATAGATATTTAGCCTCTTCTTATTAATAAAAAGAAAAATAGGAGACGGGGCCAAGATGGCGTTAGTGTAGGAGGGCAACATGGCAAGCTCCCAGAGCAAGGCGGATTGTGGACGGGGTCCTGCCCGGGGGTCTGTGCTGTGCACACATGGAATGAGAAGCTTGGGACATCTATCTGCATGGATCAACAGTGTGGACGGAACGGGAATATAGAAAGAAGCAAGGAAATAAAATAAGAAGAAAAAGTGCCAAAGAGAAAACTTAACTCACATGCAGAACCACCAGCTAAATAAAACTCTAGAGCATAGAGAAAAGCTAATCAACTGAACAAACCCATCAAGATAATATGATGACCAGAGGGCAACAAAAAAATACAAATGACTCTGAGAAACAGGAAAACATGGACCAGTCCAATGAACAAAATAAAAACTAGGAAGAACATCAAACAACTAATCAAAGCTATCCAAACAAATATCATGGACCAACTTAAAGAAGTGAAGGAAGAGATTAAGGATATAAAGAAGACACTGGGAGAACAAACTGAAGAAATTGCAAACATGCCTAAAAAGGTAATGGATATGATGGTGAACAATGGTACAATCCAAGAAATCAAAAAGATGCTGGATTCACATAACGGCAGATTTGAACAGGCAGAGGAAAGAATTAGTGATATGGAAGACAATACAGCTGAAATCAAAGAGATAGTAGAACAGATAGACAAAAAGATAGAATAATTCCAGCATGGACTCAGGGAATTAACCAATAACACAAAACACACAAACATATGCATTATGGGCATCCCAGAAGGAGAAGAGAAGGGAAAGGGAACAGAAGGAGTGTTGAAGGAAATAATGGCTGAAAACTTCCCAACCCTATTGAGAGAGATGGATGTGCAGATCCAGGAAGCACAGTGCACCCCAAATAGTGTAAATCCCAACAGGCTAACTCCAAGACATATACTTGTCAAAATGTCCAATGCTCAAGACAAAGAGAAAATACTCAAGGCAGCAAGAGAAAAGAGAACCATCACATACAAGGGAAGCACAATAAGATTAAGTGCTGATTTCTCAGCTGAAACCATGGAGGCAAGAAGACAGTGGTATGACATAGTCAAAACACTAAAAGAAAAAAACTTCCAGCCGCGAATTCTCTATCCAGCAAAACTGGCATTCAAAAATGATGGAGAGTTCAAAATATTCACAGAAACAGAAATTAAGAGAGTATGTCAATAAGAAATCTGGGGAAGCGGCTGTGGCTCAATCAGTAGGGCTCCCGTTTACCATATGGGAGGCCCCGGGTTCAGTTCCCGGGGTCTCCTGGTGAAGGCAAGCCCGCCCGCACGGCGTGGTTAGCTGACCCAGCGAGCACAAGCAGCAAGGGGGAGATAAATGAATAAATAAATAAAATCTTTTAAAAAAATAAATAAATAAATAAGAAATCTGCACTTCAAGAAATACTAAAGGGAAACGGATGTGGCTCAAGAAGTTCAGCGTCCGTCTACCATATGGAGAGACCGGGGTTCGATCCCTGGGAACTCCCGGTAAAAAAAAAAAAAAAAAAAAGAAATACTAAAGGAATCTCTACAAGTTGAAAGGAAAAACCAAGGGAGAGAGAGTTGGAGGAGAGTTTAAAAACTACTGAAAAAACAAAAAGAGAAACAAAACAACATATGACATACATTAACCCAAAGAAAAAATGGCTGAAATAAGAAATTCATTACAAGTAATAACACTGAATGTTAATGGATTAAATTCACCAATCAAAAGACACAGATTGGCAGAAGGGATAAGAAAATATGATCCATCTATATGCTGTCTACAAGAAACCCACCTTCGACCCAGGGATTCAAGGAGGCTGAAAGTGAATGGCTGGAAAACCATTTTACAAGCTAACAATTGCCAAAAAAGGGCAGGAGTAGCTATTCTAATATCAGACAAAATAGACTTTAAATGCAAAAGTATTGTAAGAGACAAAGATGGACACTACATATTAGTAAAAGGAGTAATCTCTCAAGAAGAGAGAACAATCATCAACATTTACGCATCTAACCGGGGTGCCTCAAAATACGTGTGGCAAACTCTGGAAAAACTAAGATGAGAAATAAATGCCTCTACAATTATAGCAGGGGACTTCAACACACCACTATCATCATTAGACAGAACATCTAGACAGAGAATCAATAAAGAAACTAAGGCACTCAACAATACATTAGAAGATTTGGACTTAATAGACATATACAGAGCACTACACCCAAATACAGCGGGATTTACATTCTTCTCGAGTGCACATGGAACATACTCAAAAATAGACCACATGCTAGGCCACAGAACAACTCTCAATGAATTCAGAAAGATTGAGATTATACAAAGTAATTTCTCTGACCACAATGGGATGAAATTGGAAATCACTAAGGGCCAGAGAAACAGGTTAGGCACAAGGATATGGAAGTTAAACAACACACTCTTAGACAAACAGTGAGTCAAAGAGGAAATCTCAAAAGAAATCAGTAACTACCTTGAAACTAATGAAAACGACAACACAACATATCAAAACCTATGGGATGCAGCGAAAGCAGTCCTGAGAGGGAAGTTCATAGCTGTAAATTCATATATTAAAAAAGAAGAAAGAGCTAAAATTGAAGACCTAACTGCACACTTGGAGGAATTGGAAAAACAACAACAAACTAAACCTAAAGGAAGTAGAAAGAAGGAAATAACAAAGATTAGAGCAGAACTAAATGAAATAGAGAATAAGAAAGGACTGGAAACAATAAACAAAACCAAAAGCTGGTTCTTCGAGAATATCAATAAAATTGACAAACCCTTAGCCAGACTAACAAAAAAAGATACAGAACAGATGCAAATACATAAAATAAGGAATGAGTAAAGGGATATCACTACTGACCCCACAGAAATAAAGAGTATCATAAGAGGATACTTTGAAAAACTATATGCCAACAAGAATGATAATTTAGAGGAATTGGACAAGTTTCTAGAAACCCACAAACAGCCTACATTGATGAAAGAAGGAATAGATGAACTCAACAGTCCAATTACAAGTAAACAGATAGACTCAGTCATCAAAAACCTCCCAACTAAGAAGAGCCCAGGACCAGATGGCTTCACAGCTGAATTCTACCAAACATTCTGGAAAGAGCTAACACCAATTCTATTTAAGCTCTTCCAAAAAATAGAAGTAGAAGGAATATTGGCTAACTCATTCTATGATGCCAGCATTACCCTAGTACCAAAACCAAATAAAGATACCACAAGAAAGGAAAATTACAGACCAATTTCTCTAATGAACCTAGATGCTAAAATACTCAACAAAATACTTGCTAATCGCATTCAACAACACATCAAAAGGATTATACACCATGACCAAGTGGGTTTCATCCTGGGTATGCAAGGATGGTTCAATATAAGAAAATCAATCAATGTAATACACCACATAAACAGATTGAAAGAAAAAAATCACATGATCATCTCTATAGATGCAGAGAAAGCATTTGACAAAATACAGCACTCTTTCCTCATAAAAACGCTACAGAAGATAGGAATAGATGGAAACTATCTGAATATGATAAAGGGTATATATGAAAAACCCAAAGCTAACATCATTTTCAACGGTGAAATCCTAAAAGCCTTCCCTCTGAGATCGGGAACTAGACAAGGATGCCCACTATCACCACTCCCATTTAACATTGTCTTAAAAGTACTTGCGTGAGCACTGAGACAAGAAAAGGACATAAAAGGCATCCAGATTGGAAAAGAAGAAGTAAAAATTTCATTATTTGCAGATGACATGATCCTATACATAGAAAGCCCTGAGAAATCTACAACAAGGCTTCTAGAACTTATAAAGGAGTTCAGTAATGTTGCAGGATATAAGATCAATGCTCAAAAATCAGTAGCATTTCTGTACACCAATAACGAGCAAACTGAGGAGGAAATCAGGAAAAAAATACCATTTACAATAGTAACTAAAAGAATCAAATACCTAGGAATAAATTTAACTAAAGATGTAAAGGACTTATATACAGAAAACTACACAACACTGTTAAAGGAAATCAAAAAAGACTTAAATAAATGGAAAAATATTCTCTGTTCATGGATAGGAAGACTAAACATCATCAAGATGTCTATCCTACCCAAACTAGTCTACAGATTTAATTCAATCCCAATGAAAGTCAACACTGTATTTTTTTAAGGAACTGGAAAAACTAACCACAAAATATATTTGTAGAGGCAAGAGGCCCTGAATTGCCAAAGACATATTGAAAAAGAAAAATGAAGTTGGAGGTATCACACTACCTGACTTTAAAACATACTACAAAGCTACAGTGATCAAAAGTACGTGGTATTGGCACAAGGATAGACCTACTGACCAATGGAACCGGATTGAGAGTTCCGATATAGATCCTCGCATATACAGTTATCTGATATTTGACAAGGCCACGAAGCCCACTCAGTTGGAAGAGAATGGCCTCTTTAACAAGTGGTGCTTGGAGAACTGGATATCCATATCCAAAAGAATGAGAGAAGAACACCATCTCACACCTTATACAAAAATCAACTCAAGATGGATCAAAGATCTAAATATAAGAGCCAAAACCATAAAGACCTTGGAAGATAATGTAGGGAAGCATCTACAGGACCTTGTAACAGGAAATGGTTTCATGAACTTCACAGCCAAAGCACAAGCAGCAAGAGAAAAAAATAGATAAGTGGGATTTCATCAAAATTAAAAACTTCTGCACCTCAAAGGATGTTATTAAGAAAATAAAAAGGCAGACTACCCAATGGGAGAAAATATTTGGCAACCATATATCTGATAGGATCCTAATACCCTGCATATAAAAAGAAATCCTACACCTTGAAAATAAAAAGACAAACAACCCATTTAAAAATGGGCAAGTGACCTGAAAAGACACTTCTCCAAGGAAGAAATTCAAATGGCTAAAAAGCACATGAAAAAATACTCAACATCGCTTGCTATCAGGGAAATGCAAATCAAAACTACAATGAGATACCATCTTACACCCATCAGAATGGCAGCTATTGAAAAAACAGGAGACACTAAATGTTGGAGAGGATGTGGAGGAATAAGAACCCTCATCCACTGCTGGTGGGACTGTGGTATGGTCCAGGCACTGTGGAGGACAGTTTGGCAGTTCCTCAGAAAACTAACAGTAGATCTTCCATATGATCCAGCAATTCCACTGCTGGGTATATACCCAGAAGAACTGAAAGCAAAGACACAAACAGATATATGCACACCAATGTTCATAGCGGCATTGTTCACCATTGCCAAAAGTTGGAATCAGCCCCAGTGCCCATCAACAGACGAATGGATAAGCAAAATGTGGTACATACATACAATGGAATATTACTCAGCTGTAAGAAGGAACAAAGTACTAACACATGGAATAACGTGGATGAATCTTGAAGACCTTATGTTGAGTGAAGCAAGCCAGGCACTGAAGGATGAACAGTATATGACCTCACTGATCTGAACTGAGGAAAGTGAGCAGTCTCTGAGAACCATAGTCTGAAAGTTAGGTTAACAAGGGAGAGAAAGAGAAGAGCAGGCTCCGAGCCATCACCCATATGGACATAATCTATGGTAAAGGGATAGAGTATAGTTGCATATTGAAAGATAGGACAGATGGGTAGTGATATTACTGGGTTTGGTGGTGCAGCGTTGAGAGGTGGGTAGATTAGAAAGGACAGGTTCAAATACCCAGGGCATGTAACTATGAATCTTGACATTCCATGAGTCAAGACAGGGGAGTGTCATATGCCCCAGGGGGGTGGGGAGGAAGGAACAGTTAAGATCTAATGGGGTATTTAGTGGTCATGGGAAAGGTTTTTCATTACCATACAGTAATGGACACAGGACATGGTAAATATCATCAAAACTTATTAAACTGTATCGTCTAAATTGTAAACTATACTGTAAATCATTGACAATGTTTAGTTGCTATATTTTGCTATCTGTATAACAATTATAACAATGCTAACATCCAAAAAAAAAAAAAAAGGGTGGGGAAGGGGGGGTGGTTTGGTATCTGGGAGTCTCTGGTACTCTGTGTGTGACTTTGCTGTGACCTAAAACTTCTTTGAAAATTAAATGAAAATTTGAGAGACAATGGGGATTGAGAGGGGGAAGGTGTCACAGCACACCAGACTTCCAATAACACAGTGATAAAAGGAAAAAAAGAATATATATATATATATATTTTTTTTTAAAGGCATTTCTTTTGCTTTTTTTCCCCATTTTTTGGAATGTCCCAATCTGCTAATTATATTTTGTTTTGTTTTGTTTTTTGCTTGATTGTTTGTTTGGTTGGTTGGTTGGTTTTTTTTTTTTGTTGTTGTTGTTGTTGTTTTTTCCTGAGTTTCCTTATGTTTGTTTCTTGCATGGAAGCTTATCATTGTTGTTTCTTTTTCCTATTAAGTGTATTTGACTATTTTATGGACTACATGTTCATGGAAGATTTAGATCACAGAAGGGTTACAAGGGGTACTGCAGGGGATTATGGGTGGGGGGTGTCTGGGAGGGGGGATTCATGGGAGTAAGTTCATCCGAATATACATGAAAGATATACAAAATTGTTCAAAAGATCGAAGGATGGGGCATGGTCACGGTGGGTGGACAATCACACAATAAATGAGGGAATCTGAATTCCTAGCCTGAAGAGCCCTGCCACATTCTCCAAGGGAGCAGCAACAGTCCTCTGAGTGCAGGGACAGTGTCCGTCAAAAGAGGATGGCCCACTGATGAGTTCTTTTTATTGATGACTAGCCTTATGAGTCTTTGCTCTTGTAACTGAAACTTAGCTTACTGTTATGGGGTGCCTAAGAGTTGCCACCTGAGAGCCTCCTTGTTGCTCAAATGTGGCCTCTCTCTAAGCCAAATTCAGCATATGAATACATTACCTTCCCCCCAACGTGGGACATGACTCCCGGGGATGAGCCTCCCTGGCAACGAGGGATTAATACCAAGTGCCAACTGGCAATACAACTGGAAAAAGACCTTGAATAAAAGGGGGAAAAGGTAAAGACAAATGAGTTCAAGTGGCTAAGAGACTTCAAAGAGAGTCAGGAGGTCATCCCAGAGGTAACGCTTACGCACACCTCAGTAGGAGCTCATAGAACATCAAAGTGCCTATCACCCCACACAGAGGGGCTCCGGAGAGCTCTGGAGACACCCAGGTCCTATATAAGGGGGGATAGCCCCAGAGACTGACGCCTTATCAGTGGGCTCTATTTTGAAATCTGTGCTCTTGAGAGTGACAGAATCGGACTCAAATAAGTCCTCCCTGCACAGGGTCATCAGTCCCTTCTGTTCAAACCTATATGTGATGCTTTTTAGGTATACTTGCAGAGACTGGAGCCTCCCGCCTACCTATGTGCCAGGTGTGCATGAAATCTAGGTGGAGCTGCAACTCCTACCCTACAGCTCAATGGACTCATCCAGGTCACCTGGCGAGGAGACAACGATGGGCAACGGCCATCCCAGGGAATGGAAAGGGCCTGCATCTGCAGGCAGGATCATCCCACCCACCATATCCATGGGATATAAGCCCTCTCTCACTTGGAGGTGGAGTGGACATCGCCATCCCAGTCCCCTCAGGATTGGGGGAAGAAATATGGACTAGAGTGGACTTAATGGTGTTCTGTTGTACACATATGGTGATTCTAGCAATGGAAGAAATTATAACAATGAGGTGGAGCCAGTGGCCACTGGACACTTTCAGGGCATGGAGGGGATGTGCAGTTGAAATACAGGGGCTTTTTCAGGATTTGGAAGTTGTCCTGAGTGCCGTTGTGGCAACGGATGTAGGCCATTTTAAATCAGCACACACCACTCAGAACTGTGTGGGAGAGAATGTGGTCTCCAATGTGAACTGTGGTCTATGGTTGGTGGCAAGGCCCCAGGATGTGTAAGTCCATTGAGGGTGATGGGCCACAGTTGTGGGAGATGTTTGTGTGGGATGTGGTGGGAGGTGTGGAAGGTGGGGAACATGGGAATCCCGGTGGGTTCCGTGTAATATTTTAGGTAATCTAAGTACCTCTTAAAATATATATATGTATAAAAATAACATTTTTGTAAGCAAATGCACATATATGCATATATATTTATATATCATTTTATTAATATTGTTATGTGTATTGTGAAATTTTTTATTTTTACCCACAATAAAAAATAAATTTTTAAAAAAAAGAAAAATATTAGAATTATAAACATGAGAAAAATAAACTTTTATTCTCAGAATTATAGCCTTGGGGGCTGGAGAGAAGGAATTTTAGTGACAAACCGTTCTTGGGTTTGAGTATACTTACATAATAAGTGTAGCCTCCATACTACCTAACACTGCGATTTTCTAAATTAGTAACACAGAAGATATTTTAAATAGAAGATTATGCTAGAAAACAGAATTTGGGATTTCTTTTTTTTTTTTTTTTCTATTCACCACATTTTATTAGCTATGTTATTTAGTTAGCATTCTATTCAGGAGAAATTCCCAATACACTTATCTCTTACAATATATTATTAAATGACAATATTGCATCTATTTCACACTACAACTTCGAGCAAGAAGATAATAAATAAGAGTTTAGAATTTCGGATTTCATTCATCTATAATTTATATTATCTTCTAGTTTTATTAGCTAGACTTGATTTTTAACCTGATTTACAGGTATACCACCTTAATCTTTGTATAGATGTTATTTAATCATATATCTGTATATTTATTCCTGGCCAGAAGTATGTTTACTACACATCCATCTATCAAATACAAGTTTCAACAGCTGCTTTTCATTATAGAAGGCACATTCTTTATCCACCTCCACTACCACCTTCCCTCCTCCCCCCACCCCCCCAAAAAGGAAAAATATCAGGCTACACTTATTAAAGCAATTGCAGAGAACATTTTCAAAGATCATTTTCACCTTGCATATTGGTCATTGTCTCTAAATTCCACTAAGTTCAAACAGGGACCTCGGATTTATATAAAGAGTGGATTATGTATTTTTCTATCCACATGAATAATTGAGAACCTAGCTAAATTTTGGTGGATAAATAACACACAGCAATTTCCCTGGAGACATGAAGACATTAATATTCTAAATTCGGTTAGGTGACCCCAGATCTTGACTACATGTTTCCTATATGTAGCAATAGCTCATTAGATGTTTCCATAAATAGAACTTGGGTTACAAATTGTTTTATTGGCTCATAAACTTAACTATGATGTCCATAGCACTCTTTTCAGTTTTCTGTGTTCTTTTCAAGATCATTACCTCTTTTTTTTTCTCACAACAATCCTAAAAGCTAGGAAATTGAAGTCCTGGAGTGGGTTTAGTGGCTTAACCACTGGGAATTTATTGGCTTACAGTTTTGAAGTTAAGAAAATGTCCAAATCAAGGCATCATCAAGATCATGCTTTCTTTCCAAAGACTGGCTTGCTGGTGATCCTTGGCTCCCGTCTCATGGCAAGGCATGTAGTAGCATTCGCTGGTTTCTTCCCTCTCTTCTGAGTTTTGTTTCAGCGAGATTTCCTGTCACTTCCTCCCTCTGTCTGAATTCATTCTCTTTATGAAGGACTCTAGTAACAGATTAAGACCCATCCTGAATGAGGTGGGTCCCATCTTAACTGAAGTAGCCTCCTCAGAAGGTCCTAACTCACCATAGTCCACATTCAGAGTAGATTATATTTCAGAACATGTTTTTCTGGAGTACATAACAGCTTCAAACTACCACAGAAGGCAAATGAACGGTCACTCAAAGATTTATAACAAATTTCAGACTCCTTCCACTCTATAGTGTGCCACTGTTCCTATGCATAATTGGAAAAACACTCTTTGGATTATTAAAATAGTAATTCTTTGGATTTGAGCTGTGGAAACACAAACATGACAATACCCTCTTCATTTTCTACATAAAAAATGGGTCTCTCCTATCAGACTTTAAGGTCCCTCAAGGAAAAACCATGCGTGACTCAGTCTCCTCACAGCGCCCAGCAGTGGCAGGCTCAGAGCAGTGGCTCCATATTGAGCAATTCCTCGGTAATGCAGCGTTCTGAGTTTCAGGTTCTCATTTATGAACTGTTATTGCAGACATACTAGTGGGTGACACTGTGGTCAGTCCTAGGAACACAAAATCAAAACCAGAGTTCTGACCTTCACAGAGCATTCAGGGTATGGACAAGAGGGTCAAGAGTTCCAGTGAGGTGACCTTGTGGTGAGATCACTTGGTGGCATGTCTGCCCCTTCCCTTCTTCCCTGGGGTTCCCCCCTAACTCTTCTCCAGCACCTAGTGTTTACTCTCCCTCTGAAGTTTCCCACATTCTTACTCTGCTTTGTTTAGGAACCATATCCCTGACAACAGAGAGCCAGTTTTATTTCCTCAATTATACATGGACTGGGAGTTTAGTCAAAAAATATTCTACATTTGCCAAAATCTCCTGATACTGTGTATTTCTACATGGTTATAATTATAAGAGGGGAAAAAAAAAAAAAAAAAAAGCTTTAAATGCCTAGTAGTTTACAATAAGTATACCCTGCTTTCAAGACAGGCATAAATTACACTAAAAATCTAGCTATTTACACTTGAATTTGGGGTTTAAAGGGCAATTATATCAAAAGAATTATTTTATGCCCTAGAAAAATTAGATGGAATCTGACCTAAAGAGGACAGAGCTTTCAATATGCCAATTTGGAATTTAAAATAATAATTTTCTACGCCTGTTTTAAAGCCCTTCTGCTTTACTTCCCTGGATATTTAATTTCCTTGTTTTTACAAATATTGCTGAATGCCACTCTGACAATTTTGCCCCACTAACCAAGCTCTAACTTCTTGGCAATCTGCAACTTTTAGAATGCAGTCCGGGAATATCGAACTCGAACAAGTGGGTCCAGCGTTAAAGATTCTGCCACTAGGTGGAGAAATTGTTCTAATACAGCACAAGTGCAGTTCCCCTGTTGGGAAAAAGCACCAAGAGATTTCCAAACATCGTGTACAAATCACTATGGCAACTATGGTGTACATTTATAAACTAAATCTTTGCCAAATCATCTTACCTCCTTTTGCTGGAATTAAGTAGACATTTGTGCCATCCAGTTTGTCATTCCAGATTTCATTCATAATTCAGTGTTGAGTATTTAAATCTCTTCAAAGTCATTTAAAATCATTTGCATTTTGCCACATTTGGCACCAAGCAAATATATGTAAATTTCACTTCCACTTCCAACTGATTAGATACATTTAAATTTCATTAACAGATTGAAATGAAAGTTCTTTGCTACCAGTTAGAATCAAACAACAAAAATTCACTACCACCCCAAAAAAATATGGTTTAAATAATAACTACACCAACCAAATTTTGCATATTGCTTTTATTTTGCAGAAAATGCTTTCTGCTGATTGTCTTTGGCTACTTTTTCAGAAGAAAAATATGGACAGTTCTAGGTTTAACAATACAAGAAAATAACTACATCTGCTCCAAGTGACACATTTTCTAGTAGACAGAGCAAATTTTCATTTCAACTAAAATCTGTTGTCCTCAGATTTGTTCTGTCCTTAACAGCTCACCTCTAACTATTGTAAACTGTCACAAAAGGGACCTGAAAACTACTCCAAAGCAATAAGAGAATTAAAGGTCTGCTTTTTATCTCGCTAAAAGAGGACCAGTGGAGCTTATAAATTCTGGTGTACCAGAGTCATCTCTATGCTGTATGAAAAAAATTTTAAGTTTCTGGATCCTAGCAAACAATTCATTTTATTATGAATAGTGGTGTAATTAGGCCAAATATAGTTCTCAAACTGTAGCATATAAACAACTCAGGACTAAACTGTTATTGCAGGTGACAGGGAAAGAAGTGGTGGCAGGTTTTTGTCCTGTTGTGTTGGATAAATAGAATGGGTCTTTCTCCTTTCACTGAAGATGAAGTCAAAAAGCTTTATTTCCTTCCCTTGCCCCACGAGACTGTCATTTTGTGCCTTACTAGTAGGATCAATCACATCAATACTTGGTGGCCACAGCAAAAAGAAAAGTCAGTGCATCTTTTTGAAGAAAAGGGCCGTGATTCACATGGAAGGTGGCGACACGGGCGTCCATGAGGCTATGAGGCGAGCTTGTGCCGAAGCATCGTACTGGCTGTCGGGAATGTCTGTGGCCATGGCACCCCCTTCATACAGCGGGGACCCCGAGGAAGGGGAAGCTGAGACTGTGTGGGCAAGGGGTGCATAGTGTGCAGTGGAGCCGCGAAAGAACTGGGCTCCCAGCCCATTGGGCATGGCGGGCGTCTGCGAGCCAGGTGTGATGGCGCCATTACTCACAGACCACAGGTTAGGGTACTGGCTGTAAAGGATGAACACAGGTAAGTCAGAGAGACCCAGGGAGAGGCCCCCAACTAGCTGCGGGAGCAGAATAAAACTAACAGGACTATAAGACTCCTAGTCAAGAGAATCGCATTTCTGGTGCGCTCTTTTCTTTCAGAAGAGTCATTTCGTCTACATTACTAAGTGCTGACCACCATACATTCTGAAGCAAATAGAAGGCATTGCTAGAGCTAGTAACAAGAAACAAAATCAGGAAGCTGTCAAAAGGATTATTTACGTACACTTAGTTCGTGGAACCACTGAAAGTTCTGTTACCAGCCACTCCAGAAATTCTGGATTCAGAATATGTGATTCACAGAATTACCCAGAAAAGTATCAGAGGATGGGCTTAGGCATCTGAATTTTTAACTAGTATCCTGGTCCTCACTGCAGTGCTTTCTGTGATCAAGACAACATCCAGTGGTTCTGTGCTACCACTGACACACACTAATATGATGTAAGGCAGAAAGAAATGTGCATCAAGTTAGACCAGAAAGTTCCAGTTCTGCCCTTAACTAGCTATATCACGTTAGCCATGTCCCTTGTCTTTTTTTGAGCCTATTTCCCCATCTATAAACTGAGGGACTTGAGTATTAAATCCTTCAGCCTGACAACAGCAGTCAGCAGCACTAAACTATGCTAAAATGTTGGGGAAAATTCTTAGGAGTTCTTCTATAAATGAGTCAGACCTAACATATTGTACTTTGTTTATCAAGTCACATCCTATATTTCTATTCCATTGGACCTTGTAAACAAGCCTGAGTTAAGCTAGGAAGGGTACCATCCCCATTTTACAGATGAAAAGAAACAAGGCTCCCATTGTCAGTGGTTTGTAACCAGCAAGTTTCATCTATGTGCAGGCTTCTGAAAGTGACTTGTGCATTGTTCATTTTTCATATATTATATATGCTATCATATATTATACACTATATCCTATATACTATTATATTATTATAAAGACATTGTTTCATAGAGAAAAGGAATTAAGACAAAATATTTTATGTACAATGACTTATCTTGTTTTTAAGATCAAGAAAACTTCATTATAGGGCCACTCTGCTGTGAATTAGCAACTTGGACAAATCATTTATAACCTTTGGGCTCATTTCATTTCCTCATAGAAAAATGAGGGCCCACCTCTAAGATTTGCTATCCTAAGTATTTATCATATCGATCCTATGAAGAAATGCAATACCTATTTACTAACCAGCTTGACTTCTTAAACTATTCTCCCTCTACATAATTTACAAGTAAATAATCCTCATTATTTACCAGTTACCCAGCACATGCTTTAAGGACTTCGATCTTAGGCCTACAAATTTATTTCCTTAATTCAATAGTTCCTGACAAAAGATTCTGGAAACATTTCTCCAAAACTCACCTATAACCCCAATAACCTTAATAAAAGACAGGCTGGGGTTATTTATTCTGCTTTTTTGATATATTTGGAAACTGAAGCCCAGAGAGGGTCAGAGATTGGCTAACCATATGAGCCAGGATATGGTTGGGCCCTGGTTTCTTTTCAGTATTATCCACCTCTCATTCCACCTGCCAGGAGAGGCCACTGTTTTAAAGGGAGCTACCAGTTCTGCCAGAGAATAGACCTTGATAGCATAGCAGTCAGGTAGCCTGCGATCTGGCTAATGGTAAAAATACATATTTAAAAACCCAGCCACCCACAGGTAAAGGGTAGAGAAGGACAAGTGTGGATGAAAATGGTGTGACATCCCAGGATGGTTTGGATCAGTTTCCCAGACATTACCTAGATCCCGTTGGTGGACTTGGGTTATGACTCATGGGTAGCATGCTGCTATGGGCAGGCATTCCGAGGCTGGACCAATTGTCATGAGATTGGAGCATGGATAAACATGCAGATGAATTGTCAGAATAGGCTACAGGATGGAAGAGAGTGTGGTTATTGGAAGAGCTTTTCCAACATCAAGAAAATGCAATGAAATACTACCAAAAACAAACAAACCAAGAACCAAACTGGAGTTACTCAGCACTGAAAACAAAATGTGTTGTAGGATATTGAACACAGAAAATCCATCAGCCTCCTTAATTGGTCGTCAAGGGCTACCATCTAATAATAAATATATATATTTTAACATATATCCCAGTAAACCTAGACTTTTCCCTTTATCGTCTTATATCAATAGATATCCTGAAGAAAGGGAATCCTAGAGTCACTTGATTCTGAATAAATTACTTTCCAAATAAAAAATAAATTTAGCTTGAACTCATCTTTCCACAAAGGATTATAAATAAGAGCTGAAAGGGCTCTAGAAACCATACTCCAAGCAAAATGAAAATTATGATCTTCTAAGTCTGGGAATCTTGCCTCTGGTTGAACAAGTCCCAACGGCAATATATTTCCTCATCAAATAAACTCTTTTCCTTTCAAATCAACTTTAATTGTTTAATTGGTTAATGGTGTTCTTGGGTTATTTTTCCCTTTTGGAATCAGTCAAAATTAAGTCTCAGCACACATGTTGGAGAGAATTAGACAATGCCCTAGAGTCAAGTATTGCAACATTTAAGGTCAGTTTAGTTGGGGGGGGGGCGGTATGGGCTCATTCAAACACAGATTGTTGCCCCCTGCCCCCCAGAAATCCATCTGGGTGAACCCCACTGGGTGATGGGGGTTTCCAGAAGAAGCTGCCTGTCCTGGTTTCCTGAAGTGCCACAGAAAGCCTTTCCCAAGTGACTTCCTGGCCATCCCCCAAAGTCCTGGCCTTTTTCGACTGATGACTTACTTGGAGAGTTGTTCCGATGAGCATATGGACTGGGGTAGGGGTTGGAGCGGTGGTTCCTCAGGGTGGGGTATCTTTCACAGCCGTGCGGGGAAGAGAGTGAGAGGGGACCTCCAAACTGAGGGTGGGGGCTGGCAGGTGGACAGAGCGGGCTGGTTCCAGGAATAAGCCACCCCCCTGCTGT
The DNA here is from genome assembly GCA_026826555.1 of Tolypeutes matacus. Classification (NCBI taxonomy): domain Eukaryota; kingdom Metazoa; phylum Chordata; class Mammalia; order Cingulata; family Chlamyphoridae; genus Tolypeutes; species Tolypeutes matacus. Next base: position 6,664,639 of record JAKSZT010054281.1, read on the forward strand.
GAGAAAAGAATGCTGAGTAACGGCAGTTGCATTAGCTGTCTGGTTATTTTCAAGGAGGGGAGAGTGGAGACCCAAGAATTGGGAAGCCTTTTCCTCATTAAGTCCCAGATGAAGTGAAGAATCGTTAGGGTTCAAGTTAACCCAGGTGTCCAAACCCACAAACCTGGGTAACTCCCCACCTCAGCCAACTCAAGCTGCGTCCTTAACCACTGTTTTATTCAAATATCCTTGAATCTTCTTCCCTGATTTACAGTCCCCAAGGCACTGTTGAGCATGAATAAAATGTAAAAACATACCCTCCCACACATACAAAAAAAGCATGTCATCAAAAACAAAGGCAGAGAGCCAGCCCTATGAGACACAGGGTTAGATATGGGGATTGTCCATCACTCCACTTCCCCTTCAAACTATCTCCTACCACAATTAGATTCAAAGAGCTGTTCTCACTTAGCAGCACACATTTTCTTCTCACCTTTTGGCTCACATTCTCCCCACTTGTATGCATCAGAAAGTCGTGCAAATAATGTCATTTTTTAAAGTCCTTTTAAAAAATTAAAATCAAGCAACCCTTGAGATGGATAACTACACTAGGTCCAATTTCCAAACTACAAACTTTTCTTCAGGTATTTAAGTGAGGGAAGGATACAGATGTGCCCACAATTGGTGGTAGCGACCCCAGTCACTTGCCAACAGTTTATATTCTACTTGTAAGTGGTTGTATTCTGAATCATGTTAGGAGACAGTTGTTTGCTAAATCAGCCTAGAAAATGATCCACCAAAGATACATATTCAGAATAAAGATGTGTGTGGAGGAGTGTGACAGGGTCCAGGATCTCAAAATGACTCTTGTCAATACCAGTGTGTCTAGCCCCTTCGTGTCAATTATTTTAAATCTCACAATCCTTTGCCCAGGGGGAGAAAAGCTACAGAGCAGATTCTCCTACTACATGACCCTACACAGACCTGTATTTGCTTTGCTCTGAGCTCCAAGGGAAGCTAGACTTAAAGTAGACCTTTTCCCATCCTAGGATACACTCCTGCTTCCTCCAAAACCAACATTGGGTTCACGATGGGCCATTATCCCTAGAACCAAGACTGGCTCCACAAGGGTGCCATTTGTTCACAAATGTCATCTCAAGGATGGCCCTCCAGTTTTCAACCATTAACAAAAATAGAAAGCATCAGAAAGATGAGAGCTGGATTCTCCTTTTGCCCAATACAGGACAGTCAAGCCCAGAGTCAGTTAAAGCCCAGGTAAGTCCTCCCCAGACTTCTCAGGTCAAGAGTCACAGGGGCTGGGGTGAGCAGAGAATGACCAGTGACAACTTCCCAGCCATGTGCCCTGCACAGCCGAAGGGCAACTCTACTCCCCAACTACAACCAGAAACGTGCTTGTCTTCTGCCTCCAGCTTTTCGCTCTCAGCAGGGTTCTAGATCTGAAACATCTGTACCGAGTGAAACAAACCGTACATTGAGAATACCCAGCTTGCTGGCTGTCTCCGGGTTCTTGTGGCACATCTTTGTGATCGCTTCTGTCAAATAAAGTGTATTGGATTGTCAAAAAAAACAGAAAATTCAGAATGGTCTTTGCAGCAGCATTCCATCTTTAGGCTTACCTCTTTGCCCAAAGGATATACTTAAGAGTTCTCTCACCTTTCCTTTGCATCGAGGAAAGCTTTTGCAAATGGATTGTATTTAATTTTAAGAGCTGTGATCTGAAAAAGAAGAAATTGCATTTACTAACATACAAGCTCATTAGCCAGAAGACTTAATTTGGCACCAAGAAATTGGGAAACACAAGTATCCGCTGCAAGAAATAAAATCAGACTTCTTTCCAGAAATATCTACTTGGACCTGACATAGGTGAGTAATTGCAATATTTCATAAAATGCATTTATGACGTTTTCAAATGCCAATTGAGTGGGAGTCACAAATTTAACCCACTAACAATATTCAGAAAAAAATAAATTTAAAAGCTCAAAACATAATCTGAATCTACTTAAGAACTAGGGATGGGTTAGTTTGAGTGGTTAACAATGACAACTTTTTAGGTAATCACAAAATTTATATTTTGGCTAAGATTTACAGGAATCTAATCATTATTTTCTGTCTAGTTGAGTCTTCACACAGGAGCTGAGTTTTGTCCACCCCCCCACCCCCCGCCTTTTCGTAAAATATTTCCAAAGTAAGGCAATGAGGATCCCCTCTCACTCAAGTCTCATTTTTAAAGAAACCATTGAATGTAAATATTAAGTACCCAAATTAATTAACCTACATATTTTATGCATCTTGTCCTATGGAGAATTTAGACACTTTAATCCTCAATATTTAGTCCCCCATAAGGGAAAAAATTATGAAGGATAATTCATTTTAAACTTTCTCCCCTCTGAGCCCACTTGAAAAGGAATTCCTCATTAGAGTTTTACACAGGATCGCCCCACTTCGTCCCCACGCACCTTCGGAATTGCTCTTACCTCCTCGTTCTGATAAGCTGTCACCGCTATGAACTGGGTTTCGGGAAAGCAATGGCTGGTAATCATCCGCTGCGGACCCCCCACTCTCACTATGTGAATCCGGGGTTCATATTTATGTAACGAGTTCAACATGATCTGAGGGAAACACACAGAGAAGTGGCGACAATAAAAGTCAATGCTATCATTAAGGCAACAAAACGTCCATCTGTCTTGCTGTTTATGAGACAAGAAAATACCTTCAAGATGCAGACATTCCTACAGACCACAAGAAAAGTGTATTTACTGTTGAGGGAAATGGGTTTGCTGTCAGGTAGTTTATTTTGGAGAAAAGGATGTGAGATGCACAAACCAAAATCCTTTCACTCTTGGAGGAACAGAGCAGTAACCAAGACTGCTACCTCGGATATAGACATCTTTAAAAGCCTGGGTTTGTCTGCGACTGGAAACGGAGTCTTCCAGTGACACTCCATGCCCAGCAGCTAAACAAAATGTTTTAGGAAAGAACTGGTTTACAGCAGTTTGTTCAGACCTCGTGCAGTAAATACTGTGGCACAGGTTTAGCTTTAATGGCACTCTTTGCCATCAAGGTTGCTATCTTCTCTGGCCTGAGGAGTTTCAGGAGAGAACACAAAAGTCCCAACGCCAAGAACCAAAGCTTCAGAGACCTGCAACGCTTTAGAAGGTGATTCTTCTCCCTCTCCCTATTCACCGGGCTCGGGTGTGACCGTTATCAGCTTAATATAAACACCACTGAAGGCTCAATTAGGGAAGGCAGTGGCAGTTTCTCCAGTGCAGAAGTCACCGCTCTGGGGACAAGTTCCCTGCTTCCAAGACGCGCGTACGAGCCCCCAAGGCGCAGAGACCCGCGGGCACCTTGCCTCGCGCGGCCCCCTCGGCAGGCTCTCCCGGCACCTACCTGCCCCCCGCCGTTGAGCTTGTTGGTGAGCTTGACTTTGCTGAAGGAGACGGGCGCCTTCATCCAGTGCGCCCCGAAGTTGGGCGAGTCGGGGTGGATGTAGACGCAGCTGGGCGCCTGCGGCTCGGGCTTGCCCCCCGGCACCCACTCGCCGTTCACGTACTTCCAGCGGTGGTTGTCGGCCGCCACGAAGTCCAGAAGGAAGGAATACATGGCGTTGGGGTCCAGGCCCGACACATTCACCTTCAGCACCGGGAACATCCTCCTGCGCAAGGAGCAGGAGCCTCTTAGACGGAAGGCGGAAAGCTTGGCGCAGACCCATCTCCTCGCAGGCCACAGAGGAGGAAACTCCCCAGAAGGGACCTCCCTAAGCTCCCCCTCTTCCCCCGAAGTCCTAAAGGTCCCAGGCCCAGGCAGCCTCCAGGTCTGGAGAAAGAGGGAAACCCCCGGGCAGAGCGCGCGGGCGCAAGCGCTAGGCTGAGGCCGCGACTGCAGGTCCTCCAGCCCGCCGCGAGGTTTGGGGCTCCGGGGGGTTCGACCCTCTCCCCAACCTTCCATGGATAAAGTCCCAGGAGAGTAATCTTAGAAGCGCAGCCGGGACAGAAATAAGCCAAGACCTCCTCCAGGAGAGAAAGCGCTCGACAGGGAAGACTTTCCCAAGGCTCCGGGCAAGCTGCGCAGGCCGCGCGCCCCCGCACGACGGGGAGCCCCAGGGGCCCGGCGGAGCGCAGGGCCACTACTAGCTGGGTGCGCACTCACCGGCCGTTCTTGGTGACGATCATCTCGTTGGTGAGCTCCTTGAAGCGCAGCCACAGCTCGCTCTCCTCCAGGCCCACGCGCAGCTCGCGCTCCGTGGGGTCCCCCTTCTCGCTGCCCGCCTGCAGCTCGCTCTCCACGGCACTCAGCAGATGGTCCACTCGGTACTGCAAACTCTTTCCCGAACTCTCGGCGCCGGAGGAGCTCATCCTCCTGCCCGACCCCTCCCCACCGCCCCCCAAAGCCCCAACTCGCTATCCGAGAGCCACCTTCCACTCCTTCCGGCGGCCACTCTTCCGAGAAAAAGGGTCGCTCTGGCCCAAAACGGCTAAGTTCCCCAGGTCCCGGGCACAGACCCGGGAGGAGGGTGAGCACGGAGATTTTTGGGGGGGAGGGGTGGGGGAGAGGGGTGGGGAAGTTAGGGTGGTTCCCCTTGAACTCCCACAAGGCGCGACTAGAGTAGGTCTCTGGGGAGAGGAACTAGATTCCCCCTCCCCATAAATAGAGTCTGGGCGTCCGCGGAAGGGGGCGAGGCCGGCTGAGCCCGGAGCCCTTTGAAGTGCGGGGCGCTGCTGCCCATTGGCCGCGCGCGGCCATATCAGACCCGGCCGGGCGGGCCTGGGAGGCCCGGAGCCAACAATGGGCTCCCGCGCGGCTGTTTCATGTAAATCCGCTGCCCCCGACCCTCCTCACCCAGGCCCCAACCCCTACACCCACGCCCTCCCCAAAATGTTTGCACCTCCATCAAAGCGGCGGGCCCGGCCCCGCGGCGGCCGGGAAGAAGGTGGAGGTAGAGGAAGCCGTGCGGCCTGGGGCCCGCCTCCGGCCCCCGGGGCGCAGGGGACTGCGCGCAGGGGACTGGGCGCGGGGCGCTGGCCGGCTTTGCTGCGAGCTCGCAGACCCGTGCGCCCTCCAAGCCTGCCCTCCCGAGGGGTGGGAAGCTGGGAAGCGCCACCTCGGCGCTCACCTGCGCCCAGAGGAGAAGCTCCTCCATCCCGCTCCCAGACTTGAGCGCGCTGGGACCCGCTTAGGGACGCGCAGCTCTTCCTTGCCTCTGTCCCTCTGGTCGCATATCTGTGAACGCTGCCCCTATTACGCGGCCCCAGGCTCCCCTCCACCTGCCCCGGCAAGGTCCTCGCCCATCCGCGCTGCACATGGTGCCACCAAAAGCCACGTTCCTGGACAGCCTGGCTCTCCCCACTCCCCGCGGACCTCGCCAGTGTGGAAGGAGAAGGGCGCGCGCGGGGCCGCTAGGTTTAGTAGGACCTAGGAGTTTGGCTTTGTTTCTCAAGTTTTGCTTTTGTGTTCGCAGAATGTAAGAAGGGGACAGAGCTGCCCCGGGGTTTTAGGGCGCGCGTCCCGCGCCTGCGTAAGGGTTCGAGGACGCTGCGGGGCTTGGCCTTAGCGGCTACGTCCAGCCCTGTAGGGAGCGGTTTATTACCTTCCAGTGAGAACCTTTGCTAGGGGAGGGAAGGAAAGGTGACAATGAGCAGGAAATAGTTCAATGGGTCTCTCTAAACAATAACATTCCTCTGAAAACGGGAGCTTAGGAAGGGGAGAGAAAGTAGAAAATGCGTAAAAAGCCCAGGCTCGTTTTACCGCACACGGCTTTGCACTTTAACTACCTTGCCTATCACTTCAATACGAGTCTGTGGATCCAGATTCCGTTTCTCGGTCTCCTTCGAGCACGTCCCACCCCCAACCCCCCTCCCCCCCGGAAAAAGCCGGGAATCTCCCGAGAGCACCCCGGATCTGTGCCTCGCGCCAAGCGGTTGGTGCCCCGCGTCTGGCCGGGCGCACGCGGCAATCCAGAATTGCTCCGGGATCCGCGGGAGGGATCCCGGCCAGGGACGCGGGGGCTCGAGCCGCCTCCGCTTTCCGGGAGACGGTTTCCTGGAAGCGAACCCCGTGGGAGGATTCCTGCTACCCCCCGGGGAGGGATGAGAATTCTCCCAGGAGTCCTTTTCCGCCCCTCTCCACCTGGAAACTGAGGAATCGGGAAACACCGGGCCTGTCACCGCTCATTTCTGTCCTCACTTCTCAGTTTCTTTTGTAGTCTTGGATGCATGGAAATTCCCTGGGGGCTGACCCAAGGCGGGGAGTTTCCTTTAGGAAAGAAGCACCAAAAGGACCTCATTTGCTCTTTACACCAGGACCCTCCTGAGGCGCGTTACACCAGGCTTTTTGAGCCAGGGTCTTTTGGGAAGATTGTGTATGTGACATTTTATTAAGGCAATTAAAAATGTCTGAAAGATCATCTCTGTGACCTAAGGTCTCCTGACTTAGAATAAATGTGAGAAATGGGGGAGGAGGGAAACCCGGGTAGAGGAAAAGGCGAATGATCATATCAAAAGTTCCAAATAATAGGGAAAACTGGGGGGAGGGAAGTATATGGGAACTCTGTATTTTCTGCATAATGTATGTTTCTGTAAATCTACAACCATTTTAATTTTTTTTTTTTAATAATTAAAAAAAAAAAAAAACTCCCAGCCCAGCAGTGAAACTTCTTCTCCTGGTCCCTTGCGGTACAAGGCGGGAGGGCTTACTTCAACCTCTGTTTGCTTTGGTGAACGGTTTTTCCATTAGTCCGGAAGAGCTAATGAATTCTGGAAGGTTTAACAGATCGTTTTAAAACTGTTGCTCTGATTTCAATTGAACTATCCAAACAGGAGGGGGCACAGGGCAAATAAAAATAAAACCCTAGCAGAAAAGAAAGTTAAATCTCAAATATGCATAGTGACGGTTCTAACACTCCAAAAGGAACGCCCAAAGTATTAAAGAGCCTGAGATCAACAAGTTAAATCAGTAGGGGCTGGAGGAGGGGAGAGTCTGGAAGTGGTGGACTTTGGCCATAACATATATAAATATCTGCTGCCTTTGGCTTCTTATTTGTCCTCCCCTTTCTGTGCCTGATTTTCTGGATCTTTGTCCCTTGCTTCTGAGGACAAGCTACTCTACTCTCTTGTCCTTTTCACCAAAGGCTGCAGTGCATGACAGTTTACAGCCAAAAACTTCCTCCAGCCCAGCTATAAAGAATTCCCAGTTAATAGTGATGTGCTTCCTTGGGAGGGAGAAGGAAGCTGAAGCACTCCCAGTTGTTTCTCTCCCAAGGTCTGTCTCTCCTTGGGAAGTCCAGCCGTTGAGAGAAAAATAAGAAAAAAGTCTATGTCTGGCCTCTGAATGCAACTCTTCCCCCCGCCCAAAAAATAACTTAGGAAGCACTACAAGAAATAACCACCACCCTTGCCCCCCCAACATACCTCAATTACCAGACAGGCCGTCTCCCCCCTGACTGACCCCTTCTCAGCACAAAACCATTTGTCTTAGGAGCAGGTTATCATTAGTAGTTATAACAGGCGCAAGTGTAGCAGGAGCCAGCCGAGGCCATGGTGTGTGACCATAGTGTCAGAGCTACATCCCTCGCCATCCACTCCAGTTCCCTTCTTTCTGGGAGAAACAGTCAATCTCTTTTCTGATTATTTAATTTCAACTCATTGTAAAACATTCCATGTATATCCACCTATGTAAAATATAGGTGTGTATACAGACATACGTGAAAATGAAAACCTCCGGTGCCCATCACTTCATTTTTGTGTGCATTTTCTTAATCATTTTTCCTTTTTTTTTTTTTTTTTTGGTTGTTTTCTGGTAAATGAGCTCATTCTCTTAATTCCACTAAGCAAAATTAACAAAAAGCATTCACAAGTCCTAGATTCAAGATGAATAGACAGGGTGCTTCATACAAATATGTTCACCCGTTGGTTTATTGGTCTTGCCCATTTAAAGAAGCCCAATGACTTGCATTATGATTTCTGAAGTTGGAAGAATTTAATTCTCTGGACTCCTTGGCATTGGAAATAAAAAAGGCCATTAGGTTTGGGGCAGCTCTGTTTTGGGGGCAAAGAACAAAGACGTGCTTTTTAAAGTCTTGCCCTCAGTACAGTGTCCCAGCTTTGTAAATTGCTCTTGCATTGTTGCAACTATAGGAAGAGGGCAATCGGGTTGTCATTTGCGCTTCAGAAGATATACTCTCCCACCTGAGCTGCACGGGGGGAGGGTATAGCACCAGACATACATATCCTGGTACAGGAGGAGGAGTGGAAGCAGAAGGCAGAGGAGCTCTGAAGGAAGCACGACAGTAAATTCCATCCTTGCTATACTTTGTGAACCAATGCTCTTTGTCACACCTGGCAGCATACAGTTTGCTGACAGGACTTCGGACTTGGGGGAAAAAAGACCAGGCCTAATGTTTGGGGTTGAGACATACCTCTTGCAAACCCTAAAGCTGCTGCCCAAGTGTCTTCTGGAAATTAATGCTGCAGAGAAGAAATTGATGGACAGCTGGAATTTTGTACCTTTCTAGTTAGGTTGATTTTTTTTTTTTTGGGGGGGGGGTCTGGATACTTTTTTTAATCCTTGTAGTTCAAATGTTTCTTTGTGATACCTTTCAAGTGGGAATGCAATAAGAGCCCTTTTCAACAGTTTCTGCTGTTATGATTCTTACAATGGTACTTGTTTCTCCACAGGGGTTATCTATGCTTCCAGATATGACTGTCATCGCCTGTTCTCCTTCCTTGCACCTTCTACCCCTTTGTTTTCATCTCTTAGACCTTTCTGCATTTATTAAATGGCTTGTGAAATGTTTTCTTTCCACACCACTCTGTCAATTTACTTCAGTGTCACTTTGAGTTTTTACTGCCTCAATGCAGATTTTATTTCTCGGTTGTAACTTCACTTTTCTGGCAATCCTAGTTTCATCCATTTCCCACTTCACCTTAAACTCTTGCCTTCTGTCTCGGCTGTTTTTCACTCCTTAAGTCCGTCTGTTTCTGTTTTCTTAGAGACCATGGTTTTCTGGATCTTATTGGAAAGGCCAAAAAGTTTTCTACAATTATCTTCAGTGCTCTATGGTTTCTGAGCATGCTTTCTTTAGTCTTACAGATAATTCTCCTTTCCCTTTACTCTTTAATGTTATTTTGTGGGCTCCGTGATGAAGGTTATTTTCTTTTCCTATTTACTCCTCTTAATTAAGGGAGATCTGTCCAGCCGGTCCCCTGCCCTGAGCTCTTCTCTCAGGGGATTTAAATGTCGGTGACGCCCCTTTCACGGTGAAGATAAGCTGGTGTCTTTTACTCAATAGGAAACCAACCCTTGGCTCATGATAGGCAAAATTGAAATGCACATAGCATGTCTATCTAAGAAAGCAGCCACCACCATACTCAGAATCTACCTGGCTATATGGTACCCAGAATTTTAAAGGCAGCGCCAGATTAAGAATCAAACCCTCAGGATTACTAAAATGCAAGCTGCTATTGAAACTAGAGTAGCCTTTCTTTAATCACTCACTCACTGATTCAAATACCTATTTGTCCCAAAGAAGGTAAAGGAAGGATTTCCTATGGAAATTGTGTATAAGATATGAGCTTTAAAATGAACAGAAATGAGCTAGTCTAAGGGAAGCAGGGGTGGGGGCACCTGGAGAGATAGGAACATTATTCCAGGGTTAAAACGATTCCAGAGATCATCACTGGGAGCTCTACCTAATCATTTCATTTATGATTTTCAGAATATTAATATACACATGGGGGAGTAATGCTACTAGAAGTTTCCTTTCTCCTTCCTACATGGCTTATTTTGGAAAATTCTGTTTTGGCACTGAATGAAATACAGAGCCCCAGATCAATCCTTTTATGGAAAAGAACGCTGAAAATAAATGCATTTAGAAGTTAGTCAAAGACAAGAGTTATGCTGGATAGGTTTTAATTTCCATAATCAAAATTTAGCAGGAGAGGTAAACTGTTCTGTCACTGCAATAGGATGTGACCATCCTTGGTACATTTACCTGGAGTTCAGGAAGAGTTTCCAGAGGAAGCAAGCTGGGCAAGATAAATAGGACTTAGGGGGGATATGCAGGGGTGCTGGGGAGAGGGCAGAGTTTATCCATGAAGAGTTGAATGGAGACAGCTTTTTGCCCTCAAAGAACCGAAAGATACTCAGTGTGACTGAGGTAGAATTTAGCACATGTAGAGAACACAGCATCTGAGGGAGGCAGCATGCCTAAGAGTTTTTAAAGTGCCTGAATCTGGAGCCAAAGAACAACAAACCTAAGAGAAAGAGAGACTAATTCTAATGACAGAGGAGTCGCAAAAGACACAACCACCCATTTAATAAGAAAGCAAACAGAGACAAAGTCTAGCCGGGAAGCTGATGATGAGGCAGAGGTACTAATGAGGAATATGGGAATATTAAAAAGGAAAAGGTTAGATCAAATGAGTAGATATTGGAGGATGAGAAATTGAGCAGGCTTTGTGAAACGGATGGGGTTTTGATATCTTTAAAGCACAAGAGTGAGAACTCTAGAAAAAGACCTGTGATGTATTCTAGAAAACAATGAATCTTTTCACTTTTTTTTTTTTTTTTTTTTTTAAGAGGCTGGATTTGAAAGAGTTCAAATGTTATTGCTGATAAAATAATATTGGGTGGTGCAGGGGGCTAAGCTAAGCAGTGAAAAAAAACCACGTCAGTAGCTGGCAAAGTTAAAGTCCCCACAGAAACCAGTAGTCCTCAGTAATCCAATTGTAGAGCGGGAGGGCTGCAATTGGGGTGATAAGAAAACAGAGAGAGGGACAGACTGAAAAGTAAGTCCCTGAAGGGAAACCTCAGTGATTGATTTTTTATATATATGGTGGTTGAAGGCTAGGGAGGGAGGTTAAAGTTAGGTCTTCCCTACATATCAAATGCCAGACTGAGAGTAAAAATGGGGCAAAGGAGAAGGGACTTAGCGTATATGTGAGAAGAGATTCAGAATCAATGGTTCACACTGCTGGGACTTGACCAGTTGAAAAAGAAGATGCTGACTGAGGAAAGCCCATTTGGAAATTGGGATTAGCACATTCTACAGTCTAAACTCACACCGTTTTCAAGGTTACAACCTTTCCCAGCCCCAGAGAGAAGGAGGAGGAAGAGTTAACATCCATTGAGGCCTATTATATGCAAAGAATTGTGCATACGTTATCATTTAGACATCTCAACAACCCTGTAAAGTGGTAATATACCTTTTACATTTAAGGCCCTTTAGGCTCACAAAGAGTAAAAAAAAAAAAAAATGCAGTCCTAATTTGGTTTCCGAGCTGATTTTACACCCATTTTATTGGTGCTAGACTAGGCTAAATAGATGGAAAGTGGAGATAAACATAATTTTCTCTCTCCCATCCACAGCATCCATCCAGTTTATAAAAGGAATATGTCCAGTTGTTTATAAAAGGAAGGTGTGTGTGTGCCTGTGTGTGTGTTTGGACAAGGAAGCTGAAGAGGAGGAATTGATTGGTTTAACTATTTTTGAAATCTGAAAAAAAAAAATTAAAAATCTAAATGACTACACTAATAGAAGCTGGGGAAGCAAAGTCACGCCCCTTAAACAATTTGCAATTCAGCTGGAGATGTTGTAGCCACAAATATAACTAGAGAGACAAGCAAAAGCCAAATAGGGCTTAAGCTTAAATACATTATCCTAATTGTGTTTCCAAAGAAACCTACGAATCAGTATTATTATCCTCCCTCCTATTAAAATTTTCTTAATAGAAGAAAATTTAGATCAGAGATGTTAGGAAGTTTGCCCCAGGTCACACAGTTAGTATGAAACTGGAATTCCAAATTATGCTAGTGTACTATTGTAAAGCCCAAACAAGAGTAGGGAGATTCAAATTCGATCATCTTAGTCTTTTACTAACTCATTGTATGAGTATCAGCTCATTGTATGACTTTCAAACATCCTTTACCTTAGGGGGCCACTTAGAAACAACCACAACAAGCTATCCTATTATTACAGCTATTTCATTTGGGTAAGTAGAGAGATTAATGATATTAAAGCACTGAAAGAAAAAAAACTGGGAGTTCTTTGAGAATTTTGTGTAGTGTCCTGTCTGGTGAGACTTGAATACAGTGTATAAACTCTCATTCAAGCTTGAGGAATAACAAAACTGTTAAACTTTTAAATCCTACTTCAGTCTTAAAGATGTGGAATTTTGTTATTCCTTACAACAGGAAATGCTCTGATACATCAGTTTGCTATAGGATTAAAGCTCAGATAAATTATGGTTGTGAAAATGTGAAAATCATTTGCTATCTTTGGCCTGAGTTTCTTTCACAATTATAGTGTAGATATATTGGCTCTATACAAAGATTTGTGAAGATTAATGAAATGTAGTTCTGGTGGGGACAGTTTTCAGTTATATACTGGGGTAGGAAAAGATCTTCCAAAAATAGATTGGTTCTGTCCCAGCACAGGGCTACAGACTTATTTTTTCAGTCTTTTGAAAATAAGCACTCTAACTAACAGACTTGTGGGAGGTTGAAATCGTCATTTTGCAACTTGTAGAGCAGTAGTTTTCTCTTCATTATAAAAGGTATGTTCTTGGAAAGAACTTACATTAGAAAAAAAAATGATAACAGGTATATTAAATGATTAATCATTCAGATATTTGTCATAATCTTGGCTTAAAAAACTAGACCTAATAGAGAAAATTCTTTATATTCATGTTGGCTTCCTTTTGTTCCTTTACCATACATGAGTTTGGTGAAAAAAAAAATTTTTTTTTTGTTTTTCATTTTTCTGGAGACTATAGTATATGTATATCTCTCTAGTAGTTCAAAATAATTGTTAAAGGATTATGTTCTGCTGAGGTTTCCTTGACAGGTTCTTTTTTTTCACACCCTCTAACCAGATGGGGAGGAGAGAAAGCTGCAGCCTTTTTGTTCTTTTTTAAAAATGTTTTTATTATATCAGTAACATACCAGCTGCACAGAGCAAGCATTAATTATTGCCAATGGAATGGAAGACCAAATGACTCTATGAATTTGTAGTTACTACTAGCTCCACCCCCATAACTAGTTAACATTTTTATTTTCCAAGTGCTCTTACAACTGTTTTCACAGGATTATTTACATATTATAATTACATTCTTGGTAATGATTTAACATTCATCTTTTCTCATTAAATATTTATGCACTTGCTCATCATCATAATTCGTTTTCATGATGATGCCTTTTCTTAAAGTCTTCTAAAGTTCTATCAGTCTCTTCCCAAGCCCTTATAAGATGGAGGAGGATGCTTGAGACAGTTGTCCCATTCCTTAATCCCAGCTTTGTGCTCCCAGGTAGTAGCGGCAGAGGGTTATGCAGAAAGCATTCAACAAATGCCTGCAGGAGACCATAATTTCTAATTTCCTCCAGGATGGGAGTCTGTAGCTACCAGTCTCTTCCAGAATTTCTGCTCCTGCCCAGCGTTGCCCAATGGGATGATGCATTTCTCTATAAGGCTTGCCCTGGTCAACTGAATGAGTTTGCCCAGGTTGGAACCAAGGGGTCCCAACTTCTTCTAGTCGATCCCCTACTTTCTGCAGCACAATTCATTTTCTGAATTTTGTGACTTCTTTTTCCTTCAGGGTGGAGAAATAATTTTAGGTAGGATGGACAGGGAAGGATCTCACCAAGAAGGTGGCATTTGAATGAAACCATGATTAAGGAGAGGGAGAGAGTGGAGTAGAGAGCATATGGGGGAGGGTTTCCCACCCATAGGGAGGCAGAGGAGCAAGAGCCCTGAGGCCATCCTCTACTTAGCATGCCCCAGGAACAGGTAGGCAGGGCTGGAGGGGAGTGAGCCATGGCGAGATAAGGGGTTTGTGCCTGCATGCCTCTGGGGGGAAGGGCTTTTCCTGACTGCTCTGTTGAAAGTAGATTTCAGGGACAAAGGAGAAGGCAGGAAAACCAGATCAGTTATTGCTACAATTCAAGTAAGAAACGAAGTTTCTTGGGACCAGATGTCCTAGGTAAGAAGTGGTCAAACTCTAAACACACTTTGAAGGCAGAGCCAACAGGGTCTACTGGACAGATTGGACGTGGGTCTGTGATAAAAAAGAGTAGTGGATATGGACGACAAATGTGGGGGGACATGGAATTGCCATTTTCTGAAATGGGAAGGAATGGGAAACAATTTGTTTTATTTTGCTTTGTTTTCCGTAGTGGTGGAAGAGGAGGAACTCGGAAGTTGAGATGATTGTCATGCAAGTGGTGATGCTGAGTGGGCAGTTGGATGCAGTTGAGTTCATGGTTGAGTCCCGAGCTGGAATGATACTTTTGCGAGTTAGAAGGATATTGGTGGTGTCTTTGTTTTTCCGGTTTCTATGACATCTACCACACAACAGGTTTGCTTAAACAAAGGGAATTTATCGTTTCACCCTATCAGAGGCTAGAAGGCTTGTTTCTTCTTGGGGAAGTAGAATTCTGGTGGCTGGCAATTCCTAGGGTTCCTTGGTGTATCAGTCAGGATTCTCTCGGGAAACAGAACCCACAGATTTTATAAAATTGTCTCATGTGACCGTGGGGATGCACAAATTCAAATTCCATAGGGCAGGCTGCAAGCCAGGGACTCTGATGGAGGCCCTTGATGAGTTCAGCAGATGCTATCTGTCTGAAGTAGAGATGGGAATTCTCTCTCTGAATGCTGAAATCACTTCCCCTTTTAAGGCCTTCAACAGATTGGATGAGACATCACTCACTGGTAATACAGATTAAGACCTAACCTCATTTATTTTGGGCCACACCTTAACTAAAAATAACACCTTCAAGAGGTCCTCTTTACAGTGGGTTCTCACCAACAGGAATGGATTAAGAGACCAAGAACTTGTCAAAATAACTCAAGCCACCACAGATGCTATTGAGCGATGACACTATACAAGATCACCAAAGGAGACGAAGTACACCTCCTTTTCCAGTCACAGTTATGATGTGAGTTTCCGGAAGTCTTTACAGTTGACCAAAAAGTAGATGTTAGCCTACCTCTGAGATAAGGATCATGCCCCTGGAAGCCAGAACTTCCTCACCAAGGGAGCTAGCATCCTGATTGGTCATCATTTGATGAGTTAATAATAGTTGAAGTGAACTAAGGTGACTCCCAGATATTTGAGGCAGGCAGAGTAGGAGAAAGTAAGACTGAAAAGGGTTTGAGAGCTTTACGAAAATGATCAAGGTCCTCCCTGATCTCCATAGCAATCTCTCAAATTTTAGACATAAAGAAACTGGGGAGCCAGTGTACTCAGTGATTGAGCACCGGCTTCCCACATATGAGGTCTCGAGTTTAATCCCCAAGCCCAGTACCTCAAAATAAAAATAAAGAAACTGGGGCTCTGACAGTTTAATTAACTTATTCCCAGCTTACCAGGAAATGAAATATGAGTAGAGACCTACTGGCCAGGTCTGAAATTTGTGCCCAATGGATTCCAAGCTCTCTGGCTGGTTATTGAGACAAGACCAGAACCTCACCTACAAGGGTGAGTTCCTAAAGGGTGAAATTCCTTTGAGATCCGTTTATTTGCTCATAAAGTAGAGGGAATATGTTTTTGTGTATATTCTGACATTTCTTAATAATTCCAATGTGGTTAATTTTTCCTCTAACTTTTAAATTGTAATAGGTGAAGTCATTGACCTACACTTGGGTGAAAAGTTTATATGCCTTTCTTTTTTGTCCCAACTGAGTTTTTTTTAGAGAAGTTGTAGGTTTACAGAAAAATCATGCCTAAAATACCAAGTTCCCATATACCACCCTATTATTACCACCTTGCATTAATGTGGTGCATTTGTTACAATTCAGGAAAGAACATTTTTTATAATTGTATTATTAACTATAGTCCATTGTTTAAAATGGGATTCACTGATTGTGTTGTATATCCTTTGTTTTGTTTTTAAATTTTTTATTCTAATATATAACCAAACTAATATTCCCCTTTTAACCATATTCGAATATAAAATTCAGTGCTGTTAATTACATTCACGACATTGTGCTACCATCCATTCCCAAAACTTTTCCATCAACCCAAACAGAAACTCTATGCAATTTAAGCCTTAACTCCCCATTCCCCACCCTACCCTGGCCTTGGTAACTTACATTCTAGTTTCTGACTCTGTGAAATTGCTTATTCTAATTATTTCATGTCAGTGAAATCATATCATATTTGTACTTTTGTGTCTGGCTAATTTCACTCAACATGATGTCATCAGGATTCATCCATGTTCTTACATATATCAGGACTTCATTCCTTTTTACAGCTGAATAATATTCCACTGTATGTATATTTATTTATCCCCTCATTGGTTTTTGAATATTTGGTTTGTTTCCATCTTTTGGCAATTTTGAATAATGGAGCTATAAACATCAGTGTGCAAATATGTATTCAAGTCCCTGCTTTCAATTCTTTGGGGTATATACTTAGAAGTGGGATCACTGGGTTACATACTGTACTCAACTTTCTGAGGAATTGCCAAATTGTCTTCCACAGCAGGTGCACCATTTTACATTCCCACCAACAATGAATGTTACTATTTCTCCACCTCCTCTATAAAACTTGTAATTTTTCATTCTTTTTAAATAGTAGCCATTCCAGTGGGTGTGAAATGATATCTCATTGTGGCTTTGATTTGTATTTCCCTAATAGCTAATGGTAGTGAGCATCTTTTCATGTGCTTTTCAGCCATTTGCATATCTTCTTTGGAAAGATGCCTGTTAAAGTCTTTTGCCCATTTTTTAATTGGGTTGTCTTTTCATTATTGAGTTGTAAGATTTCTTTCTATATTTTCAATATTAAATCCTTATTGGATATGTGGTTTCCAAATATTTTCTCCCATTAAGTAGGTTGTCTTTTTACTCTCATGATAGTTCTTTGGCGCACAAACATTTTTAATTTTGATAAGGTACCACTATCTATTTTTTATTTTGTTGCATGTTCTTTAAGTGTAAACTCTAACAAACCATAGCCTAACACAAGGTTCTAAGAATGCTTCTGTATGTTTTTCTCTTGGAGTTTTATAGGTTTGGTTCTTATATTTAGGTCTTTGATCCCTTTTGAGTTAATTTTTGTAAATGCTGTGAGATAGGTGTCTTCCTTCTTTCTGTTTGCATATGGATATCCAGTTTTTCCAACACCAGTTATTAAAGAGACTATTCTTTCCCCATTTAGTGAACTTGGCACCTTTGGCAAAATCAGTTGGCCATAGATGTGAAGGTTTATTTCTAAGCTCTCAATTTGATTCCATTGGTCTGTATGTCTGTCCTTGTGCTGGTACTGTGCTGTTTTGATTACTGTAGCATTATAATAGCTTTTTAAATTGGTAAATGTGAGTCCAACTTCATTCTTCTTTTTCAAGATAGTTTTGGTTATTTGGTACCCCGACTCTTCCATATAAATTTGGTAGTAGGCTTTTTCATTTCTGTGAAGAAGGCTGTTGGAATTTTGACTGGGAGTGCGTTGAATCTGTAAATCACTTTGGCTAAAATTGGCATCTTAACAATATTTTGATATTCCAATCCATGAACACGGAATGTCCCTTCATTTATTTAGGTATTATTTTATTTATTTCATAAATTTTTTGTAGTTTTCCATGTGTAAGTCCTTGGTTAGATTTATTCCTGATATTTAATTCTTTTGTTTGCTATCATAAATGGAATTTTTTTTCTTGATTTCCTCTTCAGATTGTTCATTGCTAACATATAGAAACACCACTGATTTTTCCATGTTGATCTTGTACCCCACCACTTTGCTGGATTAATTTATTCTCTTTAGGAGCTATGTTGTGGATTTCTCAGGTTTTTCTGCATATAGGATCATGCCATCTGCAAACAGGGAAAGAATGACTTCTTTCTTTCCAATTGGGATGCCTTTTATTTCCTTTTCTTACCTAATTGTTCTGGTAAGAACTTCCAGTACAATGTTGAATAACAGTGGTGATGGTAGCATACTTGTCTTGTTCCTGATCTTAGAGGGGAAATTTTCAGTCTTTCACCATTAAGTAGTATGCAAGTATGTTATATCTTATATATGCCCTTGATCATGTTGAGGAAGTTTCCTTCTATTCCAAGTTTTCTAAGTGTTTTTATCAAGAGGGGGTGCTGGATTTTGTCAAATGCCTTTTCTGTATCAGTTGAGATGCTCATGTGTTTTTGTTTTTTTTCCTTCATTCTGTTAATGTGGTCTATTACATTAATTGATTTTCTTATGTTGAAACACCTTGCATTCCTGGGTTAAATCTCACTTGATCATGGTGTATAATTCTTTCATGTGCTGTTGGACTCAGTTTACTAGTATTTTGTTGAGGAATTTTTCATCTATATTCATAAAAGATATTGGTCTGTAGTTTTCTTATGTTATCTTCAACTGGCTTTGGTATGAGGGTGATTTTGGCCTCATTGAATGAGTTAGAGAATGCTCCCTCCACTTCAATTTTTTGAAGTAGTTTCAGTAGAATAGGCATTAATTCTTCCTGTAGTGTTTGATAAAATTCACCTTTGAAGCCATGTGAGGCTCAGCTTCTCTTTGTTGGGAGGTTTTTGATTACTGAGTCAATCTCTTTACGAGTTTTTGGTTTGTCGAGATCTTCTGTTTCGTCGTGAGTCACTGAAGATAGTTTCTGTGTTTCTAGGAATTTGTTCATTTTATCTAGGGTATCTAATTTGTTAGCACAAAGCTGTCCACAGTGTTCTTTTATAGTCCTTTATATTTCAGTGGAATTGGTAGTAATGTTTTCCTTTTTATTTCTGATTTAGTTATTTGTGTTCTCTTCTTTTCTCTGTCAATCTAGTTTTGTTTCATTTTGCTTTGGGCTAAGTGTTTACAGTTGATTTCACCTAAGTTGGATGCTTTATAGTCTCATTTTACTGTAATAAGCCATCCTTTGTGGACAACAATGCTATATCTTCTCGGTGGAGCGTACTTTAGTTTGGAGATTAGATTCAAACTAACAGTTATCTGATGGTCTAGTTATCAGAGGCACCCTGATATTTCAGAAATGCCTTCTTTTTCCTTTTTCTTAACTAAAATGACATTTGCATCAATCTATTGATTCTAAATGCACAGCCAAGGGGGTCTTACTATCCAAGTGTTATCTGACTCCAATGTTCTGTAAGGAAGCCCAAGTCATTGTAAAATTAAAATATTCTTTAATTAACTGATCATTCATTGGTTCTCACTCATCCATCTAACTGTTTTTAACACTAGCATCTCTCCTTCCTCACAGCTGCCCCACTGAACCTCTTCCCACACTGTTTGGGGGCATCATTATATCACTTCTTGATTGACTGTCTTACATGTCACTGTTTGTAGACATATTCGTTGGCAATTCAGAAAATATTTATGTGCTATTAAAAGATTTTGTTTAAGAAGTTGAAGCAAATGTGCAATTAACATTACCATTCTCTTCCCATGCTGGAAATGCGCATTCATAACTGTGAGTAAAGCAGTTTTTGAAAGCATTATGATGGTATCAGATGGTGTCAGATGAGAAATTAACTTAGATGTAGATGTAGCCTTCAAGTCCACCACAGGCTAGCACTTCCAGAAGTCACAAACAGAAAGGCACACAGACCAAATGAAGATGCTCGAGTCACATAGGGCTAATGAATCGATATGATGCATATGGTAGGAAGCAAGAGAAAAGATGTAGAGCAGGTTAGCACACTTAGGAAAGGGTGCAAGCAGGGTGGAAGGACTACACTACATGAATCCCAGGGCCACAATATTCACATGTCTTAGCTCTCTTTGTTGCATCAGACTTCCTCACTGATGGTGCTTATGGGGACCAGAGTGGAAGGTAACCAAATGAGCTCAACAGATGCTTAGAGAATAACAGTGAATCCTCCTAGACTCTTCACCCAGCTTCAACATGGACAATCTTGTTTCATTTGCCAATCATCCACATCCCCCTTCTGTTTTGAAGTGAATCCTAGACATCATCTCTTTTTATCCATAAAATTAATGTTGCAGTATGTATCCCTAAAAGATAGAATTCCTTCTGTTTAAATATAACCACAATACCATTATCACATCTAAAAAAATTATTGCCTAATGTCACCTTCACTGGAGTTTCCAGCTTGTAGCCTATCTTACAGAATTCAGGCTTGCCAATTTCCATGGTCATGTGAGCCAATTCCTATAATAAATCTCTTGTCAATTCTGTTTCTCTAGAGAGGACTAGCTAATACATAGTCTATATTTCAATTTTTTTCAATTGCCCCAATAATGTCCTTTTGGGCATTTTCTTCTCCATTATTAGATCCAGGCAGGACCATGTATTGCATTTAATTGTTATTGTCTCTTTGGTCTCTCTAACTTTCTTTTTAATTGTTGTAACATACATAAAACATAAAAAGAAATCCTCAATTTTAATATAGCCAGATTAATCAAACTTTCCTTTTATGGCATATGCTTTTTGTGTCTTTGTTCAACAGAGTCATTCTTACCCCCAAGATATTCTCCTATATTCTTAAAGCTTTATGATTCTACCTTTCTCTGTCTGAACTTTATTGTACTTAGAACTGACTTATGTGCATAAGATGAAATAGAAATCCAATTTCAATGTGGAAAACCAATTGTCCAAGCACCTTTATTGAATTGTCCATTATTTCACCAAAGATGTGCACAAATCTTTAAATATCAAGTTTCTATATCTGCATCTGATTCTGGGCTATCAGATGCTGGACGGCCTATTGTAATTCATTGATGCCATTGTCTACCCCTGCACCAATATAGCACTGTCTTAATTGCTATAGCTTTAAATTGGGTCTCGATATCATGTAGGACAAGTCCCTCACCTTACTGTTTTCTGTTTCTAAGGTATCTAGTCTATTACACCCCTTTGTTCTTCTACATAAACTTATATAGAAGTTTATATAGTTCTTTGAAAAATTACTGAAATTACATTGAATCTAAAGACCCAAGAGGGAAGAACAGATATATATATATATATATATATATATATATATTTTTTTTTTTTTAAAGATTTATTTATTTACTTTATCCATTTTAAACCCCCCCTTCCCCATTTTGCTTTTTTGTGTCCATTCGCTGGGCAATTCCCTGTGTCTATCTTCTGCCATCTCTTCTCATCCTCCTCCAGTCTTCACCAGGATTCGATCCTGGAGACTTCCGATGTAGGAGAGAGGTGTTCTGCCACCTGTGCCACCTCGGTTCCTGGCTTTCGGGGCTTTCGGAGCATCTCGTCTTGTCTCTCCCCTGCGTCTCTCTCCTGTTAGGGCATCATCTTGCTGCATGGCTCCCGGGGCCTGGCAGCTCACCGGCACACGGAGCCTGGCAGCCCATGAGCCTTCTATATATATATTTTTTATTTTACCAGGAGGTCCCGGGGATCGAACCCAGGTCCCTCCATATGGCAGACGGACGCCCAGCCATTTGAACCACGTCCGCCCCCCCTGATATATTTTAATAGGTAGTATTCCTATCCATGAACATGGTACCTTCATTTATTTAGGGCTTTTAAAATTTATTCCAATTATGCCTTACAATTTTCTCCATGAAGGGTTTGCACATCTTTTTCCAAATTTATTCTTTGATAATTAAATTTTATTGCTATTGTAAATGACATATTGCTTTAAATTAATAAAATTAATTTATTATTTTATTAATCTTATAAATAGACACTTCTATAAAATTTTATTATAGAGCAAAACCTTATGTAACTACCACCCAGGTCAACAAATAATACATTTTTTAAGCACCCCAGAAGTTCCCTTCCCAATCACAAACACCTCATTCCCTTTTAGAATTAACCTTTTTTTCCCCCAGGAAATTTTAACAATTACTTCCTTGCTTTTCTGTATTCTTTTATGAGCTGAATATATACCCATAAGTTAAGAAGTTTAATTTTGTCAGATGGCATTTGTATTAGTCAGCCAAAGGGGTGCTGATGCAAAATACCAGAAATCTGTTGGCTTTTACAAAGGGTATTTATTTGGGGTAGAAGCTTACAGTTACCAGGCCATAAAGCATAAGTTACTTCCCTCACCAAAGTCTGTTGCCATGTGTTGGAGCAAGATGGCTGCCAACGTCTGCCAAGAGTTCAAGCTTCCTGGGTTCCTCTCTTCCTGGGGATTGTTTCTTTCCTGGCTCAGTTACTCTGCTCCTCTCTGTGCTTACTTCCTGGGCTCCAGCTCAAAACTCCAACCTCCCTTCTCTGCCATGTGGTTTCTTTGTGAGTCCCTGCCCACCAAGGGGGCAGGGACTCAACATTCTATAGAAGTGGCCCAATCAAAGCCTTAATCATTATTTAATCAAGTAAAAGTGAAACCTCTGAATCCAATACAATCTGATGTGCAAACAGGCCAGTTTACAAACATAATCCAATATCTATTTTTGGAATTCAGAAACAATATCAAACTGCTACAGCATTTAATCATAGATTGTATTCCTTTGGGTCCATATCATTTTATGCAGCACTGTGAATGTGATGTTTGTGAGATTCATTGGTGTTGTTGCATATAGCAACTTTGTTTATTTGTATTTTCTTGTCTATTGGTGCATTTGAGAGACATGCTGGATTCATACCTAAGGGTGGAATTGCAGGTTTATAGGGTATTTATATGTTCAACTTTAGAAGATAATAATGCAAACTGTTTTCCAAAGCAGTGATACTAATTTACACCACCAGTGTTTTTGAGAATTCCAGTTGCTCCACATTTTTATAGTACTTTGAATTGGCAGTTTTTTTGTTTTTTTTTTTTTTCATTTTAGTCATTCCAGTAAGTACATAGTGATATGCCATGGTGATTTTAATTTGCATTTCTTTTTTTTTTCATTAAGCAACTAAAACAATTTTATTAGTAACAACTTTGCTAAGTTTTTCTGCTTTCCCCGCAGCTAATTAATTCCACTTGTGATTTCTTTTACACATCAAATTCAATTACAAGATAGTATTGACCTGATTTGCATTTCTGATAACTAAAAAGGCTGAGAACTTTTTCATAAGTTCATTGGACATTTGGTTATAGTCCTTTTTGAAGTTCTTCTTCAAACCACTTATACTTTTTTCCTGTTGGGTTGTCTGCCTTTTTATGATTTATTTGTAGTTCTTTTTATATATTTTAGATACAAGCCTCTTGTCAGTTATGAGTGTTGTAAATATTTTATCCTTCTCTGTCTCTTGCTTTTTAATTAATTCATTGGTACCTTTTGATAAAAACTCAATGTAATGTAGCCCAATTTATTAATATTTTTTCTTTAAAAATGACTTTTGTGTGCTGTTTAAGAAATCTGTCCCTACTTTGAGAACATATTATTTTTTGAAGCTCTATAATGTTACCTTTACCGATTAGATCTGTGATCTACATAGAATTGATTTGTGCATTCCAGTTGGCCAGATCATTTACTGAAAAGATTATCTTTTCCCCCCACTTCTCTGTAGTGTCACTTTTGTTGTAAACCATGTTCATATATGTGTGGGTCTCTTCCTGTGCCCTTTTTAAGTCTGTTTTGTGCCAATTGTTACAGCATTTTCATACCTGATAGAGCAAGTCCTCTCAACTTCTTCTTTCAGAGAGACTATTCTGACCATTCTTAAAGTTTTGCATTTCTATGTAGATGTTAAGATCAACTTGTCATTTTTTCATTGAAATAAAAACTGTTGAATTTTTGTTGAAATTGCATGGGATTTATGTCAACTTATGAAAAATTTAAATCTTTATAGTATAAACTCTCCAATCCATGAACATGATATGCATCTTTATTTATTTAGATTTAAAAAAAAAAAAAACACTCCAAAAAAGCTACATAGTTTTCTGGGTAAAAATCTTGTACATCTTTCATTAGAATCATTTCTAGCTATTTGATATTTTTTAAATATTATTGTAAATGGTATCTTTTCTTAAATTATTGTTTACTGGTTGATTTTGTTGGTATATAGAAATACAATTAATTTGTGTGTCTTCATCATTTTCCAGCAATCTTCCTAAACTTGCTTATTCATTTAATTCATCTGCAGATTCTTTGGGATTTTTCTATTTTTAAAAAGACAGTTTTATATCTTCCTTTATAATCTTTATAGTTTTTATCTCTTTTTCTTGCTTATTACACTGGTCAACTTCCAGTACAATATTGAATAGAAATGGTGATAGCAGGTATCCTTGTGGTGTTCTCAACTTCAAAGCAAAAGATTTCAATATTTCACTATTAAATACCACGTTTTTTTTTTTTAACAAATCCATTTTATTTATACATATTAATAAGACATAAATCCATCTCAGGAATTTTTAATATATTTTTAAAGATATACTTTATCAAATTAAGGAAATTTCTTCCTATCCAAAATTTGTTATTGTGAGCAGAAATTCTTGACATAATCAATATATTACTGGATTCCATTTGTTAATGTTTATTTAAGATTTTTGCATCTATGTTCTTGAATGGGATTAGCCTGTATTTTTCTTTCTAGTAATGAATGTCCTTCTTTGGTTTTGGTATCTAGGTTATACTGACTCCACAAAATGAGCTGGGGCATGTGTCCTCTTTTACTATGTTCTAGAAGAGTTTGTATATGGGTAACATTATTTCTTCCCAAAGCGTTTGAAGAATTCACTGGTGAAAACATCTGGGCCTAAAGTTTTCTTATTTTCTTGTAAAAAGGTTTTTTTAATTATGGATGAAATTTATTTGATACTCATAAGATTATTTAGGTTTGCTATTTCTTCTTGCTACAATAATTTTCTAAGAATTTTTCCACTGTTGCTATTGAGATGCCATCTATATTCCTGGTTGTTCTTCCTTTGTAAGTGATCTGTCTTTTTCTCTCTGGCTGCTTGTGATAGTTATGCTAATGTGTCAACTTGGCCAGGTAATGGTGCCCAGTTGTCTGGTTAAGCTACACTGGGCTAATTGTAATACAAGGGCATTTCATGGACTCTAATCAGTGAGTTGATTGCATAGATGGCTGATTACATCTACAATCAACTGAGCAGACTGCCATCCACAATGAGTGATGTCTCATCCAGTCAGTTGAAGGCCTTAAAAGGAGAAGTGATTTTAGCATTGAGAGAGAGTGTCTGTCTCTACTTCAGATAACCAGTGTTTCCTGGTGAACTCATCGAGGACATTCATCAGATCTCTGGCTTGCAGCCTACCCTAAGGAATTTGGATTTGTGCATTCCCATGGTCACATGAGGCAATTTTATAAATCTCATACTCTTTACAGATATCTCCTGTAGGCTCTGTTTCCTTAGAGAATCCTGACTAATACACTGCTTTAAAGAACTTCATTTGATATTTGGTATCAAATCAAAGATTGTTTGATATTCGTTTGATATTTTTCCTTATTACGCTTGCAATTCTTTGGGCTCCCTGAATCTGAGGAGCGGTATCTTTCAACAATTCTAAAATTTTTCAGTTATATTTCTTTTCAACTATTGCCTCTTCTACATTCTCTCAATTATTCCTTCTGGAACTGTGATTAAACATATGTTGGATTTTCTTATCCTAATCTCTATATCCCTTAATCTCTTTTTCATATTTCCTATCACTTTGTTTCCCTGTACTATTTTAGATCATTTATTTTGACTTACCTAGTTCACTAATTCTATCTTTAGATATGTCTAATCAGCTGTTTAACTTACCATGGACTATTTATTTCCATTTATTATATTTTCCATTCTAAAAGCTCTTTTTCATTCTTTCCAAACATCCTTGATTCATTTTCAGTCTCTTAGTCCTTAGTCATAATTTAAAACCTCTTTTCCAAATTTATTTAAACATATTAATGATTCTTTTTTCTATATGTAGTTTCCATTATCTGAATTCTCTGTGCGCCTGATTCTGCTAACTCTAATTTCTGATGGTTCTTGTTCATAGTTCTGAATTTCCTCCTCAGTTTCATAAATTTTGACTCTAGGCCCATGTTCCTTGAAACTTTATCTCTGGGAATTACTGAAGTCCAGCTGAAACTGGATTCTTTCTAGTTTTCTCTGGTTTCTTCCAGTTAGTTGAGGGCATTATCAGCCCAGGACTCTTAAAATTCTCAGTCTCTGTGGTAGTTTGAGGCTCTTTTGGACCCCAGAAAATCATGTCCTTAGAGCCAATCCATTCCTGTGGGTGTAAACTTATTGTAGGTGGGAACTTCTCATTAGATTGCTTCAGTAAGGCATGATCCAGGGTAGATCTTAACCCTCTTCCTGGAGTCCTTTATAAATGGGATGAATACAGAGAAAGCTACAACAAAGAGCCACAGGTACTCACAGAGGAACTCACAGAGGCTGAGAGAGAAGCCAGAGAAGGAGCAGCCAGAAGCTGAAAACAATGGAGCCTAGAAGAGACGGCAGTGACCGTTAAATGCTGCCATGTGTCTTGCCATGTGACAGAGGAGTCCACGATCACCAGCAGTCAGTCTTTGGGGAGAAAGCATTACCTGATAATGCCTTGACTTGGACAATTTTCTCAGCCTCAGAACTGTAAAGTAAGCTTGCAAGCCAATCAACCCCGATTGTAAAAGCCAATACATTTCTGGTATTTTGCTTTTGACAGTTTTCAGCAAACTTAAGCAACCTAAGTTTCCTTTGGGGTCACACATATAGTATAAATTTGAGCTTTAAATCCATATGAAGGACGAGACTGTGATTTCAAATTCTTAGGGAATCCATTGCATTAAGCTCCAGGAAGTTTCCATTCAGGGAGGGTTTAGGTCTTGTTTGTCCTTATACTAATGGTGTAGATCTTCGAAGTTCCACCTTTATTTAGGGGCATCTTATTAAATTCCCATCACAGCCATGAAAATCAAAGCTCAAGGTCAGTAGACACCTCCAGACTGGTTTAGGTTCAAACTAGTTTATTTGTCGAGATTTCAACTTTCATTTCATTTGGCTTCTATGCATTCATATATTCCATACTTTACTGCCTGCCTGCAAAAATTAAGTTTTCAGGTTCGTTTTTATTAGTTCATTAACAGTATGAAAAATACCACATTTCTAACCAGTATATTATTGAAGCACTATGCTGAGTATTTACTTATATACTTGATGGCACATCATTACTTGTCATAACTTAGCTTAGAATCAAAGAAAAAGAAAGCTGCCATTTAGTTTTTTCTTTGGCAATTTCAACATTTCTTATTCCTTTTCATCTAGTTATGACAGTCTTATTCTTAATCCACATAATTACTCCAGTATCGATTTGCTGACTTAGCCTCCTAGAATGAAAAAAAGGGGGAAAAATGTACCTATTAAACATTAAAGGATAATTTATCTGTTAAAGAATAAATATACCACCACTTCTCTAAACCCTGATTCTTGGTTATTTTGCTCTTATTCACCTAGGAATTGGGAAATGATCCAATCCTCCTCTCCAACTCCTGCCAACAGCTCAAGAAACTTCCATCTCTTTTTGGCTGCTGACCCATCTAATCCTCTAGCCCTGAAATCCACTGACCTTTATCTCCCCACCTCTAAAGCCACCCAGAAATGATAGCAGAAATCCTAAGCCCAGTATCCTACTCTGACCACAGCCCCATCCTTCTGGCTCTCTCCTGCTCTCATGTCTACGTGGTCTTCAACCTCATAGAGAACTGCATCCTGCAAACCTCTAGGCAGAGAAAAGACTGGAACCAACCAAGACACGGTGAGTCAAAACCACTTGTTCCAGAGTCAGAGGCACTTTTTTCTTCCCAGTAGCAGCACGCTTATCACTTGTGAGTTCTGGAAGGTTATGTCTGAAGGAAAGAGAGACATCTCTTAAAGATTGTATTTGAATTATTATTTTTCTGCACATAAACTCTTAAAATGGTCTTAATACAAATGTATATATTATATCTGCAAATATAAGGTTTTTCCCACTTCACTCAACTTCATGACATTCACCTTTTTGGTCACAGACCCTTTTAAGAATATGATTTTTTTTTTAAATCCCACATACCATGAATGCTCACTTGAGGAAAAGCATATGTGTATACTCAAATACAGAATATTTTAAGGAGTTCACATATTCCCCCCACCCAAGCTTATTTATGAGATTTAAGTTAAGCACTGCTTTTCTACTATAATAAACCTGCCAATAGAGCTCCCCATTCAATGGACTTTCTGAAAACTCTTTTATTTGTAGTATTTTTGTTGATTATCATCCACATTTACCTTTATCTCTACCTCTTTTCCTGATTACATGAATCCACAAGGCTTTTATATTTCAAAATGGAACTTTTGACCACTGGGGAAATCTTGGAAACATCCTTCAAGATTTTGGAAACAAAATTGGATCCATGTTTTGTACTCAACAACCTTGCTTTGGATGATGTTTTGAGAACCACAGATATTGGCTAATAAAACAGCATCTGCTTCTTGCAAGACAAACTAATCTTTGCCAAAATCAATTAACAGCCAAATGAAAATAAATCACTATTAATGAGAAGGGCTGTGTGTGGGTGTGTGTGTACAGAAAGTTCAATCATTTTCTAAGGTAAAAGACCACAGAATGCAGCAATTAAAAAAAAATTAGTGCAACTTGCACGAAAATCAAAACTAATCATGATAAAGTCACATCTGTTATTGACTGAAAGTATCTATAAAACATATGTAAATTAATAGAATTCGAGGACTATCTGGGAAACGGTGTGTCTAATTCACTGAGCAAAATTCAAGCAAAGAAATCAAATGATCCAGTCCTCTCTTCAGTCGTGGAGCTATACTAGGATTCCCAAAAGAATAGTATTCATGTTAGTTTCAGATGGCAGAAATCAGATTCAGCTTGGAATTGAGAGGAACTTCCAATTCCTGATTGTCTATTGTCAGGCAATGCATGTACAGTGGCTTTGCAGGTATCTCCAGAATCCCAGCTTTCCTGGGTTCTTTAAAAAACACCTGCCTGTATGCTAAGCTGTATAATAATGATAAGAGAGTATGATCATTATGTTTTAGGGTACACATTATAGTAATTAAAGTATTAACTCTGTTCAAGGTGAAAAGTTTCCAAAAAGAAAAGTGGGTAGTTACAAAGCATCAAGGAATAAAAGATGGAATTCAGGTGTTTTGCCTTGTACGCCAATATATCATTGCTTTACCATGCCACCATAAAAATTAGACTAATGCTAAAAACAACTGTCCCACAAATTCATTTCAAGCGTAATTAAAGGCCAGACTACAACTGGATCTCTCCTTAGTTGAGGCAAGCTCACCAAATTATGTAGCTTTTTATTTTTAGCACTAGAAGAGAAATAACATTTATTTCTTGAAAATAAGCTTTTCCACCCCAAAACTGTGCTCTATATAATTTGCTGCTTTGCACAAGTGCTCTCAAACCTAGGAAGGCAGTGGCTTATAACGGAAAGAGGGCAGGCTTTAGTGCACAGCTCGAGTTTGACATCCAGCTTTACTACTTATCAGCTGGCGGATTTTGAACAACTTATTTCTCCTTCTGCCAGAGGTCATTGATAATAGATGCAAAAGACCTGGTTCAGTGTGTGTGCTTCCTTATATACTAGACAATAAGTAAAACTGCTACTTGGCTGGGTGCAGTTCATCCTATACAAAGAATTTGACATGTAAAGAGAGAGTACCGTGTGCTGGGCATTGCATGTCAAGCACTTTATTTACATGGATGAACTGAATCATCCCAACAACCCTAGGAGGTAGGTATTGTATCACTTTTACAAAATGAGGAAAGCAAGGCCAAGGGAGATGAAGTAGTTTGAGTAAGGTCACACAGCTGGAAAGGAGCAGGTAGGATTTGAATCCAGGCATGTTCACCACCAACGCCTACAATGCTATTCTGCCTTGCTGTGACAAGGTGGGGGGGGGGGGGGCCGGGCTGGGGACTGTGCACCCCAGAAAATATGTTCTTTAACTTAACCCATTCTTGTGAAGGTGGACCCTTGTAAACAAGATCTTTGATAAGGTAGCTTTAGTTAAGATGTGGCACAACTGAATCAGGATGTGTCTTAATCTTATTCCTGGGATCCTTTATAAGTAGAATGAAATTCAGACACACAGAGAGAAAACCAAAGGGAAGAAACTGGGAGTCAACGGAACCCAGAAAGGCCAGGAGAGGCCGCCATGTGCATTTCCACATATATGACAGAAAAGCCAAGGCCCAAGGATCACTGGCAGCCAGCCCCAGAACGCCTCCATCTTCTGGGAGAAAACATCTCCTTGATGATGCCTTGGTTTTGAACTTCTCCTAGCCTCAAAATCATGAGCCAATAATTTCCCATTGTTTAAGCTAACTCATTGCATGGTATTTGTTTTGGCAGCTAGGAAACTAAAGTAGGGCATTATGACTTTTATTTTATAGGTGGAAAAACTGAACCAGGAGGAGCTCATTTTTTCATTTCAGTCAAGAAAAACTGAGTCCCTATTGTGTGCCAGATACTGTATTAGGCAATTCTGCAATAAGCAAGGCAGCCAGTAATGGTGAATTTCATACGTCAACTTGGGTAGGTCATGGTGTCCAGTTGTATGGTCAAACACTGGCCTACTTCTTGCTGTGAGGGCATTTTGTAGAAGGCATTAGCATCTACAATCAGCTGACCTGAAGTAAAGGAGATGGCCCTCCAAAATGTGGGTAGGCCTCCTCCAACCAGTTGGAGGTTTTAACAGCAGGAACTGAGAGCAGAAGAATTTCTGCCTCAAGACTTCAACGTCCATTCTTATTGGTATTCCCAGCCTGCCAGCTTTCCTAAGGAATCTGGGCTCAAGACTTTCAACATCACCATTCCCAGAATTTCCAATCTGATGCCTGCCCTATGGAATTCTCTTTGTAAATATACATATATACATCTAACCTGCTGGTCCTGTCTCTCTGGAGAACTCTGCCTGATGCATGGCCCTTGGGCCCTCACAGAGCTTCCAACATTAAGGAAAATGTTCTACCCTACCTTATCCTAGGAGGATCTCAGAAGGATTCCTAGAAAAAGTGAATTTTGATCTGAGATATAAAGTAGGAATCTACCAGACCAGATGAAATCTTAGTTCTCAGTTCAGCTCTTAGCTTTCTACAGACAAGCCCCTCTCAAAAAAATCAATCAATAAATAAATGCAGTATGTTGTACACTGATGTTCATAGCAGCATTATTCACAATTGCCAAAAGGTGGAAACAACCCAAATGTCCATCAGCAGGTAAATGAATAAACAAAATGTGGCATACGATATGCTGGACTATAATTCCTCCATTAAAAGAAATGAAGTTCTAATGCCTGCTACCACATGGATGAGTCTTGAAGACAACATGTTAAGTGAAATAAGCCAAACACAGAGGTATAGTCATTGTATGATGCCAGTTACCTGAAATAGCTAGAATATGCACATACATAGAGACAGAAAGTAGAGTACAGGTTACCAGGGGCAAGGGCGGGGAAGACTAGGGAGTAGGGTTTCTGTGTGGGGTGATGGGAAAGTTCTGGTAATTAATGGCAGTGAGGGTAACACAACATTTTGAATGTGATTAATCTCAGTGAATAGTATGCTTGGATGTAGTTGAGATGGGAAAGTTTATGTTGTATGTATGTTTCCGCAATTAAAAAAAAAAAAAGAAAGAGAGAGAAAGCAACTGAATAGACAATGGCAATTAAATGCAATACATGATCCTGGACTGTATCTAATAATGGAGGAGAACGGGACATTTTTGGGACATGTGAAAAAAAAGGAATATGGACTGAAAGTTTTATATCAATGTTAACTTTCTTGAGCATGATAACTGTACTTAAAGTGGATACATAAGTGAATATCCTTGTTCTTAGGAAATGTACATGGAAGTATTGAGTGTTCAAGGAACATGATACGTACAACCTACTCTCGAATGTTCCAAAAATGGATAAACAGATATATAGGTAGATAGATAGATGGATTGATAGATAGATGGATAGTAGATAAGATGATACAGTAAATGAGGCAAAATATTAATATCGGTGGATTCTCACATCTGTGTGTGGGGGGGTGGTATGTTGGATTTCTCTATATGGGTTTTATATTATTTCTGTAACTGTCCTGTAGGTTTGAAATGATTTCAAAATAAAAAGTTCAAGAAAAATGCAATTTTTTTTTTTTTGCAAATATTTCTTATTTCTGGCATTTCCTAGACTACTCACATGCCATAAATGGCTGCCTGGTGTCTTCTTGTTTTTTCATTAGAATCTTCTTTTTTGCTGATTGGGTTCTCGCATTTCAAGAAGTTGAGGTGAGGCCATGTTTGAGGTTGGTGACCAGCTGGTGATTTTCCTTCTGTCTTTTTCTCCCTGGGCTGAACTTGGTGCTGATGGTATCCATTTGGAAACAAGTAACCCAGCTTTCGGAAGCAAAGATTACTTTCATTTTTTTGTTGTTGTTTTTATCACACTCCGAATATGACATAAATTTTAAAACAGCAGAATTTGACAAAGTTGGACTAGCAGTGATTATTAAAGTATGCATCTACTTATTCATATTTTAATTTTTCACTATATAATATTTGCTATTTTAGAAAATAGTACCTACTGCCAAGAAATACCATCTAAATCTACAGTGATACTATTTCACTTCTTTTTCTCTATGATTGCCTGATTGCCAATGAAAGTGGTGGTTTTGATTAAAACTACACAGAAATGGGGATAAAAAGATCAGGAAAATCAGAGTACACAAAGGTTGCTGTGCTTTGGTTGTTTTTTCTTTTAATATAGGCTCATGATCAGATTTTGCTTTTTCTGACACCAACACTCATCTCTCTGCCTTCTGAACCTCACCATGTCAGAATTCAGAATTGATGCCCAATTAAATGCCAATGGAATGCTCTTCCTTCTTAATTCTAAGAGGCTGGTCACTTTCACTGTTAGCATTCCTGTATCTGCAGGGGTTTACTTATTTTTTTTTAATAAATCCAACCAAGTTCATTTACCAAACAGCAGTAAAGGTTAAATCCATTAAATGATAGATACAAAAATGTTCACAACAATTTAATTCACAGTAGCTCCCAACTGGTAAAATCCAAATGTCCATCAAGAGTGGAATGGATACATAGCATATAGTATATTAATACTATGAGATACAGCATGATATTAAAAATGAACAAAGGATATAGATAAGAGTATGTATGAATCTCCAAAACATATCTGCAAGAGTTTTAATTCTAAAGTCTAATGAAATGGTCTAGGAAAGGGTACCACGTATTCCAGCCCTCCTCCATCCCCTGCCCCCCACTTGGCACCTTTCCCAAATCTAAGGACAGAGTTTTACTTGTGTTGCTTCTAGACCCAAAGAACTCACCAGATCCCTAGCGCTCCACTCTCTTTTCCCCTCTGCGTCCCAGTCACTTCTCTGGAGCAGTCTGCCAGGGGTAGCACCAAACAGAGAAAAGCAAACACAGAAGAAAGCTGTCAGGCTCTGCACTCCTTGAATACACAGGGAAGGTTGTTATAAGACCCTACATATTTTATCCTGCTGGAAGCCTTTGGCTTTATCCTAAGATGCAAGCCTTTCCAGATCTCGTGAAATAGGCATTTAGGTGTGCATGAATTATATGGATTTTGTACGATGCATATTGAAATTCACCCATTATTATAGCCAAGAAACTATCTTTCTTTTATTCCTACAGAGTATTAAAAACAAACAAACCAAAAAAAAAAAAAAAAAAAAAACCAGAGCTGGTAAAAAAATTTGATCTAAACCCAAAAAGTTTAGGGACAAAGGAGTACCCAAAAGCTGAAAGAGATGTCTCCTGGAATGGGGTCAGGATTTGAACCTCGGCTTGGGGGCTTGCTGACTGTAAGACATTAGCACACTCCACTCGCCTCTCTGAGCCTGCTTTCTGATCTGCACTATGTGATAAAAGACTTCCTTGGGAAGCGGATGTTCTCAAGCAGTTGAACTCCCGCATCCCACGTGGGAGGTCCCGGGTTCAGTTCCCCGTGCCTCCTTAGAAAAACAAAAACGAACAATAAGCAAAACAAACGAAAAAACCAACTCAGGGAAGCCGATGAGGCTCCGTGGTTGAGCACTAGCTTCCCACCACACACGAGGTCCTGGGTTTAATCCCCGCTCCCGGTAACTAAAAAAAAAAAAAAACTTCGTTGCTCTCAGGGTCCAGGGTCATTGTAAGGATAAAATGAAATCCACGGGGCCTAAAAGGTGGTAGGAACTCAATCAACACTGCTTCTCTTAATGCTAAGAACTGTTAGTTCTGCGTTCTCATTTGGTTCTCGCATCAGCTCTGGGACGAAACATGGAGCGATTATAGTCCTATCGGGTGTATTTTTTTGAGAGAACAGACTCCAGAGACAAAAAAAAATGAACTGCCCAGTGTTGCCCAGCCCCTTGATCCTGGTCCTTCATCATTTCTTCTCGTTGTGAAGCCGGAACATCTGAACAGAGAAGTTCCAGGAACCCCTGCACCTGCATTCGGTAAGCCTGGCTGGGAGTCAAAGCAGCTGAGAGCAAAGCACTTGGAGGACTCTGCAAAAGCGAGCTTGGCTGCCTGCAGCTCTGAGTACCTTTCGAGCTGGGTGAAAGGTGCCGAAAGGCCCAGCTGTTTGCCTCTGTGCTTATGATAGAGCCAACTCCAAGGTAGAAACTGTCTTGGATCAGTGCCCGGGGACCAGCTGCTGGACAAAGAGCTTTTCTTGGAAGAGTATGGGGACTTGCAGAAGCAGGCACACCTGTAGCACCTGCCTTAGAGGCACCTGGAGACCTCAAACAGCTACAGAATGGATTTCAAGGATGAGCCACTGGCTCACCAGCTCAAGCAGGAGTTGGCCAGCGAGGAAATCCATTCTAGAAGGCATCTGGGAGGCCATGATGTTTGGCCTCTGGACTGTGGAAAAGCCGAGGAGGTGTTTCAGGTAGAGAGTATGGATCAGACCCTGTCTCAAAAAAGGGAAATCACCCATCTTATTTCAACGGTGTTCAGGATAGGGAAAAAGAAGCAAGCAAATATTTTAGCTGGAACAGTAGACAAATTGGGGTTTGATGTGTCTGGATGCCTTCTGAAAAGGCAGTTTAACGCCACAAGGGTTTTTGTTTGTTTTGTTTTGTTTCCCTTGGAGGCACCAGGGATTGAATCTAGGACCTTGTACATGGGAAGCAGGTACTCAAGCACTGAGCTACACCCACTCTGCACCAAGAGGGGTTTTGCATGGTTGCAGAAGATGGTCTTGGGCAGAACAATTAGAGGAGCCATCTTCCCGCCAGCTATCTCTATGCAGAAGTCTCACAGCTCCATCTCAGGAGGTCCTCTCCAGCATAGGACCCCCAGATCCCCCAGTGCTCTTGGGGTCCCGCCAGAATGGGTCCCGTCTGCCTTGAGTGGCACCTTTGAGTCAGGTGCTTATTGAAGATATTCAGAGTCAACGCTGTCACTCTGCACATAGGCCAGAAACCAAATGAAGCCCACGGTGTACCCCGCCCCATTTTGAGGCTCTGCTCTGCGCAAAATCATCCAACTCTGATAAACTTTACTCTGAGTTCGACTGCAGACACGTCAACTTAGCAAAGAAAGTATTTTTTTTTCCCCTCAAATGGATTTTCTTTTGTCATCCTCATTTCATATATATATATAACATTTTTCTAAGCAAATGCACATATATGCATATATATTTATATATCATTTTACAAATATTGGTACGTATTATGAAAAATTTGATTTTTACCCACAATAAAAAATTAAGTAATTAATATATACACCTTGGTTAGTAACAATACATGAATATTTATTCAACAATTGTAACAAATATACCACACAATTGGAAGATGTAACTAATAGGGGAAGTTGTGGGAGGGTTGAGGGTGTGGATATATGGCAATCCCTTATTATGTTAGTGTAACCTTTTGGTAATCTGTTTAAAAATAAAGATTACTATATTAAAAATAAAAAAAATAAAAAAAGATAAAAAGTATCCCAAACCTTTATGTCTCTCTATAAACAAATTAAAGGAAAAGCAAAGCCAGCTGAGGATTGTAGAAAACTTGCTCATTCATATTTTTACATGTAAAGTGTAG
Organism: Tolypeutes matacus; assembly: GCA_026826555.1. NCBI lineage: Eukaryota > Metazoa > Chordata > Mammalia > Cingulata > Chlamyphoridae > Tolypeutes > Tolypeutes matacus. The sequence goes on from JAKSZT010054281.1 coordinate 6,700,551, forward strand.
AAGTTTTTATTAGATACAAAAGTGAAAGGAGCAGGGAGCCAGTGTAGCTCAGTGGATGAGCCCGGGCTTCCTACGTACAAGGTCCCGGATGCAATCCCTGGCCCCGGTACTTGGAGAAAACAAAAATGTGAACAGGAGCCAGACACAAAAAGACACGTATTGTATGATCACCCTGAAACACCTAGAGTAAGCAACTTTCATAGAAACAGAAAGTAGAAGTTATCAGGGGCCAGGGATGAGGGGAACTGGGAATTATTGTGTAATGGGTGCAGAGTTTTTGTTTGAGGTGATGAAAAAGTTGGGGTAATGGATATTGATGATAGTAGCCCACTGTTGGGGATGTAAGTAATACCACTGAATTGTACGCTTGAAAGTAGTTACAATGGGAAAGCTTGAGTTGTATATACATGACTACAATAAAAAGTATTTTTCAAAAAGGGAACAGGATGTCTCCTAGCATGTAAATCAAATACTATAAATGACTTCAAGTAATTAAATGCCTTCTGAAAGGGACTTTATCTTAAGTGAGTGTCAAGTGTCAAGTTATTTGGACAGAATTCTTGGTTTGGCCCCATATCCTCCACCTTTCAATTCCTTTTGCCTGTAGAATATATGGACTCCCTGATCGAACTGATGACTTTGACCCTTGGCGTTTCAAGCCAACCCTGTTGTGTTTGCCATAATTGCCTAGACTGGTGTAATCCAAAGCAGGAGACTATTTGGAATACATTCAAGAATATTCGGATTGACGGACAGCCAGCATCCAAGTCTGAAGAGAGCTGCCAAGTTGTGGGATCCAGAGCTAAGATGGGGGAACTTCCAGGAGCAGGAGTCACTAGGCATTTCCACGGCCAGAGCCCACTTTCCCTATATATTGCCATTTCCCCAACTATTTGAACTGATTAAAGGATGCTGGAAAATGACTTACAGCTTTAAATTGCAACAACAAAGGCTTGGTTTCTCTTTTCAATCAAAACAACAGGGCTACTGGATTCAAATGCTAATAGCCGGGGACTGAATTGATCACTAAATGAGTGAGAGACTTTTCCCTGCAAATGAGCAGGGTCACTTGTAGCAGGAATCCACAGGAATCTTAGAGTCGGATATAGTGTTATCCCGATGCAGGGGAAAGATCATACTGGTGATTCAGTGCTGGTGTCTGGAGCAGAAAGCTTAAAATTGGAACAAGGCTAGGACTCGCAAAAAAAAAAAAAAAGAACAAAGAAAGGCTTCTTTATGGTCAATGGCCCTTCTATTTACATATCCAGGAAGATATTTTAACAGATTTGGCCCAAGTTCTTGAATGTGTGTTGAAGAAAAGGGCCCCAGTTTTAGCGTGAGTTGCTACCATCTTTTTTTTTAAGTACACTTTATTTCAACTTCAAAAAAAGACAAAAAGTAGCTTAACATTTATGTAATCGAAGTATCGTTTTAAAAAAAATTTAAGTGGAAAACAACAACAACAAAAAATATTGGTTGTAAGTCTGTATAAGCAGATAGCATGGAATAAAGCAAGTACCTTACTTTTCAAAAATAAGAAAATGGGAAGAAGGGAGGAAGGAAGGGAGGGAAGGAGGGAGGCAGGAAGGGAGGGAGGAAGGGAGGGAGGAAGGAAGGAAGGAGCGTAACAAATTATGGAAGCATTACTTTTAAAAAATTCTGTCCAGGCACATATATCTTTATTGAATCCTAAAAACATCTCCAGTATTCCAAAAGATAAATAAATGAGCACAGAATGGTTAAGTGACAAGACCAAGGTCTCCTTGTTAATGAAGGAAAAAACCGCCTTTGGATCAGGCACTGTGGGTGGGCTTGTATGGGAAGCAAACCACTGTTGCGATTTGCTTCCCACTGTTTTGCTTGGATACCACACAACAATCTCCCTGACTCTCCCAGCTCGGGAGAGCTGAGAGAAAGCAGGATTTAGGATCAGGTGGCTTAAGTCCAAGTTCTAGCTCTACCACCGACAGCAGCATGACCTTGGGTCAGGGGCTAGGCTCTGGGTACCTGCTTAATATTATAGGAATAGAGAAACACATACACACATCGTCATATACTTGTAAGAAAAGTGCACATAGTATATCCCAGGGGCTAAAACCTTGGAATGATGAATCAACCAACTAGAGACCAACTAAGCTGCCACTAACATGACGGAGCCTAGACTAACTAGACTAACGCTTCTGAGACAGAAACCCCTCTGTCAAATGGATATGGTAATGGTGCCCACCTTGCAAGGTTTTTTCTGAACATTAAGTGGTGTATACTAATTATAAGGCATTAGCACAGAGCTTGGTAAAGCACTCAATGGATATCTCTTCTTATAGGCTCAAGTTAGATGATGCATAGCAAAGAATTCTCTAAGCAGGGATACGCTGGAAACTTCCACCCCATCTCTGTTTGAGTACGTTCTATTAGCTTTAAACTAATCCATGAAATAAATGCCTATTTCTCCCCAGCTTCTGTGCTCTCGATTCACTATAAATATTGCTTTGGTTTTCTGAGTCGGGCTTGCTTGAGCCTCCTGAAGGGTATCTAGAGAGAATACTGTACAGAAAGCTTCCCCAGGCCATGGAATTAAGGGAGATTAGGCAGAGATGTTGGAAACTTCTCCCCGTAGTCTCAATGCCACACTTTCCCCAATATTCCATTAGGTGTATTTTTTAATATATATTTTTGGGTGTGCCTGAGTTACCTACTGTGCAATACAGTACACATCTCCAGTGTAGGTACTGAGTCTGACCTAACTTTGTAGACATCAGGGCATTCACTTTTGGTGTCCAAATGCAGAGAGTTATGACTCAAACATGCCATTGTTTTGCACTAGTGAGATTTCATTCCATTCTGCCACCATTGAGGTATTTGGGTGGGAGCAACGCTGTTGTTAAGTTTTGTTTGTTTGTTTGATTTGTTTTGTTTAGGAGGTGCCAGGGATTGAACCCAGGATCTCATACATGGAGAGAAGGAGCTCAACTGCTGAGCTACATCCACTCCCCAATGAGAGCTGTTAATTTTTCACTGCTTTGTTTGTTATTAAGAGGTACCAAGGATCGAACGTGGGACCTCGAACATGGGAAGCAGGCGCTCAACCACTTGAGCTACATCCGCTCCCCATTGAGTTTTTTTGGGTCTTTTTAAAGATTTTATTTATTTATTTATTTATTTATGCCCCCCTGATGCTTGTGCTCGCTGTGTCCATTTGCTGTGTGTTTTTCTGTGTCTGCTCGTCTCCCTTTGTTGGGTCATCCTGCTGCATCAGCTCACCGCGCCACGCAGGCTGGCGTGCCTTCACCAGGAGGCCCTGGGAATCGAACCCGGGGCCTCCCGTATGGTAAACGGGAGCCCTATCGATTGAGCCATCCGCTTCCCCCCATTGAGTTTTTAATAAGTAACACTCTAACAATTTCCAGTGGCCGAGGAAGTGTTTTATAATCCTTTGGAAAGATAACTGATCCCTTTTCTCTAACCTCTTCCTTCTACTTCCTAATTTCAAAGGACAGGAGTTACCTTTGTTTACTTGTCAAATTTGCGCTCTGCAGTTTCCTTCTCATTGATTCGACTGAGAAATGGTTTAATATCGCTTTGTAGACTGGCAGTTCTTTCATATAGCTATGCAAAAAGACTGTGAAAAGATATATTAAAAGTAGGCATTTATATATGTTTTGGAAAGAAACTTACCTCCTGGAGAATTCCATGTTCGCCAGAGAGGTAGAATACATCTGATACAAGCGACTAAGGTATATTTTACTTTGGGAATCCTCATCTGATTTACACATGATCTTGCTCTGAAAGAAATATTTTTATTCTGTTGTATTTTTCAGGGTTTTTCTTCATGTTCATTTATTACTTCTGCAACCAGTATTTACGACTGTCACAAATGGCTACTTGTATTTCCTTGCATGTCTAATGTGACAATCAATGTGTCACACAGAGCAGCTGTGTACTGTATTGGCTTGGGTGATGATTGACTATACCACTCTTCTCTCTAGTTTGCATTGTTTGGCCTTTTGATGAGCACCAAAATGTTCCGAGTATGACATACAGCACTTAGGCCTTTGTCTTCCTTCTAAATTAGTCGACAAGATAACATCAGTGCTAGATCCTAAGATTAGTCAAAAATAGATATAATTTTAGCATAACATAATTAAAAGCACTATCAAGTACAGTATTTGAGATAATGTTAAAGGTTCAAAAACAGTGGCATAAATCACACCACTCGAAATGCAAAATGAAAAAAAAAAAGAGAAATTATTTCTTAAAAACTGTAGAAATAGCTGAAAAGGTCAGGTAAAACCCAAATGAAGAATATTAGAGAAAATTTCAAACAAATGATAACAAACCAAGAGACAGCTAGGATTATACAGCCAGGGGAAGAGGGAAAGGCTAAGAAAACACTATCACAGGGGAGAATTTTCAAACCCCTAAGGTCTTTGATAAGAAACTGTTATAGATAAATCACAACACATTCTTCTTCAATGCTCCAAAGGAGAGAGGCTGTGACAATGAACCATTCTTAAATTTCCTTTAAGCCAGATATCACTGAACCACTGAAAGCCATAGGTAGGTTTATAAACCCAAGATTCCCCAGACTTGCTTAAACATTAGGAATTAACTGAGGACCTTGATAAAAATGCAGATTCCCAGGTTCCAGCACAGCCCTGAATCAGATCCATGGGGGAAAGGACCTGGGTTTGCAGATTTTTATCAAGTGCCCCAGTGATAACTATGATCCAGAAAATTGGGTGAACCATTCCACACCTGAGCAGGGCTCAGAAAGAGAAACTGGAAATGAAGAAAAAGGCTGGTCTAGATTGCCAAAAGCTGCAAAACATATGGGGTACATATACTGTGATATTCTTTGCTTGAAGAATAAGCTTCTAATAGCTAATTTCAGGTACAAGTTAAAGCTAGACTGTATTATAGATGAAAGGCCTTACTAAGTGTGTGTGTGTGTGTGTCTGTGTGTGTTTCTGATTTCGTTGATCCGCTTGAGGTGAAAGGTGTCATCTAGACCCGAGGTGTCTGAACATGTATGTCCATAGAATTTTCTAGTCAGAATGAGTCTCTCAGAGCATCTTGTCAAACATCCCCACTTTCCAGGCAAGAGATACGCCTATATGTACTGTGTGAGTTTGTGTATCCGTGTGTTTTGTCTGTGTATATCATGAGTATACATTTACATGTGCATATCTTTTACCCTTTTCTGAGTTTGGGAGAATTCTGTAGCCTACACCCATCACCTAGAGTCTGGTGAATTAATTAAACAGGGTCTAATTTTCTCTTTCTTAAGCCCTGACAGAAAGTCCTGGGGAGACAGTTTGTTTATTAAATTCCACTACGAGTTTCAAGAATTTATATGTACCCTAAGAATGGTAAACATTACTAAGCTTACACATTAAGTTAATCCTGAAAATTAAGCCAAGTATATTTGGCTTTGTGGCTCACTCTTCAAATGAGTAAAGATAACTTGTGACCTTAATAGTTGGGAACTTCTTTGGGACAGCCCTTAAACTTTCTTCTCAGCCCCTCAGACCAGGCTTCGTTACTATTACCATGATAAAGAAAAGCATTTGTCTGTTTCCTTTCTTCTTCTCAGCTATTGATTCTTCTGAATTTCTCTTTGAAACGCCAACACCTTGGGCCCTCTCAGGCTGCAGGCAGCTCAAATCAACCTGGGTGTCTAAAGACCCAGGCAGAGGGGGAGGGTTTGGTGGCCTGGGAAGGGGAGGAGGAGAAAGGAAAGGGACCAAGGTTCCGGAAACAATCCAGCAGATTCTTACAGAGACAGACGCGGCTCACCTTCTCCTCCTGTCTTTGGAGCAGTTTTTCTGCCCTTTCACCCAGTTCAAACTTTTCCCTCCATTCCGTAAACCGAGAAAGATGGCCCTTGAAGAAAAATACAATATATCTCTTTACGGATATCTTTCAATGCCACAGTTGATTTATCCTGCCAGATAAATTGAGTTCCTCCAGTTTTCTCTACACTTAAAAAGTGGAAAACCGACCTTGTCCTTTTGTGCCGAGACACCAAGGTGCAAGGACCCCACTGTAATTTAAGGCTAAGATCAAGTACAGTGTTGTGCAGTCCCTAAATTTCAGTGATAATTCTCATTCCTAGTATTAAGACGTGTGTGTTGTACTTCCTTATCTTAGCTTTCTGGTTTGATGATGCCAGGAGCATTTTCTCTGTACTATGACAGCACTGCATCTTATATTACCTTTAGTCTTCTGTTTTCTTGCTAAGTGTCTAAAAAAATGTATAAAAATCCCAGATATGGGGGAGGGGATGTAGCTCAAGTGATTGAGCGCCTGCTTCCCATGTACAAGGTCCCAGGTTCGATCCCTGTTACCTCCTAAAAACAAACAAACATGGCAGAAGTTAGGATGGGGTTTAATCACACAGCCAACCTTCTAGAAAAAGCCTCAGTCACGTGGCGAGCCGAACGGCAGAAATGGCCAGTTATCTTTCATCAGCTAACATGTATGAAATTTCCACTCCATTCCAATTTTTTTACGTATTATTTCTTACCTTTACAATTTGATAGTGTCAAATTTCATTATATAGATGAGGAAAATGAGACTCAGAGAGTTAAGTGAGAACTGGAAATGTGGCTGATCCAATCTGAGCTTGCTCTGTGTGTAAAACATACATAGGATTTCCAAGATACAGTACCAAAAAAAAAAGAATGCAAATTAAAAAATTTTCATACTGAACACGTATTGAAACGGTAGCATTTTGGATATACTGGGTTAAATAAAATATATTAAGTGGTTGAGCATCTGCTTCCCATGTACAAGGTCTTGGGTTCAATCCCTGGTACTTCCTTAAAAAAAAAAAAAAAGCCAGATATATAACAGTTTTGACTATTTCCTCCTTGCTGGTTTCTGGCACTTTGGTTGCTGATATTACAAGCTTTAGGAATATGTTTTTAGCCTTCTTTCAGAATTTTTTTTCTGTATTTTTTTTTTCTTAAATCTCCTCCACAGGAAAAACAAAGCAAATTTCAGTGGCTCGTTCAAATTCCCCTCACTACGGCATGGTCTTGCAACCCACGGTGCTGTAGAGTGAGGTCAGTGTGGGGATCTGGGGATTTAGTGTTTCTGGGTTGAAATTCCAGCTCTGGCTCCTCTTTTGATGTGACTGTGTAAGTTTCGTAACTCTCTCAGTCTCATTTTCCTCATCTATATAATGAAATCTGACACAATCAAATTGTAAGGGTGAGAAATAATACGTAAGAAAATTGGAACGGAGTGGAAATTTCATATATATTAGCTGATGAAAGATAACTGGCCATTTCTGCCGTTCGGCTAGCCACGTGACTGAGGCTTTTTCTAGAAGGCTGGCTGTGTGATTGAACCCCATCCTAACCTCTGCACAGTCAAGCGTCCCCACCACAGGGCTTTGGTGCAAAAATGCTTCCTCCATCTGATGCTGCCAGGTGGGACTCCTCCTGCTCACCAAAAACTCATTTTAACATCATCTCCTCCCCAGGGATCCAAAAGCCACCCGTGAAAGTGACTAAGTGAAACGTGGTGGAGAGTTCTTGGTGGAATATTATGCAGCAATGAAAAGTGTTAAGTCAAAGGGAGACAAAGAAGCACGGGTGTGCTGCATGAGCAAAGAAAACAAGAGGCAATGAAACATGCACCTGAGAGCCTACATGAGGTGCAGGAACACACACACACAAATGCACACAGAACAACCGACACGCTGTGCGGGGACACACACACAAATGCACACAGAATAATTAACATGCTGTGCGAGGACACACATGCATGCACGCAGAACTAACACACTGTGCAGGGGCACACACACACCAAACACCCTAGATGTTGTGCAGGGACATACACACGAATGCACACATACAGAGAACAACCTAAAATCTGTGCAAGGATACACACACATAGAACAGATAACAGCTGTGCATGCATAACAATCTATACCCTGTGCAGAAACACATACACACAATAACCTACACATTGTGCAGGGACATACACACACACATGCATGCCCAGCAACCTACAGGCTGTGCAGTGATACACTCTCACACACACACAACAACCCACAGGCTGTGCAGGGACACACCAAGCACGATGCACATTAAGCACATTAGAAGGCTGCCAACAGGGGCAGAGTTGCGGATGGGGTTAAAAGGGCATAGACACAAAATAAAAGAGGAAAAAATGGAGCCTTGCCCTAACTGGCCTTCACATCACACTAATTTGATTCTCTGGGTATCCCTATCCCTCTTGCACATCTAATATTACAAGAGGAATTTTATGCAAATGTGAAGAATTTCCTGTGCTTTTCATATCCAAAATAATTTGGACTTATTTACAAGTAATTAGAATATTATGGTGCAGATAAGTTTGCAGTGAATTTCTTAATATGTGTTTAGTGAAAGCAATGGTATATTGACTTACTAAAGAAAAAACACACTTAAATTTGCAAATTTTTAGAATTTTTTTCCAAGTCAATACTATAAGAAGTAAGAATAAAACTGAACTTCGAACAAATTTCAGAATTGAACTACTGTATCTAAGAAATACAACATCAAATACACAAAGGAGAAATCTATTTTGTTATAAGTGTGAAAAAAATTTGTCAAGACAACATAAAATTTAATTAAATTTTTCTAAATAATAAGGAGCACTCCAAAATGGAAATTAGAATGATTTTCCAGGCTTTAAAAATAAACAGAATTCTATATAGCACCAATGAGATTTGGAAGACTTTTATTAAGAATCATAAACATCGTTCATTTGCCCAAAAACATCAGAGGGAAAACTGAAACTTCCAAATGTAGAAAAGGAAATAGAGGCAAGGAATAGATGACAACAGAATTCCAGAATGAACTACTAAATATCATACCAACATACAGTTCCAGCCAGGAAATTATTTACCCGAGGGATCAAGGAGCCAAAGGGGGAAAACATACAAAGCAAAACAAGACAAAACAAGAGAGCAAACAAGAAGCAAGGCCATTCCAGAGGAGCCATCCAAGGCTGCTCACCAGCTCAGCAGGGACCCAGCTGTACGATCCACCTCTGCCATTACTGGGAACCTATGGGGAGAATTATCTACAAGATCTTCAAAATTGTTTTCCTGGCTACCAATGCTGAAACCGACACAAAGCCAAAGAAGTAGCCTGCTCCTGCCCTCCTGGAGCAGATTGCTAGTTGCCAGCTCAATATCCAGTACCTTTTTTCTTCCTTACTGACAGCATTGTTGGGAGTGCCATTTACCCAGCTGAAGAAAAGCACATTTTCCAGTCTCCTTAGGGAGATTGGGTGATGTGACAGTTTGAAGCTGGACAGACCCCAGAAAATTATGTTCTTAGAGTTATTCAATTCCTGTGGGTGTGAACCTCTTTTGGGTAGGATCTTTTGATTAGGTTACTTCAGTAAGGTATGGCTCAGGGTGGGTCTTAATCCTCTGACTAGAGTCCTTTACTAATGGGATGAATATGGAGAGACAAAGCCCAGGAAGCCAGTAGCTGAAAGCAAGGAAACCTGGATGAGAAGGGAGAGACCAGCAGATGTCGCCATGTGCCTAGCCATATGACAGAGGAGTCCAGGATCACCAGCAGCCAGGCTTTGGGGAGAAAGCATTGCCTGCTGATGCCTTGATTTGGACACTTTCACAGACTCAGAATGGTAAGCTTGCAAGTTAATAAGTCCCCATTGTAAAAAGCCAAGCCATTTCTGGTATAGTGCATTTTGGGAGCCTAGCAAACTGAAACAGATAGCTATGTGACAAAGGTCAGCCAATGATATGCAAGTGAAAGTTTGGCATGGGAATTCCCAGAAAGCTTTTCAAAAAAAAATGACTGAGGTCAAAAAGGAGGGATCCTTTTTGTATCGGGCTCTTCTCCTGCTTGAAATGTGGGAGATATGGATGTTGCCCCAGAGGCTTCTCATAGATGAGAGGATGAAGGCTCTGGAAATCCCCACCACCATGGACCACATGACCAGCTGTGGACTGTTGCCCCTATTAGGACTCTCAATTATGGGAGGAAAGAAATGCATCTCCTTCTTTCCAGAGACCCTTTAGTTATATGCAGCTGAATTTTGTCCTTGAATCACCTGCCACCCAGGGTACCTGTGTTGAAGTCAACTTTGGCGAACGCGCATGTCTCTTCTGAAAGAACCAAGGTTGATGATTTACTGAGCTGTCAGTATTATGTTGAATATCTTAACAAAATACTCATCTTCATTTCAACCTTCTTGCATTAAATCTACCTTACTCCAGATCTCAGGCTAAAGCTTGTGGGGACCAGGCTACCGGGCAATCTGAGTGATAGGCCCTGATCTATACTTTACCCCTTAAACTGGGTCAATGACCTGGAACCTAATTTACACTCTATCTAATCCTGGGCTGCATATTTTTGCCAGAAGGCATCTTGCCCCAGTCCTCCTGGCAAAACTGATATAAACATGCTTTAGGATGTGTTAAGTAGAAGCTCAAATGACGCTTCTAAGCTACATTTACGTTTATAGAGCATTAAAACAACTAAACCAACAAAAGCCAGCATTTTTCAGTTTCTCGCTTTCTCCTACATACCCTCTGAAGAACCAACATGGCAGAGAGAAGAGTGTTTGCAGCCAGGGCGCCGAGCTTACATCAAGAGCAAAAGTTGGGGAGTGGATGTAGCTCACTGGTTGAGCACCTACTTCCCATGTACGAGGTCCTGGGTTCAATCCCCAGCCCTGGCACCTCAAAAAAAAAAATATTTTTTTTTTTTAAAAAAGCAAAAGTTCTTGGAAGTCGCACGTTTTACCTAAACTTTCCAGCTAATTTTCCTTCAATCCTTAAGATCGTCTTCTTGGCTTCAATTTTGGACTAATGTATTTGTGTCTGTATTTCCAGGTGAAGAAGCCCAGGAGATGAACCACAACTTTCAGATATGCCTCCGTGGAGTTTGCCCTTGGTGAGGAAAGCAGCAGCCTCTTCTCCAAGTCCTAATGACAGTACTGGACTTGATTGTCTCAACAACCCCAGGGTGAAGGCATCATCATTCTTATTTTATAAAGGACTGATCAAAACAGAGGGAGTTAGAGAAGCAAGGTGCATAAGACAATTACAGGGTGATATTAAAGACAGACTTAAACTTGTCCCAGGAATCTTGCCCAGGGTTGTGCTGAAAGCTTCATGTCGCTGAAAAAGATGCCGCTGTGCTTTGACTCAGTGCCACAGTGGCTGGTTTCAAACCCTGCTGGCAAAAGTAGCATCAGTGATGGGTAAGTCTTCCAATGAAAATAAGAGTGTGATTTTATGTGGCTGCAGGACAGCAGTTTAGCATGTATGATTCTAATCATTTGAAAATTAAAAGCAATTTTTTAAACTTCTATTTTGAAAATAAATTCACATTTACAGAAAAATGGTAAGATAATACAAAAAGCTCACATATATTCTTCACCCAGCTCCACTAATTGACCTTCTGCCACACAAACTAAAGACAATTTTAATAGTCACATTGGCTTAATGGTTGTGATGGTTAGTGTCATGGGTCAACTTGGCTGGGTTATGGTGTCCAGTTGTTTGGTCAAGCAAGCTCTAGCCTGATGGTTACTGTGAAGCTATTTCGTAGACGGATCTAAATCGTTAGTCAGTTGATTGCATCTACAGCTGATTGCATCTACAGTCAACAAAGGAGATTGCCTTCAGCAATAAAAGGAGTCTCCCTATCCAATCAATTAAAGGACTTCAGGGGAGAACTGATGATTTCAGCAGTCGGAAAGAAGAATTTCCATCTCTACTTCAGCTTCTTCTGGAGAGATTATTGTGACCTTCATCAGAGTTTCCAACTTGCAGCCTGTCCTACGGAATTCAGACTTGCCCATCCCCACAGTCACATGAGCCAATTCCTATAAGGCTCTTCATATTTACGAAGAGATAGAGATAGATAGAGAGAAAGAGAGAGAGATGATATGATATAGATATCTTGTGGGTTCTGTTTATCTGGAGAACCCTGCCTAACACAAGGCTATGCAGTCTAAATATAGGATCTACCCCATCTTGGTTAAGAGCCAAAGCTTCCAGCCATCACTGAAAGCATGGTATTTTGAAAAATCGTGACTCTTTTACTCTCAGGATCATGACTTTATTTTCCTCTGTGATAGCCACTATAATACTCTCCACGGTGATCAATTTCAGGCCAATTGTTACATTAAGCTTTGCCACCTCTTGCGGTGCTATCTGCTGTTTTCCTCTGGCAGCATCCCGTGCTCCACTTCTTTTGGTCTTAGCTCCAGCCACCCTGGGGAACTGACCTCTCTCATTCTCTGCCATTCTGGGCCTCCAGTGAAAGTCACCAGAGTGGACGTGTAACCAACTGGCCACTCAGAGGTGTCTCGGGGACCTTCCATAGAGAAACTAGGAAAGAGAAGGTCTTTCTTTCCTCTGGATCACCAGGCAGGTTTCTGCTCCCTTCATAGCCTGGTTGAAGCTGAACTGCAAGAGGAGAAAATGATGTCAAAGAAAAAACAAAAGCACAGCAGGGTTGGAAGCGGAAAGGGTGTCCTGAAAGCTGTGCTGTTATCACTGAGAGCTGTACCGCCTCGGCCCTTCCCACCTGAGTCCGCACAAGGCATACATAGTTTCGGTTGGTTTGAACTGGGCTTGTATCACTTCATCCCGCAGTCCTATTAACTCTCATTTGTAGGTCATATTTTTTTTTTTGGAGGTACCAGGGATTGAACCTCATAGTACATGGGAAGCAGGCGCTCAACCATTGAGCTACATCTACTCCCCAGTGAGAGTTGGTTTTTTCATTTGTTTTTGTTTTTAGGAGGTACCGGGGATCGAACCCAGGACCTCGTACATGGGAAGCAGGTGCTCAACCACTTGAGTTACATCTGCTCCCCTGTAGGTCATATTTTTTTTATACATACACACACACTAAGCCAGGAGTTTAAATCACATAGGATATCATGTAGAGTCGAACTGCTTTCATTTTTGCTAAAATGACTCAATCCTAGGGAGAAATGTTTCCTTAGGGGAATCACTGTGAATTATAAACCACGGTCACTGACATCCTTGAGTTGATACACCCTCCCCATGTGTTGGAGTCTTTGATTTACAATTCAAAGTTGGTGAAGATCCTGACCTCTGTGAAGCTCAGTAATGAAATCACTTCTATCTTTGTGGGGAGAATTTCCCTCGGGAAAACTGCCATTGGAGAAAGTTTTCATTTGCTGGAGTTTTAACGTTTTACTCTAGGCCTCTTCTTTTTTGGTTTATATGCCTCAGTTCTAACTATCAAGTTCTACTCCTTCTCCTTTATCTTTCTCTTCCTCTCCTCTTCCTGTTTTTCTTCTCTTTTAATCAGTAAGCTACATGGTGAATATCCATGTGAGTTCAGGAGAGCACTCAGGAATAGATATTTCTTGGTGACATTATCTGCTGTGTTATCCTGGTTGACCCCAAAGATTGTAAAAATGGAATATTTTGCTCAGGTATCAACCACTTCCTACTGACATCTGAAGTTATTAGGGGGTTGGCATGAGATAGTCTGTTGGACTTTTGGACTTATGATAAAGAGTTTACGTATTTTCCTGTTCAACTTGCTTGACCTGCATTTTAAAGTTTTGTAATAATTCTTTTTCAAACTCTGAATGTGTGCTTCAAACAATGCATTTTCAGTTAAGGAATCATTTGAGAAACTCTGTTCTCTTCCAAGAGTCACACTCTCCTGAACGATCTTGAGATGCTTTATTTTCTTGTTTCTGTCTGGAATTGTTATTAACTGAGAGTTTGTAAACATTCCCTAACGCTTCTTCTAGAGACTAGATTGGAGTGCACTTAAGATCTTCTCCTTTATTACATGTTTTCATTTTCTCAATCCGTTTTGGAATCTGGGCTGCTCTGAAGTGGTCTCTCAAAGCAATCACCTCCATTTCCAGAAACTTGTTCTTATTTCCAAGCGTTTTACAAAACGAGCAGCTTTAATCAGGGTGCTGTCTAATTGGCCACACCTGTGGGCAAGAAGCTAGTTGGTTTTCTTCCAATATGCAAGTGCAGAAACCTTCTTCACCTCCACATCTGGTTTAAGCTATTTATTTGTAACTCGCACCAGCTGGTCAATTGGCTCAGGATGCCCATGGTTTTTACCCACAGGCTGTGCCTATCTTACTCAAGATCACTGGCTCTTCCAAGGAAATCACTAAAATGTCACACTCTGGTATACTGTTGTCTGTCCTTGGAAACACACACTGACTGATGGCGGGTGGAGTAACGTTGTGATTTTGGTTTCAATCTTTCTTCCGTAGTAATAGTATACACTGAAGAAAAAATAGAACTTACCCTTTTTTATCTTGGAATACATTATATGCCCGGGTAACGATCTGGGTTGGATTTTTTTTCATCCTTTGAACTAAGATTTTTAACTGCATATTTTGGAAAAAAAAAATTCAAACTTGTAAGTTGTGAGACTAATACAATGCCATCCCAAATATCCTTCAGCTAGATGTATCGATTGTCAAAATTTTGTCACATGCGCTTTATCTGTCTCCCTTTCTCTCTTTACGTATAAAATAGATTAAATATAGATATAATTATATTATTATTATACTTCACCATCTGAGAGTAGGTTGCAGACATAATGACCTTTACCCATAAATACTTTAGCATATATCTCCTATAATAAAAAGGTCAATTCTAACGCTGTTGTTTTATAAATGTGATGGTGGCTGACAGAGGTACTCCGTGGATGTAATATTTCAGTTGAAAGGAAGCTAGAGAATAATGTAGGGGCTGTTTAACAAAATGATTTTGGTGGTGGATGAAGATTGTGGTTAATGATATAAGAATGTTTTTCCTTTACGAAGTGTTAAGAATATGGTGATTCATGGGAAAATTGCAACATAAGTTATGGATTATAGTTAACAGTAATGTTGTAATATTTTTGCAGCAATGGCAAAGAAGATATTATATCAATTCTAAGGGACAACCATAGGGGGGTATAAGAGGGTATGGGATTTTTCCTTTTGGAGTAATAAAAATGTTTAAAATTGACTGAGGGGGAAGCAGCTGTGGCTCAATCAGTAGGGCTCCCGTTTACCATATGGGATGCCCCAGGTTCGGTTCCCAGGGCCTCCTGGTGAAGGCAAGCCCGCCCGCACGGCGTGGTTAGCTGACCCAGCGAGCACAAGCAGCAAGGGGGGGGATGAATGAATAAATAAAAATAAAATCTTTAAAAATAATAATAATAATAAATAAAATAAAATAAAATTGACTGAGGTAATGACAGCACGACTCTATGATGAAACTGAGAGCCACTGAGTATAGGCTTTGAATGGCTTGTAGAAAGCATGGGACTGTGTAACACAATGAATCCTGTGGTGGAAGATGGACTGTGGTTAACAGGAGAAATATGAGAACATTCTCTCATGAACTATGACAAGTATATAACACTAATTCAGGACATCATTAACCGGGTAGGTTAGGGGCAAAATATACCAAATGTAAGATATTGCCTCTAGTTAGTAGTAATGTTTTGACGATGCTTTCATAGGTTGTAACAAATGTTTCACAGCAATTCAAGGTGTTGGTGATAAGATAATGTATGAGAGCCCTGTATCATGATATGCATGTTTGTTTTGTAAGTTCACAACTTATACTATACATTTACTGTTTATGGATGTTCATGTATGAATGACAAACTTCAATTTTAAAAAAGTTTCCCAAAAAAGGTCAGTTCTGATGTAATCTCAGTAAAATGACGCAACTCAGGAAATTTACTATTGCTATAAAACTATTACTTACTTTACAAACTAAATTCACATTTCACCAAGTGCCCCAATACACTAGTAATGTTTTAAGGCTATATTGGGTGGCAGTCAACTGAGATTAGCATGGCTTCTGCACAAGGATGCTGTGTAAATTCGTGAAGCATTCCATATGTTTTTCAGAAAGGAAAGGAAACGACAGGTTGTGTGAAAATAGAAGTAAATATAATAGACTGTTTTTCTTATGAGGTTTAAAAATCATATGTGATGGCTGAAGCAAAAATTATAGTACCATCTGATGTAGTGCTTGGTGTAGGAAAAGGAAATATTTGAGGCAATTATGTTTTAAAAGTGGAAAAGGTAAAAGGACATAAACGGAACTAAACTTTTAATACTTCAGTCAAAGTAATAAAACATCGATTCAAGGAGACTGTGATAAGTTACGTATGTATATTGAAATACCTACAGCAACCACTAAAAGAACTATACAAAGCAATATAATCAGAAACATTATTAATAAATCAAAATGGAATTCTAGGGAAGCGGCTGTGGCTCAATCAGTGGGGCTCCCGTTTACCATATGGGGGGCCCCGGATTCGGTTCCTGGGGCCTCCTGGTGGGGGCGGGCCGGCCCGCCCGGCATGGTTGGCTGGCCCAGCGAGCACAGGCAGCAAGGGGGCAATAAATGAATAAATAAATCTAAAAAAAAAAAAAAGGAATTCTAAAAAATGCCCAAGTAAGCCACAGGAAGGCAAGAAAATAGAAAGAGAACAAGAAGCAGAGAGAACAAACAGAAAGTGAACAATAAAATGTCAGATTTAAACCATAAGAATCAGTAATTATTTTAAATATAAATGGTCTCAATTCACCAATTAAAAGAGAGATTAACAGAAGGGATATAGAAAAACATGATCCAACTACATGCTGTCTACACGGAACTCACTGTAAACATACATACCTAGGTAGGTTAAAAGTAAAAAGATAGAGAAATATATATCAAGCAAGCATAGGCCAACAAAAGCAGGAGTAGTTATACGGATATCAAAGTAGACTTCAGAGCAAAGAAAATTTCTAGGAACAAAGAGGGACATTATAAAATGACTAAAGAATCAAACCACCAAAAAGATATGGCCATCCTAAATGTGTGACCAGCAAAACAGAGCTTCAACATACGTGTAGCAAAAACTGAAAGGAGAAATAGACAAATCCACAGTTCTATTTGGGGACTTCAAAACTCCTCTTTCAGCAATTGATAGAACTACTAGAAAGAAAACCAGCAAGGATATAGAAGAACTGAAAAACACCATCAACCAACTGGATAAAATTATAGAACATTCCGTCCAAGAGCATCAGAACACATGTTTTTTTTTTTTTTCTTTCAAGCACCCGTGGTGTAGTCCTATCCTGGGTTATAAACAAACAATCTAAAGAATGACATCATACAGAGTATGTTCTCTGACCATAATGAAAATATGGGCCATATTCTGTAGTGGAAATATCATAATAGAAAAAAAATCAATGAAACAAAAATCTGTTTCTTCAAAAATATTAATAAAATTTATGAACCTCTAGCAAGATTGACAAAAATAAAAAGATAGGAAATATAAAATCACTAATAACAGGAATGAAGCAAGGGAACCAAATTTTAACCATAACTCTTTCCAAAAAAAGAAATCTTCTGACCCAAAGATTTCACTAGAGAATTTTGCCAACATTTAAAGAAGAATTGGGTGGGCAGATGTGGCTCAAATAGTTGGGCATCTGTCTTCCATACGGAGGGACCTGGGTTCGATCCCCAGGACCTCCCCATAAAATTTTTTAAAAAAGAAAGAAAGAAAGAAAGAAGAATTAACACAAAATTTTATACAATCTCTTTCAGAAAATAGAAGAGAAGGGAACACTTCCCAACTCACTTTATGAGGCCCATACCAAAACCAGACAAACACTGCCCCCTCTCACAAAAGAAAATGACAGGACAATATCTCTCATGAACATAGATGCAAAAATTCTCAACAAAATATTAGCAAATTGCATCCAGCAATGTATAAAAAAGAATAGTGCAACAAGACCAAGTAGGATTTTTTTCCACATATAAGAAGTTGCTTCAATATTCAAAAATTGATCAATGTAACCATTATATAAACAGGTTAAGAAGAAAAATTATATGGCTATATCAATTGACACAGAAAAAGGCTTTGACAAAATCCAATACCTATTCATGATAAAAATCTTTCAGCAAAGTAGGAACAGAGAGGAACTATCTCAATCTCTTAAGCATCATCTACAAAAATCTACAACTAACATCATATTTAATGGTAAATGAATGAATGCTTTCCCTCTAAGACTGGAAACAAGGCAAGAATGTCCACTCTCACTCCTCTCATTCAGCATGGAACTGGAAGTTCTAGACAGAGCAGTAAGGCAAGAAAAATAAATAAAAAGTATACTAATTGGAAAGGAAGAAATCAAACTCTCTTCATGGATGACATGATCATAGAAAATCTCAAGCAATCTCCAACAAACCTCTAGAATGAATAAGTGAGATCAGTGAGATTATAGGATACAACATCAACACACAAAAAATCAAATAGCATTTCTTTATTTTAAAAAAAAGCAAGTTGGTGAGCACATATAGTTCAGTGGTTGAGCACATGCTTCACATGTACAAGGTCCCAGGTTCAATCACCTGAACATCTTAAAAATAAAACAAAACAAAAAAGAGCAAGTGGAAATAGAAATAAAAAACATACTGCCATTTGCAATTGCTCCAAAGAAAATGAAACATATATAAATCTAACAAAACATGTACATTATCTGCATGCTGAAAATTACAAAATGCTGTGAAAGTAATCAGAGAAGACATAAATAGTTGGAGAGACTTACCTTGTTCATGGATTGGAAGACTGAATATAGTAAAAGTATAAATCCTCCCCAAATTGATCCATATGTTAAACACAATCCCTATCAAAATCCCAGCATGTTTTTTTTTTTAATAAACACAGACAAGCTTATTCTAAAAATTATATGGAAAGGGGAAAGCTCTAGAATAGTCAGATCAATTTTTCAAACAGAATTAATTGGGAAGACTCACTCTTCCCAATGTTAAGGCTTACTATACGGCTACAGAAATCAAGAGAGTATGGAGCTGGCAGTGGGAGAGACACATGGGTCAATGGAACAGAACAGAGAACCCAGTAACAGATCTACACAAATGTGTCCGACTTACTTTTGACAATGGTGCAAAAGCAAGCCAAGGGAGAAGGGGTCAACTTTTCAGTGAACAGAGCTGGAGCAAATGAACAAACACAGATCAAAATTTGAACTCCAGCCTAAACCTCACACCTTATATAACAATTAAATCAAGATGAATCATGGATGCAAATGTTCGACATAAACATAAAAAAACTTTTAGAAAAATAGGAGAAAATCTTTGGGATTTAAGGCAAGGCAAAGAGTTCTTAGACTTCACATCCAAAGCACAGGCCATAAATTGAAAGTTTGGTAAATCAGACCTCCCTGAATATAAGGCTTTTGCCCCATGAAAAGCAGATGAAAAGACAAATTACAGACAGGGAGAAAGTATTTGCACACCACATATCCAATAACAGTCTTCAGCTATATTATATAAGGAGCTCTCAAAATTCAACATTCCAAAACAAAGAATCCAACTGGAAATGGGCAAAAGACATAAACAACCATTTGGGTGAAAAGGACTTAGAGTTGGCAAGTGAGCACTGATGTTCAACATCATTAATGGCAAAAACCCTATTGACAATCTAGATGAAGCTCGAAGGGAATTATGGTGAATGCAAAAAGTCAATCTCAAAAGGTTGCATGCTGCATAATTCCATCATTATGTCACTCCAAAACAAAATTATAGAGATGTAGACTAGATTAGTGGTTTCTAGACATTAAGGATGGCTACAAAATGAGCGCAAAGAAGCCTTGTGACAACGATACGATTCTATATCTTGATTGTGGTAGTAGTTGTATGAAGAAACATGTGATAAAATTGCATAGAACTATGTATACTCACAGAGAAAAGAGTGCATGCATAACTGGTAAAATCTGAATACCCCTAAAGACTTTTCCAGTGTGAATTGCTTGGCTTTGTTACTGTACTAGAGTTAGGCAAGATGTTAACATCGGGGTAGGCTGGGCAAAAGGTAAATAGGATCTCCTTGCACATTTCTTTGCAACTTCCTGTGAGTCTCTAATTATTTCCAAATAAAATTTTTGTTAAAAAAACAAACAAACAAACAAAAAACCTCAACCATAATTTAAAAACAAAAAAGCTATGTGATTGAGTTGGCTCTTCCTGTCGATGTAAGCCATAATCCAATAAGCATTGTATTATTCACTCCCTAGTAAGGGATGTGAGCTGGTCTTAGTCTGCTTTCCCCACAAAAACCATTTCCCCCAACTCTGTTCCATCTCTACAAAATTCAAGTTTCCTTTAGGCCCAGTTTAAGTCCTGTCTCTTCCATGAAGTCCAGAAGCTACAATGCTTTTGAGCTTTGCCTTCTTGGAATTCCATTAGTGTCCAGGCTTCATATAACACGTATAGATTATATGCTTCTTGAATTGTTCTCTAGTAACTGTAGGCATATTTGTCTTCCTAACTAAAGTCTAAACTCCTGACTCATGTTTATGGTTTGACAGATACTTTTTGAGCATATTCTATTTATCAAGTACTGTTATGAGCCAGTCCCGAAATTCTTTGATATTTTTCCTTCTTCTCCTATATTGCACACTCACCTTCAAAACACACACACATGCACTTGTACCCATATCATAATATCAGCAGAGTTCTAGGCTCACTATAGTTAGTGAATAAGAGATAGAAAAGGGCAGCATGGCTTAGTGGGAAAATTATAAGCTTTCAATTTGGAACGACTGAATTTAAATTCTTATTCTGCCATTTGTTGGCTGGGCCACAGACATACATTTTAGCGAGTAGACAAATTTGCAAACAGGGAATTCAAGAAGAAGAAGAATCGATTATAATTATATTTACTCTTCCACACTTATGAACCAGGGTACTTTAACAAACACATATGAAAAATCATTACTTGTTTCATTATCATGACTTCTGCATTTCCTTTTTTTAAATAAAGAGATTCTAGTCAAAGAAAGATAAATAAACGAGAACCTCAATGACTGAGCTCTCCCAGCTATTACCATGTTATATATGCCATGTAACTGGCCAATACCAGGTAAAATTAATTTTATTGTCTGGTTTTTAGATATAAATAAACTGAGGTTCAGAAAATTTAATTTCACCTAGGTAAAACAGTCAGTGGCAAAGCTGAAATTCAAACTCCTCCATAAATTACTCTAACCCCATGCTCTTTGATCTATTCCTCAAAGGAAGATGCTTAATGTTCTGGGCAGGGAGGGCTTGCCCTAAGCAAACTTGTAAATTAGGCCAGTGATCTCCACCCCTTTTTGATCTCACATCCTATTAGAAAATAATTATTTGAATATGTAGGTCCTTTACCTAAAATTGCTAATGTATAAATTGCACTGGACTACGACATGATAAACATAAAAATGGAAAAAGAGGATGAGCTGAAAATTAAATAAACAATATTTTTAAATGTTTTCTTAACGGCACAAAACTGCTTGCACTTAGTAAAAGTATTAATACTAATTTCATAGTAAAATATTAGTTGTGACATTTTAATGAAAGTAACGTGATTCAGTATGCGCCTGTATTTTTCGAAAATCATGGCTCAAAAGTATATGAAACAGGGGAGCGGATGTGGCTCAAGCGGTTGAGCCCTGCTTCCCACACGGGAGGTCCCGGGTTCAGTTCCCGATGCCTCCTTAAAAACAAAAACAAACAACAAGCAAATAAACGAAGAAACCAACTTGGTGAGCCAGTGTAGCTCAGTGGTTGAGAGACTGCTTCCCACATACGAAGTCCTGGGCTCACATACCAGGCCCTGGTACTGTAAAAAAAAAAAAATTAAAATTAAAAAATAAAAGTTAAAAATAAATAAATAAATAAACTTTATGAAACAGATATTCTAAGGTCTGATTCTAAAGTTGATTTCATTTCAACATGTGGTATTGATGACTAAGTCAGAGCTAAGAGATATAGTCACCAAACTAGAAAGCATAATCCCTGATCATTTTTCAATTTCACCTACCAAGTAAGCAAGTCATTTTGCAATTAAGTTCCATCTTCCTAAATATCAATAAGTTATTCTTGCAATAAGTTCTTACAGAAGGTGTTGTATTGCTATAATTTAAAAAAAATATGTTCAAAACTTACTGGAACTCTTTTTAAGATGTCATCAGGCTAAAATTGTTTCAAGTGGGCATAAGGGAGAGATTTTTTTTTTTTTTTTTTTTTTATTTATTCATTTATCCCCCCCTTGCTGCTTGTGCTCACTGGGTCAGCCAACCACGCCGCGCGGGCGGGCCTGCCCCCACCAGGAGGCCCCGGGAACCGAACCCGGGGCCCCCCATATGGTAAACGGGAGCCCTACTGATTGAGCCACAGCCGCTTCCCATAGGGGAGAGATTTTAAAGAGGTATATATTGTTTTCAGCCATAGACTCACAAAGAGAGAAGCATTTCCAAACTTCTGTAGTCAATGCTCTCTCTATCACCTAAGTCTCTTCCAAATAAGTGATTACTTTAAAAAAAAAATGTGATCATTTTATCTTTACCTTGTTGGTCTGAATTAGCTCTACTACTAGTCATTTGTCATCATAGGAAAAGCCAGCACACTTGGAACACTTTGTAGAAGAAAAATGTGTAATTTATCTGTAAATTTGAAACCTTCCAAGTGTTCTGTCTGAGGTATCCAGTCTCTTCTCCACTGTGCCAACATGCCACGACCATGAGACAAATTGTGACATACACTTTTACAAAGGTTCTGCTATATTGTTCAAAGTCTTATTTTTATAAAACTATCCATATTAATAGCACTTTACAGCTCTTTGCCTATTTCTGCATTCAACTTCTTTTGCCTGAGTTTGCCTATAAATGATGAGGTGAATTAATGTCACATGGTCTGTATCTAGAACATTTTTTTGTTAATTCCTGCCAAAGCAATTACTATATCAGTGATTATATTTTCACTGATTTGCCATAAAACTGTTTTGTTTTTAAATTAAAGAAGCCATTTACGCTGGAGAATACATCTTGATTGGAACACCCATGGAGTGAGACAGAATATTTCAAATCTGGCATTGCTGGCAAATTCCTGATGGCATTGTCACCACCCTCCAACTGCTGGGTCGTGGGTTGGCCTGGGTGGTACTGGTGGAAGAGGGGGGCACTCAGCAGCTCAGGACCGTGGCTATTAACCAACTTGCATGGAGTTATTTTGGTGTGCTGACAACTCTATTAGCTATACCCAACATACAGACTAACGATCATCCTTGAGTAAATACCCAGTTCATTTTTTAAACAAATGCTGGTGAATACACACACTGACCCATATTAGAACATCTGAACTTCCTGAAATATATCAAACAAAATGCTCACCTTCTAACTGTTTCTTTCGATTTTCATCAATGTCTCTTAACTGTCATCCAACGGGATATGCTTTAGGAATACATTTCCGTTTGTCACCTTACTGTTTTCTGGATATAATTTTGGCCATTTTTAATCTCAACAGAAGGTCAAAGTTTTCACAGATGAGATGTGACTTTTTATCTTTGTTATAAAAGAAACCTCACAAAAGAGAGGTTACGTTAAAAACCTTAAGTTTTGTAAAATTCTGTCAAGCATTGGATGAAATAGCACCTGGATTTATTTATTTTCATCTATTTATTTATTTAAAAATATTTAGATTATTTAAATGTTACACAAAAAAATATAGGGATTCCCATACACCCCACCTCCCACACCTCCCACAACCTCCTACCAGCTAAGAGTGGTTTATTCTGCTCACTAAATGTTTTGGGGAATCTGCCATAGTTTAAGGGGGATACAAAGGAAATATATGTTTCCTACCCTCTGGAGGCTTGCAACTTGGTTGGGAAGACAAGACGCAAAGACAAGTCACGATGCCACACGGTCTACGGTAAAGACCACGTGAATGGTAGAGCGTAGGTGGTCAAGGACCTTAGGAGTTAAGAAAAGACAAAAACCAGTGTGGTAGAGAAGGTGGGACTTTGGGTGATCTTAGAAGGGAAGGCTTTGGACAGGGGAGAGGAAAAAAAGAAGGGATAAGTGATGCAAAAGATTTTTTTTTAAAGCATTAAAATCTGGACTGCAAATGCCACACTCCCACTCAGAAGATGGAGAAGAGATATTCCAGCTGAAAAAGTTTGGATTCTGGTCTAGTGAGAGAGGACATGGATACTAGAGGCAGGGATTTGACTTTGTCCCACAGGCTGCTGGGTAGAGTTTTGAGTGGGAAGATAGATGATCAAATAGTTATATTAGGGGGGAGCGGATGTGGTTCAAATGGTTGGGCATCTCCATCTGCCATATGGAGGGACCTGGGTTCGATCCCCGGGACCTCCCAGTAAAATTTAAAAAATATAGATAGATAGATAGATAGATAGATAGATAGATAGATAGATAGATAGATGATAGATAGATGATAGATGATAGATGATAGATAGATAGATAGATAGATAGATAGATAGATAGATAGATGATAGATAGATAGATAGATAGATGATAGATAGATAGATAGATAGATAGATAAATAGATAGAAGGCGCATGGGTGCCAGGCTCTGTGTGCCAGTGAACCGCCAGGCCCCGGGAGCCATGCAGCAAGATGATGATGTAACAAGAGAGAGACGCAGGGGAGAGACAAGATGAGATGCTCCGAAAGCTCTGAAAACCAGGAACCGAGGTGGTGCAGATGGCAGAACACCTCTCTCCTACATCGGAGGTCTCCAGGATCGAATCCTGGTGAAGACTGGAGGAGGAGGATAAGAAGAGATGGCAGGAAACAGACACAAAGAATTGCCCAACGAATGGACACAAAAACAGCAAATGGGGAAGGGGGCATTTAAAATGGATAAAGTAAATAAATAAACCTTTAAAGAAAAAAAAAAAAGAAAGAAATTACAGAGAATGCTTTAAAAAAAAAAATAGTTATATTAGGGAGATGAATCCCTTGATCCTGTGTAAGGTGGTGTGGGAGGAAAGGGTGTGAGACAGGAGACGGTTCTTCAAACACTGGGGATGAAACAAGAAGAAGAGTTAAGAGGTACCATAAGAGTGTTGGACTCCTTGGTATATACCCCAAAGAACTGAAGGCAGGGACTCAAACAGATATTGGTACACTGATGTTTATAGCAGCATTATTCACAGTAGCCAAAAGGTGGAAGCATTCCAAGTGTGCATCAACCAACGAATGGATAAACAAAATGTGGTATATCCATACTATGGAATATTACTCAGCTGTAAAAAGGAATGAGGTTCTGATACATGCGACAACATGGATGAACCTTGAAGACAAGACATCAAGTTGAGTGAAATAAGCCAGAAACAAAAGGACAAATATTATTTTATATGCATTCATATTGCATATACTTTGTAAATATTGTATTATATATATTGCATGCATATACTTATATGAAATACCTAGAAAAAGCAACTTCATAGAGATCGAGAGCCAATAACAGATTACCAGGAATGCCAGGGACCAGGGGGTGAGGGAAATAGGAAGTTTATTATTCAATGAAAAAAGTTGGGGTAATGGATGTTGGTGATGGTAGTACAGTTTTGTGAATGTAATTAATGTCACTGAACTGTATTCCTGAAAGTGGTCAAAATGGGAAATTTGTTCACCACAGAGGCTTGCAACCTGGTTGGGAAGACAAGACGCAAAGACAAAATATACAACAAAATACAAAATATAAAAATATATTTTTTTAAAAATTCAAAAGAGCAATGGACTGTGTCCCACAAAGCTAAAATATTCGTAATCTGGTCCTTTACGGAAAAAGTTGGCAGACCCTTGGAAAATGTAAATAAAAAGGTCCACCTCTCCTTAGACTAAGAGTCGATTCCCATTAACCAGTGAATCACTAAAAAAAAATTTTCCCTTAAGGATTTTTTTTTTTCCTTTTAATTGATGCAGCTGATGTAAATATGATCATTTGGGTCCTTTCAAGTTGGTTTCCTTAGTCAAACCAAACAGATAAATGGTTGGTGAGCAGCTAGCCAGTCTCTGGAGCAAGCCGCTGCACTTCCTGTTGTCCTAGCATTAGCATACCTACTCACTGGATCAAAGAGAGCCTGGCTTTCCCTAGGCTCTCTCCACAGGGGAGGGAAAAAATCTAATATCATTAAAAACGTAGCTGCAATTTGGTATCCTCTGAAACTGTGACAGCTTGTTACCAGGGGTTAAGGATTATGGAGAGCAGTTTACTGATGACCGGTTTAGACTCCTCCTGAAACTTGAACCTCCTCTACCTTTGCATTTACTAAGGCATTTTCTCAGACGTGTTCATATTCCTAGGTCGAAATCATTGCTAATGTTGATGCTCATTGAAACGCAGTCAGAGCAAGCCTGGAATATTGCATTTAATAGCTAACATGATCACATTGGATCAACTAAAAGGATAGGAAAAAGAAAGATAAAATGCATGTTAGACTCTGTGTTAGATAGCTTGATTGCATGCATGCATTCCATGAACGATAGAAGCCCCGTGCTAACTCCTGCGGACATGGCGATGAGCAATGATGGATGTGATTCTTCCCTTCATGGAGCTCACAATTCATCAGGGAGACAGATATCAATCAAATAATCACAGAAAGATGTTCACTGCTATAATGGACTAAGCACGACAAAGGAAAGGGTCTCCATCTTTGAGAACCTAGAATGGGAAGAGGATTCAACATTTACCAAGGAGGTAGAAAATGCTTCTCCAGGGATATTGGAGGCCTGAACCAGCAATGGAAGGGTGAGGAGGGGCTCACTAGCTAAAGAGCAGAAGAAAGAGCTGGGACAGTCCAGAGAGAGGTATGAGCTTGTCTCTCTAGGGGTTCCTCTTTTGAGATTGGCTCTGAGGGCATGGGCGAGGCAGATCATTCAGGACCCCTTCCATCGGAAAATCCAAAGGATTTTGCTCTTTTTTTTTTTTTTTATTAGGAAGTACCAGGGAATGAACCCAGGGCCTCTTACATGGGAAGCAGGCGCTCAACCACTGAGCTATATCCGCTCCCCAATGAGAGCTGGTTTTTCCATTTGTTTGTTTGTTTTTAGGAGGTACCAAGGAACGAACTCAATCTTTATCTCAAGAGCCCTAGAAAGTCACTGCAATGTTTGGAGGAGGCTGACATGCTCATGGTTGTTTTTTGAAAGCATTAGTCTGGTGAAAAACTGATATCAGAAGGGCGAGAGAAGATGCAGGGAGATAAGTTAGAAGGGCACTGGGAGGTGCGGGTGACAGACGATGGTGGCCCAGCCCAGGGTGCTGATGGGGGAGGAGAGAGAGCCATGGGTCCAAGATATGGTAGCAGTTTGGGATTTTAGCAACAAGTTCGGGGTAAGGGGAGGGTGATTCAGGCTGAACTCCCAGGTTGCTGGCTTGCATGATATTCCCTTATATGACCATTTTTAATCCTCACCATAATCCATTACTGAATGCTTATTTTGCACATGATGAAACTGAGAGTGAGAGAAGTTAAGCAGGTTTCCTAATACCTCACTTCAGGATTCCCAGGTGCGGTTACCTGGCTTTAAATACCATGCTCGAGTCCCTGTGGTGCGCATGAGAGCATCTCTCCGGAAACTGCACTTAACCTACCAGCCAGGTTAACCCACCATCCTCTTTAAAACCTACTGATGGGCACCCAGGGCGGGTTGAGCCCGTGTGAGTAGGAGGTGCTTCAGTATGTGCCCGTTAAGGCGAAAGTTTACCAAGAGCCGTTTGTGTTTGTTTGGACTTAAGAATGTAATTTTATAATTTAATTAGATAACTGTATAATTTGAAAAAATCTGGCTGTGAGAGGTAGTTGTTTCTAAAGACAATCAAACAGAAACCCAAAACTATGCTGAATGCTTTGGGGAGACAAATTAGGTCAAAGTGAAAAAAAATGTTTGAGAAGGATCCTGTACTTGGTTTGGGTTCCAGGGCTGTTTCTTATCACATAATTGGATATCTGAAATGCAGACAATGCATTCAAATTGTAGATGATGCAAGAAAAACCACAGGAAACACTAAACAGCAGATGCCGACTCAAAGAAAAGGCCCTTCCTCAAAAAGTTGTGGAGTGAATGTATTATTATATTTATTTAGCTTTTAAAATGTTTACGTTAAATGATTCCCTAATTAGTCAACTTTTAATATTAACTAACAGCAAATCCAGATGGCTCTATATAAATTTTTTATTGCAATTTTTAAGTTTATTTCTGAGTTGCAAAGATTATTTCCCTTTCCCCATGTTTTTTGAATTTCCTGTATTCCCCCATTTAATCTTGGCTGCCATAACCAGACAGAAAGCATGAGGACCTTCTTTTTCTTGCCTTTGTAATGGAAACCTTAGCAGCAGACGTGGCTCTGTATAAATTTTTTATTGTTATTTGGACATTGAATCGATGGGCTCCCTCAACTTCATTAAAACCAAAAATGTCTGAGTGCTATTTAAAATGTGAGCTCCACATCTAAAAACATAACAAGGGCGGTCTTGCCCTAAAAAAAATACTGTGTCATACTGTCACAGGAATCAACTGAACAGAATAGAAAGTGCAGAAAAAGACCCAATATATTTGAAAACGTAGATAAAGATGGCATTCCAAAGCAGCTGGGAAAGGAGGAATTGTCAGACAAATGATTTTAAAACTGATGGCTAAATATTTTGAAAATATAATACTGCCTCCCTACTTCATAACCAAATAAATGTAGAAAATGAAAGTATGAAAGCACTGCAAAATATAAACCAGTGGTGCCAAGCTCAGCTGCACATTAGAATTCTCTAGTAGCCGGTGACACCCGTATTTTTTCACGCTTTTCAGGGGATTCCAATGTGCAGCCACACAGTGACTAAGAATTGCAATATAGATCAATAATTATATTTATTTCTGTTGGGAAGATAGACAACATAAACTAAAAGATCAATACATTTAAACTACCTAAGAATTAAAACTATCTGTTGCTCCCATACATTAAAGCAAATAGACACATTAAAAAGTAAATAACAAACTTGTCTTTTTTGCCACTATATGATAGGCACAGGTTAATAGCCCAATGAAGAGACCGTACAAATCAAAAAGGAATTGAATTATCAAAAAGGAACTGAAGCTCAATGGACTCACCCTGGACACCTGGAGGGGAGATGATGATGGACAACGGCCATCCCAGGGACTGGAGAGAGTCTGCAGCTGCAGGCAGGATAATCCCATTCATCTTTCCCATGGGATATAAGCCCCCTCTCACTTGGAGGTGGAGTGGACATTGCCATCCCAGACTCCTCAGGATGGGGGGAAGAGCTATGGACTAGAGTGGACTTACTGGTATTCTACTATAGATATATTGTGATTCAAGCAATGGAAGAAATTACAACACTGATGAGGAGCCAGTGGCCACTGGAGGTTCTGGGGGCAGGGAGAGAGAAAAGCAGTTGTAATAGAGGGGCTTTTTCAGGACTTGGGAATTATCCTGAGTGACATTGCAATGACGGATATAGGCCATTTTACATCAGCATATAACATGCAGAACTGTGTGGGAGAGAGTGTGGTCTACAGTGTGAACTATGGTCCATGCTTAGAGGCAAAGCCCCAGGATGTGTATATCCATTGCAGGTGATGAGCCTCACTAATGAAGGATGTTTATATGGGAGGTTGTGGGAGGTGGGGCATATGGGAACCCCTATTATGTAATCTAAGTATCTTAAAATATTTTTAAAAATTATTATTAAAAAAATAAAAATTAAAAAAACAAAATTAAATTAAAAAAGCCACTGAATTACGAACATATATGCACACACACAGAGAAATGGCTGATAATGAAATGTGTTCGATCTCACTAGTAATAAAGGAAATGCAAAATGAACCACTTTTCATTTATAATATTAGTAAAAAAATTTTACTTATTGAAACTACTCAGTGTTGGTCAAAGGGGGGGAAGTAGGTGTTCTCATATCGTTGATGAGAAAACAATTTAGAGCTATGCATCAAAATCCTGACATTTTCTTCATGCTTTTTTAAAAATATTTTTTCTTTTTTCTTTATTATCCCCTCCCCTCCCCCCACCCCCCGCCCGACCACCCCCACGGCTTCCTTGTCTGTCTCCTCATCTTCTCTAGGAGACAACGGGAACCGAACTTGGAACCTCCCATGTGGGAGGTGGGTACCCAACTGCTTGAGCCACATCCACTCCCCTCTTCGTGCTCTTTAACTCAGCAATTCCATGTCTACTGTTTCACCATGATGTGGCTCTGATGACAATCTGTGCACAGAGGTTGTATCCCCCACTGAGGATTAGGGTTCAATTGGGAAGCCATGCCTGCCCCCCGCCCCAGGTCTGATTTAGGTCCTCTCGCACCCTCTGCAAAGCTCTTTCATATCTCTTCTACCCTCCAGGAACTATTAATTTGCTGCTTTTCTCCTCTGCTAGGCGACAAGCACTACTTCTTGTTTATCTTTATATTCCAAGCCTATAGCACAATTCCTGGCGCATAGCAATGTTCCTTACATGTCAATGTAGAACTTTTATCCGAACATAATAATTACTCAGTACACGTTTAAGGATGTGAGTTCGAAAGCTGTGCCTACAATAGCCTGGAGTTCCCTCCAAAAGTTGTGCCTTGTCCCATTTCTACAACTGTAAAATATAACACGTTTTACCCCCCAGTATTGCCCAGTAGAATTTCTGCACTGATGGGAGCATCCCCTCTCCACCCTGTCCTTCCCATACTGTGGCAACTAGCCACACTTGGCTATTGAGCCCTTGAAATGTAGCTAGGGCAACCGGGGAACCAAATTTTTAATTTTCTTTAATTGTATTGAATTTGAATTGTTACATGTGGCTAGTGGCTACAGGATTGCACAGA
This sequence comes from Tolypeutes matacus, assembly GCA_026826555.1. Classification (NCBI taxonomy): domain Eukaryota; kingdom Metazoa; phylum Chordata; class Mammalia; order Cingulata; family Chlamyphoridae; genus Tolypeutes; species Tolypeutes matacus. Next base: position 6,731,257 of record JAKSZT010054281.1, read on the forward strand.
ACAGGTCTAGACCAATATTCTCTTTTTCCAAATGGGGAAACTGAGTCCCAGGAAGTTAGGTGATTGGTTTAAAGTAGTGACATGTCATTGAACTCTTTAATAATGACATCACGAGTCTTGATAGGTTAGTTTCCTAGGTTAATTCCGACCCTACCAGGAACGGTGCAAAATATTTATTTTTATCTTTATTGGTACCAAGGCAAGGGATTGAACCCCAGATATCATATGTGGGAAGTCAGAGTTCAATCACTGAGCCACATCGGTACCCCTGAGTTGGTTTTTTTGTTTGTTTGCTTGTTGTTTTTTTGTTTTTAGGAGGCACCGGGAGCCAAACCCAGGACCTTCTGTGTGGGAAGCAGGGGCTCAACTGCTTGAGCCACATCTGCTCCCCTTATTTTTCATTTTAATATTTTTGAAGGAAAAGTGAGAGGATTATTTTTTCTAAATTGTATGCTAACCTGGAAACAGCCTTTTATGATGACACTAATTCTTATTCTAGAATTGAACATCAAAGATTCCAAATTCTATCCATTTTGCCTATATTTCATTAAACACAAACTTAAGACCTTCGTTAAAATGAAATAAATTTGGTTTGGAAGTCAGAAAGCTGTCGATACACTAGTATTATGTCATTTGAAACCAATCTTTTATGCTTGATCGTGTACATCATTTGAACTAGAGACTCAAATCCCATAATCCAACGAGATATACTTGAAGACAAATAAATGCTATTGGATTAACACACACGCACACCTCCTGGATATTTCTTGCTAAATTGCTGAAAAGGGACAGTACTACAAATCCAAAATTTCTTTTCAAACAAAAAGAGGACAAATGCATTCGTTGCAGATTACAATTGAGATAAGAGGAAAACAAATTTGCAACAGGAATTCATCCCCTTAGCATTCCTTTTGGGACAAATGCAGAGTCAATATGTGAAAGGTATACTAGAGGGGCAATTACATTTTAACCTTAAACTTGAATCAAGAAAGAGAGCTCCGTGTGTGACACTTCCACAGTGTCCTTTAATATGGTATCTCCAGCGAAAATAACAAAGCACTCATTAGTTCATTGCAATTTTTATTCCTGAAGTGGAGGAAACCACTACGAAATTGGATTAAAATGCTGTAGACAATGCAAACCTTTACTGTTTGGAGGAAGCAGACTTTTCCTTGTAAAGCTAGCTTGATAGTTGCTCTCAACATACCTGGGACACCAATTTGAAAAAGAAAAAGGAAGTGGTCAAAGTCATGCTTTTTTGTAAACTTCAAAGGTTATCTCTCTCCTCCCTCCTCTTTACATTTTACTGTCTGGTGAGCTCACTTGTCTGCAGCTGTTAGCTGAGACAGTGTTTCACGGCGTCAAACGAGCCTCCTCACGGTCCATAAAACTACAGCAGGGAACCGACCTACGCAGGTGTGGAAAGGGGAGAGGGCAGGATGAGCCCGTAATGAGCTTTCTGACACCCCCTGCTGAGCCGCTGGAGAAGGAGGAGAGCTTGAGCAAGATGTGGTCTTTCATTGTTTGGCAAGGTGCTGCTGGTCAATTTCTTTCTTTCCACAGCAAGGGTGTTTGGTTTTAGCTTCTAACACGATTTACCAAATGATTCACCGCTGTCAGGGGTGCAAAAGCCTGAAAACCTACGGCAGATACTTCTGTTCTCTGTAATCACCCATTCAAACCCTCTTTGAGCAAAAATCCACCAAAAAAATAAATAAATAAATAAGACTACCAGAGGAGGGAGGCAGAGAAGATGCCAAATGAACTCATTCATCTGATAATCCACGTTTTTTTTTTTAATGTCTTAAACAATATCAAATACTATATATAACAAGACCCTTCTCAAATCTACAAGGCCAGCATCATTTTCTTTCTTAAATTGAAGGAGATCGATAAAAATTATGTTTTCGAAGATGTCAGAGTACTGATGGTATTTAATTGTAAAACTGTAATACATTTTTGCTCTTTTTCTTGGGACAGAAAAAATTAATAATTATGGAATACCTTCCAGTCAACTGGAATGAAACGTTGCAAACCACTGGCTCACTATGCCTTATTATTTTGGGCCAATATTTTGAAACAGAAGGAAAAAATAGAAAATTGCATTAACTTAAAGCAATCGTAAATGGTTTAACCTGTATTGTTTTTATTTAACAGATTGAGAAATGCAGACATTTCTTTAAAGAAATGGAAAAGTAGATGTGGGATTTCTTGAAGAAAGGGAAGAGGGAAAAGCTGAAGGACCATCTCAGGGATGATATCTAGAAAGTAAATGAAGCAGGTCACCAATATTTATTGAATCACCACTGTTTGTTGAGTTGTGAACTTTTAACCACTCTGGAGGGGGGTGGGGGGGTGCGGTGAGAGGGTGGGAAAGAGGGAGAGGGGAAGGGGAAAGAAAAGGTCAGATTATTGCCTTCAAGAATATGACATTCTCATTGGGGATACTCAACAAATAAACACAAAATGGACTTAAACACATTTAATATCTCAGTAGTCAAGAATTGATCTTACACTCTTCAATTCTTTCCACACTTTAATACTGCATTTGAATTATGCATAATACTGCTTTTGATAAATTTCCTCCGTTGGGTTCCAAACTCTAAAGTCTACAGAAATAAAATAAAACTGGTGGAGTTGAGGTGGAGTGGCCAATGGAAACATGTCTATTAAAGCTGAGAGTGAAAAAACAGTCATTCAGAATGGAAGTCACCCTTTGCAATACTGTAGAACAATATGGAAATAAGAAATGCTTGGGAGACGGATGTGGCTCAAATGGTTGGGCGTCCGTCTCCCATATGGAGGGACCCGGGTTCGATACCCGGGACCTCCCGGTAAAAAAAAAAAAAAAAAAAGAAATGCTATTATTTGGCAAATATTTTCTGAGAACCTTCCATATGTCAGGCACTGGGCTAGAATCTTGGCATATAAAGATTGAATATAATAGAGCATGGAGTTTAAATAGAAATCTGCAAGATTACAAAGAAAATGGCTTTGGTATTTTTAGATTCCCAACAAATCATGACATATTTCAATTTATTTTTTTCTAAAATTTAAGTCCAAAAAGGAGATTCACTAAACTGACATTCTAGATCAGGGGTTTGCAAACTATAGTTATTGGACTAAATCCATGGTTTTTACATTTTAAAAGGGTCATTTAAACAGGAGAAGAAGAAAGAGGAAAAGTTGGAGGAAAGGACAGAGAGGGTATATGGTTTGCAAGATCTAAAATTATTTCTTTCTAGCCCTTTCCAAAGGAAGTTTGCCTAGATCATAAAAACAGAAAAATAGTCAAACTCCAGCACATCATTCATTGCCTTCTTTTTCTTGGAGTTTTCAAAGTATCAGGTATTTAGAGGCTTGTTATTTCATTTAAAGTAATCTAAATTTATTTCTAAATTTCTGGTTTAGCACTGATCATGTAACATTTTTCTTAATGAAGAAATCAGGCCCTTAAATTTTTTTCAATAATATTCAAACTATGTCAATTTCTGAAGGGTCTTTTTGTCTACCCCTCACCATCCCACTTCTTCTTACCCAGACATTTTACATAGATAAAATAAACATATATTCGGTCAGCCATATTTTTAAATACCATTGTTTCTAATTGCAGTTGAACCACAAGGTTTGTTTCATTTGGGGGCAAAACTACATTTCAGATGTAACTGAAGATCAGTCTTTGTTTAATCACCAATTTTCATAGACCATAAAATTAGGCCTGTGTTCCCTAATAAAATATATGGGATAGGCAAAGGTTCATATTATATCAGTTTCTGCAAGGAGGAAGTAATGAAGCCATTTCCGTTTCCACTGATAAATCTATGTGCTGCCCTTTCCATCATTTATTTGGGCAGAGTAAATGAATCATATGCTCAAATTGGAAGTTTTAGAATTTGTACTTTCTGCGGTTTACGTTACTTTTAAGCATGTTTGGGGTGAATGGAAATTAATATATTTTGAGAAATTAAGGCAAAACCAATCAGCCTGGATTTGTTTATGCACGTAGAAAGAATCTAAAGAGAAAGCACATCAGACAAGAAGGAAATTTATTTTGAATTTTCCTTATTTTATTGATTACCTGTTTGCTCAATATAAACATAACAAAACCATGTTTTCCCGGAGCTAGGCAGAATAGAAGTTTGATCCTTGATCTAAGCGGAGGATATGGTTGGTTCCTAACGTCAACGACTCCATTTGGCTTATACCCATCTGAGACCATTAAAACCATTTGTACAACCCAGAGCTTCAGTCACATTTCACAGCTGGCTGGATGCAAGGGTAGTTATATATTACAATTTACCTGCAAGAAGGAGTAGGATCAGATTAAGTATGTTGTGCTTGCCACAATTAGGCAACTGCATGTAAAATTCCCAACTGAAGCTATAAACGAAACCAAAACAGAAAACAACAACAAAAAAGTGTTTTCTAAAGCTGCATAACTGCAATTAGCTCTGTAAGCTACAACTATAAATTCTCCCAACGTTTATTTTCTTTCAATCCCTCTGCATAGAATTAATAAGACAAATCCTTACCAAAGTTTGGAAGAGATTCGCTTCAAAACAGACCCAGTAATTGTTCAAGAAAGATTACTGGAGTATATTTGAGGACAAAGTAACCCTTTCTTCCAAGAAATTTAAGGAAAAGAAATATTTAGAAGCATCGATGTCATTTTCCTTAATTTAAAAAAAAAAAAAAAAAATCAATCACCTCAGCACATTTTCTGCTAATGGGACATAAACCATGAACCCCTCAAAGAAAGAAATGTGCTGTCCTAGAAATGCTCGGGGATTTTGGAAACATGTTCTGGTTGATTTGACATTGTCTGACACACATGGACCCATTCCCCCTTCCCAACCCTCATGCTTTAAGAAAGAGTGAAGTGGGGCAGATGTGGCTCAAATGGTTGGGCGTCTGTCTCCCATATGGAGGGACCTGGGTTCAATCCTCGGGACCTCCTGGTAAAAAATTAAAAAAATAATAAAAAATAAAAAAAGGAAGAGTGAAAGCATTGGGTCTATGTGATGTGAAACCGTGTTTTAGATTTATGAAGCCGTCAGAGAAAGTGGCTGTGGCATTACTTGAACACTGAATGTATTCTGAATAATGACAAAATTATAAGGAAAGATACAACATGGAGTAATGTTCTCTTTCCATTCTTTTTTTTTTTTTTTTCAGCCAACCCTGCCGTGTGGGCGGGCTTGCCTTCACCAGGAGGCCCCGGGAACCGAACCCGGGGCCTCCCATATGGTAAACAGGAGCCCTACTGATTGAGCCACAGCCGCTTCACGTTTCTTTTTTTTTTTTTTCTTCAAATAACTTTATTTCAAATTCAAAAAATAAAACAGAAAAAGGCAGCTCAATAAGTTATGGAAGCATGAATCCATTATTTTCAATTCCTTACTTCATGTTCCTAACAAAAAAATTTAATTTAGCACAGTTATTGTTTCTAAAATAAAATAAATTGGCAAACTAAAAAAGGAAAGAATCAGTCACACTAAATAGAGGTAGGTTTATGTGAGGAACTTCATATAAATTAGCTTGTTTAATTTAACTCTTTAATAACTGTATGGATGAGGACCTATTGATCCCATTTTAAAGATGAAGAAACTGAAACATGGAGAACATAAGTAACTGACCCAAGGGTCTATAACAAATCACTGGAAGAACCAGGACCGAAGCCTGCGTTTGGCTGATTCAGGAGAACTTGCCCAATACTTCATGTTGCGGTTTAAAATATTTTCCAATAAAGATGAAAAAGTAAGGCGCTTTGAGGGAGAGCTGTGATTAGCCTGAATGTGAGTAACACGTCTTAAAAGTATATTTTTCTTATCTCTCTCCTTACATCTTGATGGAGTAGAATCCACATTTGGACCGTTCCCTGTCTGGCAACTGGCTAAGCTCTTTGTGAAATAAGTAATGAACCTCCATTTCTCCCCCAGAGGTCCGACACGTTATTAATAATGTTAACCGCTTCCATGGATATGGTCCTTTACCAATTATAAAGTATTGCCACATATATTATCACATGGCACTCTCACAGCCCAGTATGGTGAGTTAGGAAATCATTCTTTTGTTCCTTTTATTTTACCTTAAATATCTACTGTGTTTCTCTACTGATTCCGTGCCTGGAGCTGTGTTAGAACTTAGATCTGTAATGATAAATCAGATCTAGTTCTGCCTTAAGGCATTCACAGTCTTATATAAGGATCACAGATTAAATGAAAAAGTAAGCTAATAAAAGTGAAAGCACTCACCATATTGAATCTACTTAGCCTAATAAGAATTGCTATTCTCAAAAGGAATGTAAGATATTTAAAAATAGAGCCCAGGGGTCGGATGTGGCTCAACTGGTTGGGCGTCCGTCTCCCATATGGAGGGACCCGGGTTCGATCCCTGGGACCTCCCGGTAAAAAATAAATAAATAAATAAATAAAAATAGAGCCCACCAGTTATGAGACATAACAATTACCATTTATTTTTGTTTCATTATATGTCCCTCATTCCCTCAGGTGTAAAAGCCTCAAATACTTTGGGTCTAATATTACTTATGAAAAAGTGTCTTTGGTATAGCTTAAACATTTTCCTCGTCACCCATGAGTTCTTAATGGAAAAGGAAGAAGAGATTTACCACATGGAACTTTTGACCGAAAAATACATCGAATAAAATAAAAAGGAAGCTAACTTTCAGCAATTGTCTTTGAACATTAAGTATCATCACCACCAGACTACCCGCACACTCCCTTACCTATGTACTGTACTGAAGTCACCTGCATTCCCTGACCTTTGTCATCAAACTGCACCTGCCGTCTAATAGGTGCTTGATATGTGTGTCCCAATAACGGGAGAAACACTGTGTGCCCAGGGATAGGTGTTTTTCTCTCTCTTTGGGGCTAATTGATGCACCAGATGGAACCAATGGTGGTAGACTCAGTGCCACATGGTCTAACCAAATGACCGTCGTGATGCATTTTGGGAGTAGAATGCAGGCTGAAAAACGCCTCTTTCCCGCAGAAGCTTTTAATCCAGAGATGAATGATAATAGTCAAGGATGAAAAAGTACACATTGTTCAGGGAAAACTGAATACAGGGATGCCTCAGAGATATTGTGAGTTTGGGTCCAGGCCATCGCAATAAAATGAGTATCACAATAAAGCGAGCCACATGAGATTTTTTGCTTCCCAGTGCATATATAAAAGTTATATTTACACTATCCTGTCATCCATTAAGTGTGCAATAGCATTATGTCTAAAAATAACAATGTGCAAACCTTCATTAAAATGTGGCACAGAATTCCGATGTGAGCACGTGCTGTTGGGAAAAATGGCGCAGACAGACTTGCTCAGCCGGGTTGCCACAGACCTTCTGTTTGTGAAAAATGCAATATCTGGGAAGCACCATGTTTTAGTTTGCCAGAGGGGTGCGATGCAAAGTACCAGAAATGGGATGGCTTTTAAAAGGGGATTTATTTGGGGTAAAAGCTTACAGCTCCAAGTCCATTAAAAGTCCAAACCAAAGCACCATCAGAGATGCTTTCTCATCGAAGCCAGCTACTGCTGATCCCAGCGTGTTGCCGCGTGATGCAGCAAGACGGCCACGGGTCTCTGCCGAGGTTTCAGTCTTCCCCTCCAGGATCACCGCCTCCTCTTGAGATGCTCCATAGGCCCAGCCTCTTGGGGCTTCGTGCTTCAGCCATCCTGTAGTCCTCTTTCTTACACAGCTGTATCAAACATAGTAGCTTCCCTTTTCCAGTGTCTGTCTGAGTGAGTTTCCGTTCACATCAGACCCAGAAAACGGGCAGGGATTCAACCTGAGTTATGCCTCACTGGCACAGTCCAATCGAAAGCCCTAAATCAATCTTATCAAGTAATCTAATCAAAGGCCCCTCAACTGAATTTAATGCAATCAAAGGGTATCACACCCAGAGGGATAGATTAGTTTGCAAACATAACATTTCTCTTTTTGGAATTCATAGACTAATTTCAAACTGCCACACACCATAAAACAAAGTGCTATAAAACAAGGTATGCCTGCATAAAATATTGTCGATTAACCAGACCAGACATGGATTACCTGGGCCAGCTACAAAGAACATTCATGGTCTCAGAGAAGTCCACAAAGTTCAGACTGAACCAGCCAGTGTGTACCAAGCACCTCGAATGGCCCAGCAGATGCTGAAGTGAAGAGATGACCTGTTCTACTGAGGAACTTAGAGTGTATCTGAGGACTACAGTGTACCAAGGATAACTTGAGAGAAGAAGACATATAATAGCTAGGAAGCTCTGTGGAGGTGAAGGATGAACTTTGCCAAGGGAAAAATCGAGAGGCGGAGAAGGGACTTCTGGGGAGTAGGGGCAGTGGAACAGGGTAGGGAAAATGCAGAGAAGCAAGGTGGGTGTAATTACAGGAGCCCTGTGGGACAGGCGAGAAAGCTGCTCAAAGGCCATATTACAGAAGATCTTCCACACCAGGTTTGACTGTATCCAACATGTCCATGGAATTCACTTACCTTATGCTCATGGTTTAGAAACTATAGATAATATTTGCCAAGCATTCATTTAAAGCTGGCCACTTTTCTACAAACAGACACACACACACACACACACACATATAAAATTCTTTATATTTAAAGAAGCTTTAGATTACATAAATGTTACATTGAAAGTATAGGGGATTCCCATATACCTCACCCCCCCACACACACACACACACACTTTCCCCCATTAACAACATCTCTCATTAGTGTGGTACATTTGTTACAATAGATCAACACATATTGAAGCATTGCTACTACCCATGGTTTATAGCTTACATTATGGTTTACACTTTGCACCGCACAATTTTATAGGTTTTGACAAAAGGTATAATGGCCTGTATCTGTCACTGCAATAGCATGCAGAATAAATCCGTGTCCCAAAAATGCCCCATGATACATCTATTCTTCCTCTCCCTTCCCTGAGAGCATCTAGTGACCACTGTCTTTATATCAGTGTTACAAGTCCTTTCATTATTAGAATAATAATAAGTCTATTTTAATCCAGAGTTGCATTGCCCCCTTAGTTTGTTCATCCCTCAATCGTGAGAATTCAAGATGGTGATGCCCACTCTGTTTCCATTTGAGAGGGGGCTTAGATGACACTGGAATATACTGGTGGAGATAAACTATTAGAAAAAGGTAAAATTTTATTTTTATTTGGATAGATAGTGATAAGTGCTAAGAAAGAAAAATAAAGCAGGCCAAGGTGATTTAAATATAGGGGAGGGCATGGAGGCAGCATACTAATGTTAGGTTAGGTCAGGGAAAGCCTTTCAAGTGAAGACCTGAAGGAAGAGAGGGACTTGGCTGTGAGCTACGGGCAAAGGACACTGCAGGCAGAGGAAATTGCAAGTGCAAAGGCCCTGAGGCAGAAGTGTACCTAGGATGTCTGAGGAACAAGGAACCATGGTAGAAAGCAATGGCTATAGAGTGGTGACATCTGGAAGCTGGAAACTGAGGAAGAGCTGAGACCCTGGACCAAGGGCTGATTACCAGAAGAACATCTAACACTTGGCTGAGATGAAGGGATCTCTAGCTTTCTAAAGACAGCACATTATCAGTTTTAGACTTATTTCTGCTTATCTCACATGAGAAAGAAAAGCTAAGCTATTCACAAATTCTAGCTCCTTCCTAAATGAATGCATAGAACGGGTCTCGTTTTAGAAGTCAAAAATGTTAAGAAATCCTCATTAGGAGACCTCTTGTAGAAAACCCATATGACAGGAAAGCCAGTCTGTCACCGTGAAATTGAGAAACCAATCTATGTGGTCTCAGTGGAATGTTCTGTCTTGGCTATGAGTCAACTAATGGGAGAAGGCAGTTCTCCAGGCAAAGCAGCTCTGCCTGGATTGGAGAAAGACAAGCCGGCTTCAGGGGTTGCTTTTTCTATTAAGGATAAACCCTAGAACAATGAACTTTCTCAGGTATGAGTACCTGAAGACCATGTCAATAATGGGCGAGTAACTGAGACTTTCCTATGTGGTTCTTATGCCTTGAGTCAGCCCTGATAAGACAAAGGAGAATGCTTGGATGTTAGACCACTCTAGGAATGCTTCCCCTGATGGAGGACAAGACCTCACTTAGGCGATTTTAATGTGACTTTAATGTCTGAGCTAAGAGCAACAGAAGCCTGCCGGGGAATTCTAAAAGGGTGATCTCCAACCACATCTGTCCGTAGGTGAAATCCCCAGGTCTGGGTGGGGGGAGGGGTAGCCCTCAAGCTCCTTATTATTAGCACCTTGGCTTTTTTACCTAGAAAACTCAAGTCTGCTTTAACAAAAATGAAGATGTTTAGGAACCGAACAACCACAAGTGCATTTGGCAAAATGACATCGACTCGAAACCTGAAGTGAAATAAATGGAAGCCTTTACAAGCCAAGGCAAATGTTCAAAGGAAGACTCCAGACACAAAGAACAGACGGCGGGATGAGAAAGCTGGAGTGCATTTTGCCAACACCCACAAAATGCAGATTTTTTTTTTAAGTGCCTGAAAGCTGTTTAAGGTCAGGGCAGCCAGGAATCAACCCCCTTCACCTCAAGAGAGGAAAATGTCCTAAATGTCATTATTGCCTATTGGAAGGTATCATTTGAAGTCCTTTTCTTAAGGAATGATGTTTTTTCCAGAAAATGTCACCTTGGTCTTGTAAATACCAGTCAGACTCTTTCCATCTTTTATTTTACTAGATGAAAAAGGGAGGAAATTATAGTCAGCGGGTTGATGAGCCTACTGAAATCACAGGAATATAAAGATTACCTCTCTCATTCTAGGATGATTATTCAAACTCTTAGGGGCTGTAGCTACAAAAAATGTCTTTAAAAGTCCAATTATAGGAGCTTTAGAAACATTGCTATGTTTTTTTACCATCCAGTTACATCTTGGCAAAAATAATTCAAAACCATTTCTTCCACATTTAAGGAAGTGGTCAGGTGAATATTAAGTACAGATTGAAAGATGCCGACAGGAAAATGCAGAAAAAGTAAAACACTGAATTGCTAGCAGTCAATCAGGGAAAGAATAAGGAGGGGAAATGTACTTTTATTGATTTTTTTCCCATGGGCTCTTTTTTTTTTTTTTTTTTTTAGGAAGTACTGGGGATTGAACCCGGGACCTCATACATGTGAAGCAGGTGCTCAACCTCTGAGCTACATCCACTCCCCATTAGCTCTTATTGTTGATATTTTTAGAGACTTTAAAATACTGGGGTATTTTTGTTGGAAAAATAACAAAATAACAAAAATGTGTGTACATTATCACAATTAAAAATTTCTCTCCTACTATTTCTAAAGTCCAAGTCAAGCTTCGATATGGTAGATGCTAAAAAATTACCAAAATGTTAGCCACTTGAAGAGCTGATTTGTCTCTCCATTTCTCACAGAATCTATTTGGTACCTACTCAAATGAGTGGTTTTTTTTAATGGATGGATGGATGGATGGATGGATGGTATTTTTATTAAGTTTAGAAGCACTTGGTCCTTAGAGACATGCACTCTCACACATAACAATATCCCCTCCTAATATAAAGGACATCAACAATACACAACCAGTTTCATCTTCATTAAGAAGAAATCAGGGGGGTTGGGAAGCGGCTGTGGCTCAATCAGTAGGGCTCCCGTTTACCATATGGGAGGCCCCGGGTTCGGTTCCCGGGGCCTCCTGGTGAAGGCAAGCCCGCCCGCACGTCGTGGTTAGCTGACCCAGCGAGCACAAGCAGCAAGGGGGGGGATAAATGAATAAATAAATAAAATCTTTAAAAAAAAAAAAAAAAAAAAGAGGACTGCCAACTTCTGCTTCACTTTTCTTGGGCCAGCTGCCATTTAAGAAGCATGATAATCCTGCCAGAAAGAGAAAGAGATGGAGAGGGAAAGAGAGATCTGAGGCCAACTTGACCATCATTTGTGATATTCTGGTGTCAGCTCAATCCACAGGTAAATGCGGCCACATGCTGAGACCAACAAAAGAACTGCCTACCTGAGCTCCACCAACCCTTGGAAATAATTGTTGTTTGAAGCCACTAACCTTTGGGATGGTTTGTTACACAGCAAAGGATAACTGAAACACTTTAATAGGATTCTTCTTGCTCTAACATTAGGAATAAATGATATGCATACGTATTGGGGCTAAGGGGCAGAAAAAGCAATAAATGAGACAAGAAAGGAGCATGGCTTGCACCAGAATAATGGTAGAAGTGTTAAGAAGTGGTCAGATTCTGGAAAAACAAACACAGGTAGGTATTGCAGTATGACTCCATTTACATAAAGTTCAAATATGTGCAAAACTAATCTTTGGACTTCTCAGGATATATTCTGAAAGTAGGGCCAACATAATTTGCTGACAGATTGTATGTGAGGTGTGAACAACAACAACAAAAAGAGCCATCTAAGGCAAAATTGATCTTACAGCTTGATTGCTCACCCTTCAAAAAGAAGCAGCATGCAAAATATTCAAGGGGTGCACAGTCTTTTGAGGTAAGAGGTGACTTGTTGTCTTGAGTTACTGTTCTGGAGATCTTTGCACTCAAAAGCTAAAGTGTGCTGGCACTAGAGTGAGCAGGGCTATCAGGTGTCACCTGTCACCTGAGAATTAACATGTAATTAAGAATCCCTTACAACCTCCTGTACAGTTACTAAGACCTTCATGAGACAGGAAGAAGGCAGAAAGGGAAGTTCACCATTTAAGATTCTTCAAGAGTCATGTTTTAGGGTCTTGGCTGCTAAAACAAATACCATGCAATGGGTTGGCTTAAACAACAGGAATTTATTCACATGGTTTTGAGGTTAGGAGACGTCCCAGAAGACTGTGGCATTCTGGGATTAGCTGCTGGCAGTCCTCGGTCCTGGGCTTTTCTGTCACACAACAATGCATATGGCGGCCTCTACTGGCTTCTCCTTTCTCTTCTGGGTTCCTTTGACTGCTGGCTTCTTGCCGTGGCTTTCTCTCTGTGTGTCTGACTTTCCTGCTGATAAAGGACTCTAGTAATAGGATTAAGACCCATCCTCATTGAGTTGAACTAAACCTTAACTGAAGTAACCTCATCAAAATGTCCTATTAACAATAGGTTCTCACCCACAGGGATGGATTAAGATGAAGAAAATGTTTTTCTGGGGTAAATAGCTCTGAGTCACCACAAGTTATTAAGCAATTTCTTGGGGGTGGAAACTGATCTTGGTTTCCTTTGTAAAAAGCTGAAACATGGATCAGATTCCTTTTTTCATTCTCCACAGGCATGTTCTAATTATCTGACTCTGTGCTCACAGAGAGGACAAAGCACAAAGAGGGAGAAGATTAGTCAGGGAGAAGATTAGTCTGTAGGGAGGTATAATTGGGGGACTTGAATCTGTAAGCAGTGTCCAGTCCCAAGTTCACTGCTCACCTGGACTTTCCTTCTCCACAGAAATGCACCTGAGCCTGCCAGGGCTACCATGTTGGCTAAATCAGAGAGCAGAAGGAAAGAAACACTTGTCCAAATGGGTAGTTGCTACTATGCTAGAATTTTTCCTAATGTCTTCTGGTCAATCCCAAGGTTCCCTGAGCACAGAGCACAATTCCAGGTCATCAAGTTACACAGCACACCAGCCTCATCTGAGTCCTTCCTTCTAGATTTCATGCAGAGTTGCAGTGTTTTTTATCTGAGTCAACCATTCAACCAGCAAATCTGGCTCTAAAACTAGCACATTTGCAAAATAATCGGACACTCTATGTTAACTCCAGAGTCAGCCTGGGAGGGTCCTCAGAGCCCCTCACAACCTCCCTTTTAAGAAATCTCTTCTATGATATGATTTATAAAAATAATTTTTTAGTAGTCTTTTCTTTTAGTTTCAATCCTTTTGTTTTTTCTCCCCCCCACACACAGTCCTTTCTCTTTTTCCTCCTAATTCTTTCACATTTTTTTCAGAGGCTGTTGCATGCCAATTCTAATTACATGCTTTAGATCATTCAAAAAAAAAAAAAATCTCAATTCATTGTGCAGAGATACGAAATAGCTGCAGAACAATTACAAAACCAACTAGGTATTCTAAAATACCACAAAAGTACTTTGTAAAGCATTAACATGCTCTGCAAATATTAGAAGTTATTATTAGTAATAGTTTAGGAGTAAAATAAAAGAGCTTGTTGAGGGAGGGCTCAGGTTGTATGAAATGAATTTGATTTTTTTTTTTTTTTTTTTAACCGGGAGGTCCCGGGGATCGAACCCATGTCCCTCCATATGGGAGACGGACGCCCAACCAGTTGAGCCATATCCGCCCCCTGAATTTGATTTTGAAGCATAGTAAAACTATGCAACCTAGAAACCCATTTGATTCTGGTCACTGCCACATGCTCAGCAGACCTGGGGCAAATACTCTACAGAACTGCAGAGAGGGTTATTCACACAAACTCTCCTTCACACCCACGGAGATAAGTTCTTCCCTTATCTTTCCCACCTTGGGCCAGAAGGGGTACACTTTAGGAGTTTACCTTGCAGCCCCCACCCTTAGATTCGGTGCTAATGGAGGCGGTTAGCTTTATCCCAGAGTTGAGCAGCTTAACCTCACATGAATTTCTTACAAATACATGCTATTGGTCACTAGGTGCCTGGACAGGGCAAATCCATTTCCACCACTGAAAAAAAAAACCACCACCGAAGAAAAAAAACAAAACAAAACTGCTGACAGCCCTGGCCCCCTGGTGGCTGATGACTTTGTAGGTATTTTGTCCTCTACATCTATGACGAAGGTAAGGGGATGGTAGACTAAAGCATTGGAAGTGGCTGCCCTGCAGCTGGTGTGCCAAATAAAGAAAGATTTACTTTCAAAACCGAGCACTTATGTTAATTATGTAAAGGCTCAAGTCCCAGCAAATCAATCAGGGTTTTTGAACACCAGCAGGGTCACCGTGCAGTGCGGTGATGCTCAAATACATCAGAGGCAGCAACGGCTCCACATACAGTTTCTGACTCAATAGGTCATGAGTGGGAGCCTGAGGATTTGCATTTCTAACAAGTTCCCAGAGGTCCTGGACTCCACTTGGCAAACCACTCTTGCAGTGCATTGTATATTGTCGTCTTTGATAATGGTGAAAAATCTAATTTGCTGCTACTACCACATATATGCTTATAAGAATACACTATGTATTATATATATATGTGAACTCTGTATTTATAAATAAAGCCCACCAGCTCTAGTAGAGAACAATTATCTAGACATGACGATGCTGAATAACTAGTCAGGCAAATTCATTTGCTCCTAAAATGCTGATCTCATTTGAGACCTTCAGAGTTGTTGCAAAACAGCTGACAGCATGGCTATTCAATCAGTCACAGGCAAATATCTATGTATATTCATTATTTGTTAATATAGAAGTATCAATAAAATGATACTAAAAGAAAGTCTTTAAAGGATCAAGCAAAAAGTGCCCTCGCCATATAATAATTCAACCAATAGTCCCAAGTTCAACTTTGAAGGGGCAGGTCCCAGAGTGGACAGACAATTAGGTTTTACTGTGCCAACCAAATCCTGAGGTCTCTGATGAAAAAGCCACTAAGATAGAACCTGGCCCAAACTGCGTCTCTGGGAGAAGAAATGATGTGGTGGACTCGTTCAACTGAAGCCAGAGTCTCCAATCTCCACAAAGGCCAGTGTTCCTCAAAATTCAGGGGATCTGATTTCAGTATTTAAGACGAATCCTTTGCAGAACTTTCTAAAGCTCAAACAATTAAATGAAGCTGGAGCTTATTAGTTCTATTTTCCTCAATACCTCACATCAGGGATTGCAGTAACACATTGACTGAAATCACATCACTGATTAAAAACCACAGCCTGGTGCTACATGTTTTTAGGCAGAAAATGTGGACTCAAGCAGACAAAACATGTAAAAACCAGATACACGAGATTCTACAGATAGGTGCATGCATCTGCTATCGGCTGGCCATGATTCTCTTCTTTTTTTTTTATTCTTCTTTAATTTTTTCCATTATCCATCTCCTAAAAAGAGGTCTTGTTTACATTTAATTTGTCCTCCCAGTTGACAAAGTGCTCGTTCTGGATTTAATTTCCAGTGGCACTTCTCCTTTTCATGTTAAAAAGAGTGACCTCCTTTCAGTTTTATTTTTTCTCACCTTTCTGTGAACAATCTCCTCCTTCAGGCAGCTCTTGAGTCACAATATTGAGCCAAAGATATGTTTGTCTTAATCCGGGCAAATCAAACAGGAGCTGCTATGGTGTACCTAGAGGCAAGAGCCAGATAAAAGACCAAGGGGATTTTCTCACAGTTTGGTGCTAGCTGCACCAGTCCTCCTGGTGTTTGAAACCAATTTCCAAATTCACCTGAAGGATCCATCTATAGAAAGGTTTCTGGTCAAAATACTTACAAGTTGCCAACCGTAATGATCAATAAAGGACTTTCAGATTTGAAAGTCACTTTATACTCATTTTTTAAAAAATAAATATTGATATTGAACCAGGTGTTTTTTGTTTGTTTTGTTTTTTCACCAAAAAAGGGCTCTGTATTTGTTTCCTAAACTTGCTAAAACAAATACCAGTCAATGGGTTGACTTAATAACAGGCACTGACTGACTCCCAGTTTCAGAGAACAGAAGGCTTTCTCTCTCCCCGGGTCAGGATCTTCTCTGGCCCACCATCCTTGGGATTCCTTGGTTTTTCCATCACATGGCCCTACAGGGATGGGATTCAGATCCATCCCAATTGAGTTAGACTAGATCTTAACTGAAGTAACCTCATCAAAAGGTCCTCTTTACAGTGGCTTCCCACCCACAGGAATGGATTGAGATGAAGAACAGGATTTTCTAGGGTACATCACAGGCTCCTTCTAGATGCACTTGTTTAACGGACCCATGAATTTCGTATTCTTACTATTTAGGTAGTAGCACACCATGGCTAAGTCTGTGGGGTTTGGAATAAGGTTGTCTGGGTTTGGGCACAGGGCCTACTATGTGCTAACTGGGTTATCCTGAGCACCTGGAGTGTCTTGAGTTTCCACTGCCTCATTTATAAAATGAGTTTGATTTTTAAAAAAATGGTTAAGTATATGATTTCACGGGTTTGGGTGAAGATCAATAGTGAAAAGCGCAACGCCTGATGCACCATATAAAATATATATTATGATGTATGGTCATTTGCCTAGCCCATATCTTATTGCCTTAACATAAAGTAAGAACCATTCCTTCTTTTTATTATAAAATAATAAAAAATACTTTTTTAAAATTCATTTTATAAAGCCATTTCTCATAGCACTATACATATGACAGATTATTCCCTCTAAAATATATCTTATTTAAATTTGGCTGTTTTTTTTTTTTTTAAACAAAATCCTTATTTTTCACATTGTGCACTTTTACATTTCTAGCTGCCTTTTTCTCTGTAGCTGAGATAAGTTTTGTGTTAGAAGGACCATTACAGTCCACCTAGGTTGACCTCGCTTTCAAGGCTGAAATCCAAGGGCCAAGGTCTGGGTGGGAGCCAGCCGAGGCTTAAATACTCAGATTTACCATAGACTATCCTGGTCTAAGGATACATCCCCCCAAAATCCTTCATATTGTACTGAAATTTTTTCTTGCACTTTTAAAAAAAGTTTTATTTTGAAATAATTTCAAACTTAAAGGACAGTTGAAATAGAATACAAAACCCATAACGAGAATTCCAGCAGACCTTCCACTCAGATACTCAGATCCACCAATTTTGATATTTTGCCACACTTGCCATAACATTCCATCTAGCTAGCTATTTACCTATCAATCTCTCTGTCTATTCATCTATCTGAACATTTGAGAGTAGGTTTTGTACCTCATGCTCCTTGAACACAGAATACGTCCACGTACATTTCCTAAGAACAAGGATATTCCCTTATGTAACCACCTTAAGATCACTTATCAAGTTCAAGAAATTTAGCATTGTTGTAAAGCTTTCCATTTCTACTTCTATTTTTTCATATGCCCCAATAATGTCCTTTTGAACCTTTTCTCCTTCATTAGATCCAGTCTAGGATCATGCATTCCATTTAACTATCATCTCTTTTGTTGCTCTTTCTATTTTTAAATTGTGGAAACATATATACAACATAAACTTTCCCATATCAATTATACTGAAATTTATGTCCTTGTAACTTCTTCCTGTTAATCCTCGTCTCATCTCTGAAGCCACTCAGGAAAAATCCACATGAAGATGAGAGCTGCTTGGGGCCACTGGCTTTTCCTCCAAGGCCTTGTCTTCCCTGAGCTCACGGAAACCTGTGTGAGCCTTTCCCACGTGAACTAGCACACCCTTCTTGTTTAAAAGGAATTACAGGGAAGCAGATGTGGCTCAAGTGACTGAGCTCCCGCCTACCACATGGGAGGTCCTGGGTTTGGTTCCCGGTGCCTCCTAAAGAAGACGAGCAAGACAGCGAGCTGACACGATGGGTTGGCATGGCGAGCTGATGCAACAAGATGATACATGAGACACAAGGAGGAAAACATAATGAGAGACACAACAAAGCAGGGAGCTGTGGTGGCTCAAGAGATTAGGTGCCTCCCTCTGACATGGGAGGTCCTGGGTTCAGTTCCCAGTGCCTCCTAAAAGGAAGACAGACACAGCAAATGCAAACAATGAGGAGGAGTGGAGAAATAAATTAAACCATAAATAAATAAATAAAAGGAATTACATTTCCATCCTTGTTTTGGAACCTCCAACTCTACCAACATCTTTCCCACCCTTGCCGGTGCTAAATATTTCAATACACACCATGTATGTACACCATGTATGTATGGACGAATAAAACTGCCTTAGGGTCTTCTTTGAATACAAAGGAGTAACTTCAAATAATGAATAGTTCACATCAAAAACATTTTAATCTCTTCAATTTCTGCATAGAGAACGAAGCCTGACTTCCAGAAAGATTGTGAATTTTTCCAGGAGCTCCACATTTCCAACGTTATCTGAGTAGCCTTCAGAAGTTCAACATATAAGATTTATCTCCATTCAAAAGTGTGAAGTGGAGCTTCTGAGTCTACAATCACGAGACCATTTTTGTCTTCTCTCCGGAGAATGTAATATCATTAAAGGAATGTTCACTGCAAATTAAACTTTCAACCATTTTCAGCATCTGACAGAAGAATGATGGGCTCCTTACACCGAGGTGTGAAGGCCCAGCCTTCCCCAGCTCATCTAGAAGGACACAGCTGGGAGCTGTACACAAGCTGAGCGCTGGAGAAAGGGGAGAAGAGAACAAACTCAAATAACCTTCATTCCTCCAAACAGCTTTGGTCACCATATGTGCCGTAAACAATTTTCTGTCCTGAAGAAAAAGTGCAGGACATGCTGTATAAAGTTGTTCAGAAAAAACAAACAAACAAACAAACAAAAAACCTTGATAAAACTATCTACAACAAAATAAAGCAAATCTTAAGTAGCATAAGTTCTTCATTTTTATCTTTAAAATGCATTTGTCCAAGTACTTTCACTTAGGTCCCTCTCACAATGACCTTATAAAATAGGAATTATCATACCCACTTTATAGAGGAAGAAATGGACTCAGGGAGGTTGAGCACTTGTCCAAAGCACCTACTAAGGAACAAAATGAAGAAGTCAGACCTGAGTTTTCATCCTCCAACTTGGAGCTTTTTCCTTGATACCACATGCTATTGGGTTTTAATTAGTATGCAAATAAATATCCAATACTACAAATCCAGGCAATGAAAGTCAATTTAATTTTGAAAGCTAACCGGCAAAATACAGGCACCCAAATACCTTTCAAAATATTCACCACTGTATCTTAAACCCTCTGTCTTTAATTTCCAAATCTTGGTGCGCTAGGTTGGTGAAAGTCTTCTCATTATTAGCTTGGGAAGAGCACAGAGTTCAAATGCATTCATTTGATGAGCAGAATAGCAAAAAGAAGATAGATGGAAAAAGCACATATCATATCAGATATAAGGTTTTCCCTTATCCTGTAGCAGAAGCCGGCAACTTACAGAAGCCAATGACCAGAACTAGCTCAGACCATCAAAGAGAGATTGCAAACTTCTCAAGAAGAGAAGCTCTCTCCTTTCTATAAAAGTAAATCCTTTAAGGTCATTCTAAAACCTCACCTTCCATCGGAAGCTATTCCCAAATCACCTTCATCATGATTTTATATCATAAAGAATAAGGTCTTTATTTTCTTTCTCTCCAAACTCATGCTTTTTTTTTTTTTTTTTTTTGGTTATTTTGTTATTCTTCTCAAGTCATTTTTAGTGAATGTTTTACCTTCCAGAAACACTCTGCAGCCTTCCAAGGCAGGGAACAAGGCTTGCTTTCCTTTCCTTCCTTCCTTCCTTCCTTCCTTCCTTCCTTCCTTCCTTCCTTCCTTCCTTCCTTCTTTCCTTCCTTCCTTCCCTCCCTCCTTCCTTCCTTCTTTCCTTCCTTCCTTCCTTCCTTCCTTCCTTCCTTCCTTCC
>JAKSZT010054281.1:6751706-6764768 GCA_026826555.1 Tolypeutes matacus
CTTTCTTTTTTAACATCATTCAAGTGAAAGTGGATGAGGCAAACTATTACTTCACACACAGTAAGAATTCAACAGGGCTTGTTACACTACTCACTTAACTGGAAAAGAGAATTTTAATTCTAGGTAATGAAATAGCTTGCAACCTAGCAGACACTCAAAAAGTTTTTGCTCACTGAAATTAAAATACAAGGGTTAAAGATACATTTTTCATCAATATGAGAAATCTCACCCCTTGTTCTCTGGCAAGACAGAGCTCCTTGTTCTGATCAGTGCTGATGAATTGCCTGGTTTCCCTTCTCTGGGGAGCTGTCAAAGGCCAAGTTCTAGGATGAGACACTGGGAAGAGACATTTCAGAAGTATCAAGACGACCAACTTGCTCATGTGGTCATAGAACATTGCATTTGATATTATAAATTTTCATTACCCTATAAATAGGAAAGAATGTGAATTCTCAGTGAGGTGTACTGCCTAATGTTGAAGATCAAGCTTAACATTTGAACAGTAAAATTCTGCTTTTTGGTATAAAGCTAGAAAGTTGCAGTCCTTTCAACAATGCAAGATTTATTTTTGGTATCTCAGTATTCAATAATATTATTTATATACGTAATTATAGGTAGATTTTTAAATTTATCATTATGTAAATGTCAGAAATCATATCAATATATTATAAATTATTAAAAAGAAAACCTTTTTTAATATGGGTAGAGACAAAAAACACATTTTATATACAACTCTTAAACTCTCCAAAATTATAGGAAACACTTGTAGGCAGCTATTTGGATCAAAGTCATGTATTTTCTAGAAAATGGTAGTATTTTCCTTTTGTGAATATTTATGAACAGGCTGCTAATATCTTGCTGCTCAATGTTCTTTGTATTAGATACTTAAGTCTAATATCAAGACTATAACAGAATTTGTTTATCAAAAGACTATTGAGATTCCCTGTTATAATTAGGGGGACTCCTTCTATAAAACAGAAACAATTACTAATAAAAGAGCAATTTTGTAAAGGCAGAGACACTTCTACTGATAAAAGAACTTTCAGATTTTGCCTTCACACATATATGATTTTCAAGAGCAAAAAACACTTTTTTAAAAAGTTTATCTTGGGAAGCAGACATGGCTCAAGCGTTTCAGCTCCCATCTACCATATGGGAAGTCCCGGCTTCGATTCCCAGGGCCTCCTGGTGAAGGCGAGCTGGCCCGCACAGAGAGCTGGCACAACAAAAAGAGACAAAGAGGAGAGACAATGAGAGACATGAAAAACCAGGGAGTCAAGGTGGCTCAAGCGATTGAATGCCTCTCTCACACATCGGAGGTCCCAGCATCGGTTCCCGGAGCCTCCTAAAAAGAAGACTAAAAAGAAGAGAAGACAAGCAGACACAGAGAACACACAGCGAATGGACACAGGGAGCAGACAGCGAGCACAAAACAGCAAGGGGAGAGGGGGGAATAAATGAAAAATAAACCTTTAAAAAAAAATTTATCCCCGCCTTAAATCTCTCATTGGAAACCTTTGTTCAGGTGTCCCAGCTTTCTGTGTCCATTAAAAACAGTCCACAAGGGAAGCGGCTGTGGCTCAGTCAGTGGGACTCCCGTTTACCATATGGGAGGCCCTGGGGTTCGGCTCCTGGTGTGCTGGCTGACCCAGCGAGCACAAGCAGCAGGGGGGGGGGAGGGATAAATGAATAAATAAATAAATCTTTAAAAAAAAAAAAAACAGTCCACAATGTGTGAGCTCCTGAGAACTTCAGTCCTATCCACCTACATCATCAAGCCACCCATTCAACAATGGCCAGTTCCAAATCCGTGTCTCCCCATTCTTTCCTTAAGCTCATGAGGTGCTGGAAACTTTCCATGAATTCCCAGGACCAAGGAGCTTTCCCAGCAAGCTTTTGTCATACTATTGCTTCCCATTAGGAATGGGCCCTTTGGCTCCAATAGACTATCCTAAAATTTTCACTTAATTTATCCCACTTAAAAAAAAAAAAAAAAAAAAAAAAGTCATGCTACTAACAATGTTGAAATCTTCTCTGGAAGCTAACTTCTAATGTTAAAGGATTTAAACAAATTAGTTCAGAAATCTGCTGATTTGTACAAAAAATCTGTAGATGTGTTTATGGGAATAGCACTTAGCATTCAATGAAGTGACCCAAAAGTGAATACTGTCTGTGAGAAAGATAATATTGACTCTAGAAAAGTGAGCCAAGAATATGAGTACAAATGCATAATCCATAAAAGATCATGCTCAACCCAAAATATTTTGTCCCAGCATTTTGTTCAAAGAAAAAGGTGGGAATTTCAGCCGAGGATGCATGTTCACCTCTGTACCAGTTGAACATGCTCAGTGCCTGGTCAACGTGAACATC
This sequence comes from Tolypeutes matacus, assembly GCA_026826555.1. Lineage (NCBI taxonomy): Eukaryota > Metazoa > Chordata > Mammalia > Cingulata > Chlamyphoridae > Tolypeutes > Tolypeutes matacus. The sequence continues at coordinate 6,754,077 of JAKSZT010054281.1, forward strand.
CCGTAAATACACACAATTCGGAGAGGATTTCATCACAAAATACTACAAACCTCAGAGAAGGTAGCAGTTTATTTTACCAAACTCCATGAAGTTCTTTCATAGGCCCCTAGAACCAACCACTTTCTCTGAAAGCACTCTAAGCCAAGCAAATGAGAGGATGATCCATTCACTCTCTGAAAATGGTGTCAGTCCTAGTTTCATTTACTTTCAAACTACTTGGATCTCATAATCATTTAAAAATTATGTTTCCATAAAGGTAAATGAAACTGTTGAGAGGAAACTGCTGAGTGAGCTTATTAGCTGTTTCGTGGCTCAATAAAGTAAATTTAACTTACAAAATTCCTCGTAGCCTTCCTTTAAAATCTCATGCTCTTGGACCTCAAACATTTTGGGTGGAAACACTATGTTTTCATTCTTTAGGCTATGCATCACAGTTCTTAGCAAGAAGTAAGTACTCAATATTTATTGAAATGAGTTTCTTCACTTCGGTGAGAGAAACCTCACTGGTCATGTAGTGAGAAAAAAAAATGTGTAGTTTTTTCTTGCTCTGAACAACTCTAGTTCTAGTTAATTATCGCTGTCATTAACTTCAGAATACTAAAGGGAAACATCAAACATACACAATATTTTTTTAATTTTAAAAAGTGATATTTAAAATCAACCCATTTCTCCTTTGATCATATTCCGAAATAAATTTCGGTGCTGTTAATTGTGTTCACAATGGTGGAAATGTCAGGGGAAATGTTAGAAAAAAGAATCAATACCGTTAATGCAATTTTAAAAAACTTTTAAAGGCAGCTCTCCTGTAATATTTCCCAAAATAAGGCACATTCTATCACTAGGTCCCAGAAATAATTGCTAAAAAATTAAAGCTTTTATAAAAATCCAGAAGAAAAAAAAAATAGAAAAAAATACAAACTTTTAGATTTTATATTCTGGAGCTTTTCTTGGATTTCTGTTCCATGAGCTTCCTCTTGAATCAGCTTCCAAAAATCTTCATAGTCTGTCATGCTCTTCAAGACTCCGCATTTGGTCAATTCATTCTGCAATCCTATAATCTTATTTTCAAAGAGAACAAATAGAAGAGAAAGATCGATTGGTAGGTAAGTAGGTAGGTAGGTAGATAGATAGATAGATGATAGATAGATAGATAGATAGATGATAGATAGATAGATAGATAGATAGATAGATAGATAGATAGACAGATGATTGATAGAGATAGATGATTGATAGATAGATGATAGATAGCCTAGTGGCATTTTAAATGGTGAATAGTAAGTCAGCAGATAATTGAAAACTTTAAGCCCCGTTTCTAAACATCAGAGGATAAATCTGGATAACTTGCAGTTATCTAATCAAGAAAGGGTTGTTTTCAATGATAACTGACACAGAGAAAAAGTCAATCCACATTTGAAAAATCTTTGTCCCTAAACTCTATATTTATTTATATTTAAAAATTAAAGGGAACGATTTGAAGGGCAGTGGACTGTTTTTTCTTTCTTCCTTTTTGTTACCCTAAGTGGCAGCCAGGAGTGAACCTAAGGGGGATTCTTGGAGAAGGGAGTGAGGGGGGATTATGGAGGGAGTGGGGAGGGGAGAAACAGGTTTGAGGACAAGGAGAGGAAGTAGATAAAGATGCCTTAAATTTCAACTTCCAATTTGATCTTCCATTGACGTGGAGACTTTAGAATTACCATACACTGTAAATCAATTGTCACATAGGAATATGCTGTTCATGAATAATAAGTGATGTATTTGCCAGTTCAGTAGGAAGCAGGCATCAGCCTTCTCACCTCTTTTAAGTATTTCATCTCTTAGACATTGGGGTACATGTCAAACTGATCAGGCCTGTTTTTAGAGAATGTAACTGGGAATGCAGAGTATCTCCTTTCAAACCCTGGAAGAACCCTCTAATTTACCCAGGGATTTATAAACTGAGGCTTGCACGTTGAAGAGAATAAAATCAGGGAAGCACAGGACTCTGAAAAGATGGGGTGGGGGAGTAGGGGGTGTTGTTTTCGGAATGATCCAAGTGTAGCTTCCCTCAGCACCACTAACTGTGTAATTTTCTGAGCAATTCTTCCTTTATTGACGCAGCTTTCTGTGTAGGCTACGGGACCCCGGAGGTAAGCCTACCCTCTTGCTGCAGAAAGAGCTCTCATTCATTCTCTTGGCAAAACAGAAGCGCACGGAACCCAGAATGAAGGGCTTTATGATTTTCATCACCATCGAAGCCCCTCCTGGTGTTTGGGGTCTCCCCTTCTGGACAGCTCCCAGCATCGCAAATGTCCCCGAGACATTTGGGGGAGCAGGGACGATTCCTACGCAGCCTCTGGGCAAACGGGCCACCAGAGCCAAGAGGGTCTGGGGATCCCGGGCTCCAGCTTCCCAATCAGAACTGCCGGGAAAACAGAGCAGGGGTGGAACCTAGGGGGGGATCGGCCGGCGAAGACCGTGCAGGGGCTTTCTCAGCCACGTCCCCAGCTCCCGTCCTACCAGGTACATGCTGGACTGCGCAGTGGCCAGGGGGCGCGCGGCCCGCAGGGACACAGGTCCAGAACCCGGAACACGCTGAAAATAAGGGCAAGAGAGTCGCGGTCAGCCCGGGGCTCAGTAGCTGGGAAACAAAGCCGAAAACAAATGACAAGTAAACATCCAGCCACAGGAAGCCATTAAGGAGAGTGGGCGCTAATGAGGGCGCAGCAGGTGTCCCCCGCCCCGCCCGCCGCGCGCCCCGCCCGCGCCTTTGGCGCAGCCCCCGCTGCCCACCCCACCCCGGCCGCGGCCTAGGAAACAGCCCGCTATTGCGTTTACCCAGCAATTTGGAGCCCCCAGAATCCTGCTGATAGGCCCATAAACCTGTTTGTAGTCTTTCTCCTTCCCTTCAAGTTTGAGTCATTAGAAGCTGCAATTACGGTTCTCCCCCCAATAAGAATACTCCGGGGTTAAAGAGAAAAGAAAATTGAGATTCTGTGATCTCGTACCTTCTCACATCTTCCCCGCAACTTCTTCGCTGGGGCGGGGGGGTGGGAGGGTGTAACTCTACCAACTTCAAGGTAAATGGCTTTCTGATGGTCTCTTTTGTCCCAGGAGTACCCCCACTCACTTAAATAGCCCGTGTGTGAAAACGAAGATTGCAGGATTCAACCCATTTTCCAAGGAGTCTTTTGAAAGTGTTTCTCCTTAAAAGCAGCCTTTTCCAATAGCCACATGTCCCTTTGTGGCCCCCAAATTTTAAGCCAACCCTTTTATTTGGGGTAAAAAAAAATTATTTTTTTAAAGTAGCAGTGGTTCATCAAGCAATTGTTAATGGCCACACACTTTTCTGTCTAAGCTATTTAAGATGACTCATGGCTGGTTTTCGTGTTTCGATGACAGCCCTTCTTCTCTAGCGGTAAAATTCGGGACGCAGGCAGATGCTGGCTGGGGCAGGTTAAGCGCCGAGCTCCTGGTCCCCAGGCCCGCTCCGCTGGGCTAACGTTCTATTTTCTTTTTACTGCAGCGACACCCGGTGGACAGATCCGGGTTCCTGGCCTGGTGAAATCCTGCACTGCCCATTCTCAATCACCGGACACTTAGGGCCTTGGAAATACCTCCTCTTCCCTTCTTCTTTGCTTGCAGAGCTGGACCACACACAGACATGGGTTTATGAACTTAGAGAAAGATGCAAAGGGACTCCCAATAGAATGGAGCCTTTTAAACTTGTTTATCTTCAACAGTTCAGAAATGAAGGGGAAAAATAATTGAAGGGTGTATTTCAGAGCATCTACCTTCATTTCTAAATGAGATGTTTGTGCAAGCATGTATTCATTAAGCATTACCTAAGACTTCTTTATGTTTTCTTTATATGTGATAAATTCCCTTTATAGGAAGAAGAGGATATCTCTATCTATATCCTTGTATCTATAATATACAGGAATATATAATATATAATATGCAGGAAGATATACGTATTGGAAAAGTTTAAGGAGAGACAACAACAAATCACTTTACTCCTAAAAGAAATCGCACTGCTCCATGGATATTTTCTCACAAAGGTGATTCTTTGTGGTCTTTTTTGTGTGTATGCCTTTGTGTTTCTGTCAGTTTGTTTTTCCTCAATGAGAATAGATTTTCATTCTTATATTTTATGTGCCGGCCCTGAATATTGAATTAGAATAGGCTTCAATAATGAAGTCACTCTACCTCATTGATTATCATTGAACCAGAAGCTAGAAACACATGAATTCAGTATAGATAATATATATGTATTCTAATTAGTATTTTCAGTTCTAAACCAACATTTTTCATCATGGGGCCGAAATCTTCTCTATAAAACGAGGAGTTGGATTAGATGGCCTCTTAAGTCCCTTCTAGATCTAAAATTTTAGATTTCCTAATAATTTCATTTTAAAATATCACATTAATGTATATGCATTGTTAAAAACAATCAAATTGACAAGGAGATGATGATGGACAATGCCCATCCCAAGGAACAGAGAGAGTCTGCAAATGCAAGCAAGAGAGTTCCATCCATCTGCCCCATGGGATCTAAGCTCCCTCTCAATTAAAAGCAGAGTGGTCATCACCATTCCAAAATCCTCAAGTCTAGGGAATGAACAATGGACTAAAGTAGACTTATTATTATTCTACTATAGACTTATTATTATTCTAGCAATGGAAGAACTCTTATTGATATAAAGGCAGTGGCCACCAGAGGTTCTGAGGGATGGGAGAGGGAAGAATAGGCGTAATATGGGGGCATTTTCAGGACATTGGATTTGTCCTGCATGACGCTGCTGTGATGGATACAGGCCATTGTATATTTTTGTCATAATCTATAAAATTGTGAGGGACAGAGTGTAAACTATAATGTAAACTGTAGGCCTTGGTTAGTAGCAATGCTTCAGTATGTGTTCATCAATTGTAACAAATGTACCACACTAATGAAGGATGTTGTTGATATGGGAAAGTGTGGGAGGGGGTGGGAGGGGGGCATGTGGGAATCCGTTATATTTTTTATGTAACATTTATGTAATCTAAAGCTTCTTTAAAAATAAAAAAATTAATTAAAAAAAAATATTGCATCACTATCTCAGAGTCCTCAGGATTGGGAAATGAACTATGGGCTAAAATAAACTTACTAGTATTCTACTATAGACTTGTGATTCTAGCAATGGAAGAAATACCATTGTTGTGGAGGCAGTGACCCATGGATGTTCTGGGGTTAGGGAGAGGGGAAAACGGGAGTAATAGGGGGGCACTTTCGGGACTTGGGAATCATCCTGAATGACGTTACAATGACAGACACAGGCCATTATATATCCGACCATAACCTACAGAGTCAAATGGGAGAGAGTGTAAACTACAATGTAAACTATAATCCATGCTTAGTGGCAATGCTCCGAAATGTGTTTATCAATTGCAATGAATGTACCTCACTGATGAAAGATGTTGCTAATGTGGGAAAATGTGGGAGGTGTGGGGAGCGGGGCATATGGGAATCCCCTAAATATTCTCTGTAACATTTACATAATCGAAGTATCTTTTAAAAAATAAAAAAAGTGAAAAAAAGAGAAAGTGAAAAGATAAAAATGCATCTGGAAAAAAATCAAAATATCCATTGCAGGTGATGTGCCACACTAATGAAAGATGTTTATGTGGGATGTTATGGGAGGTGTGGGAGGTGGGGAACATGGGAATCCCTGTAATTTCTGTGTAACATTTAAGTAATCTAAGCACCTGTTAAAAATATATATATATATATAAATTACATTTATGTAAGCAAATGCACATATATGCAGATATATTTAAATATCATTTACAAATATTGGTTTGTATTGTGAAAATTTTGATTTTTACCCACAATAAAAAAAAAAGTAAAATAAAATAAAAATAAATAAATAAAAATTTTTTTAAAAATTGGGGAGCAGGTTTGGCTTCGTGGTTGAGCACCTGCTTCACACATACAAGGTTTCGAGTTCAATCCCTGGTACCTCCTAAAAAAAAAAAAAGAGTTCTCCATTCCATCCCACTCCCAATCCAACTTCACCAAAACTATAGCTTTTTTTGTTAATAATTGTGCCTGAATAAGCCTTATCCCAAATCAAATAACCACTACCCCTCAAAAAAAAAAAAAAGATTTGCAACATCCTATCACATAAAATATTTCTTTCTTTGGATGTGTAGAAGGCATTTTTTACTGTTTCCTTTTCCTTTTAATTTTGAGGGAACTTGGCATCTCTGGGTAAAAGAATGAAGCCATCAAGGCTTGAGTGCCCTGGAGTGTTTTCCCTTTTCCTTGAGGAATAACTCGCTTGAATTGATTTCACAGAGTGGGCAGAATCTGACCTTCAATCTTATCCTTTCCTACTTCTCCCTTCTCCCCAGGACCCTTTGCTATACATCTTACTATCCCTCTAGGACCCACAATTTACTAAGAAGGATGTTAGAATTATGGAAGCCAGTGAAAATGTAATTGCTGTGGGGAATTTGAAGCTTCAACGGTGGTAAATTACAGTATATAAAGGTCTTCAGCATACCAGATTTGATCATCAAATTTTGGTCTTTTCTTAAGGTGAAAGCCCAACATTATGTCTGTAACTAGCAGTACTATTATGTGGGTATGAAAGTGGTTTAAAGGGAAAGTCTAAGGTCATGTCTATTACTAAAAGGAAAGCTAAAATATGTGTCATGAAACTGTATAGCACAGTAAAACAGCATGTGAAATATGAATATGGATAAAATTGCATCTATAAGACTGTTTTCCTTTGAAATTGAACAAATGTATGTTAACAATACAAGATGTTAATATCACACACAAAAAACCACATTAAGCTAACTGAGAGAGACCAGACACCAAGTATGATTCCATTTAAATAAAATGTAAATATAAATCAATTTATAAAGATGAAGTTAAAGCGGCTGTGGCTCAATTGGTTGGGCCCCCGTTTACCATATGGGAGGCCCCGGGTTCGGTTCCCAGGGCCTCCTGGTGAAGGCAGCGCAGTGAGCCGACAGCCCACACAGCAAGATGATGCAGCAGAGGGAGACAAGCGGACACAGAAAAACGCACAGCAAATGGACACAGCAAGCACAAACAGCAACAGGGGGAAATAAAAAATAAAAATAAAAACTTAAAAAAAATAAAATAAAATAAAATAAATAAATAAATAAAGATGAAGTTAGATTTAGTGGTTGTGTAGGGCTGGGGAAGGACTGCTAAGGGTTGTGGAGTTTTTCTTTTTGGAGTAATGAAATTGTTCTAAAATTTTTTGTGGTGATGAATGCACAACATTGTGATTACACTAAAACCCATTGATTGTACAATTTGGATAGATCGTATGGCAAATGAATATATCTCAATAAAACTGCTTAATAAATAAATAATTATGCAAGAATAGCTAGAACTAGCAGCTATGTTCAGCTGGGGAAGCATAGAGAGATCAAGGCATGAAGAATTTTCTTGTTTGTTTGTTTGCTGTTTATTATTATTGAAATAATGAAAATGCTCTAATAATGATTTGAAGTGATGAACACACAACTAGGTGATTATACCAAATACCATTGATTTTACACTTTGGACAAATTGTATGCTTTATTAATATGTATCAATAAAATTGATTTGTTAAAAATTTTTTTGGCTTTTTTTAATAATAATTTTCAACTCAATATTTTGGGGGACTATTTCCCAGAAACATAGAAAGAAATCAATAGATATAAAATTGGTTTAAGGACTTTTTTCAGACTATGACACACTATCCATCACTTGACGAGGTTAAAGAGATGGATGACATTTCCTTTCAAGGACAGATAGGGGCATTGTTTAACAGGCCCACTCAGGTATAATCTGGGAGGTTATACTTGGTTGGACTCACAGTTTAATATTGATTAAAAGTTACATGTCAAATTGAAGATTCTTGTCCATTAGAGATGCAGATTTCTGTCTAGTAGAAAAGTTAACCCCATATTCTCCTATAGGACATTAACCAATTTTGTTTTACCAAGTAATTTTAGCATTCCTCTGACTGACCACTGTATAAATCTCTATACATCAAAATCTCATTTGATCCAGTGGTAGCATCTTACTTACCCCTTACTAAAGAATGAATTGAATTAACTCTTTAACACAAGTTCAAATTTTTGTTTGTAGTTCACCTTTTTATTTGTACGGGACCCATATTTTCATTTGTTGTTGTTTTTTAAGAGGTATTGGAGATCGAACCCAGGACCTTGTACATGGGAAGCATGCACTCAACTGAGCCACATCTACTCCCCTGGGAGCCATGTTTTTAACTTTTGAAAATTATACTCTAGCAACATCTTTACCTATTGTCTTAATTTCCTTGGGGCTGCCATAACAAATGACCATGAACTGAGTTGCTGAGAACGATAGATATTCTTTCACAGTTCTGGAGGCTAAAAGTCCAAAGTCAAGGTTTCCAGAGAATCTTGCTCCCTTGGAAGGCTCTGGAGAAGAAATCTTCCCTGGCTCTCTAGATTCTGGTTTGTGGCAATACATCTTCTCTCTCTGCCTCCATCTTCACATGGCCTTCTTTCCAATATTTCCTCTCTTATAAGGTGACCAGTCATTGGATTAGGGAACCCAATAGGACTTCATCTTAACTTGGTTTCATCTGCAAAGACCCTACTTCGAAATTTCAGGTTCTGGTTAGACATATTTGGGGAGGGCACTGTTCAACCCAACCCGCTCATGCAAGTACTCAAGAAACATTAATTTAATTGAAACTCATTCATGTCCAGTTTATATATGTAGAATACTGTATTTTAGGATGCAATTTTTTACAGAAATAATAAAAAGAAATAATGAAGCTAAAGTCCAGGAATATTAAAATCACATATTTTGCATTTGTATATTTAATGAATGACCCTTAAAAATATTTGCTGAAAGGAGACAGGAAATTGCTTACATGTATATTGTTTAACATAATTAGACATTTAAAAATATTTAAAGATAGGCCTTTGGTAAAAGTAAATCAATGACTAAAACACCTCTAAAGCTTAAAAACTTAAAAAACTAAACAGTATGATATATGGAAAGAACATGGGGTTTAGGACCAATCTAACTTGGGCTCAAATCCAAGCTGTATTCTTTGGACAAGTTACTCAACCTCTCTAACCCATAGTTTCTCCCAACTGTAAACTAGACTTAGTAATAATATAGTCCCCCCAGAACTGTTGTGAATATAAGACCATGTGAACAAAGTGCCTGGAGTTGTCTGGTAAACACTGAGCATTCACTGTATAGTAAATAATATTTTCCCACCCTGTGAGACCTTGTGTTAACTTATCTACTAAATTATATCAACTAAAACTTTAGGCTAAAATACATAGAACAATTACTACTATATGTTAACTTTTTAAAAAATCCTAACATTTATCTATGTCATAAATGAACTGGGTTATAATTATTCAAAAGATATGCTCAGATTAACAAAAGTAACAATGCAAACCAATAACTGTGGTCGCCATTAAAATATTTATTTACGTGTTGGCATCATACTCTTCACTCACGTTAATGGTATACATTGCACAAGCTAATTACCTACTGCTGTGTAACAAATTACCACAGCCTTAGCAGTTTAAAACTCCACATGGTCATTATCTCATGCTTTCTGTGAGTAAGAAGTCCAGGAATGGATTAGCTGGGTCTTCCTTGTAGATTCTCACAAGGCTGTATTCAAGGTGTCGGCCAGGGCTTACTGACCCTCTCATCTGGAGGATGGATAAGGAAGAGTGACATCCATGCTCATGTGGATGTTGACAGTGTTGAGTTTCTTTTGGTTATAGCATTTACAGTGGCCAGCAACAGAAGAGAGAGCAAGTCTTACAGGTACCAGCCCTCAGTCATCTCAGCAGCAGGATCGAAAGATAGAGAAGGGATGGAGTATGATGTAATGTAATATAGCCTCCAGGTGACATCCCATCACCTTTGCCATATGCCACTGATTAGAAACAAGTAGCATGGGAAGCGGCTGTGGCTCAATCAGTAGGGCTCCCGTTTACCATATGGGAGGCCCCGGGTTCGGTTCCCGGGGCCTCCTGGTGAAGGCAAGCCCTCCCACACGGCGTGGTTAGCTGACCCAGCGAGCACAAGCAGCAAGGGGGGGATAAATGAATAAATAAATAAAATCTTAAAAAAAAAAAAAAAGAAACAAGTAGCAGATCCTGTCCTGAGACTCAGGGAAGGGGGTTACACAAAGGCATAATCCCCAGGAGATAAGAATCATGGGCCCACCGTAGAGTCTGCCCACCACTGTCCGCCCTCTGGCTCTCGTGAGTCACCTTCCTCCCACATGCAAAATACACTCAGTCCCTCCCAAGGTTCCCAAGAGTCTTCATAGCATGAGCTCAAAGTCCAAAATCTCACCGTCTAAATCAGATCAAGTTCAGTGGAGGCTCCTGGTTGTATGTAATGGTTAAGCACTTCTCCTGGAGCACAATTCTCTCCTTCTATAGACCTGTGAAACCAAAGAGGCTAGTTTTCTGTCCCCAATATACCCAAGGTACAATGGTGGGATAGGCATAGGCAAATATTTATAGACCTGTCAGGTCAAAAGCAGAGAAAATGGGAGATGACAAGGATTCACTGGTCCATAGCAATTCTGAATCCAGCTGGGCAAACGTTGAGGGTTCTTTGATTAGGTTTCAAGGTTTGGAAACAATTCTCCTGGTTCTCAGCTCTACCTTCTG
>JAKSZT010054281.1:6775627-6834867 GCA_026826555.1 Tolypeutes matacus
GCTTGTTTCTCTTCTCCTGGGGCCTTCTTTCCAACACCAAAACTGCTTCTCAAAAACGGCTTCAACTCTGTTCTTTCCCTTGCCTTTTATATTTGATTCCCCACCCACCAAGGGGTGGGGCTCAACACCCTAATCATAACCTAATCATGCCCAGATTAACAAATCAGTTTACAAGCATGATCCAATTATATTTTTGGAATTCATAATTACATCAAATTGGCCAACTGTTACACCAACCCATTTTTGGTATTTCACATTAGCACCCCTTTGGCTGACTAATACAGGGTGTGACCCAGGGTGGGTCTTAATCCTCTTACTGGAGTCCTTTATAAACAGGATGAATATGGAAAGAGACAGAAAAAAAAAGCCCCAGGAGCTGAGACAAAGCCACAGGAGCAGAAAGAAAGCCAGAGGAAGACAGAAGCTAAAGGCAATGAAAACTGGAGGAGAAGGGAGAGACCAGCAGATGCTGCATTGTGCCTTGCCATGTGAGACAGGATTTCTGGATCGCCCACAGCCAGATCACCTGATGATACTTTGATTTTGGACATTTTTCTCAACCTCAAAATTGTACTTTGCCACCTAATAAATCTCCATGGTAAAAGCCAACCCATTTCTGGTATATTGCATTTTGGCAGCCTAGCAAACTAAAACATATGGTATATGAATTATATTTCAATAAAGTTGTTTAAATTTTTTAAAATCGATGGCACAAATATTAATAGCTAGTTGGAAAGCAAATGGGCTTTGAATTTTTCCTGCAAAGATATTGGCACATGTGAAACATATGTGCAGGCCAGCTTTGAAACTCATGGTAATCTAACCAATGTCAAAATGGAAGGGAAGCAGATGTGGCTCAAGTGACTGAGCTCCTGTCTACTATATGGGGGGTCCAGGGTTCGATTTTCAGGGTCTTCTAGTAAAGGCAAGCTGACCTGCGTGACAAGCTGGCCCATGCAGAGTGCTGGCCCACGCAGAGTACTGGCACAGCGAGATGATGCAACAAAAAGAGACACAGAGTAGAGATAATAAGAGACACGGCAGACCAGGGAGCTGAGGTAGCGCAAGAGATTGAGCACCTCTCTCTCACTCTGGAAGGTCCCAGGATCAGTTCCCAGTGCTACCTAAAGAGAAGAAAAGCAGACACAGAAGAACACACAGAAAGCAGACAGCGAGCACAAGAAACAATGAGGGAGGAGGGATGAAATAAATAAATCTTTTTTAAAAAAATGGAAACCTTGCAAGAAAAAAGTCAATAAATTATACTACCAAGAAAATAATCTGGTTTTAAAGTTCAACCAATTCAAAACACCTTATATTTCTTAAGAGCCTAAAATATGTTCATATCTTTAGTATAGTTATGTAATTAAATGAAACAAACACACTGATAATTATTTGTGTATCCCAGTAGTGACCCCAAATAGATCTGGCAGCTCCTAGGGACAAGGACTAGTGTCTCTTGAGTGAATGACTCCATCTTTTTAGGTCTTAGTTTTTCTAACTGTAATATAAAATTCCTTTCCTGCACTGATTGGAAATTTCCCCCTTCTTCCTAATTTCCCTAAAGTCCTATGAATCAGGAAGCAGATGTGGCTCAAGTGATTGAGCTCCCGCCTACCACATGGGAGGTCCCAGGTTTTGTTCCCAGTGCCTCCTAAAGAAGATGAGCAAGACAGTGAGCTGATGCAGAGAGCTGATGCAGCAAGATGATGCAACAAGGGTCACAAGGAGGAAAACATAATGAGAGACACAACAAAGCAGGGAGCAGAAGGGGCTCAAGCGATTAGGTGCCTCCCTCCCACATGGGAAGTCCCAGGTTCAGTTCTCGGTGCCTCCTAAAAGGAAAACGAGCACACAATGAACAGACACAGAGAATGCAAACAACATGGGGGTGGGGGGAGAGAAATAAGTAAATAAAAGTAAATCTTTTAAAAAAAAAAAGTTCTACAAATCCATCACCATCTCCTACTCATCTTTATATTCCTTCAGCATTAAATAAATGTATGTTGATGGTTACAATAACCATAGTTTTATGGCCCTTAGTTGGGCTATGAAATATGTCTTTTTATATTCTACTACCATACACTTAGTTTAGTTTACCCTCAGAAAACAAAACCAACACTTTTGTTTTTTAGTTTTTGCCAAATGACACCACATCCCTCTCAAATGGATTTTGTTAAGTATGTGACAATTTGAAGTTGAATGGACCCCAGAAAATCATGTCCTTAGAGCTAATCCATCCCTGTGGGTGTGAACCTATTGTAGGTGGGACCTTTTGATTGGATTACTTCAGTTCAGAGCCTTTGATTAGATTACTTCCATAGGGCATGACCCATGGTGGGTCTTAATCCTCTTATTGGAGTCCTTTATAAATGGGATGAATACTGAGAAAGATACAGAGAGAAACCCCCAAAAACTGAGACAGAGAAAAAGTCACAAGAGCAGAGAGAGAAAGCCACGAGAGCAAAGAGCTGAAATCAATGGAACCCAAAAGAGAAGGGAGAGACCAGCAGATGCCTCCATGTGCTGGTCTTTGGGGGAGAAAGCATCGCCTGATGATGCCTTGATTTAGATACTTTCAAGGCCTCAGAACCAAAGCTTGCAACCGAATAAATCCCCATTGTAAAATCCAACTCATTCCTGGTTGCTTTCAGCAGCTTTTAGCAAACTAACACAAGGTGTGACACATGGTACAAAAGAGATAATACATATATTCTGGAAATTCTAAGTAAAAAGAAAATCACATCTTAATACAAAAACAACAAAATGGTGAATTGTTTTCTAAATTGAAAATTCACTCTATGTTTCTTATAAACATAGTTGTATAAGATCTGTCCAATCCTTCAAAAGCAAATTTTAAAAATGCGTTTTAAAGCAGAGCCTTCGCCCATCATAGCCTGAAGTCCTTAGCTTTTGTATCTGGGGAAATGTATTTGTCAGCTAAAGGAGTGCTGATGCAAAGTACCAGAAATCTGTTGGCATTTATAAAGGATATTTATTTGGGGTAGAAGCTTACAGGCAGAAGGTCATAAAGCATAAGTTACTTCCCTCACCAAAGTCTGTTGCTATGTGTTGGAGCAAGATGGTTGCCAGTCTCTGCCAGGGTTCAGCCTTCCTCTTCCTCCTAAGACTCTATGGTCCCAGCTCCTTCCTTTCTCAACTGTAGGTTAGCATAAGGCTTGTCTCTCTCCCCAGGGCTCATTTCTTTCTGGGATCAGCTGCTCTGGTTGCTTCACAAGGTCAGCTGTAGACTATCAGGCTCATTCTCTTCCCAGGGCCTCTGCTGTGTCTAATGGAGACTTCTCTCTTCCCTTATGTATCTGCTTTTCTGTGTACTTATTCCTGAGCTCCAGGATCAAAACTCCAACTTTCTCCTCTGCCGTGTCATTTTCTCTGTAAGTCCCCACCCACCAAGGGGACAGGAATCAATGTCCTACTGACATGGCCAAATCAAAGCCTTAATCATAATTTAATCAAGTGAAAATGAAACCTCTGATTCTAATACAATCTAATATGCCCAGAGGAGCAGACCAGTTTACAAACACAATCTAATATCTATTTTTGGAATTCATAAACAATATCAAACTGCTACAGGAAATTATATGAAAATCTGCTAAGGGTAATGTGACCTAATAAACATCAGCACAGAAGGATGTCAGTGTAAATGAAAATCATGGAAAGAGAGAGCAAGTGGAGACCTAGAGATTATCTGGTCCAATCCCCAAGCCTTTTCCCAAACCCCAGCTGCCCCACTCCTTCCCCACATGTCTCCATGGAGATAGTTCCTGAAATAGGAAACTGCAGCTGAAATGGATTAAGGGCTGAGGTAGACACAGGTTTAGGAGACCAAAATTCAACTTTCCTCACTATTTTCCAATAAACATCTGCATGATGGTTTTATAAATAAGTACAAGATCTTTTCACTTGGTTACGAGCCTTAATAGACTAATGTAAAATAGGGGAATATTACAAATTGTGGTAAATTTTGCAAAGACAATACATTTGCCTTAGTCTTGGTTTCCATTCACTTCTAATCAGTAAGAAAACAAAATTCCTTTAGTGATCAAAAACTGTTAGATATTGGGAAGCGGCTGTGGCTCAATCAGTAGGGCTCCCGTTTACCATGTGGAAGGCCCCGGGTTCGGTTCCCGGGGCCTCCTGGTGAAGGCAAGCCCGCCCACATGGCGCGGTTAGCTGACCCAGTGAGCACAAGCAGCAAGGGGGGGATAAATGAATAAATAAATAAAATCTTTAAAAAAAAAAAAACTGTTAGATATTGTTACAAAAAGTAATTATTTCTCAAAGATGCACTATGTTGATAATGGAGGTGAATGGAATAACTGTGCCAAATGTACGCTATGCACCATGGTTGGTGGTAATAGTTTGATGATATTATCTCATAATTTGTAACAAATGTTCCACCACGGTGTGTTGTGTTGGTCAAGGGTTGTTGTATGGGATTTCTACACATATGCATGATCGTTTTGTAAGTTCACAACCTCTGTAATAAAAAAATATTTTTTAAAAATAAGGTGGGTTGGGAGAAAAATACACCAAATGTAAGCTAGGGACTATAGTTAGTAATCATATTTTGACGATGCTTTTGCACAGTTTGTAACAGATGTTTCAAAACAATGCGAGGTGTTGGTGAGGGGGTGATGTATGAGACCGCTGTATGATGTTATGAATGTTTATTTTGTAAGTTCACAGTCTTTACTATATACTTATTGTTTATGCATGTCGTGTATGAATGATATACTTCAATAAAAAAATATATTTTAAAAAAGTAATTATTTCTGAAGCATCTTGTTAAGATGGAAAGAGGATTGGTGGGGGGCGTTGGGACTAGGGGTTGATTCATCTCTGCTACTTACTATCTAGAAGACACTAAACACATTTCCTTAAACGTCTCTTCTTTTCCTTCTTGCTAAAATGAGGGGATTGGACAAAATGGTTTCTAAGGTCCCTTCAATTCTAAAATTGTACAATTTTAAGATTTTTAAATCTTTGATTATGAGAAAAATGAATGAACTATACAGACTTTAAGACCTTTAATAAGTCTATCTCAGATGTGGAAATGTTTTGTCAAAAACACAAACATTTTGACTTCATGGAAGCACCGAAAAATTATGTACCAATATTTGCTGAATGTTATTAAACATTTTAAACCTTTGCCTTAGATGCCATTGCTTTCCCTATTTTTACTCTTGGTACCAATTTTTTTTTTAAGTAAACTTTATTTCAACTTCAAAAAATAACAGTCAAAAGGCAGCATAACAAATCATGGAGTAAATTCTGTCCAGGCACATTTATTCTATTTAATTCTAAAAACAAACAGTTTTTCTCCAGTGTTCAAAAAGATACATAAGTGAGCACAGATTGGTCCAATGACCTGACCAAGGTCTCCTTGTTAATGAAGAAAATGAAGAAAAAATGCTTGATCATATTCATATCTCATAAAACTAAATTCCATATTCTTTTTTTTACCTTTAGCATTGATACAGTACCTTCTTTACCTTAGCAAAAATATATTACAATGTTACTGTGAACTACAGTCTGTAAGTGATATTAGTTGTATGTTTCAGACTCTTGGTACCATTTTTAAATGCACTTTAATGATGGGATACTATTTTAAGTAGAAGAATTATCCTTCAATGTCCATAAACATTTTGGTAAAGCTCTTTTACCAATTTCCTCATAGAAACATGGTTCAGCATCTACTGAGTTTTAGTAATTGTACACACGACACCAAAACATAAGCTTAGTTAGTTATTATAGTATAAATTCAATACAAAATACCAAGGACTTTGTAGCCCTCTAAATTTCCTTAGAATATTTTCTTAAATGCTTCACGTCTTTAAAAAAGAGAGCAGGAAAAAGACAAACTGCCATCTCCCCGCCTCTCGTTTAAGAAGGTCACAGTCAGAAATTGGTTAAGAAGAGGGTACATACGGGGTAATATTCCTTTAAAATGGAGAGGAGTTTCTTTTAGAAAGGACATTCTTTGAGGAAGTTGTTTTAAAACAAATAAATGTTCAGGATGAAGCCAGCAAAAGGTGTGAAGAGTTTCCCTTTGATTTCCCAATTTGTGTATTTGGGCTCCCAACACAGACAACATATTATGCGCATATTAATAGAATGCTAATAAGTCCCCTGGGACCACAAAAGTATTTGACACTACGTATTGTCAACAGAAAGTTATTTTGGTGTGTGTATTTTTTTAATCCCATTAAGTTACAGGTAAGGAGAGGGTGGTGGTTAGGAGAGGTGGGAGAGAGAAGTGCCTGGGAAGAAGCCCAGGGTTTGGCTTCCAGTACTTTGCTGGTAGCAAAGGGATTTACTGAATGATTTTAATAATCTCCACATCAGTGAGTTTCCTTGTAAGTGTGAATATCTCCTTCAAAAACTTCAGCTAACTATATTTATTTAACCCCATGCTACTCCTCTAAGACAGTAGTTCTCAAACTTGGGCGTGCTTCAGAATAGGCTAGAGAGCTCATTAAAACACAGTTTGCTGCCACAGTAAAGAGTGCCTCAAGCAGGGGTCTCTTGAGGGCTCTAGAGACATCTGGACACTATAGGCAGGGCAGACAATCCCAGGAAATCGGCACCCCATCAGTGGGCCTAACCTTGGAATATATGATAACCTATTTCCCCAGCGTAACAGAGTTAGACTCATTTATAAATTTCCCTACACATGATTCTTCTGCCCCTTTTATTTGAACCTATAATTGGTACTATACCAATTAAATATATGTCCCAGAGACTTAAATCTTTGGTCTGTTCATGTGATGGTCGAGCCCTGAATCTCAGCAGAGTTGCAGATAACACTCTCCAGTTCATCAGACTCACCCAGGACAACTAACAAAATGATGATGATGGACAACACCTCTCCCAAAAACAGAGATTATCTACAACTGCAAGCAAGACAGTTCCTTCCATCTGTCCATGGGATCTAGGCCCCCTCTCAATCTGAAGCAGAGCAGGCATCACCATCCCCAAATCCTCAAGACTGAGGAATGAACAAACATAAGGGGGGAACGCCACCACGAACCAAAGTAGACTTATTAATATCGTAGAACAGAAGACCTTGTAACGTTGATATAAAGACAGTGGTCACCAGAGGTTCTGAGGGGAGGTAGAGGGAAGAATCGGTGGAACATGGGGCATTTTTAGGGTATTGGAATTGTTCTGTATGATATTGCAATGGTGGATACAGGCCATTATACATTTTGTCAAAACATAAAATTGTACAGTGCCGACTGTAAACCATAATGTAAACTATAGACAATGGTTAGTAGTAGTGCTTCAGTATGTGTTCATCAACTGTAACAAATGTACCACACTAATGAAAGATTATTAATAGAGAAAAATGTGACAATGGGAGGGGGTAGGGTATATGGGAGTCCCATATATATACATACATATATATATACATATATATATATATATAATTTTTTTTTTTTAAACAACCATGCCAGGGCTCCTTCTCCCAAAGGATCTGATTCCATTGCCCTGGGAGTGGGGCCCAGCATCTTGTTATTTTTTTTTTTTTTAAGATTTATTTTATTTTTTAAATTTATTTATCTCCCCCTTGCTGCTTGTGCTTGCTATGTCCATTTGCTGTGCGTTTTTCTGTGTCTGTTTGTCTCCTTTTGTTGCATCATCTTGCTGTGTCAGCTCACCACGCCGCGCAGGCCGTCAGCTCACCATGCTGCGTGGGCCAGGCCAGCTTGCCTTCACCAGGAGGCCCTGGGAATGGAACCCGGGGCCTCCCATATGGTAAACGGGAGCCCAACTACTTGAGCCACATCTGTTTCCCTCCCTATATTTGTTTGTTTGTTTGTTTTTCTTTTACAGGGAGGTCCCAGGGGTCGAACCCAGGTCCCTCCATATGGTAGACGGACGCCCAACCATTTGAGCCACATCCTTCCCATCCCTCCCCTATATTTTTGATGTGACTTTTCTGTCATTGAAAATTTCTTTAAAAATAAAGTTAAAAAAAACAGTTTGCAGGGCTTTGCAATCTCAATCTCTGATTTGGCAGGTCTGGGTAGGGGCCTGAGAATTTGCATTTCTAACAAGTGCCCCGGTAACACTGATGATTTGTCCAGGGACCAGGCTTTGAGAACCACTGCTGTCAAGTATTAATTTTGATTCTCAGATGCTTCAAAGCTTTCACTGTTCCTAATAAAAAGGACGGTGGAGGAAACTGGAGCTTTTGCTACATATAGGATAGGGAAATTGTGCTCCAATTCAGTGCTAATAGGAACCCAGTTTCTAAACATGCGGAAGTGGGGGTGGGTGGGGCACAGGCTTGGAAGTAGAGGAATTCTAACCTTTCCCAGCTCTGAGGGTTGTCTTTTTATACAGGAATACTCCCTGGTAGAGGCCAGATTATACCACACAATGAGCTGCAGACATACACTTAGGGAAGCTTTAGTTGTTTTTCATCCGTTCACTCAACAAAAATTTATTAGATGCCTGCTCTGTAGCAGGCACTGATCTGGGCTTTTGGGACCCATTGGTGAACAAAATAGATGAAGCAGATGAAAATCCTCGCCCCTTCCCCCTCCATGGAGCTTAGATGGGAAGAAATAGTAAAGAAATAAAATCAAGAAGTAAATTATGTAATGTTAGAAGGTGATCAGTACCGTGGAAAAAAAGAAAGAGCAGGGAACAAGGTAAGGGGGTGGGGGGTTGGGGTGAGGGGCACAGGCTTCAGTATGAAGAAGGGGATCGGGGCAGGTGTCTTAGTTTTCCCCGCTGCTCTGACACAGCAGGTTGGTTGCAAATAACAAGAATTTATCGGCTCACAAAACAAGGTATTGGCACTGGTAGCATGTTGGTGCTGGCTTCCCAGCAATCCTTGGGGTTCCAAGGCTTTCCCATCACAAGGCAATGTCTCTTCTCTCTCTTAACAGGTCCTGCTGACTTCCAGCTTCCAGCTCCTCCTGTGGCTTTCTCCACGTCTGAATTTCTTCTGCCAATAATGAACTCCAGTGATCGGGCTTAAAGTCCACTCACCTTTGGTCTGGCCACACCTGAACTAAAATAATACCTTCAAGAGATCCTATCTACAATAAGTTCACACCCACAGGAACGAAGATTATGATGAACTTGTCTAAATTGGGGTACATCCTTCAATCCATCACAGCGGGATACACTGAGAAGGTGGCATTTGAGCAAAGAAGCGAAGGAGGTGAGGAAAGAGGTTAAGGTGTTGGCAGCAGAGGGGGAAGTGTTCCAGTAGAGGGAAGAGCAAGGACACAGAGCCACACTTGGATCATAGCTGGCATACTCGGGAAATAGAAAGGAGGCCAGTGAGAGCAGAGCATAAAATATGAGAGGCCCCAAAAGAGAGCCGGGAAGATAGTGAACTGATCAGATGCTGACTCAGGCTGCTGTATTGGGAATCAGCTGTAGTGATTCTCAAAGGTGGAGCAGGGCAGACAGTAAGAAGAACTTACAGTGGTCCAGGCATGAGATAGTGGCCTGGACCAAAGTGGTGGTGGTGTAAAGGCAGAGCAGGACAAGGACACATGGTGGTCCTGGTGTGACATGGTGAGTGGAGCAGGATGGTGGTGGGGCAAAGATAGAGCAGATCAGGTACAACAAGGACACGCAGTGGTCCAGGTGTAAGACAGTGGATGAACCTGGGTGGTGATGAAGGTGATGGGAAGCAAGAGGATTCTGATTTCCAGTTCCAATGAAGAGCCAATAGAAATTTCTGACCGATTATGTATGGGATGAGAGAAAGAGGAGTCAAGAATGTCTCCAAGTTTTATATGATTTCCTTAATGCAATCACATATAAATATACCCCCAAAACAGAAATGTATCCAAAGTCATCACCTTCTGTTTCATTCAAGTACTTACTCACATTACCCATGAGAGGACTCTCAGCCTCTTTCGTGGATGCATATATCACTCTCTCTCCCCAAGCTCACCCTCCACAATTTTTTGGTGTAGTATCTAGTTCCCAACAGTCACCTGCCCAGGAAAGTATTATATCCCTCTGCTGCTCAAAACTCTGCAATGACTTCTCATCTGGCCCAGAGTAAAAGCCCAAATCCTTTCTAGGGTCCCACCCCATACCTTTACCACCTCACCTCTTACCACTCTCCCGCCTGTTCACTACCCTCCAAACACACTGGTGTTCCCCTTGGTCCTCCAACACCATGCATGCCCCAGGACCTTGGCACATGCTGCTCCTCTGCCTTTTTTTCCCCAATGAGGCCAGTAAAGAGTTTATTAAGAAACAATAAAAGAGATAATACACACCCAAGACATGGGAGCCAGCACACTACAGGGTAAGGTGTGCAACGTGGGGCCATGGGGTAGGTCTTTTTAAGGCCTTTCCGCCTCTCCCCTCCCCATATTAAGGAGGGACCTCAGCTATTTGCTGTCCTGATTGGTTCCCTTTCTACTTTAACCTGTTAGCTTTCAGCGAATCAGTAGGGAGGCCTTTCTGTTTGCAGTTATCCGGGGGTTCTTTTGAGCCTGGGAGTTTCAAATGGGACCTTATGACCAGGGTCTTCATGGGCTTTTTGGATGTAATGGTTACAGCTTTGTTCACAAACAGCTGCCTTCCCTCAGGGGATTGCTGGGCGGGTCTCATGCTATGTTCTGACCAGCAGCCTTCCCTCTTTTCCTATACTAATCTACCTCAGCTTCCCACTCAGAGAGTTTACACCCTTATTCTTAAGGGGGAGCTAAAGGGCGATGGTCATTCTTCTGTAGCTGCTTCCTGCTGGTTAAGGGCAGTAGTCCATGCATGAAGGGGTGTGAAACTCTCTGGTTATTTTATTGAGGTTGAGGAAAGCTGGGTCCAGTACCATGGTTGGAACTAGATGAAATCCCTGCATGACTAATACCTTGTTCTGGAAGGCATTGATTCTGGAAGAAATAAACTTAGAATTTTAAAGATATGTGACCCTACTAAAAGGATAAAGAAGATGGTGGAAAGCAGCCCCGAACCTCTGCCTCCCCACCCCCCAAATTTAACTGTATTGAAATTTAATCGTAATGAAATAAAACCTGAAAATCAATCTAAATCATCTTTTAAAGTAAACCTGAGTTGTAATACTATAATGTAGAGTAATTAATTTCATTCATGGTCATTAGAAAGTATGCAAAATATTTATTAAAGGCATTGCCTACCAAGGCACATCAATAGAATAAGTCCTATTGAAAGGTAATTAGTGTGCCCATCAACCAGTTGATAATTTGATGTGGAAAATGCAGGAATGCACCTGAACTTGGGTAAGTACACAAGAGAAGGTCCAGCTCCAGGAGCCATGTCAAGCACCTGCTCTTCTGCCAATGAATGTCTCTGCAAAAGTCTGTCAGGTAAATGCTAAAGTGCAAGCAGAACATGCTTAACTAACAACCACCCCCACAGCAGGTTGTCACAGATACCAGCACGCCTCCTCTCTCCTCATTCAAGCCTTCTCTCAGTGCCAACTTCTCATTACAGCATATCTTGACCTCCCCCCACATTCCAAATTCCCCTTAAGCTACTCCATTTTAAAAATATCATCTATCACTTCCTAATACATCTACTTCATATATCTTTGCTTTTCATTTTTTATTATCTGCTTCTCAATAATACAAAGCAAACCCAGTGAAGACAGGGATTTTTCTCTTTCACTCACTAGAAAAGTTGCAAGCTATTTTGCTCAATAAATTTTGTTGAATGAATGAAATGAAAATATCTAGAACCTGAAAATGTGAGGTAACTTAAAGGTAGCACTTTTTCCCCAGAGATATCAGTTGATTATCCTTACTTTCTTTTAAGAGGAACATCCTTTCAAAGAGAATCCTTTTCTTATTTTAGGAAAGGTACACTAAAGAACTGCACATATGCAAGTATTCTCAAGCATGGACACTGGAATAGATTGGAAGGGAACACAGCCAGACCTGGGAAATAAAGTTCTGCTGGATGACATGGCAGAGATTCATAGGAGGTAACTGAACAAAGGACAAAGTAGTAGGATTGAAGCCAGAAAATCTGGGGTGGAGTTCCCTGCTTCATCCCTTCCCATGAGACCTTAAACCTATTGCTTACTACTCAAAGGACTTGCACGCCCTAGTCTGCAAAATGGATTGAGTCTATTTCTTCCCATGTTAGAGCCTTGGGCAGGTGGGAGTGGGAGGTTCCCTCTCCCAGTTGCACTTCCAGAGCCTGGAAAGCCTCAGTAAAGGTCTGTAGTTGGATAAATGCATGAACAAAAGTATTGTGTAAACTTCAAGGCACCTTACCTATGAATTTTAGGGACTCTATCAATTAAAATCAAAGTGCATTTGTCTCCTTTCTTTTTTTAAAAAAACATTGTCTGCTTGCATGTCTGATTCCAACAAGAGCCCCAATATAGCTCTCCAAACACCTGTCACAGATCTGAAAAACCATGGGTTGTTTGGGCCAGTTGGTTGGATGGTTGGTTTTTGCCATCTTTTGGTGCATCCACTTTTGCAGAAATTGTCTGAGTCAAAAACAACACTCATGCAAATGAATGTTCAACAAAAATGGACAGAATGGTAAAAATCAGTTTAGAGAAGTAATCCTAGCAAGACAGGTGGGGGAGAAGGAGGAGGTAGAATTTCCAAGTTTGTCATTTCTCTTCTTTCTGAACTCACAAGAATCCTCTCAATACTTGGTCTGATTTTTCATAGAGTAAGTCTCAACAAAATATCAGGAAGGATTCATTTCCTTTCAGTCCCCCTTGCTTGGATGGCCAGTCATAACATAGATTCTTAATAAGTAAGACCAGCAGGCACCTAGATTGTACTGGGAAAACAGTGCAAAGGTCAGTTATTAGGTAAAGAAGCCCTTAGCTTGTGGTTTTGCTTTATGAGTGCTAAATCACAGGACTTAAATTCAAAACTGGGTCCTTGTGCAAAATCTTTCTGAGACATTTCCTTTGCCTACGAGGGTAGGCTACAATTGCATTCATCATTCACCCCGAAGAGCTCTCCCAAATTCATTGAACTTGACTGGCTGCTTGAGGAGTGGTAATGAGCCTGAGACATGATGTTGGCAAAACTTCAAGGAAACAAAAAAATAGATGAAAAGTTTTCGGGCAAGGATGGATGAGGGCATTGGCTCAGCCTTACCTGTGGTCAAATGAGCATATGTATTTTGAAAAGCTAGAGGAAGTCTCCTTTGCCCAAATGTCTTCTCCTAAAGTCTAGAAATGCCACTAATTTGAGATTTATTTGAACTAACAAAGATTTAAACACACATGTAAATCCATACCCAGAAGACTGTGCTTACATTTTAGTAGATAAGTCTTTAACCAGAATTTTTCTTCCTAATACCTAACCAAAAGGAGGCAACTGATAAAACAGAAACTCCAAGTTACAAGGAGATAAATATTAGAGTGTGAACATGTCTGAGATGTTTGGGAAGCCTCTCTGGTAGTTTGAGAAAGGAAACACAGACATGGAAAGGGATTTGGTTGGAGAGTTGGAAAGGTTCCAATCTTACCAACCTCTATCTCAGAATGTTTCTAAGGCTGGTCCATAGTCAAAACTGGAAACTGAACCTGACAGCTATGAGAGGGTGGGCAGGGTTTGGCAGGGGTAGCATAAGAGGCAGAGAATCAAACAAACCTAAGATTGGGTCCCAGCTCTACCACCAACCAGCCATGAGCCTTGGGTCAGTCCTCTAGCCTCAAAGTCTGAACCTCAAAGTCATCATCTGTGAAATGGACCTAAATACATCCTGACTTAAAGGGCTTCTGTGATAATTCAGTAAGACAAAATGCAACCAGGCACTGTGCTAAGAATAAAAGCCTAAATATTACTTCCCAAGGCACATTAAGCAAAAGCCAACAACATGAAAGCACAATAAACAGCATTTACACTTTTCTTCATTTGATTTTCAAGGCACTTTTGAAAGCTGAGGTCACATATTTTCATTTGTACCTGCTGCTTCTTGATTTTCTCATTGAGCAGTGTGACAGTTTGAAGTTCTTTTGTGAATCCCAGAAAAGATTGCTTTTTGAACTAATACATTCCTGTGGGTGTGAGACCCTTTGATTTCATTAGATTTGGTTAAGGGACCTTGATTAGATTGCTTGATTAGGGCCCTTTTGATTGGACTATGTTGGTGAGGCTTGATTCAGATTAGCTCTCCACCCTCTTAATGGGTCTTATATAAACTGAGAACACACAGAGAAGCACACAGAAAAGGGAGCTCTGCCATTTTGACCCTGCCATGTAAGAAAGAGGACTCCAGGTTCACCTACAGCTGCAGAAAGGCAGAGAAGCCCCGAGAGGCTCAAGACGATGAGGCCCAGGGACAGATGTAGTCTCTCACAGCTGAGCTCCAGGAGAAAGTAGAGAGAGGCCAGCAGAACTGTCATCTTGCCTCACCACATGGCAGGACTCCAGAATCTGCCAGCAGCCGACCTTTGGTAAGAAAGCATCTCTGATGATGCCTTAATTTGGGCATTTCTTCAGCCTCAAATCTGTAAGCTTTTACCCCAAATAAATTCCCTTTATACAAGCCAACCCATTTCTAGTATTTTTGCTTTGGCAGCCTTTGGCAAACTAAGACAAGTAGATTCAGGTACTTTGTATAATTTGCATTTCTTAGTCTGTGCATATCCTCATGGAACTCAAGGTGGTGCTAAAGGAAATAGCCTTTTACAGAATTTGGAACAAATCATCAAAATAACTTGCACAGCACAGGGGAACTTCCTGGGGAGATAGAATAGTTTATACCTTAATTAGGGTGAAAGCTAGCAGGTGAATATATTTGTCAAAAGTATTGGTACACAGGGCGGATGTGGCTCAAATGGTTGGGCGTCCGTCTGCCATATGGAGGGACCTGGGTTCGATCGCTGGGACCTCCCGGTAAAATTAAAAAATATATATATATAGAAGGCGCATGGGCTGCCAGGCTCTGTGTGCTGGTGAGCCACCAGGCCCCGGGAGCCATGCAGCAAGATGATGACGTAACTGGAGAGAGACGCAGGGGAGAGAGAAGATGAGATGCTCTGAAAGCTCCAAAAGCCAGGAACCCGGGTGGCGCAGGTGGAAGAACACCTCTCTCCTACATCGGAGGTCTTCAGGATCGAATCCTGGTAAAGACTGGAGGAGGAGGATGAGAAGAGATGGCAGGAAACAGACACAGAGAGTTGCCCAGCGAATGGCCACAAAACATCAAATGGGGAAGGGGGGTTTAAAATGGATAAAGTAAATAAATAAATCTTAAAAAAAAAAAAAAAAAATATTGGTACATGTAAAATGTATGAATTATAAATTATAACTTATTTTAAAATATTTTATTTATAATTTATAAATTATACCTTGATAGTAGATCCAATTGTATGATTGGAAAATAAAATATGTCCTTACCCTCCTATTATTCATTACAGATAATTCTTCAGTTAAAAAAAAAAGAGTTCTAGCTGAGTTCTACATGGAACCAGCTCTAACAATAAAGAAATAAGATCAATATCCATCAACCAGGCATGAAAATCAGTCTTAAATTATTTCATCATTGCATAGCACAAAAAGGGAAGAATTTAATATAGTACACAATCTATTAGCACAGATCATTAAAATCACTTTTGAGAAACATGTTTATCCCTTTGACTTCATCTTGAAAAATCACGTTTGGATCCACAAGATAGACAGGAGATAAACATGCACCCCTATCTATCTTCTGATATCTTTTTTTATTCTCATTGAGGGTAAAATAATTGGAAAAGCTTGAAGACATTTTCACTTTCTGAAACTGGCATACTCTTCCTTCTCGTTGGGAGGCTGCCGATGCGAAAGTGTATTGCTGGTTGTCTTCGCTTGCTAGGACTGCCATCACAAAGCTCCACAAACTGGGTGGATTAAAACAACAGAGATTTATTGCTCCACCGTTTTAAAGGACAGAAGTCTGGAATCAATGTGTTTGCAGGGTCAGGCTTCAACCCAAGTCCGTAGGGAATGATGTGTTCCACCCGTCTTCTGGCTTCTGATGGTTTCCTGGTACTCCATGGCGTTCTCTCTTCTGTCTCTCTGCCTGTGTCCAATCTTCTCTTCTCAAAAGGACAACAATCATACTGGATTAGGGCTCACCCAACTCCTGTTTGGCCTCAAATTTAGTAATCACACAATCAAGCGTCCTATTTACAAACAGGGTCCCATTCACAGGATCAGGAGTTAGGAATTGAACATATCTTTTGGGGGGACACAGTTCAACCCTTAGCATTGTTCCACCAAGTCCATGACTACTCCTGTTAAGAAGATAATTATTTTGTCTTAGATCAAAACCTTTTGATCTGTTTCAGGGTTGGTAAGTATCCTTGTCATTTAAATCTAAATAAATGAAGTTAAAAGGGGTCAAATGTGTAACTGTATGTTAAATTCTTTCTGCTTTTTTTGTCCTCTTTTTTCCCCTTTCATTTTGGAGGAAATCAATATCTTTTTTCCACTGAATAACCAGAATATTGGTGGCAGTTTGAAGCTTTTGTGGACCCCAGAAAATCCTGTTTTTACAGCTATTCCAGTCCTGTAAACCAGTGGGAACTTTTGATTAGAACCTTCAGTAAGGCATGACCCAGAGTGGGTCTTAATCCTCTTACTGAAATCCTCTTTTAAATGGAGGAATAAAACGCCACAGACACAGGAAGAAAAAAAAACTACAGAAAGAGAGAAACCCAGAAGCTGAGAGAGAAGGCCCCATCAGCCAAGGAAGCCACTTTAGCCAGAAGCCAAAAGCAACGAGACTCAGGGAAAAGCATCTCTGATGATGCCTTGATTTGGACACTTTCATGGCCTCAGAAATTAAGCTTTTTTAAAAAATAGGTACAGGGGACTGAACCTGGGACCTCTTACATGGGAAACAAGCACTCAACCACTGAGCTACATCAACCACTGAGCTACATCTGCTCCCCACGTTTTAACCTAATAAATCCCATTATGAAAACCAACCCATTTTATGCTATCTGCCTTTCGGCAGCCTACCAAACTAAAACAATTGGTTAACCAGCTCTGCAAACCTCAGTGAGAATCCTCATTGCTTGGACACAAGCAAACAAAAATGTGCTGAGTTTATGCAGGTGATTCATGTAACTATCAAATGGAGAACTTTAAGCCATGGGAGGGCACAGTTTCTTTGGTAGGAACAATCCCAAACTTGAGCACTATGTACGTATTAGGTCTAGGATAAGATGAGACAGTACTAAGTGATGTCTTCAGGTATCCTGTAGTTTGATTTTTTGCATTTAGATCTCTGAAGCCTTTGGAATTTATCCTGTGTACAGTATGGGGCAGGAATCCAGTTTTAGTTTTGACCAAATGGCTGTCCAGTTGTCTCTGCAACATTAAGTAAAAAGTCCGTATTTCTCTCCCACTGATTTGAGATGCTGCATTTACCACTTCTAAGTTTTCACAGGCACTGTGTCTATTTCTTGATTTTCTTTTCTATTCCAATTATGTGCAAATACCACCTTGTTCTATTTATAGAAGTTTTATAAAATGTTTGAATATCTCGAATGGCTAGCCCTGTCCAAATTTTTTCCTGATTATCTTGCTCGGTTTTATTGGGGATTGCGTCGTATTTTGAAAATTAACTAGGGAGAATCAACATCTTTATGTTAATGAATCTTTCTATTTAAAAATATTGGGAAGCGGCTGGGGCTCAACTGGGGCTCTCGTTTACCATATGGGAGGCCCCGGGTTCGTTTCCTGGGACCTCCTGGTGAAGGCAAGCCGGCCTGCTCGGCGAGCTGACAGCCCACACGGTGTGGCGAGCTGGCGCACCAAGATGATGCAACAAAGGGAGACAAACAGACACAGAAAAACGCAAAGCAAATGGACACAGCAAGCACAAGCAGCAAAGGGAGGGATAAATAAAATAAAAATAAATCTTTTAAAATATATATTGTATGTATTCCAATTTGTTCAAGTCTAATCTTGTTTTTCAGGAGTGTGTTAAAGCCTTAGGGGAGAGAGAGAGAGAGAGAGATAAATATAGAGAAATGATAGGTGATAGCTAGCTAGATAGATAAAATTAAACTATTTATTTTGAGATCATTGCAGATTCACATGCAGCTGTAAGAATTAATACAGATTCTGTGTTACTCTTACCCAGTTTTCCCTGTTGGTAATACCTTGCAAAACTAGAGTACAATATGACAATCAGATATAATGGCATTTATAAAATTTAGATACAGAACATTTCCATCACAAGGATCCCTTCCCTTTTATAGCCACATCTACTTCCTTTCTCTCTTACCTCCCCTTTTTTAAAAAGATTTAGGGAAGCAGCTGTGGCTCAATCAGTAGGGCTCCCGTTTACCATATGGGAGGCCCCGGGTTCGGTTCCCGGGGCCTCCTGGTGAGGGCAAGCCCGCCTGCACGGCGTGGTTAGCGGACCCAGCGAGCACAAGCAGCAAGGGGGGGATAAATGAATAAATAAAAATAAAATATTTAAAAATAAATAAATAAATTTAAAAAAAAATAAAAAGATTTATTTGTTTATTTATTTTTTATTTACTTTATCCATTTTAAGTTGTATTTCTTTTGCCTACTTGGGAACCCAGTTGCCTGTGAGATATAGAAAATGATTAAAGAGTTAGCAGCTTTGCCCAGGGGTTTCATTTTGGCTGCTCCAAGTGAGATCAGAGGTAGATGTCTTTATTTATTTATTTTTAAAGATTTGTTACTTATTTATTTCTCCCTTCCCCCATCGTTGTTTGCACTCGCTGTCTACTCTGTTCGTTTTGTGCTTGTCTTCTTTTTAGGAGGCACCGGAAACGGAACCCAAGACCTCCCATGTGGTAGGCAGGGGCCCAACTGCTTGAGCCACATCCACTGCCCAGATGTCTTTACTGATTTCTTTTGGAAGGGGGCAGGGCATAGATTTACTTCCTGCCAAGCACCCCCAAGTACACCCCCTGAGAATCTCTGCTAGACTGGTTCCAACGTCATCATCGTCATCATCTCTATCATCATCATTGTCATCTTCATCCACCTCGTCATTCTCGGAGCAGCTTGCATGTATTGAGTGCAGGCACAGTTCTAAGCATTTTATACGAATTAACTGACTGAACTTCCATGACAACCCGGAGACGGAGGTGCCATCATTTGCCTGATTTTACGGGCATGTAAACCTCGGCATGGAGAACTTATGTTACCCTGCCCAAGCCACTCAGCTCAGCCATTGGACGAGCCAGGATTGACTCCTTGGTGTCCCAGCCATGCCCACCAGCCTGGCTTGTGCCCTGGACCCTGTTCAGCCATGCCACTGGGTGGCTCTGGGCAGTTTGCTTGCTCATGCTCTGCAACAGGTATTTCTATTTCTCTCCATTTTTCCTGCAAACCTCAGCCCTGACCTTACCTCCTCCTTCATAAAGAAAATAGAAAGTATGCATGGATGATCTCACCTCCCGCCCTCACCAAATCCTCCAACTACTTGCACTGCACCCTCACTTTCTGTCCTGTTAGCCTGGGTGGCAGGCAAGGGGGGGGGGCTCTCCATCCTTCAGTAACCTTGCTTCACGGGAATAAGACATAACCTCCTTTATTTGGACTTCAATGTTCTCAACTTTAAAACTCAAGGGCTAGGAGTGGATGTAGCTTAGTGGTTGAGCACCTGCTTCCCATGTACGAGATCCTGGGTTCAATCCCCAGTACCTCCTAAAAAAACAAAAAATAAAAAAACCTCAAGGGCTGGATTTAGAGGCTCCCTAAGGATTCTCACAGCCTGAAATTCCTCTGATCATCACGCTATGGACAGCACGGGAGGACCCAGCCTCTGGTTTTCAGATATGCAGTGTCTGTTCTCACTTCTTCCTCCAGAGGGCGCCTTAGAATCAGGAGCAGCCTCTCAACCTGCTGCAAATCCTTCAATCTTGGGTAGGAAAATTCCTAAAATGCAGGATGCCTATGAGTTTTCCATATTATTGGTTGATTTCAACTTGTCATTTTCTCTTTTTTGACCAGGGACAATAAAAAACAGATTAAATTTTTTACTTGCATCCATGTAGAAGCAAACAGTGACCTTTAAAAAAAAGCTTTGTTGCAAATTGCAACTTTATGCTCTCAAAGAAAGTTTCAATTTCGCCAGAACTGCAGACTTTTAGTATAAATGCACAGTGATATTTTCTGCCACTAATAATGGTCACGTTGTCAAAATATGAACTGAGGACACCAAATGCAGAAACACTAAAGGACACTACAAATTCAATTCATTAATAACACAAATAGTGCCTACCTGTTCCAACCAGGCCTGCTTTGTTGCCTTGTCTTTGTCTTCATCAGTAGGTAACTGCTTATCACTGAGCTTTCCGTTAGCTTTTTGGGGTAATTTTTCGAGATCCATAACATCCTGGATCCAAAATAAAATAAAATTAAAAAAAAATGATTATCAAACTTTGGATCAGGATAATTTTTATTCTAAACCTTTTTTTTTTTTTTTTTTTTTTTTTTACATTGCATTATACCCATCCATTCAACAAATTGTGGTTTCCCTACAACTTTGTCTGAGTAAACATGTGCTCAGTTTGCCTGGGTGTGTAACAGAAGGATGCACAAGTAGACAGTCAAAGATAAGACCAATTGAACAATCTTATATCCCAAAGCCTTCCTGCTACATTGCAGAATGAAGGCTCCACAAACTGGCCACTGTTTCCCAATCTCACTTGGGGCCAGAATAAGAAATAACCGGATGAGAAAGGAAAGAGAGAAAGGATGAACCAGGCAAGAAAATCCAAAGCCCACCCCAATGCCGCTGAATGGGAAATTATCTTGCCAAACACAGCGACACCCCAATCCTCCACCAAATGAAGGGCTCATTCAAGCAGAAACCAGAGCCAGGGCTTCCCGCCGTCAGAAATTCTCTGCCCATTTTTGCTCAGCCGCCCTAGAGGCTCCTTCCCAACTTCTCTTTTTTCTGTTTCTTGACTTTTCTTTCTCAGAAAGGTGCTCTAGATTGCAGTAGCCTGGGAACCAGATTTAAGAGGCATTGGGGTGGAGGGGGGATGGGGGGGGCGTGGGAGGGGCGTGGGGGGTGGAGGGGAGAAAGTCCCAAGTGAAGTCAAAGGCACTTAGCAAACCCAACCAAAGGAGTCCTGGGCTGGGAGGCGAGCAAAAGGTGAGTCAGATAGAAAAGGGTCACAGAAAACCATGTGGTCTTCCTGAGTTTTACCCTATTTCTCCTTGTCTTTCTCCTACCGGCACTGACATTAATGACAATCTCTTCCTGAAGTTCACAGAATATTCTTTTTTAAAAAACAAAAGTGAGATATAATTCACATACTATAAAATTCACCCAATTAAGAGACTTTAGGAGAGTCACAAAGTTATGTAACCATGACCAAAATCTGATTCCAGAACGTTTTCATCACCAAAACAAAATGAAACAAAACCCCAGTACCAATTAGAGGTCACTCCCCTTTCCCCTCTGGCCCGCTTCCATCCTCTGGCAGCCATTAATCTGCTTTGTCTCTATGGATTTGTCTCTTCTGGACATTTCCTATAAATGGAATAATACAATATTTGTCCTTTTGCATCTGATTTCTTTCACTCAGCGTAATGTCTTTAAGGTCCATCCATGTTATAGCATGTATCAGCATTTCATTCCTTTTTGTGGCTGAATAGTATTGGATTTTGTGGATTGACCACATTGTGTTTATTCATTCATCAGTTGACAGGCACTTGGGTTGCTTCTAAACCCTTGAGCTATTGTGAACAGTCCTGCTATGAACATCAGGGAACAAGTTTTTGTGTAAACATGTGTTTTGATTATCCTGGGCAAATACCTAGAAATGGAACTGCTGGGTCAGACAGTAATTCTAGAGTTAACTTTTTAAGGAACCACCAAACTTGTGGTTCCATTTCAGATTCCCACCAGCAGTGTCTAGAATTTCCAATTCCTCCACATCCTCACCCACATGTCTTCTTGTCCATCTTTTTAATTATAGCCATCCTAGGGGGTCATGAAGTGCTTGGGATATTCTTGTGGTTATGTCAAGAATGGTTAACATGACAGAGTTTCTTTTTCTAGGCCCGACCTTCCAATGTCTGTACTTTTCACAGACATCAGATACATCATAACGAGTTGTAATTGTGTGGCTCATCGTTATACCTTACGTGCACAGCTATTTACAGCTAAAGAAGTCTGTCCAAATTTGTAGCTGTTGAACATGTCTGTGAATGTGTCTGCATGTGGGTCTGTCTGTGTGTCTGTGTATATGTGTGTCTTTGCTTGTGTGTATCTTTGTGTGTTCTCCTTCCATCCTACCATATCATCTCCTGGTCATGAGTGACTCTGTCAGCCTTTTTGACCCTCTTAACTGCAATGCTGCAAACTCTGTTTTCTTTACTGCTTGTTATCTATCACCCAGAACATTGCCTGGCTCATAGTCTATTTGTACTCAATAAATATAGGTTAAATTGAATGTTTATCAGTGGAGGAAAGATTAACAGATAAACTGATGGGAAAAAAAAAAAAAAAAACATGGTCACTCTGATGATATATTTAATCCTAAAAGAGGAGGAAATGAAAAGTCACAGTGTCAAATGACAATAATCCAGCAATGTCCTTCGAACATTTTACATAAAAGTGTCTCAAATTTGATTAAAAAAAATGATATAGTTGAAATGTTTTCATGTTAACTTGGCCGTGCTTTTAAAGCAATTATTCAGAGTACTTGAGAGCTCAAAAAACATCTTCCTAACAAGTCTCTGGTTTTCCCATGGTAACAGAGATGAGATGGCTTCAGAAGAAAAAAATCTGATGACAAGAACCAGATGGGAAATATCACAACTCATGATTACAATATATGAGCCCTCTATTTAAGGAGCAATGGTGCATTAAGTGAAGTCACAAAGTGTCACAAAAGAATTCATCTTCACATTTAACCAAAGTATTTTTTTCATAGCATTGCATCACAACATATTGGTCTAGTCAAAACATGAGTAAAGTAAGCATGACAAGGCATTCCAGAATCCCATTTTGTATCTCCCAATTCTCATGTCAGCTGCTGCTAACAGAATTCATCTTTGAAAATCTGAGGTCTTACTATGCTAAAATCAAGTTGCAGTCTACAGAGGAATGACATCAGAACCAAAGAATTTTATCTATTTCACTTGGAGTGGGAGGCAGGGAGAATACTTTTAAAATAATAGGACATTCTGGGTCAAATTTTACTTTGAGAAGTGGTTCTATGAAGTCTCTAATTTAAGAAAGGAGAAACCTAAAATATCGAATTCTGAAGGGCAAAAGGTTTAATGCTAAAATCCCAAATCAAGAAAAATGCAATTCTACTTGTTTGCTAATCCTGTGATCCCCTGTGGAGACCCAGGAGACCTAGGGGGACATGTAAAATGTTGCTTTTGGAAAAACCATTTACAAATGGCACTCAGGCTATTTGGCATTTCTTCTTCAAAAATGACAGCTCATGCCAGACAACCAAAAAAAAAAATCACCATCCTGAAACCCTTGCGCCTAGAACTGTGGCCCTGCCAGTGGCATAGAAGGACAATTTATGGGAGTGCAGGAGTGTTCTTTAACATTTCACCCTCAAAATGACAGGAACGTGTTCTAAACTGTTCATTTGATAATGGACTTGTTACCTGCTAAATTACTGCCCTAGTTTGCTAATACTGCCAAGATGCAGCTGCCATAACATGGGTTGGCTTTTACAATGAAATTTATGAGCTTATAAGCTTACAGTTCTGAGGGCGAGAAAGTGTCCAGATCAAGGCAATATCAAAGCAACGCTTTCTCCCTGAAGACTGGTTGCTGACGATCCTGGACTCCTCTGTCACATGGCAAGGCACATGGCAGCATATGCTGCTCTCTCCTGTCTCTTCCAGGTTTCGTTGCTTTCAGCTTTTTGCTTCTGTGGCTTTCTCTCTCTTTGTCTGAATTTCACTTTCTTACAAGGGCCTTGCCCTAACTTAAGTAACCTAATCAAAAGATTCTACTTAGAACCAGTTTATACTCACAGGAATGGATTGGCTTTAAGAACCTGATTTTCTGGGGTACATACAGTTCCAAACCTCCCCAGCCATGTACCCCTTTTGGAGCCTGACTTCCTTTGTTGGAGCATGGGGGAATACAGTGCCTCCTTAGGTTGTTCTTAGGATCACATTTAATCATGCAAAAAAGGAGTCAATAATGTGGAAAATGCTAAGCAAACCTTGCTATCCTTTCTATAACTCCCTCCCTCCCTTCTCTACTACTAGGGTTATTAGGAATTGCTTCTAATTATGAGAGCCCTTGGAGAGCACAGCAGGTTGCTTTAGGAGGTGACATGTCCCCAGGATTATCGGGCAACTCTTGGGGAGAACCACAAGCAGCACAGACCAGGGGACAACCATCTCCCAGAGCTTTTTCATAGAGGCCATCTCCATATTACACAGGAGTTCAAATCCCCTTCAGTTCCAGGACGGTAGAGTCCCTGATTCAGACACCTAATTATACCCCTGCAGCCTCGGTCTTTCTAAATACTATACTCTGTTCAAATGTATAAGCCACATCCCCTATCTTTCGAATTATTTTTGTCATCTACATTTGACCGCTCTTCTTTGGTGAACTAGCCCAAATGTGGAAAATCATGCCAGAATCCATTTGAAAGTGAGTAGGAAACAGGTACAGACAGGGAAGCGAGCATCTGAGCCTGAGATGGTCCGGGGGTTTGGTGTGGAAAAGGCTGATGCTGAAGCAGGCAACAGAGGAAGTCTCTCAGAATTAAAGGGCCTCTGCATAACGCAGGCACATTTTCTAGCTTTTTCTTCCACTACCAGTGGATTGGGTTAAAGCTCCTCCTGCCCCTCCTTGCAGCTTGAGGCTGATGGGGCAGAAGCTGGGCAGGAAGCTTGCCCAGCCCAGAGGGAGAAAAGCCTTTCCGGGTGAAGCTGACTACGGAAATGGGGTGGCCCCCCTGGGAGGAAGTAACCTCTCCCCTGCACCCCAAATAGATCTGACAAAGAGTCCAGGAAAACCACATGCTATCAACAGCTGCAGAAGAAAACGCTGCAAAGCCTCTGCAGCCAGCCTTAAAACCCTGATGCAAGAAAGAAAAACGTGCAAGACTGATGTCGGCTAAAAACTAGAGGCTCTGTGAAGCACGTTGATAAATGAAGAGGATCCAAACACGGCCTTGTCCTTGCTCAAGGTCATTTTTAACACACACACCCTTTAACCTTGCCCCTCGCTGTACACCTTCTGTCTCCCCCACCTGCCCTCAATTCCCCCATGCCCCCATCTCGGGACTTGCCATGCAACCCTTTTCAAGTTCAGATCTGGCAAGGGAGTTCATTCTCTCTCCCATGCTTGTGGTTCTCCCCAAGGCTTTGACCTTCCTCTGCCTTCAGGTGAGACTCTCATCTCTAGCCCACCTGGTTGTGGCTTTGCCTTATGCATCCAGTAGCACAGCAGTGGCTTCCCGTGGCACCACAGGGGAACAGTAATACCAAAGGAACCACAGCAGATAGACAGAAGGGGCTGATTCCCCCTGGGTGCTCTGCCACTTTGGCATGCCCCTTGGAATTGAGGTTGCTTGGATTTCAGCAATTTCACTTTTTTTTTTTAAAGATTTATTTTTATTTATTTATCTCTCCCTACCCCCTCGTGGTTTGCATTTGCTGTGTCTGTTCGTCCCGTTTCTTTAGGAGGCACCGGGAACCAAACCAGGGACCTCCGATATGAGAGGGAGGCACCTAATCGCTTAAGTCACCTCCGTTCCCTGCTTTGTTGTGTCTCTCATTATGTTTTTTTTTTTAAGATTTATTTACACACACCCCCCACCGTTGTTTGCACATGCTCTCTGCTCTCTGTGTCTATTTGCTGTGTGCTCTCTGTGTCTGCTCGTTGTCTCTTTAGGAGGCACCGGGAACCAAACCTGGGACCTCCCATGTGGGAGAGAGGCGCTCAATTGCTTGAGCCACCTCAGCTCCCTGCTTTGTTATGTCTCTCATTGTCTTTCCTCCTTGTGTCTCCTTGTTGCGTCATCTTGTTGTATCAGCTTGCCGCGCCTGCCTGTTGCGCCAGCTTTCTGTTTTCTTTAGGAGGCACCAGGAAACGAACCACAGACCTCCCATGTGGCAGGTGGGAGCCCAATCACTTGAGCCGCTTCCCAGCAATTTCACTTTACTGCAGAGATAAGTTTCAACTTTTCAGTATTTCTGTTTTGTCCCCTATCCGCAAACGTTCAAACCTTCGTAGCACCTGTATTACTTAGAAAAAAATATTATAGTCTCAAATGAAGAGAAAGCTACTAAAAGCATTATAGGTAATATGCTATTTTTCCATGTATTGAATGCTGGATACACCATTTTTTTCCTGTGATGTACTTTTGGGAAGAAAACATAGTTACCAATCTGAACATCAGATTAGTTGTAAATTTTAAGGCTTAGGAACTAAGTTCCTGACATACTATGGTTATCTCTTAAAATAATGGTTATTATACTATGTAGAAAAAATATTTGTGACTCTCAGAAGCTGCAATCTAAAAGGGCTTCAGCTGTTCACATCGTTATTTTTTGTTTTTTCCAGCACTGGACACTAATAGTGGGTCAATGGCATGCTACCAGCTTGTAAATTCCTTAAAGGTTTCTATGGTAGTAAATGTCCTGAATTTCAAGACCCAGTTCCATACCCAGTGACAGCTTGACTGAGAAAATTGAACTATGGCTTTGAAAGAGATTTCTCTGGAATTATAAAGACCATACTCTGCTTTCCAAAACTTTTGCAAAACTAATGTCTTGCTCATTGCACTGCACACAGGATACAATGCTCTCGGCAGGAGGAAACCATTTCAGCTGAAGTAATTTTGTGCTACCAAGGATAACATTGCAAACACACAGAATCCTGCCAGTTTCTGCTCAGTACAAAGGGATTCTTGAAACATAAGCAGGGAAATGACAGCTCCTTGTGCACAAGGAGAAAGAGAGGGGGAGGGAAGAAAAAAGAAAAGGAGAGAATGGGAGTGATGGGTGTGGGATGTGTCATTTGTTTCTTAGCAATTAGCTGTTTGGGTCTCTTCTCAAGGATTGTTATATACTGCCCTTTAACTACAGTTCTTTGGATTCTAAAGTAAAAGCTGGTGACTAATCATTCAGATTTCTTCTCAACTCCATTTTAGGCAGATGCTATTTTAATCTCCTGATAATGGTAAGTAACATTCTGGTATTTGAAGGTAGGAAAGCAAACTTGTCAATGGCCTTGGTGAGCTGGTCACTTCTCTCTCCACCATTCTTTACATAAAGTGAGGACACTGCTACCTGCAGCTTCTGTCCCACAACTCAGAGAAAAGTTTTGTTTCTCCAAAGAAAGATGGCATCCTCAATTTTGCATGCCATGCCCAAATTCAACATTCTCGTGTTAATCTTTCAAACCTTTTATATTCTCATTTTCTAGGTAAATTTTTGTAAATAATGCTGTCTGTTTCTCTGCATTTCTCAGTCCAATTGCAGACACACATCATACCAGCTTGACACTTTGATGACCAAATATATTCTGAAGCAGGCTAGATAGGGAGTCAATAGATGGATCTGGAACCTGGTAAGTCCATGTGACATCAATACCTCCAAGATGGCTGCTGGAAGACCCTCACGAGAAATCCCATTTGGGATGAGATTTCCTCCGGAAGCCAGGAGAAGCCCCGGATGATCTCCAGGGGCCTTATCATTGAGCCCTCCTGGGGTATTGATGGGTGAGGTAATCAATCAAAACAGTAAACAGCTGGATCTCCTCCCATGCCATTAGCAAAAAAGTGGAATAATTAATGGTTTAAAAAGCCACCACAAAGGCTGAACCGTCTCTCTCTCTCTCTCTTGCCTTTTGACCCCTATTCCTTCCTTCTGCGCCCTGCTTTTGCTGTGTCCCCCCTGCAAGGATCAACATGCAAGTAAAACCTGGGCATTTATAATCTATAATGGGAAATTCTAGTCTGTCAATCAGTCCTTTTTATCACTTCAGCCCCTTCCTCTCTCTGGGACCCACGATCTGTTATTTTCTCCCATTTCTCTTCCCTCCCTACCTTAATAAATTACTGGCCTAATCAACGTGGCATGCTCTTGAAATTCATTCTTTGCAGCAGAGTCAGGAACTTAGACAAAATCCGGTTACAATTCCACTGTCCCAGGCTCATTGTTCCATTGCAATTCCTACATGTGCTAGTTGAGCCCACACTTCCAGGGCAAGAGGAAGCCATGGTCCCTCAGACCTTACCTCTTCAGGCATGAAGGCAAGGAGGGTGAAAAAGGAACAGACAGAAAAAAGGGTGGCTTGAGGATTTAACTGTACCCCAGCACAAATGCCTAAAGTGTAATATTGTTAACACTCCAAAACAGACAATCAGAGATGAACGGGAGGGAAAGATAGATTAAGTGAGGAAAGAAATGATGAAAGAAAAGCAGCGTATGTGGTTTGGAGCTGTATGTGACCCCAGAAAAACATGTTCTTAAACTTAATCCATTCCTGTGGGTGTGACCCCATTGTAAGTAGGACCTTACGATGAGGTAAGTTCAGTTT
The DNA here is from genome assembly GCA_026826555.1 of Tolypeutes matacus. Classification (NCBI taxonomy): domain Eukaryota; kingdom Metazoa; phylum Chordata; class Mammalia; order Cingulata; family Chlamyphoridae; genus Tolypeutes; species Tolypeutes matacus. Next base: position 6,804,119 of record JAKSZT010054281.1, read on the forward strand.
AAGGTGTGGCCCGTTTCAATCAGGATCGCTCTTAATCCCATGACTGGAGTCCATTATAAGCAGAATGAAATTTAGGCAGAAAAGAGAGAGAAAGCCACAGAGGGAGCAGCCAGAAGCTGAAAATAAACGGGCCCTGAAAGAGAAAGGAGAGGCCGCCATGTGCATTGCCATGTGACAGAGGAGCCCAGGACCAAGAATCCCCGCAGGCAGCCCCAGAATGCCAGTTTCAGAAGAAAGCATTGCTTTACTGACACCTCAATTTTGGACTTCTCCTAGCCTCAAGCTGTGAGCCAATAAAAACCCATTGTTTAAGGCGACCCATTGCATGAGATCTGCTTGAGCAGCCATGGAAACTGAAACAAAGGGGTAGGGGTAAAAATGGAAGAAAGCACAGAATCAGGCTTTCAATTTGCAATGAATACTATGCTTCCTTGTGATTTCTCTTAATTAGGTGTATTCACAAGGAAGCATAGTATTTTTCAGTAAGTAATAGTATAAGAATGGCTATCGGGTCCTTGTTGATTACCTACAGTTTATAGCAATGAATTCTAAAACTAGAAAAAAATTAAAAATTACATCAACTTGAAATTACAATTTCCAAAACAAAAATAAAGAGAAATTGAAATGCATTTCTAGAGAAAAATGCTCTAACAATGTACATAAATTCCCAGATTAGAAGAAATCACCCCAGAAATTTTTCTAAATGTTAAGATGATATTGCAGTGCATATCAGTTAGCTCTTCCAAGTAAATGCCACGGTATTTCTATATTAACATTATTAAAACTGCTTAGAAACGCAATTATCCTATTTGAGACTAAAAATGCTTTTTTACCCCCCATAAGATCAGAAATATAGTGGAATGAGAGAAAGAGCAGTGGATTTGCATCAGGACCCACAGTTCTAGCCCAGATTCTGCCATTTTTTTAGCCATGAGACTTCAGGCAAGAAACTTCATGCACCTGAGCCTCAGTCTCCCCATTTAAAAGAGAAGCTAACACCTCTTAAATGAGGATCATGGGGATAATTTAAAGGAAATTCAGAAAGCCTCTGTAACTCCAAAATGCTGTTCAAAAACCAAGTTATCATAGTCAAAGGCAATTTGAGAGATGAAGACTGTGTAGTAGAAGCAATCCTAAAAATAATTTTTAAATTAACTCTCTGAGCTTTGAAATTTAATCTGCTCAAAACTTGCAGACATCTCGGTGGCATCATTACCATTGTTTTCTATTTTCAATGCTTAATCACCAGGGACCCTAACAAGAAAACAGTAGAGACCTAAGACTGGCCTGGTGAATGCTGCAGAAAGGCTATTTAAAAAGAATCTGCCCCTCTCTGTCAGAAGCAGAGTGGGCATCACCATCCCAGATCATCAAGATTGAGGAATGGGGAGGCGGCTGTGGCTTAATCAGTAGGGCTCCCGTTTGCCATGTGGGGGGCCCCGGGTTCGGTTCCGGGGGCCTCCTGGTGGGGGCGGGCCCGCCCGCGCGGCGTGGGTGGCTGGCCCAGCGGGCGCAGGCAGCAGGGGGGGGATAAATGAATAAATAAATAAAATCTTTAAAAAAAAAAAAAAAAAAAGATTGAGGAATGAACAGTCACAAGGGGGGAATGCAACTATGGACCAAAGTAGACTTATTATTACTCTAACAATGGAAGAACTTGTGTCATTGATATAAAGGCAGTGGCCACCAGAGGTTCTGAGGGGAGGGAGAGGGGAGAATAGGTGTAACATGGGGCATTTTGGGGACATTGGAATTGTCCTGCATGACATTGCAATGACGGATACAGGCCATTATACATTTTGTCAAAACCTATAAAATTGTGCGGTGCAAAGTGTAAACCACAATGTAAACTATTGACCCTGGTTAGTAGCAATGCTTCAATATGTGTTCATCAATTATAACAAATGTACCACACTAATGAAAGATGTTGTTAATGGGGAAAATGTGGGAGGGAAAGAGGGTGGCATATATGAGAATCCCCTATATTTTCTATATAATTTTTACATAATTTAAAACCTCTTTAAAAATAAAGAAAAAAATACTTTTTTGCTAATAAAAAAAGGAATCTGTTTCATACTTCTTTGGCAAGAAAAATAGCTGCTATTTTAAATTTTTACATGCCGTACACATTCACTGTAAAATGGGGAAATATATTTTTTATCTGGGGAAAGCACATATGCTTGACATAGGGATGGTCTGTTCTTTAAATGGAACACTGCCACTTACTTTGGTATTGAAAGAAGGACTCCTAACAAAATGTTCATGTATTCAGTGAGTAATTCTTAAAAATCACAAACACAGCACCATATCTTAAACAAGCTGACATTCCAGTTAAATAGCAAGGTATTTCATCCAACCCTTGGTGATATGTTTCCCATTAAGTGCACGGCATTTTCACAGTGTAGCTGTCATACAATCACCTCTCAATTATTCTGTGTTGACTAAAGGCAGGATTTCACAGTAATTTACATGTACATTTAAATGATTTCTACCACCTCTTTTTATGTGTCTAGGTCTGCAAATGCACCTACTGCATAATAATTCAGAATTAATTAAAAATGCTTAATAAAGATGAAATCGTAGCTTTCATTTTGCCTCTTCGAACTCCTATTTCTCTTACTTTCCTCCTTAATTAAACCTAAAAAATACTCAATAAAATAAATAAAACTTTTTTAAAAAACAATTAATTTTACCTGATATTTTCAAATATTCAAATCTGGAGCTATTCTTTAATTTATTATTTTAGTTACTATTGTATGTTGATGGTAAAGTTTTTAATATCTCAGGGAGATTTTGAGAAATAAGGATTGGCTTAATAACCTGGCCGCAAACACAATAAAATGTAAGTATTACAATGTAATGTTAACGGCCTAATCCTAATTTCTTTTTCTACTTTTTGGGTTCTTTTTTTCTTGCAAGAATAGCACTCTGTCAAATGAGAGTTATAGTAACAAACCACCTGTTTTTAACAAATTATTTTATTTCCAGATATGAATAATCTTCACAAAGATTAATTTTCTTAGGGTAGTATTTTTCCAAATTCAAGTGTCAAACCATTAATAGTTCATGTAATCAGTTTAGCGCAAGGTTCTTAACAAGGGGTCCATGAGCTTGAATTGAAATTCAAAAAAACATTATTCTTGTGGGGATGTGTTGGTATGGGTGTGATATATTTATTAAATAATACACAGTATAGTGTGGACTTAGTAAGAGGTCCGTGGCAAAGAGGTGGCAAAGAGGTGACTGGCAAAGGGGTCTGTGGAACAAAAAAGGTTAAGAATCCCTGATTTAGCGGATAAGACCTTCTTTTTTCCTTCTTGGTAATAGAAGAGAAAATGATGTAATATATTCTGTACAATATATAATGTAACAGAATAGAAGATATTGCATTTCACATAGTAAGAGTAAGTATTGTTTCCTGAAATGTTTTGTTTCAGATACATAAATACACACACACACGCTTGATCACAGGTAAAATACATTTCTTTTTTTTTTTTTAAAGATTTTTTATTTATTTATTCATTTATCTCCCCCCCTGCTGCCCGCGCTCGCTGGGTCAGCCAACCACACCGTGCGGGCGGGCCCGCCCCCACCAGGAGGCCCCGGGCCGGGGCCTCCCACATGGTAAACGGGAGCCCCACTGATTGAGCCACAGCAGCTTCCCGGTAAAATACATTTCTTACTCTAGGTTCCCAAGTGTGAAAGTCATCGTATTAGAGGAAATAAAAATAGCAGCAAAGCACACTCCTTCTAGTCCTTGGGGAAGAAGAAGTCCTTGGGAAGAAGAAGAAGATGGAAGTAGAGGAAGCAGGTACTCAGATCCAAGTAGGATTGGGGAAGTCTAGGGGAATTCTCTCCACTTGTGATGTGTTCTGAGCATCTACCCTTGGAAATAAAGGGGACAAAATTGTGATGGAGACTTCAATATATACTCACCATGCTGACACTTTGCAACTCAGGAAGGAGGTACTAAGATTCATACCACTAAGCTTTCTCCTGAAATTGAATAGAGTAGCTACAACGATCATGGAATCAGAAAAGGAAGTGCTACACCAAACACGGTCAAGGCCAAATGTGGACTGCCATGCAACTATAATGTTCATTACAGCAAATCAAGGCTGTGGGGTGTGCTCAGATGCAGCCTTCCATTAGCAGAGTCCTCTATGGCAGTGTTTCCGTGGCAGCACCGACTCAGAGCTTTCACCATTTCAACATGTATAGTATGTTGTCATCCCCCAGCCCTACAGCTTAGGGAAACCACCTCCCTAAAGAAGACTACAATTCACTCAAAGACCCTGATGCCCATAGACCATGGGGAGATGGGAGGTGAATGGCAACCTCCCTTCTCCCTCCTCCAGACTGGAGCAGGTACTGCCAGACCAAAACCTGGGCTGAGCGATTTCATCTAATGAGCAGGCAAAACTCAACACTTGTCTGTTTTCCTGTTTTAGAAGAGATTTGTTTAGAGGACAGAGGGGAGTGGGAAAGGAGAATTGAAAAGAATAGGACGATGTTCCTTGCTCCCTTGATGAGAGCCTGAATGTTTATCTCGGGAAGATTGGAAGGCAGATACAGGGATGGGATTTCCCACACCTCAGGGATGATGAAACAAGATAAAAACAGGATAGCACACTGCTTGCCCCAGTGTCATCTCTGGGATTCCTCCTATACCAAGTATAGAAAAAAGCTACAAAAAAAGTCCTAGTTACAATCCAGGAGACATAGGCATTGTGACATGGTCTAGTTCATGAAGTAGATTTAGGATTTCTCTTGATATCCCACCTCATTTTCACTATTTAGTATTTGCATTGTGATCTTTCAGCAATTGAAGACAGAAAATTGATTATTAAAAACAAAGATATTGAAAGGGAAAGAAATTGCTTACAGAAACTGCACCCTGTGTGTCTTCATAAACCCAATGTTATCTCAATCCTTTATATTTCTTTTCATCCAAATATTTACTCCATTTCCAGTAAGTTCAAGGGACCCTTTAGGACTAGAATAAGGATAATAAATATGAACATAAAACCCATTTGAAAAAAAAAATGGGCAAAATATTTGAATAGACACTTCACCAAAGAAGATACAGATAGGGCAAATTAAGATGGGACTCAACATCATTCATCATTAGGAAAATAAAAATCAAAACCTCAATGAGATACTACCACAAATTTATGAGAATACTAAGGTTAAAAAGTCTGACCAAAAAAACAAAAACCAAAAAACAAACAAAAAAATATTATGCTACGTGAAAGAAACCAGACACAAAGTACTAAAAAATTAAAAATAAAAACATAAAAAGGCTGACCATATCAAGTGTCCTCCAGGATGTGGAGCAACTAGAACTCTCAGACATTGCTATTGAGAATGCAAAATGGTGCGAGACCTTTGGAAAACAGTTTTGCAGTGTCTTTAAAAGAATTAAACACATTTATCATACAATCTTCCCATTCCAAGGGAATTTACTCAAGAGAAAGCATATGTTTATACAAAGATTTGTACATGCATGTTTACAGCAACTTTATTTGTAATAGCCAAAACTGGAAACAATCCAAATGCCCGTCAAGAGGTAAATGGATAACCAAACTTTCATATAGACATAAACCAAATTCTGATATAGCCAGTCAATGAAATACTACTCTGAAATTAAAAAGAATGAACTATTAATATACACTACAATATGACTCTCAAAATAGTTACACTGAGGAAGTAAAAGCTAGACCAAAAAAAAAAAGAAAGAAAAGAAAAAAGAATACGTATTGTAAGATTCCATTTGTGTAGAATTTTAGGAAATGCAAACAAATCTATAGGGACAGAAAGTCAAACAGTGGTTCCCTTGGGACAAGGGAAAGCAGGAAAGGGCAGGAGGGAGGAATTTCAAATGGACACGAGGAAATTTGGGGAGGTAAAGTATATGTTCACTATTTTTAATGTGATGGTGGTTTCTCAGGTATCTACATATGTCAAAACCTATCATATTATGAACTTGATATATGTGCAGTTTATTGCATGTCAAGAACTTCAAAAAAAAACTATAAATCAAACAGACACCCTTCTCTGCCTCTACAGGCTACTGTTTCAACTGCCTATCTTGCTCTAAAGATTACTCTAAACTAAACTTCACCTCCTTGATTCTTTTTTATTGTCATGGTAATGTGATTTATACCCTTAAAACTCTACTGAATCTGCTTTTACAAAGGCCATGAATTACTCTCAAAGTGCAAAATCCAGTGGCCTCTAGTAATTGGGAAGGGACACGTAGAGGGCTTCTGATGTAGCTGGTTTTGCCTCCGTTCATGGGTGGTAGCTACAAAGATGTTTTGCCTTAAAATATTTAATTAAATTGTATATTGCTTTGTGCCCTTTTCTATAGTTGTGTTATTTTAGCAATAAAAAAGTTTTTTAAAACAGTCTTAAAAAGAGAAAAAAATCCAATGGCCCATCTCCAATTTGACCTCTTCTTGGCATCTGATACTGTGATCATGCCCCACCATTTTATCTTTCTCTTCTCTCCACTTTTCTAATCACAGTCTCTGGGTTCTTTTCCTATCTCTATGATCCCTCCTTCTCCTTCTCATTCACTGATCCTTTCACTGGCTTACTTAGAAGTCAGTATTTTGAGGGATATACTTAGCCCTTTTCAATTCTTATTCTACACTCTTCCTTGGGCAGTTCAACCACTCCTACTTTAGGAAATAAAAATCAAAACCTCAATGAGATACTACTTTCCTGGTGATGACTCTCAAATCCACATCTTCAACTGTGACCTCTCCCCTGACTCCAAACTCATATCTATCTGGAGGTTGTGTCAGCACCAGAAATTCAATATATCCAAAACTGAGTTCATTCTCTTCTCCCAAGACTCACTCTTTCCTATATTCCTTATCTCAAGCAGTGTCACATCATCCACCGAAATCAGAAAAGTGGGAGTCATCTGACAATTTCTCCCTCTCAAAGCCAATAAGCAGCTACTAAGTCTTATGAAATCTCTCCTGCAAAATATTTTTTAAATTCAACCCCTCTGTAACCGTTGGGGACTTTGATGTAATTATGAATTCCAAAAATATAATTGAATCATGCTTGTAAACTGATCTGTTAATCTGGGCATGATTAGGTTAGGATTAGGGCGTTGGGCCCCACCCCTTGGTGGGTGGGGAATTGAATATAAAAGGCAAGGCAAAGGACAGTTGAAGCAGTCTTTTGAGAAGAAGTTTTGATGTTGGAAAGAAGGCCCCAGGAGAAGAGAAGCAAGCCGTTTGCCTGATCGTCTACAGCTGACCTTGTGGAGGAAACAGAAGCTAAGCCCGGAGAGAAATGCAGCCCCAGTAAGAGAGGAACCCCAGAAGCCTGAACCCTGGTAAACGCTGGCAACTGTATTGCCCTAACACGTGGCAATGGACTGTGGTGAGAGAAGAAACCTAACGCTTTATGGCCTGGTATCTGTGGACTTCTACCCCGAATAAATACCCTTTATAAAGACCAACCCATTTTGGGTATTTCACATTAGCACCCCTTTGGCTGACTAATACACCCTCCATTCCATATCCACTGCTGTCTTTCATTGCAATCCTTTTTTTTTTTTGAGGTACTGGGGGCCTGGGGCCCCTGAGTTGATAAGTTGATATTCTTCTTTTGTTTTGCTGGTTGTGTATTCATTTTTGTTTTGTTTTGTTTTTTTTCAGGAGGCACCAGGACCTCTCATGTGGGAGGCAGGCACTCAACCACTTCTCAATCCCTTTTTTTAAAAACATTTTTTATCCCCCACCCCCACCCCCATAGCTCCCTCATCTGTCAGCTCCCTTTCTTTAGGAGGCACCAGAACCGAGCCCGGGACCTCCCATGTGGGAGGCAGGCACCCAACTGCTTGTGCCACATCCACTCCCTCTCAATCCCTTTTGAGACTGACCTAGCCTTTATCTAAAGTCCTCCTTTTTTTCTCTACCTCTGTCTGCCTGTGATCTTTCTAAAATGTGAGTGTGGACCCCACCCCCACTTTCAAGTCTTTCAATGTTGTCCCATTCCATGGCAGTCAAACTTTAACATCTGTCAAACTTTAACATCTACAACAATCACCTGACAATGTGTTTAAAAGATAAGAGCGTAGCCTCACATCTCAGAATTTCTGCTTCAGTAATTCTGAGGTGGGTTCAGGAATCTACTTTTTTAGCAAAACTCTTGGGGCTTTTAATTTGGGAGGGGGGTGCAGGAATACTTGGAGACATGCTGGAGATATTTTTAACTGCCCTAACTGGGGGGGGAGGGGGGGCTACTGGCTTCTAGGGATGCATAGGGAGCCTTCACAATGAAGAATCATTGGGCTCAAAATGGCAATGGCCTGGAGGTTGAGACTGGCCCAGGGGATAAGGTTTCATTTCCATAGCATGATAGACGAAGCTGACATGGTTCTTCCTTAACTTCTTAGTTGGAGATCCACGAAGAGAAAATATTGTACTAGATGGAACAATTTGCAGTTCTCCAAACTCATCAGGCTCCTTTGTACTTTCTAACCCATCTTCATATGCGCTGCCTCTTACGCAGGGAAACGTCTCCCTCTCTTGATCTATCGTAAACTCATGCTTATCTTTCCTCTCCCATCCTGGACAGCCCTCCCTGTCCTCCCTCTGGTGTTATGGCTATTTTTCCTATGCTCTCATGTACTACTAAGATAGACGGGAGGCAGGAACCACCTCCCATAGTGGAACAGAGAGATTCGAAGCCAAGGTCTCTGGCATCATCAACTGGGCATGAGACCTAGGTTTGGCCAATCAAAAACTTTGGCCTGGACTATGATTCTTGAGGGAGTGATGCAGAGCTTGGGATGGCTGTGACAGGATCAAGGACCTCACAGCCCAGCAGTGAATACGTGGGGCAGCAGAGCCCAGTGGCAAAGTGACGGTGATAGCATTTTAAGTGACTCTTCTTATTTATGATTTTGGCCACACCTGGTCTCTCTTAGCTCCTGAACATTTTTCCAACCCAGGCTTTCTAGACTCCTCATTGATTCTGTGAGCTAGATAATATTCTTCCATGTTTTCCCCATCGATCAGTTTCTACAGTTTTTAGCCAAAGATTCTAATTGGCACAGCCCTTTTCACTTAGCCATGCCAGGCACTAGAAAGAGTTCAAGAACTATTTGTTGAATAAAAGTCATCATTAAGAACGAAAGTGAAGAAGATACATTAGAACGTAAAACCAGGCTGATCTGAAATGTTCCAGGAGATCAGAAAGATGGCAGTGAACTTCTCAGAGGGCATCCTGGCATTTGTCCAGGGGATAGCAAGTATACCGGTAGAAAATACACACAGTAGGTCTCTGTATTAATACATTGGCTCTTGTGGAGACCACTGAAGATGTATTTGATTATAGCCTCTTCCCTAAACCAAGGAAATATTTTCCAAATTAGAATCCAAAAAAAAAAAAAATTGAAGTTGTGAATTAACGAAATGATGAGTTGCCACCATGCAGTTCTGGGATTAAAACCGACAAACCTATATTTTTTGTACATATTTAAAACATCCATTAATAACCCAGGAGAAAATGAATGAGCACTGTTTAAAACTAATCATCTCAATTGAAAATAACAAAGAGTAAAAATGAGTAAAAGGGGTTTAATGATAAAAATAAAGGAAAGCCTGAAGAAAAATCTCAGTATAAATGTGAATTGTGGAGGTCAACTAATTTGGATAAATTATTTCTTTCAATTTATTAAAAGCCCAATTGATTCTCCCAATCACAAGAAACATACTTAGAAGTTTCTAAACATTATTACATGTGCAAACACACAGCGACCCTTTAAGAAGCAACTTTCTCTTTCTTTAGAGAGATACTGTCCAGAGTGGCCTCAAAATCTGTGCCAGTCCTTGAAGTTAACAATTCACAAAAAAGAAATTGACAGTAAGTGTTTAGAAACGTTCATAGCAAATGGAGAAACGTTATGTCTGTGGAATCTAATAGTAAAAAAAAAAAAAAGTTGCCTTGCATTTTGCAGGTCTTTTTTATTTCATTGCAATTGAAAATAGAAAAAAAATGCTGATCCTTCAACTAAGATAGTTTGAGAAGCACAATTCTAGGACATAAAACAATTGGTTGATCTAGGGAAATAATGGTTTGTGGAAAAGGGATAAGCTTGGTGTTTTACTTCTAATAATCTTTAGGGAAAAAAGCATCAGATGAAGGTCCCTGAGACTTGGGATTTAATGTGGCACAGTAGATTCTTTGTTCATGATATTCTGTTACCCCTTCCCACTGGGTCTATCCCCATCAGGAAAAGGAGGAACTTCCCAGAAGATTGAGGCAAAAGCCATGGAGAACAATGGACTGGGAACATACTTCTAGGGAGGAGTTAATCAAGTAACATCCCCATTTCCAATTGGCCCTTGCAGGAATCACCTACTGGGATTTCAGAATCACTGAGGACTGGTGACTGCTCTAAATCATCCATCCTTCACTTTTCCAAATTGGAGTTTCTATTGCCTTTGTCAGGTTCTTGTTCCACCACCGTATATTAAGAGCATTGGTGGAAGATAACTTCGTTAATTTTTAACTGGCTGATTGATTCATAGGGTTAATTCATAGGTTTTGGATCAAGAGGAGCCACATCCAGACATGATAGATTATCAGAAGATCCTAGACTTTGAGCCTGACTGGTATTTTGATGAGTCTCCCTTGGGGAAGGAGTAAATACATTTCATGGGAAGTGGATGTGGCTCAAGCAGTTGGGCACCCACCTACCACATGGGTGGTCCTGGGTTTGGTTCCTGGTGCCTCTTAAAGAAGACGAGCAAGACAGCGAGCTGACATGATGGGCTGCCATGGCGAGCTGACGCAACAAGATGATGCAACAGATGACACAAGGAGATGATGCAATGAAGAGACACAACGAGGAAACACAATGAGAGACAGAATAAGCAGGGAGCAGAGGTTGTTCAAGTGGGCACTTCCCTCCCACATGGTAGGTCCTGGGTTCGGTTCCCTGTGTCTCCTAAAAAGAAGACAAGCACACAATGAATGGACACAGAGAACAGACAGTGAGCACAAACAATGGGGACAGGGGGAGAGAAATAAATAAAATAAATGTAAAAAAAAAAAAAAACTACAAATTTTATTTTAAAAATATATTTCATATATAGAATGGAAAATAAGCAAATATTTTGACAAGAGGGAGAAACTATGGTAAGTCATTTTATTTATTCAAACTCTCCATCCCTAGCAGACCCTTCCCTGACTGTACCTCCCACCCACTGGCCTCAGGCCCTGTAACTTGCTTGGGCCTTGGGCCAGTTCTTTCCCAGCAGAACCTTTAAGAGCTATCACATAGTTTCACACAGTTCTTTTCCTTCTGCCATGAGAGTGTGTTCCAGATAAGGAACAGTCCTTTAGCCTAAATCCCATTGTGAAAAGGACAAAGAAGAGAGGAATATCTGACCTGCTGCCAATATGCAAAATGAATGAGAACTAAACCTTGGATGTAAGTCACTGAAATTTGGGGATTGCTGCCATAGCATAACTAAATTATGCTGATGCACTAAACCATAGGAATAAAAGTCTAACTCCTACTGTTGTTGTTTTTGTTGCTGTTGTTGCTTGTATAATACATTTATGCAGGACAGAAAATGAAGGTAGCTTCTAAATAGGAAAATATTCTGAAACATTTTAACTAATTCGGTGATGAAGGAAAAGAGAAGACAATGTAAGGTGACTGTGTGACAGGCTGTTGCACAGGCAATAAGTGAGACCACTGAAGGGGAAAGTCTCATCCATTTATCAGTCTGTTCAGGGAAGACATTGGGCTTGGTGTTGGGGGGTTTAGAGATGAGGAAGAGGTGGCCGCTTCCTGCAGGGTGTCATCCTTGGGGAATCAGACATGACTATAAATAAATTGCAGCATGGGAAGTAACAAAAAGAGTGACCAGCAAAGTGTCAGGAGCACAGAAAAGAAAAAGATAATAAATTGCATGGGACTGGGGACGAGAGTGGTAAAATTTGACTGAATGAGCTGAATTCTAAGTGGATCTGGAAAGATAAGTGTGAGTTTGGCCCTTAGGCAAAAGGATGTGTTTGGGGTTGCCAGGGAAAGGGCAAATATGTGGAGAAATGAACAAGAGGGTTGGCCGGGAAGGGAATTCCAGGAAGGAAGAAAATGTAACAGCACCTATGTGTTTACGGGTTAGTAATGTACTAAAGTACCCAAAATCCTGCTTAGCTTTATATATACATATACTATAAATGTATGTGTGTATATATATATATATATATATATTTTTTTTTTTTTTAATTAGAGAAGTTGAGAACTTACAAAACAATCATGCAAATGTGCAGAATTCCCATACAACACCCCTCCACCAACACCCCACATTGTTGTGGAATATTTGTTACAGATTATGAGAAAAATCATCAGACTATTACCACTAACTATGGTCTATAGCATACATTTTGTATATTTTTTCCATATCCCCTCCCCAATTTTAACACAGTACTTTTTTGACATTGAAGCAAAAATATGACAATATTGCTGTTAACTATAGACCATGGGTTACATTAATTGTGTTTTTCCCATGCATCTCCATAGTCTTACCACCTTGTAATAGTGATGTACCCTTATTCTAGTTCATAGAAGAACATTCTTTTATTTGTGCTACTAACAACAATTCTCATCCACCTCTGGGTTCACTATGTTATTCAGTCCCTAGATTATTCTCCAGCTGCCTTTCAGTTGATGCTTACCCCTTTCCCTGGCTTAGCTTTCATATTCCCAAGTAGGTGTGAGTGGGTCATCCAAAAATATCATGCTGCCCACAGTCAGGTTCACAACACCTGGCCGGGTCAGCGTGCCATCTTCTCCCTCAGCCAGAGCAACCTGGCTGCCTTCTACCCCCTGGTGAGTGGGAAGGAGTAGGGGTGCAGAAAAAACTCAAGGCCTTTTCACATGGAACTGTGACCCTTCCCTATTTTCTCCAAGAAATATAATAATCCCATAACAACCACTGCTCCTTGGATTTGAAAAATCTGTTACTTACAGTTTGATATTATTGATGATTCCAAAAAGAAACACTGATTATGTTTGTAAACTGGTCTGTTCCTCTGGGCTAGTGATATGCTTAGATTGTATTGAATTCAGAGGTTTCACTTTTTACTTGATTAAATAATGATTAAGGGTTTGATTGGGCCACGTCATAAGACGTCGAGCCCACGCCCCCATGGTGGGTGGGGACTCACAGAGAAAATGACAGGGCAGAGGAGACAGTTGGAGTTTTAATGTTAGATCTTGGGGAAGTAAATACACAGAGAAGCAAATACGTGAGGCAGGGGAGAAGGCCAAAGCCCAGGGAAGAGAGACGAGAGTTCGCTTGATAGTCAACAGCTGGCCTTGTGGAGAGAGCAGAGCAGCTGAGCCCAGAGAGAAATGAGGCCCTGGAGAGAGATGAGACTTATCCTAGTCTACAGCTGAGATTAGAAGAAGCTGGGACCACGAAGCCTTAAGAAGAAGAGGAAGGCTGGACCCTTGTAGACGTCGGCAGCCATCTTGCTCCAATATGTGGCAACAGAGTTTGGTGAGGGAAGTAATTTATACTTTATGGCCTGGTAACTGTAAGCTTCTACCCCAAATAAATTCCCTTTATAAAAGCCAACAGCCCTTTGGCTGAATAATACACTTACATCTTTGGTTGGTAATCAATAAATAAAAATGTATTTTTTTTTCAAAGACTTCAATGGGAAAAATAGGAATTGTAAAAATTAAATTACGGGGGCGGATGTGGCTCAAATGGTTGGGCATCCGTCTCCCATATGGAGGGACCTGGGTTCAATCTCTGGGACCTCCCAGTAAAAATAAAATAAATTAAGTAACAAAAATTAAAAAAAAAAAATTAACTTAACTTGGCCACCCCATCAAACACATACACGTTTCCAGCCCAGAAATTATGTATGTGCTATAAATAATGAGCCTCCTTCAGCATACTGCTAGCCAGGCTCCCAGAAGAAAGTAACTCAGAGCAAGTGCTAGCATGGAGCAGATGCAGGGAGGTTCTGGGAGCAACTCACCTGGTGCTTGATGCAGTAGAAAGTGAAATGGGAGAAGAGATGCACTGAATCATCTTAAACTGATTATGCTGGGCAATTAATTATAATAATATGCATCACCCCTACATAACCCTCATAGAGTCATAGAATAGAGTGAAGGTCAGAAACATGCTGAAGCAATTATCACAGACTCCACAATATCAATTGTGATATCCTAGAAAAAAAACATAGGGAAGCATCTTCAGGATCTTGTGTGAGGCAATCGTTTCTTAGACTTTACACCAGAAGCACAAGCAACAAAAGAAAAAATAGATAAACGGGACCTCACCAAAATGAAAAACTTTTGTACATCAAAGGAACTCACCATGAAAGTAAAAAGATGACTTTCAGAATGGGAGAAAATATTTGGAAACCACATATCTGATAAAGGTTTAATATCGAAGGTATAGAAAGAAATCTTACAACTCAATAATGAAAAGAAAACCCAATTTAAAAATTGGCAAAAGACTTTGTATTAGTCAGGCAAAGGGGTACTGATGCAAAATACCAGAAATCTGTTGGTTTTTATAAAGGGTATTTATTTGGGGTAGAAACTTACAGTTACCAGGCCATAAAGCATAAGATACTTCCCTCACCAAAGTCTGTTACCATGTGTTGGAGCAAGATGGCTGCCGATGTCTGCCAAGAGTTCAGGCTTCCTGGGTTCCTCTCTTCCTGGGGCTTGTTTCTCTACGGGCTCAGCTGCCCTGCTGTCTCCACAAGGCCAGCTGTAGACTCTCAGGCGACTAGCTCTGTCTCTCTCCCCAGGGCTCGATTCTCTCTGGGTCCAGCTGCTCTGCTCCTCTATGTACTTACTTCCCCGGGCTCCAGCATTAAAAATTCCAACTAACTCTTCTGCCATGTCGTTTTCTCTGTGAGTCCCCACCCACCAAGGGGCCAGGGACTCAACGTCCTACTGAGGTGACCCAACCAAAGCCCTAATAATAATTTAATCATGCCCAGAAGAAAAAAACAGTTTACAAACATAATCCAATATTTCTCTTTGGAATTCATCAATAATATCAAACTCCTACAGACTTGAATAGACATTGCTCCAAAGATAAACAAATAGCCAATAAGCATATGAAAAGATGTTCAAAATCATTAGCCTTTGTGGAAATGCAAATCAAAACCACAAGGAGATACCATTTCACACCCACTAGAAAGACTATTACTCAAAAAAATGGAAAACAGCAAGTGTTAGAGAGGATGTGGAGAAATAGGAATACGTGTACATTGTTGGTGGGAAAGTAAAATGGTGGAGTTGCTGTGGAAAATAGTTGATGGTTCCTCAGAAAGTTGAAAATAGAAACCACACAATCTGGCAATCCCACTTCTAGGTATATCCCCCAAAGAATTGAAAGCAGGGTCTTGAACAGATATTTGCACACCAATGCTCATGGTGGCATTGTTCACAATTGTCAAAAGGTAGAAGCAGCCCAAGTGTCTACCAACCTATGAATGGGTGAACAAAATGAAGTATAGATATACAATTCAGCCATAAAAAGAAATGATATTCTGATACATGTGACAACATGGAGGAACTTGAATACATCATGTTGAATGAAATAATTCAGGCACAAAAGACAAATATTGTATGATGTCACTGGTAAGAAATAATTAGAATAAGCAAATTCATAGAGTCAGCAACTAGAATACAGGTTACCAGGAACCAGGGTAGGGGTAGGGAATGGAAATTAATGCTTAATTGGTACAGAGTTTCCGTTTGGGGTAATGGGAAAGTTTTGGTTGGTGGTGATTGTAGCACAAGATTGTGAATGTAATTAACAGAATTAATGTGATTAAAAGGGAAAATTTTAGATTGTATATACATTACTAGAATAAACATTTTAAAACTCCATAATGTAAGCTATGGACTATATTCCATATAATAGTATAGTTACAATAATATTGTTTCATCAAACAGTATGTGTGAGTGAGGATATAGGAACTCTACATTTCCTTATGATTTTTCTGTAAATCTACAACCGCTCTAATAAAAAAATAAAAATATAATTTTAAAGGAAACATGCATCTATCTCTACCATGTAAGTAGGAATTCCAAGAGCACAAGGACATGTCATTTTTGTCTGTGATTTTTCAGTCCGTAGTTCTGTGCCTGGTACAGAGTGAGGCCTCCAACATGTTTACTTGATGCTCATGACATGAACACAAGAGAAGCATTTAGCACTGACTCCTGATTTCAAGGGTTTTACCATTTAAAGCAGTTGGTGGACCATCAAAGATTATTAATCATTACATTTAAATTGGGTAGTAGGGCTAGAGCACACAAATAACCTTGGTTGATTCCTGCCTAACTAATCATCCCTATGGCGGGTGTTTAAAATGAAAGACCCGTGGAGATCAGATTGATCAAGGAAGATTAACCATAGTAAGACTCGAGCTGTGCCTTGGAGGATGTGGATAGTGAAGGAGAAAGGAAAGGGCTGCTCTGGCCGGAAATGACGTGAACAAGCACAGGATGGAAGGAAAGGAAGCAGTCTGCTTTGGGAACAGGCAGGAGACCACGCTTGGCTGGCAGGAAGGTTATATGTATTGAAGAGGGGTGAGAGGCAAGCCCAAGAGGCAGAGTAGAGGCCAGGCAAGGAAGGGTCTGGAATATCAGGCAGGGAGTAAAACAGGCCACTGCCACTATTGGAGCTTTTTAAGCAAAGCACCAGAAGTATTCTTCTCCTTAGCACCCCATGTGCAATTCCCATCTCTTGGTGGTGCTGGTGGCTGAGCTGGCTGGAGAAGCCTGGTGGCCTTCTACAGGAGAACCAGGCAACATGGCGTCCTGCAGAACTGGATGTAACCAGTATGTTCAACTCCCATAAGCATCAACACCACTTTATTTGTGTCTCCCATCGTGATTTCAATCCCTCTCACAGGGGTAACCCTTCTCCTGACCCCTGGTTGAAAACAAGGCCATGACTCAGTTCTCCTTTCCATGCTAGCTAATAGAATGTCCGACAGACACTCTCGAGCGGCAGGTGCTGCTTCAACCCAGTAAATAAAAAGGTTTTAATCCAACATCCTAATCCATGGTTCGAGCTCCATTCAACAATAGGGCTTCCCCACATGCCGCTGCCCCCTCCCCGCCCAGGGTAGTAAGGAACTCCGATGCAGAAAGGGCCCCTTCTCTTTCTCCCTCTGCCATTCTCTGTGCCCTTGATGACATCTCTTCTGAGCCCCTCTGAAGGTAACTTCCACGAGGTAGGTGGTATATTCTGTCTCTTAGTCCCTGCTAAGCTGCTTCTCTCTCTCTTAGTCCCTGGTTTTCTGGCTGCCCACCTGGCTCTGTGGGAACCCAGCACTCTTCCAGAGAGTCCTCATGAGCAGGACCCAAATCTCCAAGTAGGAGCTCTCTTCCACAGGGCCCACACCAAGACCAGGGAAACATTTATGCTCCTTTGCCCCAACACTATTGGACACAGCCAACTGTTGTTCACGCCCGCTGTCTCACCAATTGAGTTTTTTAGGCAGGAGTCACACTGTGGTTGGGGAACGTATATCAGGCTCTCCTTGGGTGGGCGGATAGGGGAATCAGTCAAAGTCTCTCTCACCATACAATATACCTATAAGAGGGAAGTATCCTCTACCCAGCTTTCATCTCAGGGACTCACAAAACACAAGCAACTTTCTCCAATTAAATCTTCCCAGTTAACAAGAAACTAACCCATATTCCTTTGTCTTATGATCCTGATATCCAAGTGGAAATTGGGACGCTACTATATAATGGAGGTAAAGAAGAGTTTGCCAGGAACACAGGAGATCCTCTAGGGCATCTGTTAGCACTACCATGCCCTAGGAGTAAAGTCAATGGAAAAACTGTAGGAACCCAGTCCAGGCACGACTACTATTGGTCCAGAACTTTCAGGAAAGAAGCTTTGTATCACCCCACCAGGCAAAGAACCATGGCCAGCTGAGGTGCTTGCTGAGAGTAATAGGAATATGGGTAGTGGAAGATCATGATAAATACTATTTTCAACCACGTGACCAGTTGCAGAAACAAGGACTGTAATTGTTATCAGTATTTCTTCCTTATTTTATTATGAATATGTTTGTTTTCTTCCCTCTCTTATCCCCTTAGCATATAATGTAAGTTGTATTAACCTTATGCTATAGTATTTTAAGTTAGAGGACATCAAGAATAAGAGTGAATATCACCCAAGGACTTGCACCCTCTTCTGGAGAAAGGGTTAACACATTTTCAACTGTACACAGAACAGTTGTATTATGTCAGGCAAAACAATGCCAGGTCGTTGTCTTTATTGGTGATTAAGCATAGTTTAAAACACAGAGAAGCTACACAGAGGCTCCTGCGGCCCCAGGAAGAAAGATGAGCCTGATAGTTTACAGCTGACCTTGTGAAGAGAGCAGAGCAGCTGAGCCCAGAAAGAAATGAGCCCCAGAGGAAGAGAGACGAGTCCTATGCCAGCCTACAGCTGAGATTGGAAGAAGCTGGGACCATGGAGCCTTAAGAGGAAAGAGGAAGACTGAACCATTGCAAATATCACCTGCCATCTTGCTTCAACATGTGGCAACAGACTTTGGGTGAGGAAGTACCTCTTATGGTACCTTGAATTGGACTCTTTATGGTCTTGTAACTGTAAGCTTTTACCCCAAATAAATATCCTTTATAAAAGCAATATATATATGGTTTAAGGATATATGTATGGGTTGCCAAGGGTTGGGTGGACTGTGATGGTTACATTTGCATGTCAATTTGGCTAAGTTATGGTATCCAGTTGTTTGGTCAAGTAAGCACTGGCCTGATTGTTATGGGGAGGGTATTTCATACATGGATTTGCATCTATAATCAGTTGATTGCACCTACAACTGATTGCATCCACAATCAACAAAGGAGATTGCCTCAGCAAGAATGGGAGTCTCAGGAAGCAGATGTGGCTCAAGCGATTGGGCTCCCAACTACCACATAGGAGGTCCTGGGTTCGGTTCCTGGTGCCTCCTGGAGAAGGCGAGCTGGCGCTATGGGCAGGCACGGCAAGCTGATGCAGCAAGATGATGTAACAAAGAGACACAAAGAGGAAAGACAATAAGAGGCACAATAAACCTGGGAACTGAGGTGGCTCAAGTGATTGAGCACCTCTCTCCCACATGGGAGGTCCCAGGTTCCGTTCCTGGTGCCTCCTAAAGAGAAGACAAGCAGACACAGAGAGCACACAGCAAATGGACACAGAGAGCGGACAGTGACACAAACAACGGGGGCAGGGGGGAGGGAGGAATAAATA
This sequence comes from Tolypeutes matacus, assembly GCA_026826555.1. NCBI lineage: Eukaryota > Metazoa > Chordata > Mammalia > Cingulata > Chlamyphoridae > Tolypeutes > Tolypeutes matacus. The sequence goes on from JAKSZT010054281.1 coordinate 6,823,432, forward strand.
AATACAATAAATCTTTAAAGAAAAGAAAAGGGAGCCTCCTCATCCAATCAGTTGGAGGTCTTAAAAGCAAGAACTGAGGATTTCAAAAGTCAGATAGAAGAATTTCTGCCTTTTCTTCTACAGCCAGTTTCTCCTGGGGAAGTCATCTTCACCTTCAGCAATTTCTAGCTGCAGCCTGCCCTATAGAGTTTGGGCACACCAGATTTCAGAATCACCTTTATTGGAGCTCCCAGCTTGCAGCCTGTCCTACAAGATTGGGATTTGCCAATCCCCAAGGTCATGTAAACCAACTCCTATAATAAATTTCTTTGTGTTGGTTCTCTCGGTTCTGTTTCTCTGGAGAACCTTGACTAATACAGATTTTGGTACCGAGAGTTGAGTAAGGGAATCAAGAACCATGAAACTGCTCTCAGGCATCTTCTTTGAAAGTTTCCTCTTCCAGAGTATGGTATCTATCGTCTTTAATTTGCCTCCCTCCCACATACACACACAGGCAAAGCTGCTGGCACCTTGGAAGCTCTGTTTCACATGACGAGTGGTTTCACAGGTCACAGATTTGTATGAAGTTATGTTCAAGGGATAGCACAGGGCATTGCAGAGCAGGTGCAGTGGCCACCCGAGTTAATGTGGGGTGGTAACTGTAGCCCACATCCTCAGGAGACACTTGCGGAATTCTTTTAAAGGCCAGGAACCCAACGGGATGGTGTGGGAGTAGGGGCACTGGTGGAAAGAAGCCAAGTGAGCATTAGAACTGAAAGAAGCCCAAGGGGCCAAATAGTCTTTTCACAGATTATAAGACTGACCAGCCCAAGATTGCACAGGTAGTGATGGTTAGTGCTACTAGAACCTATATCTTTGATCTAGGGTTAATCCCAGGACTCTAAAATAACAAATAAAATAAAAAGAGGGTTTCCCTCCTCTTTTCTCTGCTCCCTTGACTCTTACACCTTTCCTTTTTTTTTTTTTTTTTTAAGATTTTATTTACTTATTCATTTATCCCCCCCTTGCTGCTTGTGCTCGCTGGGTCAGCTAACCACGCCGTGCGGGCGGGCTTGCCCTCACCAGGAGGCCCTGGGAACCGAACCCGGGGCATCCCATATGGTAAACGGGAGCCCTACTGATTGAGCCACAGCCGCTTCCCCACCTTTCCCCTTTTCATGCACATATATTTACTCTCACACAACCTCAGCTAACTCACCTCTTGGAGTTTACATCACCCAATTTGTGGAGATATTTACCCAAACTTTAATACAGTTTTGGATTTCTCAGTTTTGATAGGACATTCAGGGGTACAACATCAGTCAGTATTTTACAAATGCATAAATTATTACATGCTCCCAGTAACAAACTGTAATGGGAATAAAATAAAAAATTCTTCTTTTTTTCTTATTAAGATAGTAACAGCTTGAGAAGCAGAAGCAAGCTGCTGCATTGGGCCTTAAGTTACTCGCCAAATGCCATGTCCATTCAATGGACAGCCCTCGGAAGTCCATGGATCCCATATGTGTGAGCTCCTGACCTTGCCCTCTACCTCCACAGACTTTTTTCCTATCCCTTGTTAGAGACCTTTCATTTGAGCAAAGTCTCACATAAATGAAGGGGGAGAGAAAGAAGGGAACTGTGACATTTCTGTCATTTAATTTTTTTTTTTTTTACCAGGAGGTCCCCGGGGATTGAACCCAGGTCCCTCAATATGGGAGACAGACGTCCAACCATTTGAGCCACATCTGCACCCCTGTCATTTAAATTTATAAGCTTATTTCCCCCATGGTGCTAGTTATCAAAAGGATTACCTTCCCAGAAGGAAAAGTGCTCTTCCGGTAAAGTTGAAGGTTATCTTCCATGTTCAGGAAGAGTGTTCTCTATCTGTGCTGAAGAGACAGAGCAAAAACCAGATCAGTTTTTACTGAGGACAATCTTTCTAAAATATGAAACACAAAAGCACTATTAAGGGAAGTGGATGTGGCTCAAGCAATTGAGCTCCTGCCTACTACGTGAGAGGTCCCAGTTCAGTTCCCAGTGTCTCCTAAAGAAGACGAACTGATGTAAGGGGCTGACGCCACGAGCTGACACAACAAGATGATGCAACAAAGAGACATAAGGAGGAAAACACATTGAAAGACACAACAAAGCAGGGAGCAGAGGTGGCTCAAGTGAGTAGGCCCCTTCCCTCCTACATGGGAGGTCCCGGGTTTGGTTCTGGTGCCTCCAAAAAGAAGATAGGCACACAACGAACAGACACAGCAAGCACAAACAATGAGGGGGAGGGGAATAAATAAATAATAAATCTTTTTTTAAACATGCAATTAAATGCTGAAATGAAAAACAGTTTTTTTAAAAACAAGCACTATTAAATCCACTCCAAGCACCCTAAATTAAAACCTGCCCTTCAACTACCTTTCTTTTTCACTGAAATTCCGGGTAACATGAGATCGAGTGGTAGGCTAAAAAAATAACAAGCTACCCTTACTCTAAAGAAATAACAGTTCATTGGTGTACAACTTTCCAGAAGATTTTCTCAAGTGGTCAGAATATCCAATTAGAAAAACCTCAATTATCTAATTGCTAGCTCTTCTTCTGTGCCACCAAGAAAATAGTTAACAATTATATGTTTTCCTTTTACGACAAAAAAAAAAAAAAGATTTCCTTGTCCAGGAGGGTAAGCACTTGGTTGATGGACTTTTAGAACAGAAAGAACCTCTTCTCCACCTTGGAGATGATTTTGAAATGAGCCACCCTCGAGGCTTTGCTTGGTCCCTTCCATGAACCACGGAATAAGCTCCTGGAGATTGGCTGTGGATGTGGAACAGAAGGAAATGAACTGGCTGAAACTGGGAGTCTATCCAGGACAGAAGGCTCCAGGAGTAATGAAGAGTATTAGAAGGCAGGAGACCTGGATTTCAGTTTCTACCACGGTCTTTAATTAATTGCATAACTTTGGGGAGTCACTTAGGTCCAAGGTCACATAGCTAAAAAGTGGAAGAAGAGGAATTTTAACCCAGGTGTATGTCTGACTCAGACATCGAAGGTTTTAACACTCTAATGCTGTGCCTCTGTTTAGATCCCGGTTAGCTAATTTGTAAAATGGAATTTGAAATCTCTAACTGGCTGGGAAGACAACAAGCTCAAGTTACTATCTTGAGACTCCTCTGGCTAAACCAACTGAGGTATTTTTCTCTATTTGGTTTGTGGTGATTTGGAGCTGTCTGTGCCCCCCAGATTCTTAAACTTAATCCCTTCCAGTGGGTGTGAACCCATTTTAAGTAGGACCTTTTGATGAGGCTACTTCAGTTAAGGTGTGGTCCACCTAGATCAGGATGGGTCTTAGTCCTTTATAAAAGGATGAAATTCAGAGAGAGAGAGGGAGCCACAGAGGAAGTAGCCAGAAGCTGAACATCAATGGAGCCTGGAAGAGAAGGGAGAGGCCAGGAGAGGCCGCCATGTGCATTGCCATGTGACAGAGGAGGCCAGGACCAAGGATCACCTGCAGCCAGCCCCAGAACTCCACAGTCTTTGAGAGAAAGGATTGTGTTGGTGAGCTTTGATTTGGACTTTTTCCTAACCTCAAAACCATGAGCCATAAAATTCCAATTGTTTAAACCGACCCGTTGCATGGAATTTGTTTGAGCAGCCCAGGAAACTCAAACAGGTTCAATAAAATGTGTGTGTTTTCTTTTGTTTTGTTTTCCTGTGTCTTGGAAAACTTTCGACATTACTGAAAGCCAGAAAGCCACTTTCTCGAAGTTACTTACTGGGAATCGAAACTTTCTCCGACCCTCTTTCCATCCCTTCCCATTACACTGTAAGTGTGTAGATCTCCTGTGAGCTGTGTTTCCAAAATTTCTCCTTTATAGCAGATGGGGGCGGGCAGGAATCAAAATATGCGTGGGGGGGTGTAGATGTGGCTCAAATGGTTGGGCATCCATCTCCCATATGGAGGGAACTGGGTTCGATCCCTGGGACCTCCCGATAAAAAATTTAAAAAATTAAAACTGAAAATTAAAAAAATTAAAATAAATAAAAATATATATGTGGATTTTAAGTTGTTGGTGTGCATGATGTTTTTAAGTAACTTGTGATGAAATTCCATAGGAGCAGGAATGTAAGAAGTAAAATTTTAGTCAGGGGTTCTCAACTCTGGTTACACATAGAATTGCTTGGGGAGTGTCTTTAAAAAGACTGAGGGAAGCGGATGCGGCTCAAGTGATTGGGCTCCCGTCTACCATATGGGAGGTCCAGGGTTCGACTCCCGGGGCCTCCTAGTGAAGGCAAGCTGGCCCATGCGGAGTGCTGGCCCATGCCAGAGTGTTGGCCTGAGTGGAGAGCTGGCACAGCAAGATGACGCAACAAAAAGAGATACAGAGGAGAGACAATAAGAGTTGCAGCAGACCAGGGAGCTGAGGTGGCGCAAGAGATTGAGTGCTTCTCTCCCACTCCTGAATACCTAAAGAGAAGACAAGCAGGCACAGAAGAACACATAGCGAATGGACACAGAGAGCAGACAGAGAGTGTAAAAGCAAGATTTATATAAAATAAATCTTTAAAAAATAAAAAGACTGACACCTGGGCCCCTAATCCCCAAAGATTCTAATTCATTTGGGTGCTGCCATTTTTTCTTCTTTTAACTATCCAAAGACTACCAGGGTTGAGAACAGTTTACCCACTCATGACACTGAATAGTTGCTAATTTAGCTGGGAAGGAGGCAAAAATCATTTAGTGGGACCACCATTTCAAAATCATTTTAACCACCTGTTATTTTATTCATTTATTTTTCTTAATCAGAGAAGTTGTAGGTTTACAGAAAAATCATGCTTAAAATACAGGATTCCCATACACCACCCACCACCACCACCTCCCATTGAGTGTGAAGCATTGGTTATAATTGGTGATAGCACATTTTATAATTGTACTATTAATTAAAATCCATGATTTAACTTAGGGTTCACTGTGTAGTGTAGTTGCATGGACTTTTATTTTTTATTCTGTTACCATATACACAATTTAACATTTCCCCTTTTAATCATATTCAGACATATATTTCAGTGCTGTTAATTATGTTCACAAAGTTGTGTTGCTATCACTTCCATTGCCAGAAACATTTCCTTCACTCCAAATAGGAACCCAGTACATTTTAAGCCTTAACTTCTCATTCTCTATTTCCAACTTGTCCCCTGGCAACCTGTTTTCTAGATTCTGACTCTATGAGCTTGCTTATTCTAGTTGTTTCACATCAGTGAGCTCATACAATATTTGTCCTTTTGTGTCTGGCTTATTTCACTCAACATGATGTCTTCAAGGTTCATCCATGTTGTCACATGTAGAAGAACTTCATTCCTTTTTAGGCTGAATAATATTCCATTGCATGTATCTACCACATTTTATTTATCCATTCATCTGTTGGCCATCTGGTATTTTTGCACAAAAACAAACCAAAACAAACCAAACAAATAACTACTTTCAAACAACATAATGTTTGGTTTACCCAAGGATGGTTTTGGTTTTTTTTTTCCCCACATAAGTTTTATCTTCAAAGAGGTTTTTAAAAAGTTACATCGAAAGTATAGGGGAGCCCCATATATCCCATCCTTCCCCCCCAATGGTATTTAAATAACGTGGCCTCAGAGGCTTGCTTCGGCATTGCCAGGCGTGCTTTAACTTCCCCTTGAATTCCTTAAAGTCCCTCATTGTCTAACAAATGTAACCCACAGTTGGCCTCACCGGGAAGGATGCTCCGAAGCATCTCAGAGCTCGATCCCCTTCTACCTCCCCATGTCCACTCCTCTCTCCATTGTCTCCAGTGCCTCCTTGAGCCTTTGGCAGCCCCCTTAATTCTCGCCCCTGCTCCCTCCCTGAGTCTCCCGGCGGCATTTCTTTCTCGGCACCCCCGGGGCCTGGACTTGCGCCCCGCCCCCGGGTTCCCCGCCCAGTCCCCGCCTAGCCCTGGAGCCCATGACCCAGTCCCCGCGCGCCCTAGGCCGAGACCCCGCGCTGGCTCTGCCTCTGCCCCGCAGCGCCCACCCGCGCCCTCTTCGCTTCTCTTGGCTTCCCCACGATCCACCCGCTCCTGGCGCAGCTGCTTGCGGGAGTGGGGTGCCTGGTGGGGGTCCCCCCATCCCGGGCTGTCCCGGCGTGACACTCACCGCAGGGTCCCGGCTCTGCGCCGCCAGCGCGTAGTCAAAACACCGCAGCGCTTGGTCCCGGCGCGCGCCCTAGCAACCCACGCGGGCGCTCCCCCGCTGCACCGCGGCCCCAGGACTGTTTCACAGCGCTCCTCGCAACGAGGATTTTGTTTTCATTTCAGCATTGTTCTAGTGCATCTGGCTGTCTCGAGTTGTGTTTTATTGCCCTCGTTTAGCAGCTTACCCAAAATCTCCACTCCTTTTAAACTACCTAGTTCATGTCAGAATGTATTGTTTCTTTTTCTTTAGCGTGTAATTTTCTAGCTCTTTTTAGATTTCAAAGAAATCTCCTTGAGGTTTGGAGTCTTGATCTCGTTTTCCAGCGTTATCTCCATTGCCTGAAAATTGGTAGGCACGCAGGAATACCCTATGGTTTTGCATTTTTTTAAAAACCGCGTGCACAATAGGTGATACTTAAAATTGTACTATAAATATATCCTAATAATACCTAATTAGGCTAAATCACTATGGAAACAGAAGTGGTTTTCTCTGCTAATTATCCAATATACGACATCATTCGTCCTTTAAGGTACTGGAACCTCCGTGGGATAAGGGGAAACATTCCTGATTCCTCATTAATCCAGAGGCTCCTGAATCGGTAGAAAGAACAAGTAGGTGGGATTCAGAGAAGCTGGTTGGAACCTTTGGCTGAACTTAACTAGATGTTTAACTTGAGCATCAGTTTCCTAACAGGGACGTGGCCCTCAATAAGCGACTGCTACATTATTAATTCAGAAGGATTTCATCTCTATTTTAGTAACACAGATATTCCCCATTAAGCAGTTACATGGCACAAAAAAGCAATCCGTAGGGTACATTCTTTTCAAAAATTGAAAAGGTGAGAGATGCAGCTATTCCAGTTACACAATATTAATTAAAACACTTTTTCCAGTCATTTTTTTCCCAATCATTTTAATTAAGAGTATTTAAGAATGTAATGGATTTCTTTCTTTCTTTTTTTTTTTTTTTTCTTGAATCTTTTTCATGAAAATGGGAAGGGCAGAACAATCAACTCTCCATGGATTTTTTTCTCACCATTCATACAAAAGGGTCTGGAGAGTTGTCCCTGTGTGTTCCAAGAGAACTTTTTCACTCAAACAGTAAAAACTGCTGCAAGCAAAATGCCAAAGGTTCATTTTCCCTACCCTGTGCCAGGCCAAGTTGGGTGCCCAGCAATATTTAAATGAATGGATGATGCCTCTGGGTGAGCTAGCTTTTCTGTCCTTTCACATTCCATATGGCTCAGCAAAGACTTTCTTGCTAAGTCAGCTATAGTAGGGAAACATAGCTGAAGTTCCGTCCTTTTGCTCTTCATCTTTCTACCCCAACCAAGACGTCAGCAGTTATCCTGGGGTGAGAGATGCCAGATATAGTTCCACTCCAACACCTACCTCGTCCACTTTGCTTTAAGAGCCCCCAGCTGGAGCAGACAGCTGTTCTAAGAGGGGGAAAGCAGTTAGGATCATAGTCTCTTCAATCAGACAGCCAAAGGTTCAATCTTGGCTCCCCCACTTACCAGCTGTGTGATGACAGGCAAGTTGCTGAACCTTTCTGGGCCTCAGTTTTCTCACCTGAAAAATAGTATCTACCTCAGTTGGGTGCCAAGATAACTAAATGAGTTAATATATGGACAACATTTGGGAATATTGTCCAGTAGATACTAAAAACTTTGTTAGCAATGATCCAAATGACATATCTGCTGAATAGAAACCTTTTCAAATCAGACATAGTAAACTATCAATTTATTTTTGATCGATCACCACATAAAAATGTATAAAAAATTCAACTTCACCACTGCTGAAAGAATTCTGAGGTGATATTTTGTTGCCTATCAAATTAGCACTTAAAAAGTGAGAGCACAGGAGGCTCCAAGATGGCGGAGAAGGGAAAGGCAGGCTGCACTCCTCCTCCAGAAACTGCGGGAAGTTTATATATATATATATATATTTTTTTTTTTTTTTAATTTTATTTTTTAGACATGTGAAATAAATATGAGGTTTGAAAATTTAAAGAAAAAAAAGTGAGAACACCAAGCATTGGTGAGGGTGGTGGGTTGACTCACAGACCCCCTCAAAAGACATGTTCTCTATCTTAATGGGTGTTCCCGTACATGTGAACCAGTTAATAAACAGGATCTTTGAAGATGGTATTTTTAGGTGTGGGCCAACTGAGTCACGGTGGGTCTTAATGCATATTATTGGAGTACTATATAAGCGGAAGAAATTCGGACACAGTGAGTCAAAGAAGGCCGGAAGTCAGAAGAAGATTTTTTAAATTCTTTTTGTTTTTTTTTTAAAGATTTATTTATGCCACCCCCCCATTGTTTTGCGCTCGCTGTCTGCTCTCTGTGTGTTCTTCTGTGTCTGCTTGTCTTCTCTTTAGGCGACAATGGAAACCAATCCTGGGACCTTCCAGAGTTGAGAGAGGCATTCAATCTCTTGTGCCACCTCAGCTCCCTGGTCTGCTGCATCTCTTATTGTCTCTCCTCTGTGTCTCTTTTTGTTGCGTCATCTTGCTGCACCAGCTGTCTGCGCAGACCAGCACTCCCCACGGGCCAGCACTCCTGCGTGGGCCAGCTCTCTGCTCGGGCCAGCTCGCTTTTCACCAGGAGGCCCCTGGAAGCGAATGCTGGACCTCCTATATGGTAGACAGGAGCTCAATTGCTTGAGCCACATCCGCTTCCCTAAAAATTCTTATCAAACTCAAGAAGAAGCAGGAAGTCTGCAGAAAGTGGACACAAGGAGAGAGAGATGGGCATGAGAAGGGAGGCAGAGAAGCAAGCTAAGAACCCCAAGGATTACGGCAAGCCAGCACTCCAGACCTCAGCGAGGCAGCCTCGCCTTGCCATTGCCTCAAGTATGGACATCCAGCCTCTAAAACCAATAAATACTTGTTGTTTAAGCCAATTCATTATGTGGCATTTGTCTTTGCAGCCTGGCAAACCAAGACAATAAGGGCACATTCTCATGCACAACTTTGGAGTGTACAATTTTTCTGAAGAAAGAGCCATCAAAAGCAATTGAAAATATTCATCCCCTTGGACTCTTCTTTCCTGAAGTTTATCCCCAGAAACATCAGAGGTGTATATAAATATATATAAGCATGGATGTTCTCTGAAATATTATTTACAATACATAAATATTGGTGGATATAGCTATTCACTGCATCGGTACAGTATTTATAATGCGTAAACCAAAGCAAAGCTAAAATGGGAAACCAGCTAAATATTCATTTAGAGAACTTGTTAGATAAAGTATGTTAAGGATGGAATACTATACAGCTAATAAAATCATGTTGTAGAAAAAAATATTTAATAATGTGGGGAAATTGTCATATTAATTTTTTAAACTCTTTTTATAGATGCATGGGTACTAAAAGAGCACTACACAAAGATGATTGAAGAAGTGATATCTAGATGGTAGGATAATGAATGATATGTATTTTCTAATTTTACCTCTGTCTTTTCCAAGCAGGAAAAAAAAAAACCTAGTTATTAAAAAGAGAAGAAGTCTGAAGCCCTACTTTAATATTTAGAATAAAGATCACTTCTAGTTAATAGCTCCTTCCTAAGTACTAGATAGCATGGAAAATTCCCCTGAATCATTTGCCCCCTGCTTCTGTCCTCATTTTCACCTCTTGTTTCCTTTTGTTTGGGTTCTACCATTATGTCAAACGCCTCAATCTCCTAAGGAATATCCATTTTTTTCTCTCAATCTTGTATTTTCATAAGTAGAATCCAAAGAGACAAAGTATATAAAAATGTATACTGTTGCTCAGTGTATTTGTCTAGGGAAACAGAACTGACAGGAGATATCTGTAAATAGTATGAGATTTTTATAAAATTGTCTCGCTCAACCATGGGGATGTGCAAGTCCAAATTCCGTAGGCCAGGCTGCAAGCCAGGGTCTCCGATGAAGGTCCTTGATGAGTACCCCAGGAGACCTGTCTGAAGTCGAGCTAGAAATTATCTCCCTGAATGCTGAAATCACTTCTTTTTAAGGCCTTCAGCTGATTGGATGAGACGTCACTCATTGCTGACAGCAACATCCTCAGTTGATTGTAGATGTAACCAGCCATCAATGCAATCAACTCACTGATGATTAAAGTCCCTGAAATGCCCTTGTATTACAATTAGCTCAGTGTTTCTTGATCAAACAACTGGGCACCATTACCTGGCCGAGTTGACACATTAACCTAACCATCACACTCAGCAAACAAATGTAGGTTATCATTGTGATCCGTGAGAATAATCCTGGCTGCCTGTATTTCTTGGCTTGTGGCCTCACCCTTCATCTTCAAAATCAGCATTGTAACATCTCTTTGATCCTGCAGCCGTTGTCACAGCTCTTTCTCTGACCATAGCTGGAAAAGGATCTATGATTTTAAGGACCCATGTGATGAGATTGGGTCCATCTGGACAATCCAGAATAATCTCCCCTTTCAAAGTCCTTCACTTAGTCACATCTGCAAAGTCCCTTTTGCCATGTAAGGTAACGTGTTCACATGTCCCAGGGATTAACACACGGACATTTTAGAGAAATCATTGTTCAGCCTACCCAACCATCTAAATGTATTACCTATTCAATAAAATAAAAGGCAATAATAAAACAAAAAACAAAAAGAATAATCTGCATTCCATTCATAAAATTGGTGCACTTTTATGAGGGGATTGGAATGCTAGTTACATGCTCAGTAACATGCATTTAATTTTCTTAATTACGTCTCTAGATAAAGATGATAACAAAAAGGGGTGGACAGGATTAGACAAAACTACAGGATTCCTCTTGAGAAAAACTGACCTTATTCTATTTTTTAGATTTAATTACACTTTAAAAAGTATCTTGGGGTAGCAGATGTGGCTCAAGCAGTTGAGTGCACACCTCCCATGTGGGAGGTCCCGGGTTCAGTCTCCAGTGCCTCCTAAAACAAAAACAAACAATGAGCAGACAATGAACAAAAACAAATGAGCTGGGGGGTGGGTGGATTAGGGAGGGCTGGTTCAAATCCCCAGGGCATGTAACTGTGAATCTTGACATTCCATGGGTTGGGAGAGGGGGGTATCACGGGCCCTGGGGGGCTGGGGAGAAGGGAACAGTCAAGATCTAATGGGTTGTTTGGTGGTCATGGGGAAGGTTTTTCATTACCTTACAGTAATGGACACAGGACATGGTAAATATCATCAAAATTATTAAACTGTATCATCTAAATTGTAAACTATACTGTAAATCACTGACAATGTTTAGTTGCTATATTTTG
>JAKSZT010054281.1:6835267-6871317 GCA_026826555.1 Tolypeutes matacus
CACAATCTTTATCTTATAACTGAAGAGGAAGGAAACAACTCGTAACTGTCCCCCACTTATATCCCCTTATCTTGTTTTGCAACCCTGAAGTCTGATACTCCTGTACGTAGTCCTCAATGTTTATTAACATAAATCAACCCAGAACTAACCAAGCCAGTTCTAATCAAAATTAGCTTTCCTGACATGCAGTAGCCTAAGTCTCAAATATCAGGTGAACTAAGCATGGCATCAATCTGCACATGCTCAGGAATTAAACTATCTCTAACCCATCACTTTCTGGTAATGCAGAATATGAATCAGCATATTAGCATCTGCCAGTTCCCCACTATCGAACTGTTATCTTCCCCTCAGCAGTCACAATCCACCTCCCTTTTTGTCCAATCCCATAAAAACCCTAAGCACTTCCAACTCGGGAAGGTAGATCTGAGGACTGCCCTCCTGTCTTCCAAAGCTAAGCTTTGTTGAATAAACTATCTCTTCTCCAAATCCTGACGACACGTAATTGGCTCTCTGGTGCACATCAGGCAGGGACTCATGTTTGAGCTACGACAATCTCAAATGTCCTTAAGCTACCACTGAAAAAGAATTCAATCTAGCTGATAAACAAGCGGTTGTGTTGGCTACACTTCTTTCCTTATTTGAGGGGCTTTGGCAGGCGTAAGCCATGGACCCCTTCAAAACAATAAGCTGGGGCTGAGCGCTGGGCCACAATCCCCAAAACCTCAGGATAAAACACAGATCCCAAAGTTTCAGTCTCCATTTACCGAAATTAGGCAACTCAGGACCTCTTTAAGTGGCTGAGTGTTGAGGGCGTGTTGTATAGAATTCCAGGTCAGAAAATTCTAAGGTTTACATGGCAGCTCTGCCACTTATTACCTATGTAAAGTTGGACAATAATTTTTCAGACTTCAGGCTTTCCTCCCTAAAAATACTTACCTCATACTCAATGGCTTTACAAGGACATACAAGTCCCTTTTAGGTCTCACCTCCACCTCTATCCCTCTCTGCCATCCCCTAGTGCTCGTCCCCTGTCCCATTCAGCACCAGCCACACTGACTTCCTTGTTCTTTAATTAGGCCATTTAACAGATCTCTGTGCCTGAGTCACTAGTGCCCCACATTCTTGATTGGTCAGCTTCCACCTGGCCTTCTGTATTAGTCACGGTTCTCCACAGAATCAGGACCAACAGGATGTAAATGTATATGTATATGTATGTATAAAGAGATTTATTTTAAGGAATTGGCTTATGCAATTGTAGGGGCAAGTCTGAATTCTGTAGGGCACAATTTCCTACAGGTTGGAAATTACAATCAAAAGGATGTTGAAGTCCTTAGTCCGAGTTTCTTAGCGGAAACTGGCAGATTGGAAATTCCGGTAAGAATTGATATTCAGGTCTTGAGTCTGAATTTTTTCTTCTCCTGGGAATTTTCAAGTTCTTTGTTTTTAAGGTCTCCAACTAGTTGGAGGGGACCCACCCACATTTATGGAGGTTAATCTTCTTCCCTTATCCCATCTACAAATACCAAGTATCTTCATAGCAACATTTAGGCCAGTGTTTGACCAAACAACTGGCCACTAGAGCCTAGCCAAGTTGACACACGAAATTAATCATCATACGTTCTTAAAATCTTTGCTCAGGTATCACCTGCTCAGTAATGCCCACCGAGACTACTTAATTTAATACTGCAATCTGCCACCACCACCCCAACTGAGCTTGATCTACTAACTTGATCCACTTTTTCTTTTGCCCATTGCACTTATTACCTCCTAATCCATTATTTTTGTCTCCCACCCCTAGAATATAAACTCCAAGAGGACATATGGGGCTGTCAGAATAGTGCCTGCCACATATAAGGCCGTTGATGAATGAATGGCGATGGTTGTTACATGGTAAAATGCTTCTGTGGCGCCCAGCTCTCCATGATTCCGCTTTCCCTTCTATTCGTTTTCCATCTCATAACTCCTTTTTGCTCAAATTAAAGCAGAATTAGCCAAAGAAACCTAAAATTAAATGTTGCTATCTCTACTTCTCTTTTTAAATGCTGTTATGGATGGTGGAAACCAAGGATGGAAGTCATTTGACCTTAATTAATAACTGGGCTAAGTCTTAGGTTGGCTACATGCAGTTCTTGCCCAAACAACCCTTGAAGAGTCCCTTCAAAATGCTGAAAAACTCTGTGCTATCACACTTTGCAGTCTGTGGAAGCTGCCCAGACACAAGCTGCAGATTAACCGTAGCAGAAGCCATGAAATAGGAATTCAAGTGCTAATTACCAGCAGGATTTGATATTTAAAATACCGTCATCCTTGTATTTAATAGTGCTGGGTTACGGGTGTGATTGTGGTTGAAAGGGAACGTTTAGGGGTGTGCATGTCGCTAGGAGAAAAGCTAGCAGATAAAACGTGGCACTGTATGACATAGTAAATCCTGTTGCGGATGATGACTGTGGTTAATAGTAAAATATAAGGATGTTCTTCCATGAATTAGGACAAATGTCAGTCCTATAACCATAATAAGGTGGTATATGGGGAAAAAATACAACTAATGCAAACTAGGGACTATAGCTAACAATAATATTGTAATAGTCTTTTCATCAGTTGTAACATAGGTACCACACCAATGTTAAGTGCCAACAATGGGGGAGGCAGATGTGGCTCAAGTGGTTGGGCATCCGTCTGCTATATGGAGAGACCCGGGTTCGATCCCCGGGACCTCCTGGTAAAGTAAAAAAATAGAAGGCGAACCACCGGCCGCCGAACCACGCAGCAAGATGATGACGCAGCAAGATGATGACGCAGCAAGGGAGAGCCAAGACGCCGGAAATCAGGAACTGAGGTGGCGCAGGTGGTAGGACGCCTCTCTCCCACATGGGAGGTCCCTAGGATCAAATCCCAGTAAAGACTGGAGGAGAAGGATGAGAAGAGAGGGCAAGAAACAGACACAGAAGATCACCCAGCAAATGGACACAGACAGCAAGTGGGGGGATGGGGGGAGATAAATAATGTAAATAAATAAATCTTAAAAAAAAAAAAATAGGAGGTATAAGGGGGATGGGATTTGTCTTTTTGGAGCAATGAGATTGTTCTCAAATTGATTGTGGTGATGAATGCACAGCTCTGTGACCTCACTGAGAGCCACTGATAGTACACTTTGAATGGATTGTCTGGTGTGTGAATAGAACCGTTCTGTGTTGTTTTTTTTTCAAATGCTCTCATCCTTCACAGCACCAGTATTCCCTCATTTATATCGAGATCCTGTTAGCAAAGATAACAGCAACTAGTTTGCCTATTTCTGGTTGCTACTGGAGCTCCCAATGAAGTGAATTTTTTTAAAAAGATTTATTTATTTATCCCCATCCCTTGTTCTGCATTTGCTGTCTGCTCTCTGTGTGTTCCTCCGTGTCTGCTTGTCTTCTCTTTAGTGGGCACCGGGAACCGATCCTGGGACCTTGCAGAGTGGGAGAGAGGCGCTCAATCCCTTGAGCCACCTCAGCTCCCTGGTCTGGTGCATCTCCTGTTGTCTCTCCTCTGTGTCTCTTTTTGTTGCGTCATCTTGCTGCCCCAGCTCTCTGTGTGGGCCAGCACTCCGCTCGGGCCAGCTCACCGCGCAGGCCAGCTTTCCTTTCACCAGGAGGCCCTAGGAATCGAACCCTGGACCTCCTATATGGTAGACAGGAGCCCAATAGCTTGAACCACACATCCATTTCCCTGAAGTGAACTTTAAGCTGCCAGCTTTCTTGCTGTTATGTTGAAAAATCATAGGGTCATGATCCTCTGATCCTATTTGGTTATTTAATGCTGTAGGCAAAGATGAATATAAAAGATAATAGAAGAGTAAACAAATTAAGGCTGACAAGTATAAACTGGAATGCTAGAGTCTAATGGTGATGGCGAAACCCAGGCCATTTAAAACTCTAAGAGACAAAAGGGACAGTTTGAACGAGTGTGTAGAAAACCCAGGCAATTACCGGAAAACCTGCTTTGTCCTGACGGTGACTTTGCTTCGTCATCCTGCTTATCTATATAGTTCTCTACAACAAGAAAGGGAACTGCAAAGTCCCCCTTTATGGGAATCATATTAATCCTTTCTGATTAGTGAATTAAATGAGATGCATTGTTCCTTTAATTAAAAAAAAAAAAAAAAGCTTGCAATCTATCCCCCCATTCATTAATTATTTTATTCAAGAAGTATTTGTATGCATTTACAATGGGCAAGGAAGCATCTCAGGACCTGTAAAGATAAATTACAATTCCTCAGCTCCTGCCCTAAAACAGGAGAGAAAAGACAAGTATAAAAATAGCTACACCGGGAAGCGGCTGTGGCTCAATCAGTAGGGCTCCCATTTACCATATGGGAGGCCCCGGGTTCGGTTCCCGGGGCCTCCTGGTGAAGGCAAGCCCGCCCGCACGGCATGGTTAGCTGACCCAGCGAGCACAAGCAGCAAGGAGGGGATAAATGAATAAATAAATAAAATCTTAAAAAAAATAGCTACACCGATAAAAATTTGCACAGCGATGTTCACAGCAGACATTACTCACAAATGCTAAAAGATGGAAACAACGTAAGTAAGTGCCCATCAACCCATGAATGGGTAAACAATTGTTTATACATATGCTGGAATACTATTAAGCTGCGTGAAGAAATGAAGTCAGGATGCATATGACAACATGGAAGAACCTGGACAACATTATGTTGAGTGAAATAAACCAGACACAAAAGGATGAATATTGATATGAACTAAATACAGTGAGCAAACTTATGGGGTTAAACTATAGAGTGTAGGTTAGTAGGAGACAGAATGTGGGTTGAGAAGGGGGAGATGATGCTGAATGTTTGTAGAATGTTTAATAAGGTCAATTGTAATTATGTGGAAATGGATGGAGTTGATGGTAGCACATTATATAATGAGTATAACACTGCTGATTTATAAATGTGATTGTTGCAGAAAAGGATTGTCTAGGGAGGTTAATGTTAATTGAAAGGCAACTAGAGGATAATTTAGGGACTGTATAATATAGTGATGTTGGTGGTAGATGAGTATTGTAGTTAATATAAATACAAGAATGTTCCTCTATTACAACACGTTAAGAATATGGTGATACATGGGGAAAATACAACTAATGTAACTTACAGACTTACTAAGAAGAGTTAACGGTAATACTGTAATATTTTTGTAGCAAGGGCAAAGAAGGTACTATATCAATGCTAAAGTTGAATGGGAAGCAGCTGTGGCTCAATCAGTAGGGCTCCCGTTTACCATATGGCAGGCCCCGGGTTCGGTTCCCGGGGCCTCCTGGTGAAGGCAAGCCCGCCCGCACGGCGTGGTTAGCTGACCCAGAGAGCACAAGCAGCAAGGGGGGGATAAATGAATAAATAAATAAAATCTTAAAAAAATAAAAATGCTAAAGGTGAAAAAAAGAATATAGGGTTTAGTTTTATGAGATATGAATATGATCAAGCTTTTCTTTTCTTCATTTTCTTCATTAACAAGGAGACCCTGGTCATGTCATTTAACCAATCTGTGCTCATTTATTCATCTCTCTGAACACTGGAGAAACAAATGAGTTTGTTTTTAGGATCAAATAAGATAAATGTGCCTGGACAGAAATTTCTTTTCTAAAAGTAATACTTCCATAATTTGTTAAGCTGCCTTTTGTCTGTTATTTTATTTTTTGAAGTTTAAAAACAAAACAAACAAACAAAACCAGCTACAACTCAGCTCAGAATGTGGTCCATGTCAGAAGAGAGATGGAAACAAAGTGGTTCAGAGACAGAAAATAAACCTGGGGTTTGGGGGCTGGCTCTAAGAAAGAGGTGACATTTGAGTTTTAAAGATGGCAATGTTTTTTTTGTTAAGGAGGTACCAGGGATTGAACCTGCGACTCAACCGCTGAGCTACATCCTACTCCCCAAAAGAATGACAATGATTTTGACAGGCAGAAACCACTGGCAGGGTGCTGGGGAAGGGAGGCGGGAATGTGTTAGAAAAAGCACAAATAGGGAAGACCTTGGTTGCGTGCAGAGTCTGACCTTTGCTGGAGATCCCTGAGAAGCAGGGGTGTGGCTCATTGAGGGCCTTAGGGGTCAGTACTAACCTGGGCTGCTGACTGCCTCTGGGGATTTTTAGCCAGGTATGTGGTGTAGGGCAGGCACTTAGTACACACTCCCTGGTTATCACCTTTTCTTCAAAATCTCCAAAAACTATCAACATTCAAAAATGTTATGTGAATGAAAAAGGCCAAACAGAGACTTCAAATCTTTTTTTAATAACTTTATTTCAAATTCAAAAAATTAAAAAACAGAAAAAAGCAGCTCAATGAGTTATGGAAACATTAGTCCCCAAAAGCTCTGTCCAGTCACTTTTTTTTTTGAGGTACTGGAGCCAGGGATTGAACCTGGGACCTCGTATGTGGGAAGCTGATGCTCAACCACTGAGCTACATTGGCTCCCCTGTCCAGTTTTTTTTTTTTTTTTTTTTTATCCCCCCTTGCTCCTTGTGTTCACTGTGTCCATTTGCTGTGCATTTTTCCGTGTCTGCTTGTCTCCCTTTGTTGGGTCATCTTGGTGCACCAACTTACCACACCGCACTGCTAGCCTGCCTTTACCAGGAGGCCCCGGAAATCGAACCCAGGGCCTCCACTTGGTAAACGGAAGCCCAATCAACTGAGCCACAGCCGCCTCCCTGTCCAGTCACTTTTATCTCATCTAATTTTAATTGAGGGAAAGAAAAAGAAGAGTCCCTAATCAATTTTTCTACTCTTCCAAAACAATGTAACAAGAGCTAATCTGAACAATTTCTTACTTAGAAGTAAATATCAATTTAAATTTAAACCACATCAATGTATGTATTAGTCAGGGATCTGTAGGGAAACATAACTGACAGGAGATATATATGTAAATATTATGAGTGTTTTAATAGGAATTGGCTCACAAGACTGTGGGGATGGGCAAGTCTAAATTCCACAGGACAGACCGAAAGCTGGGAATTCCAGGGATGGTTTTTGATGAATTCCCCAGGAGAAGCTGGCTGGCTCAAGGAGAGATGGCAATTTGCCCTTCTGGCCTCCGAAATCATCACTTCTCCTTTTTAAAGCCTTCAACTGATTGGATTCTCTCCTTGTTGAAGGCAGTCTCCTCAGTTGAGTGTAGATATAATCAGCCATAGATACAATCAACGTACTGATTTTTTTTTTTTTAAGATTTATTCATTTATTTATTTATCCCTCCCCACCATTGTCCATTCACTCTGTGTTCTCTGTGTCTGCTTATCTTCTCTTTAGGCGGCACTGGGAATCGATCCTGGGACCTCCTGGAGAGGGAGAGAGGTGTTCAATCTCTTGTGCCACTTCAGCTCCCTGGTCGGCTGCATCTTTTATCGTCTCTCCTCTGTGTCTCTTTTTCTTGCACCATCTTACTGTGCCAGCTCTTTGTGCGGGCCAGCTCTCCATGCGGGCCAGCTCTCTGGGCAGGCTAGCTTGCCTTCACCAGGAGGCCCCAGGAATCGAACACTGGACTTCCTATATGGTAGATGGGAGCCCAATTGCTTGAGCCACATCCACTTCCCAACATACTGATGATTTAAATCCATGAAATACCCTTACAGTAACATTCAAGCCAGTGCTTGCTTGACCAAACAACTGGGCACCATCACCTAGCCAATCGGACACATGAATGCAACTTTTGGTTTTTAAATCTGAACTGATATTTAAACCCAAGTATGTAATAAATGAAGTACTTCTATTTAAATCTTATTTCTTTGTTCTCCTGAAGAAACCTAGAAAAGGTACGGCAATAGAAAAGTAATCTTTTCTACCAAGATTACAAGGAGCGTGGGTAGCTTTCCCTTTTCCTTTTATCCTAATCCAATTTTCACTTTTTAAATTTTACTGTTATATAGTCTTCAATTTTTATGTCATTAGGGATGTGGTATTTCCACTTATGGCAAATTATAAAACAAGACTTGTGTTTGACTGTAAGCTTTTACAAGACACTAAATTGTTTGAGAATGGACAAAACAAATGAGTAATGCTTTGCAGGCAAATCAATTGATATACAAATAAAATGGGCTTTCTGAAAAGTCCAAGGGAGCTTGTGAAGTTTTTTGTTTGTTTGTTTTTTTACTTAATTTCTCATATGCATGTTTTAATTCGTGGTTTTAAGCCTGAGAACATAGGACTGTAACTTACCCAAAGTTCATATCTGGTTATTTTTGTTATTTGACCAAGAAACAGAAGGAATTCTGAAATAATAACAATCATTTTCTCACTTTGGATTTATTATGCACCTGGTGTCTTAGTTCGCACAAGGCTGCTAATGCAACTTACCAGAAATGGGTTCAGCTTTTATAACAAGAATTTTATTTGTGGGTAAAAGCTTACAGTTTCAAGGCCATGAAACGTCCAAATCAAGTCACCATCATACATACCTTCTCATCAAAGCTACTGATAATCCTGGCTTCCTGCCACGTGGCCATGAGGCATACAGCAGGGCTCTTCTCCTCAGCCTTGAGCTGCTCCTTGTGCCCAGACCCTCGGAGGCCTCTTTCCGTACCTCTGTGCCCTTCTGATTCCAGACTCTGGGACCTCTCTCAGCCTCTCGGGACTTCTCTGCCTTTCTGTAGCCGCAGGTGAGCCTGGAGTCCTCTCTCTCACATAGCTGGGTCAAAATGGCAGAGCTCCATTTTCCTGTGTCTCTTCCTCTATGTCTCCATTTATAAAAGGTCCAACAGGAGGGCGGAGACCCAGCTCTGTGTCAGGCCTCACTGACGTAGTCCAGTCAAAAGGACCCCCCACCCACAGGAATGGATTAATTAAAAACCATAATCGTTTTCTTTTGGGGATTCATGAAAGAACTTCAGAGGGTCACTCTGGGGAATCCCTTACTTATTCTGAAGTGAAATGAAAGAGGAAGTAAAAGGCCCTTGGAAAGTCTTACAAATGCAACTTTGCATTTCCAGCTCCATCCAGAAATGAGGGGCCTGTCAGGATGCTGCAAGTGGCTTGCCTGACAGCCACTTGGTGGTCTGCACGTGTCCTCACCCATGCGAGGAGCTAAACCTAGTCAGGTGGGGAGATGCAGAGGCAGGAGGGAGAAGAGAGCCACAGAGCAAATCACATCCCCGTAGCCTTCTGACCACGGGCATTCCACAGAAAAACTTGAAAACTCCACGGCAACTTGCTCCAACAGTCTGCTGTCCTGGCAGTTTGTTCTCAAAAGAACAATCAACAATTCCTTCCAGTGGCGACAACCACCAACCACTAGTTGCCCAAGTAACTGCAGGGGGCTGGGGGGCAACCCTGGGGCCCTCTTTGATGTCCGTTGGTAACTGCAAATGTTTTCTGGTGAGTAAATAGGCAAGTCTTTCTTCTACCATACTAGATGTAAAAAATTTTTCATTTTAAAAACTATTTATTTATCCAGCAAAACTGTCCTTCAGATATGAAGGTGAGTATAAAATACTCACAAACAAACAGAAACTAAGAGAGTTTGTAAAAAAAGAACCCACCTTTGCAGGAAATATTAAAGGAAGCCTTAGAACCGGAAAGAAAAAGACAGGAGAGAGGCTTGGAGAAAAGTATAGAAGATGGGAAGCGGCTGTGGCTCAATCAGTAGGGCTCCCGTTTACCATATGGGAAGCCCCGGGTTCGGTTCCCGGGGCCTCCTGGTGAAGGCAAGCCCACCCGCACGGCGTGGTTAGCTGACCCAGCGAGCACAAGCAGCAAGGGGGGGATAAATGAATAAATAAATAAAATCTTTAAAAAAAAAAAAAAAAAGTATAGAAGAAAGAATA
Organism: Tolypeutes matacus; assembly: GCA_026826555.1. Taxonomy (NCBI): domain Eukaryota; kingdom Metazoa; phylum Chordata; class Mammalia; order Cingulata; family Chlamyphoridae; genus Tolypeutes; species Tolypeutes matacus. The sequence continues at coordinate 6,845,059 of JAKSZT010054281.1, forward strand.
GCAGAAAGAATAACCAAAAGAGTAAAAAGAGAAACAAAAACAAGATGACATATGAAAACCAAAGAATAAAATGGAGGAAGTAAATAGTGCATTTACAGTAATATCATTGAATGTGAATGGATTAAACTCCCCAACGAAAAGATACAGGCTGATAAAGTGGATAAAAAACTATTTATTAAAGTATATCAGGGGGCGGATGTGGCTCAAATGGTTGGGCATCCGTCTGCCATATGGAGGGACCTGGGTTCGATCCCCGGGACCTCCCGGTAAAATAAAAAAAAATATATATAGAAGGCGCATGGGCTGCCAGGCTCTGTGTGCCGGTGAGCCGCCAGGCCCCGGGAGCCATGCAGCAAGATGATGATGTAACAGGGGAGAGACGCAGGGGGGAGACAAGACGAGATGCTCTGAAAACCAGGAACCGGGGTGGTGCAGGTGGCAGAAAACCTCTCTCCTACATCGGAGGTATCCAGGATTGAATCCTGGTGAAGACTGGAAGAGGAGGAGGATGAGAAGAGATGGCAGGAAGCAGAAACAAGGAATTGCCCAGAGAATGGACACAAAACAGCAAATGGGGAAGGGGTGGGTTAAAATGGATAAAGTAAATAAGTAAATCTTAAAAAAAAATAAAAAATAAAAAAATAAAGTATATCACTCATACATGAATATACATAAAAAATAAGTATACAATAAAAGTTGTGAACTTATACAAAACAAACATGCATAACACAGAACATCATACATGGCTCCCATACAGCACCCCACCACAAATACTTGCATTGTTGTGAAAGTTTGCAACAAATTATGAAAAAGATCCACAAAAATATTATTACTAACTATAGTCCATATCTTACATTTGGTGTGTTTCCCCCAACCCACCCTATTATTTTTTTTTTGTTCATAAACATACAATTTATCTAAAGTGTACAATCAATGGCATTTAATATAATCACCGAGTTGTGCATTCATCACCTCAATCAATATTAGAGCATTTTCATTATTCCAAAAGAAAACAACAACAAAAACCAAACCACTATCATACCCATATGTTAGCACTACTAATTACAAATCATATGATGTGTTTTCACCACTTCTATTCATTTCCAAACATTTAGATGCAAAACTATTAAATAAAATTTTTTTAAAACATAATTTCATTTGGTTTCTGTTTTCAAATTGCAAAACACATGGTATAGTATCAAACCAAGTAAAGATAATAATAAATCTAGCTGGACGAATAGACTCCAGATTAACCTTGGCTACACTTGTGAGGAGGAAATTGGGGGATGGGGTGATGGGGACTTAATTTTTTCTTTATGTACCTGGTATCCTTTAACTGGTCACAAAGCTCATGGATGATTTGGGTACTTAAAAAAAAAAAAAAAGATTTATTTATTTATTTATCCCCTCCCCTACCCCCCACGCCCCCACTTCCCTCCTATTTGTGCTCGCTGTCTGCTTTTTGTGTCTGTTCATTGTGTGCTCTCTGTGTCTGCTGGTCTTCTTTTAGGAGGCACTGGGAACTGAATGCAGGGCCTTCCATGTGGGAGGAAGAGCCAAATTGCTTGAGTCACACCTGCTCCCTGCTTGTTGTGTCTCTCATTGTGTCTCCTCGTTGCATCTCCTCATTGTGTCATCATGTTGCATCAGCTTGCTGCACCAGCCCATCATGCCAGCCTGTTGCTGTCTTGCTCATCTTCTCTAGGAGGCACGGGAAATCAAACCTGGGTGGGTACCCAACTGCTTGAACCACATCCACTCCCTGATTTGGGTACTTTTAAAATAATCTAATAAAGAAAGTTTTGAATGAAAAATGTTCTAATACCTGATGCCTGAAGTTCAGTTGTACATGGAAGAACTTTCTCTTTCCACTTATGGAGTGCCTGGTATTGTAGAAATTATGTGTGAGTGTGCAGGGGTGGGTGGGAGCAGTTAGCTTAAGGTACTGAGAAAATGAGAGAGCTTCTGGGTCCTTCCATTTCATTGCTATCCATTATACATGCATAGTTCATGGTGTAATGACATCAAAGAGCCAGTCTTCCGATTGTATCCAGTCTTCTGAATGTCAGTGTATCAGTGTAACTCCTGAAAACACCCTCTCTGCTACGTTGCTCTGGGAGGGCCATATATAACTTGTCCATGCTACTAAGCACTTGGAATTGTTTATCTTTTGATTTGCTGAACAATAAAGAATATCAACATGCTGTACCAGAGTCCAGTCAGTAATGTTCTGAAAACAAGAGCAGGCTCTGCTGCTCCGGCTAAAGGAACAAATCTTTCATTCTCCGCAGTCTCACGTGGGGATGTTAATGGCTCTTTTAAAGTTAAAGAAATGAGTGCATCACAGAACAGCTGAGGACTTGAAACACAGCCTGACTCTGCTGGTGTGGAAGGAGAGAGGGACCCCAGCACACTTCAATAAGCCCAATGAGCATGAAGCAGTCAGAACACACAGGGGCATTCTCACTTTAGCAAGCCTGGTGCATCCCCAGCAAACCATACAAGAGTCTTCTGTTCCCACATCTCCAGCCAATGTGGTCCAAATATATTTTGTATAATCAAATGCATGTTTTTGTTTGCTTGCTTTTAATTTTATTGTGGTAGTATATATATATTTATATATATAGCATTTAAAATTTGCCATTTTAACCATTTTTAAGTGTGCAGTTTAGTGTCATTAACTACTTTTACCATCCTCTATTACCAAGGTGTTTTTGTCACCCCAAACAAACTCTGCACCCATTAAGTAATACCTCCTCCTATCACCTGGTAACCTCTAGTCTACTTTCTGTCACTACGAATGTGCTTATTCTAGACATTTCATATAAATGAGGATCATACAATATTTGTCCTTTTATATCTGGCTTATTTCATTCAACATGATGTCAAGATTCATCCATGTCGTCACATATATCAGAATTTCCTTCCTTTTTATGGTTGAATAATCATCCACTGTATGTATACACCACATTTTGTTGACCTGTTCATCAGTTGATGGACACTTGGGTTCCTTCCCATCTTTTAGCAATTTTGAATATCGCCGTTGTAAACATTGGTGTGCAAATATCTGTTCGAGTCCCTGCTTTCAATTCTTTTGGGTATACACCTTGAAATGGAATTGCTGGGTGAGCAGTTTGAGGTTGTTTTATGAATCCCAAAAAGAAAAAGATTATGTTTGCAAACTGTTCCTCTGGGTGTGATACCCTTTGGTTGCATTAATTCAGTTGAAGGGACTTTGATTAGACTACTTGGTAAGATCGATTTAGGGCTTTGATTCAACCACATCAGTAAGGCATGACTCAAGTTGAGCCCCCACCCCCTTGCTGGGTCTGATATAAATGGACTCACACAGACACACAGGAAGAGAAAGCTGTGTCATTTTTTAATACTACCATGTGACAGAAAGAAGAAGGCTCGAACAGCTGAGCCCCCCGGGGAAAGATAAGCCATTTGCCTTAGCTTACAGTTTCAACTGGGAAGAAAGCAGAACAGGTGAGATTGATGTAGGAAGCCCTAAGTGGCAAGTCCTATGCCAGCTTACAGCTGAAAATGGGAAGAAAGTGGAACAGCTGAGCCACAGAGAGGAAATCTGGAGGGGAAGGAGAGAACAGGCAGAGATCGGCAGCCATCTTGCTTCACCATGTGGCAACACACCCGGATCAACAGTAGCTGACTTTGGTGAGAAAGCATCTCTGCTGATGCCTTGACTTGGCCTTGGAACTATAAGCTTTTAAAATAAATCCCCATTATAAAAGCCAACAGGTTTCTGCTACTTTGCATGGGCAGCACCTTGGCAGACAAATACAGTGGACCATATGCCAATTCTATGTTTAACTTCTTTGAAGACAAATACCAGTTTTGGCAATGAAAGGATGACATCGAGTTGAGTTTTAAGCCTTGGAGGATTTGGTTGGGCTTAGAGGATGAGGGAGAGATTCTTAGAACCCTGGCCAGGCATAGCGGAGAGAGGTCTAGGAGCGAGCCGTGGGTAAGGGACCCTTTGGCACTTTACAGGACCCACAGAACCCATTTCCTTCTTCCTGCCCCCCACCCTCCCTCCAGCACCAGCAATGGGCCAGAGAAGTGACAGTGCCCACAACAGTGGCGTGGCCAATCCTGCTCCTTCCATTCCCATCACTCCCCTCGTTGTGCAACTCCCCTGCCCCCATCTTTGCAAATGTTTCATGCCTCCCTTCCCCACCCCCTTGAAAAAAATTCCAATAACTGATTACAGAGCAAAGAAGCCACCTATAGTTACCTTGCAGGGCATACCCTTGGAAATACTTATCTGCATTCTAGGGCAAAAAGAATCGTCAAACCACTGACAATATGTACATGCACGCTACGTTCAGTGATGGGGCTAAGGATAAAAAACAAGACATCACGCTGATTCCAGATCCTTCCTCCCCCTAGCCTGGGCAGCTGAAAACAACGTCCTTTCTGTTCAGAAAGGGAAGGTCTCCGGTTTGTTAGGCAGCTCATCTTCACAGAATTCAAACGCTCTCCTTCCCTTCCTAACTCAGCTCACTTATTTCCCTAAGGAGGTCTGCTGATAATTCTTGAACAAAGGCAAGTGTAACTCAAAAACTACACATGGGGAAATGTTATTGACATAACTGCAATTCAATTTTAGTCTTGACACCTATTCTTACTTTCCCATGCTTCTGGCCTGATACATACCTTCACTTTGTGCTGCATTTATACTATTTTGAACACATTTTTCTGACATTCTGGTAAATATTTCCATTGGTTGTGGAAGAGCAGGTATAATTTCTTATAGGAGTTACTGGGTTCTTAGCACAGGTCCCTAGAAAAGCTGCTAATTACTTTCTAGTACATTTAAGACAGATTCTGTATTGAGCGTAGGGAGATTCCATCCATCTTCTCCTTAGCCTGGCTCTGTCCACATGATTCAGTCTGCCTGAGATTACTGGTTTTCATAATAAATATAAAATTATTTGAGATAATCTATTTTTAAATTTTCTTTAATTTACCCCTCCATTACTTTCCACCATTCTCCTCGCAGCCCACAAAAGTGGGCATTCATTGTGTCTAAATAAATGAACGAAACCAATTATTTGAAGTTCTTGTCTCTTGTGTGTCACGTGGGCGCATCTTTCATGTATGACACCCTCACAGATGAAAACTTCACACAGAGTCGCTATTGTGGTGGACATCTTTAGCTTGATTGTTTGGCTCTGCAGTGTGTGACAGTCAAGCAAGGCTCACACTCACAGGTCTGTGCCAAATGATTAGACATGATGATGATGACTGATGGTAGATATTACCTCACCATGTACCAGGCAGGGTCCTCAGCTCTTTGTACGCATTAACTCCTGGAGCCCTCAAGCAGCCTCGAGGCGGGAAAGTGAGGGTCAGACAGACAGAGGACCTGAGGGAAGCCATGCCCCAAGGATGAGGGTCCGAGAACCCAGGGACCTGAGAGGCCATGCCCCAAGGAGGAGGGTCCGAGAGCCCAGGATCTGAGAGGCCACACCCCAAAGAGGAGGGTCCGAGAGGCCTGAGAGGCCACGCCCACGTAGGTGGTGGGCCTGGGCTTGGGCCAGGGACTTAAGTCAAGGCAGTCCCTGGCACTGTCAGCCGCCCTCTGCATCCCATGTGAGAGGGGGCACGTAGACCCATGGCTCCTCCGTCCTGCTAATGACTTTTTTCTTTTTCTTTTTCTTTTTCTCAGATACTTGGTTTCATCCAAGTGTGTCTTTTAAGTATCTCTCTGGAATAAAGGTTTTCTTGTTTGTATCATTGTAACTATCTCCAACCACTCTGTTTTGTGATAACTTAATAAAACACAGATCATTTTCTGTAATAACCTGTAAAATAAATTTAATTAGAATGGTACCAGGCTCTCTACTCCTGAAATGACAAAGTGACAAGAAGTACAGCCTGGGAGGTTGCTGGGAGAAGATTTGCAGAGATGTTTTTTTGTTTTGTTTTGTTTTGTTTCCTTGTGCTTTAACATAAAATTTGGCATTCTAACCACTTTTAAATGTATACTTCAGTGGCATTAATTACTTTTACAGTGTTATGCAACAATCACCACCTTCCATTACTAAAACTTTTTCATCACCCTAAACAGAAACTCTGTACCCGTTAAGCAATAACCTCCCATTCCCTTCCCTCCAGGCCCTGGTAACCTTTAATCTACTTTCTGTCCCTATGAATCTGTTTATTCTAGATATATCATATAAGTGGAGTCATACAATATTTGTCCATCTGTGTCTGACCTATTTCACTTAGCATAATATTTTCAAGGTTGACCCATGTTGTTGTGCATGTCAGTATTTCATTCCCGTTTTACAGCTGAATAATATCCACTGTATGGATAAACCACATTTTGCTTCTCCATTCATCTGTTGATGGACACTTAAGTTGCTTCCACGGTTTGGCATGTATGAATAATGCTGCTATGAACATCAGTGCACAAATATCTGAGTGCCTGCTTTCAATTATTTGGGGTATATACCAAGGAGTGGAATTGCTGGGTCATATGGTAGTTCTCTATTTAATTTTTGGAGGAATTTATTTGTGGAGACAGTTTCCTTTACTATATCAAAAAGGGGAAACATTCTTTTTGGACTTTGGAGACACGCAATAGGGAAATATGGTGAACACACTTCATTCTGGCAATTTGTAAGACCCAGAAGGTACGGCTGAAGTGAAGGAATCTGTGACCACCGTGGACTGGTTAGAAGTTTTCATTGTCTTCATGCCTCAGTGGTTAAGGACACATCACATAGAATCACCCCTTTTCATTTATGTGCAAAATTGGCCAAAAAGTATCATCCAAATCCATAGTGAATATAAGATCTCCGAAACTAAGGCTTGTCCTCTTATTAATGCTATTAAAAGGTAGAAAAAAGACTGTGAGTAAACTGATCTATAGCACTTGTGGCACAGATTGCAGACAGAGAGACAAACCAAAACCCACAGCCTGGCATGGAAGAGGAAGAGAACACCTGGGGTTGATGGGTTCAAAGCCAAGAGAAGGAGAGTCCTCCTTCTGTTGAATTATGTGGTCATGAAAATCAAGTTCTCTTGTGCAGCAGTGAAGTCTTTGTTTCCCCACATATTTGTGTCTGTGTGTGTTGGAGGGCTGGTGGGGAGGGGTGTGTATCTGTTCTTTTGCTTACGGAAATAGAGGCAAAATTCTCCTAGCATTCAATCTGCGGTAGGTTGAATTATGCACTCCGTGATTGTTTGAAGTTTTTTTGTGAATACCAGAAAAGATCATATTCTTAAATGAATCTATTCTTGTGGGTGTGGGGCCCTTTGATTGCATTAAGTGATCTTTTGATTAGATCACTTGATTAGATGGCTTTAGGGCCTTTGATTTGGACTATGTCAGTGAGGTCTGACCCAAGGTGGGTCTCTGCCCTCTTGCTTGGGGCTTATATAAACTGAGAACTGGAAGCAGAAACACACAGAGATAGGAAGCTTCCATTTTGACCCTGCCATGTGAGAGAGAGGATTCAGGAATGGCAGAGAATCAGACACCATCTTGCTTTGCCATGTGGCAGGACTCCAGGATCTGCCAGGAGCCGAACTTTGGTGAGAAAGCATCTCTGATGGTGCCTCGGTGTGGACTTTCAATGACCTTGGGATTCTAAGCTTTTATAAATTCCCTTTATAAACGCCAACCCATTTCTGGTATATTGCATCGGCAACCCTTTGGCAGACTAAGACATACCCAGCAATCATGTTCTTAATCCATGTCCCTGTGTGTGTGAACCAATCATAAATAGGACCTTTTGAAGTTGTTATTTTCAGTTCAGGTGTGGCCAACACCAGATTACTGGAGCCCTTCTTAAAAGGAAGTCAGTGGAAACAAGAAGAGCAGAAAGGAGAAGGTACTGCCATGTGATGGGAAGCAAAGATAAAAGCCAAGCCAAGGGACCCCACCAATTGCTGGCACCTTCACCAGAATGCTACAGCCTTCGGGAGAAAGCAGCCTTGCCAAGATCTTGATTTTGGACCTCTTCGAGCCTTACAACCATGAGTCCATAAATTCCTGTTGTTCGGCCAAAACCAGTTTGTGGTACTTGTACAGCAGTTCAGGCAAACTAAGACACTATCTGATGAAGGAAATCACACACACATACACACAAAAGCCACGGTCATGTGAACAGTTACTGTTTCAATTGTTTGGCAAAATAGTATTGACCACAGGAAACAAAAATGTTGGTTAGTGCCTGCTCTGAACAACGCTGCTGGGTAGTTGCCTGACTTTTAGCCCCTTCTGTTCATAATTTAAAATGTAGTTCAGTTATACACCTTCTTTGATTCCTGATCTAGGTAATATGTGTGTGTATGTTGTTGTTTTGTTTTTTCCTTCTCTTCTTGGTCAGTCTTGCTAGGGATTGTTCAAATAACTAATCTTTAAAGAGAACCAACATTTAGTTTTGTTATTTTTCCAAATTTATTTCCTATTTTGTTGATTTCCACTGAGATATTTATTCATGACATTTTCTATCAATATTCCGCAGAACCTCAAGGTTCCCAATACTCACCGCAAGGAAGATTCCTGGAAGTGACGGTGCATTTGAGTCCAATCTGTTTTCTTTCTCTGTGGTCCCGACAACACTAATCTAGGGTATTTGCTAAGGTTTAAGAGCATGATTTGAACTCAGGTAGACGAGGGTATGACTCTCAGCTCTACAGCTGGATAGTTGTAAGGTATGGGTATAAATTGCTCTATTCCTCCAAGAGTAATTTCTTTATCTGTAAATAAAGAGATGGTTGCCAGAAGATTAAATTTTTGCCAAGGCATTTAGTATCATATCTTCCTCCCCCCACACACACACTTTTCCAATGAATTATTATTTTTCAGTTAATTCATGGTTGAGGATCCCAGGATGAGGGTCATCATGTACCCAGCTCCCCCTTCACCACCCTGAGAGAAGAATAGGGACAGGGGAGAAAACGAGTGAAGCCAGTTCTGATCTTCCCAGGAAATGCATCTTCTACCCTGCAGTTGTCTCCAGCTGACACCCAGGTATGGGGCAGAAGGACTTAAATACATGCTGGTACCACTTGCACATGGGGGTGTCACCTGTCCCACACAGTGGGTTAGCTTGAACAACAGGAATGTATTGCCTCACGGTTTAGAGGCTAGAAGTCCAACATCAAGGTATTGGCAGGTCTTGCTTTCTCCTGGAGTCAGTACCGTTCCAGAAATCCTCCGTTCCATAGGGATCTGTAGCAGTTTGATATTATTTATGAATTCCAAATTGGTATTTGATTATGTTTGTAAACTAGTCTGTTCCTCTGTGCATGCTACACTTTGATTGTATTAGATTCAGCTGAGATGACTTTGATTAAATTATGTGAAGACTCGGGCTTTGACTTGACCACATCATTAGGGTGACTCAGTATGGGTTCCCACCTTCTTTGTGGGCTGTGTAAACAGACACGCAGTCAAAGAGATGCACAGAAGTAGATACACAGAGAAGATACACAGAGGAAGAGACGGCTCCATAGACACGGCAGAGGCCCCAGGAAGAGAGATGAGCCATTCGCCTGAGAGCTTACAGCTGACCTTGAGGAGAGAACAGAGCAGCTGAGCCCGGAAAGAAAAGAGCCCCGGAAAGATGCCCCTATGCCAGCCTGCAGCTGAGATCGGAAGAAGCTGGGCCTTAAGAGGGAAGAGGAAGGCTGAACCCACACAGACGTTCCCTGCCATCTTGCTTCAACAGTTTGGTAAGGAAGTAACATTGAGTTCGACTCTTTAGGGCCTTCTGACTGTAAGCTTCTACCCCAAATAAATACCCTTTATAAAAGCCAACAGAGTTCTGGTACCTTGCATCAGCACCCCTTTAGCTGACTAATACAGGATCCATCTCTCTCTGTACCTGTTCCTCTGATTTCTGCTGACTTCTGGCTTCTTCTGACTTTTGGCTTCTTCTTCTGTGTCCAATTTCTTTTGCTTATAAGGACTTCAACCATATTGGATTAAGGCCCATCCTTATTCAGTTCAACTACACTTTAACTAATAATAACATTTTCAAAGGTCCTATTTACAAATGGGTTCACACTCACAGGAGCATGTTCTTTTGTGGGGTAAATGAGCTAACCCCCAACATCACGCCCATTAGCAGACATTGCCTTCTTGCAGTGGTGGAAGTCCAGAGAGTTCTGCCAGCAATTCCTGGTCTGCTTCCAGTTGAGGAAGTAGCTGTCAATAGAAGTCCTGTATTTCTTAATTTGGGTCTTGATGTCTTCTGCCATATTTGGTCTTCCTAAAGGTACCCCCTGAAGCTGCTCACAGCCCAATGTCACCTCCAGAACACACCCACTCCTCCATGTTGGGAACTACCAAGCGGTTGTCAAGAAAGTGGAACACCCAGGAGAAGCGATCTCCAGGACTTATATATGAGAATCCGGACAGACAGGCTCCAAGTAGCCAATGTCCTATCATAAAAGAGAACCCACTTTAGGTATTACAAACAGAGGGAATTTGATACAGCATATTGGTTTCAATAGTGTTGGAAAGGCTGGAGAAACAACAAGGCGGAAGAGCAGGAAGCCATCCTGATGGGATGAAGGAGCAAGAGGGAAAACAGTCATCCTGAGTTGCTCACTGTGGCCTCTGCCAGGACTGTGTACAATTACTGCTTAGAATCACCTGCCACTGCTGGAGCCAGGGACCACGGGTGCTGTCACACAGGCTGCTAGAGCACCTGCGAATCCCACTGGTGGTTTTTGCTGCCGGAACTGAAGCCCAGGATCCCATACTCACACACTGCTGCTGCTGCTGCTGGAGACAGCTCCAGGAACCGAAAAAAAAAAAAGAATCCTCCAGCCCTCCTACCTCTCATAACCTGTAATAACTCCCATTGGCAGATCCTAACCTGAAGCCAGCTGGCAATAGAGTCTGGGAAAAGCAATTTGCGTGCTTGCTGCCCCCAGAAAAATGGAAGGACGGAAGAGAGGGAAGGGAGCTGAGAGCCAACAAACCAAGAATTGGCACACGCTGGAAAGTGACAGAACAAAATACTTAGCAGTATATTTATATGCAGAGTTCAACTGTAAGTGCACCATTATTCCCACCCAATTTACTGCTGTTTATAGATTTAATGAGAGCTTCTTAAATTCCATAAGTCCTGAACAAGTAAATTAATCATATCAGACCTTCCTTCCTTCCTTCCTTCCTCCCTTCCTCCCTCCCTCCTTCCCTCCCTTCCTTCAACAAACACTTACCCCATCAGTAATCATCACACGTACATCACAATTCTGCTACTGCTCCAGTCTTTCTACTCTTGAAAACTTGTCACCTGATGATAATAAACAATAAAGCAAGTCCTATGGATAATAATATTAAACATACTGCTTTGGCTGCAGAATGGGAAGAGAGGATGTGAGGAAACAACATTCAGTACTATCAAAGGGGAAACATGCAAAATTTCCCAAGGTAACTTATAGATTGACTGAGGTCCCCCACAAAGCCATGTTCAATTTGTAACCTACAGTCCTGTGGGAGTAAACTCATTTGTAAATAGGATCTTTGAAGATACAATTAAGATAAGGCCAAACTGGATCAGGGTGGGCCTTCATCCAATATGACTGGAGCCCTTACAAGCAGAGGAAATTTGGGCACAGCAGTAGGCAGTGAGGAGGAGACAGGAGAAGACAGACGGCCATGTGACGAGGTAGAGGTTGAGTTATGGATCGTCAGCAAGCCACTGACAGACTTCAGAGAAAGCCTGGCTTGCCGACACCTTGATTTTGGAATTCTCACTTCCAAAACTGTGAGACAATAAATTCCCATTTAAGCCAACCAGTCTCTGGTGTTTGTTATAGCAGCCCAGGCAGATGAAGACAGAGACTACTTTATGTGTTCAGAATGTTTAAAGACTCCATTGGATGTGATGTAAAATGTGTCTTAAAATTAAGTCTCATCTGTTCAGAAATGAACTCACAGATCTATGGCCAATTGTTTGTTTTACAATGTCATGCAGGACAATTTCATAGTCCCCAAAATGCCCCATGTTAAACCAATTCTTCCCTTGCTCCCCCCATCCCCAGAACCTCTGGTGACCACTGTCCTCATATCAATGTTACAAATTCTTCCATTGGTAGAAGAATAATAATTTTACTTTAGTCCGTGGTTGCATTTCCCGCCCCCCCTCATGTTTATTCCTCAGTCTTGAGGATTTGGGGATGGTGATGCCCACTCTGCTTCCAAATGAGACGGGGCTTGTCTCTAACGTTTTCAGAGACATGAGGGGTTTATCTACAATGACTATCACACATAGATCTCCTTCATCTTTCATCTCATCTGTCCCAGGCCACTTAAGCACATGCCCGGCAAGATTATCTTCAGGAAAACCAGCTCTCTAAGATGCTCTGCCAAATGACTCAGTTCCCGTTTCGACTCAGCACACGTCCCCCTGTCATATGACTGTTTTCTGTGGCGTTTTTCTGTGAACATGATCTGCTCTTTCTGCCTGACAAGGCTCCGTTGTCTGTTCTCTCCCTGCCACGTGGCTCCAACTGCCTCTTCTCCAAAGAGACGCTCAGATCTGTCACCTGAAGGGGGTAATCTGTGGGAACGCTGCTGTTTTTCCCAGCCTATGCTTTCTGGTGTAAAGGCTTTTGCATATGCCATTGGCTTCACCCCTCACTACTCCCCTGTGTGAGGTAGGTCTAGCATTGTCCTTGCTTTACTAGTGAGGAAACCAGTAATCAGAGTGGCTAAGATACCAGCCCAATGTCACACATATTATAGGTGGCAATCGAGGGGGCAGACCCCACCCTTTCAACGCCCAGGTTTTCTGCCGTTGGACCAGGGGGCTGGCTGGATGTGCTTCCTCGTTTCCAGAACAATGTAACAGGCCTTGGACTTTTCCACCGCTCTATCATCCTACTTGAGAAGCCAGCGTGTGTGTCTGTCCAAGTGTGTCCGTGTGTGTGCGTGCGTGTGTTAGGAAAATTACAAATATAGAAAGAACAGGAAGAGAGCGACGTTCAATAAGACCCCAACCATGGTCTGCCTGGCTCCTCAGAGACACAACCAGAGGGCTCTCTCCATCTCTTCTTAATTGGTGGCAATGGGCAGACTGGCTAAAAACATTGATTTGGAGCATCAGTGGGGAAAGGAAATAACTGCTGAGTAAACTAGAACTAGCAAGTAGAAATGTGGCTTTATAAAAAAAAAAAAAGAAGCAGCAGTATAAGAAGAAGACTTTAAGGAACCAAGCAAGCAGCTAAGAAGTGGTAGAAGAAGAAAAAGGAGAGAAGGTGAGAGAAAGAAAAAGAAGAGATATAAGTAAAGATACTAAGAAAAGGGAAAGCAGAAAAGAATATTTATACCTACACTCTTACCATGGAAGAAAATAAAAAGCAAGACAAAACAGCATGGGCAGACTGGCTAAAAACAAATTGCTGGGTTGGGGGTAGGGGTAGAGGCAGAGAATAAACCAAAACTCTATCTTGGCCTCTGTACAGCATCTTCCACGGCCAAGCATCCATCTGCTTTAGATGTCAGCAGAGATTTCCGAACAGAAGCTAACACTTTTATGTTATAAACACAAAAGGCAAAATCAGAGGAGGAGGGCACAAAATCGTTCAAATCTTAGGTTACAGACCTGCTTGCACCTTTATGACCAATTGAAGCTCTTCACCTCCATGTCTTTGTATATAAAAATTAAAAGGCTGAACTAATTTTTTTCAAAGTCAATAGAAACTCCTTCCCTTTTCATATCTTAATGCTTCCCAAAGTTGTGTGCTTTGTGTATGTGTGTGTATGCACCTAAATAGTAGAAAGAACTGTGATATTATCTTGTTATCAGATTCCAGAAGTGGCCTTAAAAAGCATCTCAAATCATAGCTCAATCGCTGTCAGAAAGAACAATTCAAACCAAAATCACTGCTCCTCTATAACCCCTTTTACCAGGTCAACTCATCCAGCTGTTTATGGAACAGTGTCTTATCTTATTAGTTTTGTCTGTCAGGTCCCCTCATCCAGCAGAAACTGGGTAAATATTTGCTGAATGAATAAATGAATTATTCTGGGTCTGCTTAAAGTAAACTATTCAGAGATATTTGTTAGAGTTTGTTCAGAGAATTAGAAAACTGCATTGTGTTCACTGTCTGCAGTTGGCCTTTTAATACCTGGGTCCCTATGTCTGTGGCCTTCAGGGTAAGCCCCTACCCCTCTGATAACATGATGGGATGTTGATCTAGAATAGGAATGTTCTGCAGGTGCATACCTGGGATGTAATAGGAATTAGGACTATAGAGGAAGACAAAGGAAGACCTAGAGTGTTGATCAAGAAGGGAGAGGAGGGGAGCTGATGTGGCTCCCCTTTCCATATACAAGGTCCAGGGTTCAATCCCCGGCCCTGGTATCTAAAAAAAAAGCGGGAATTGGATGTGGCTCAAGCAATTGGGCTCCCATCTATCATATGGGAGGTCCAGGGTTCGATTCCCAGGGCCCCCTGTGAAAGGCAAGCTGGGCCACGCAGCAAGTTGGCCCACATGGAGTGCTGGCCCATGCAGGAGAGCTGGAGTGGCAAAAAAAAGGAGACACAGAGGAGAGACAACAAGAGACACAGCAGACCAGGGAGCTGAGGTGGCACAAGAGATTGAGCACCTCTCTCCCACCCCGGAAGGCCCAAGGATCGGTTTTTTGGTGCCACCTAAAGAGAAGCAGACACAGAAGAACACACAGACACCAGGCAGCGAGTGCAAAAAAGGAGAGGAGAAATAAATAAAATAAATCATTGGAAAAAAAAAAGAAGAAGAAGAAGGGAGAGAACTCTGCGAGGCAGGGGTCTCCCAGAAGTGGGACATCCAGTATTAATTACACTCTGCAGTCTATTCCCATGGCCATGCCAAGGCAATTGGCAAAGAAGGCTGATGTATAATAACTCCATGATTTTAGATGCCATGTTCCACCCTCCATGTCATGAATGGCACTTGACTGGGAAAGGGGGGAGAGTGGGTAATTACCTAGAAAAGCAGATTATGATAGTGACAGAATGCAGTTTGGGGTCTTATACCATAGAAAGGCAAAATTGGTCAAACCTGCCTTAAGTATGTTGAGCCCTGCCACGTAGTTCTTGAATTAGAGCAGTGGTTCCCCAACTTGGCTGCACATCAACCCTTTCTGGGCCCCTTCTCAGGTCTACTGAATTAGAATCTCTAAGTTTGGGGCCTGGATTATCTGTATTTTTAAATGTTGCCTGGTTTATCTCCAATTAGCCCACCCACCATGTATGACAGGCACTAGGAACTGATATCAGTGTGGCAGAGACCAGTGATTCTCAAAATGTGGTCCCAAGATCTTTGGGGGATCCCCAAAACTCTATTAGGGTCTTGGTTTTTATTTCAGATACATAAATGTCAATAGCTATAACCCACGTAAACAAAAGCTCCTTGACTTTCCTCAAGAATTTTTGGGTATAAAGGGATGAAATGAGATGAAAAAGTTTGAGAATTACTGATGCAGCCAATTTTGGGGGGTTTTAGGCCAATACTTGAATATTTATACTTATTATATACTTATTATACTACTGACCTTCATCAAAAGTTAATAGTGGCATGAAGAATATATCTGCATCTTTGGGAAACTGTCCACTTCAGTGCATATAATATTAATATATATGTACTACAAAATAATTTTCTCTAAGAACAAGTTTTTCACTCCTATTTTCTTGTTATTGCATATTGAGAGCATATAACTCACATTTTCAACTTTGCCTTTGCTACCAGGAAGCTCAGAGCTAAAAGTTTGTGTTCAGGACATAGACAGTAAAGTGGCTAAGTGTGAACTAAGGAAGTAAAACACAACGGTCATTATTTTTAAATTCCTCAGGGAAATAGAAGTGCAGCCCCCACCAAAGGTGTGAGTTGAATAGTTAAAAAGCCTCAGACTACTGCAGCCAGGGGGTTTTGATTGTTCCAGAAATGAATGCCAGAGATTAATGTCTTTTTTAATTATTCCAGACCTTTTAGAGGTAATAAGTGTTACAATTTACCTTGAGCTCCATAACATACTGGACACTGTTCTAAATGTTTCATGCATCACCTCCTTGTAATCCTGACAATAATCCTTTCTGTGTGAATGTCCCTGTCTGTGGTAGTTTGAGACTGTCTATACCTCCAGAAAATCATGATCTTAAAGCTGGTCTATTCCTGTGGGTGTGAACCTATTGTGGGTGGCACCTTTTGATTATTTTTTATTTTTTTATTTTTTAAAGATTTGTTTATTTATTTCTCCCCTGCCCCCTTGTTGTTTTTCCGCTCGCTGTCTTCTCTTTGTGTGTTCTTCTGTGTCTGCTTGTCTTCTCTTTAGGCAGCACTGGTAACCGATCCTGGGACCTTCCGGGGTGGAGAGAGGCACTTACTCTCTCTCTCACCACTCAGCTCCCTAGTCTGCCTCGTCTCCTATTTATCTCTCCTCTGTGTCTCTTTTTTTGTGCATCATCTTGCTGCGCCAGCTCTCCGCAGGGGCTAGCACTCAGCGCGGGTCAGCTCACCGTGCGGGCCAGCTCGCTTTTCACCAGGAGGCCCTGGGAATCGAACCCTGGACCTCCTATATGGTAGATGGGAGCCCAATCACTTGAGCCACATCCACTTCCCAAGAGCCTTTTGATTAGGTTACTTCAGTTAAGGCATGACCCAGGGTAGGTTTTAATCCTCTTATTAGTGTCCTATATAAACAGGATAAATATAGAGAAAAAAGCTAAAGAGAAAGCCCCAGAACCAAGAGGCTGAAAGCAACAAAACCCAGAGGAGAAGGGAGAGACCAGCAAACGCCACCATGTGCCTTGCCGTGTGACAGAGGAGTCTAGGATTGCAAGTAGCCGGTGTTTGGGGAGAAAGCATTGCCTTGATTTGGACATTTTCCTGGCCTCAGAACTGTAAGCTTGTAAGCGAATAAATCCAACCCATTTCTGGCCCATTGCATTTCAGCAGCCCAGCAGATGACAACACCATCATACCAAAGAGGAAGCAGAAGAGACACAGAGGTTTCATGGGAGAGAGCTGATAGATGACAGGTAAGTATCAGAACCCCTGCCTCCACGGCTTCAACCCACTTTCAACCACCGTGTGGTACCATCTCCCTGGAAAAACTATATAGTGCTCCATCTCCATGCTGGGCCATTGCACCACCATCTCCAGCCATGGGGTTCACAGTCTTATCAACTTAGATGCTGGACAAAAGCCATGTTGGTCTGAACCATGTTAAACTGGGTGCTCTACACGTTAGAAAAGCATTTGTGTGCATCGATGCTAATGTAAACATGTTCTTCACACTTATTATACATAGACTATTACTTTAAGACTGGCTTTGAATGATCTGCCACCCTTGGCTGAAATGACCACATTAAAAAGGCAGAAGTACAAAGTTACGATTTCAGAGTAAATTCAATATGACCAGATTCCACAGATCACAAACCCTACACTGAGTTGTAACGCTACGTGATTTCTCGGGAAACCACAAAACGAAATGTTCTTTTTTGCATCTATTTTTTTTTTTTTTCCCCAGAAGTAAAGCAGAGCAACATAAAAATCTCTCTTAAAGTGCTGGAGTATTTCCTCAATATATGAAATTAAGTCATATAAGCCCAATTTTTGGAATTTTACATGCACTCTGGTTTCCATAGTGATTTTCGATGCTCTCTTACCATAACACAGAGGGTTTACCCTCTGAGGAGGATGCTTTCTTCACCCAGTCATGGGAGAATTTGACAATAATATCATTACTTAGAAGAGAGCAAGTTTTCCAACCTTCTAACTTCCAAGGACACGCTTTTATTATTTTTTTCTCCATGGGCCTAAAGATTTGAAAGATAACCCATATTTATTAAATAATAACAACTTCCCCCTCCAATTTTTTAGTAATCTAATAGTCAAGCCATTATTCACGTTGATCCTTTTGCTTTTGATTGATAAGACTTACCAGTTTGAAATTATTTTCCAACACAGGAATAGTTCCTCGTCTGGAGTCCATGAGCTTTCTAAATATATGCAAATTTTGTTACTATATGGTACAAATTTTAAGAATATATTTGGAAGAGAGCTCTCATGGGGGCCTGTGATCCCACAAAAGGTTAAATATCATTGTCAGACAGCCTTATTATGATAATATTTGATTACCACTAGGCTCCTTAAAAATCCTGACGATTGCTAGTAGTAATAAAAACCAGTACATTTTTGCAAACCCCTGGAAATCCCAGAACCAAGTTGAGCACCAGAATAGAGACACCATCTCATAAGAACTTCAAATGCTTCAGAGATCTTGTCCCAACCAGTTTTCAATATTCCCAAGAAGAGACACAAGATCACTGAATTTCTCTTTTATTTAGACATTAAAAATTTGTCGCACACTTGGATTTTCTCCGAATGTCAGCAACTGCAATGAGAAGTTACCATGTGTCATGGGAAGAAACGGTTTTTGAATCGAAGGTCAGTACAGAAGGGTGATTTAAATGTCCCACACATCTGCTTTTAAAGAACAAGGCACAGAGAACTCTACTCACTAAATGCCAGTTAGGAAAAATGTGCTTTAATTTTGTATCATGGCCAGTGAAGAAAGATAGGTGGGGGTAAGGATCTTGGAGAAAAAGGAAGAGAGAGCAAAGAGAAACCAGACAAAGAAATAGTCAAGGGCAGAGGGACAGAAACTCAGACAAGGAAGTGACAGATCCACCCAGCACTAAAAACAGGGCGGGGGAAACACATAATGGTAAAAACAGAAAAAGGCTTCTTAAAGTCCGTTCTTTTTTGAGGTGATGGGGAAACTCTTTTACCAAGTTGTTTTTATCGTTAACTGGGGGTAGACACCTGGAGGGCTCAATCATTGGTACTTGCACTAAGTGTAAAATAAGACCACTTGTCTGGAAGCAAATCTCCGGCCCAACCTCAACCCCTCACCCCTACCCAAACTCACTCCCTCTCAACCTGCTCTCTCACCCCCCAAACAGGTCCTTTTCTGTAAGGACTGAGCTCTACAGGTTTCGTTTGGCTGTTAGGAGGGGTTCAAGAGTATTTGGGGAGACATATGTCTCCATTCCACCTCTAAGTATTGCTAATAATGCCTCTCTGGTGTTAATTAATATGTATATTCATTTTAGGTAGAAAGAAAAAACCCAAGACTCTGCACCCAAGTAGGGGTTAGAAAAGAGAAGCTTTTCAGTGGGTAGAGATTTTGCTTCTCTGCCCCCTGAATCAAGGAATTCATGTCTGTTTGTGCCTAACCCTTGAAGAAGAGTTGTTAAGAGCCCAGACCACCACAAGACACACTGACATTGGTTTTTACAAATATAAGGCTTCAATTTAAAATACAATTAGGACTTGGCACGTTAAAGTCTAACAAGAAAAACATTACACTTGTTATTCCATTTCACAAAAATAAGTCCAGAATTGAGGTAAAAATGACCCTTCTGTTATCTAGCCTTATGTGCTCACATTTTATTTCCTTGTCAACTTTCCAGTTAAATAGACACAGGTGCATGGAACAGGTATCTGTTAATCAGCCTACGTTTCCTAGTGGGCTTGGCTACTAAAAGGCAGAGGAGTTCGGCCATTTATTCAAATAATAAATAGAGATGTTCTTTTTTTTTTTTAAATCACTATATACACCTGTGCAAGGCCACCATGTCATTGATTTTCACACAGTGATTACAATACCAAGAACAAAGAAAGACTCACCTAACCACCACCTCACCCCGGGGCTTCCCCATTTTCGCCCTCATATACAACCGCCCGGAAATTCCACAGCTTTCTGCATTCCCCCCACCCCCCTCCATTCGGCTGCCCTTTCTTTTTGTGGTACAAAAGAGGTTTCGTGAGCACTTCAAACAAAGGCAATGGTTGAACAAACGCTGACCCAAAAGCCTTCACCCAGGGCTCCAGGAAGGGTGTGTGCGCCGCGCGCAACGAGGGGGCGCTACCTGCCAGGAGCAAAGCCAAGGCGAATCTCCTTGGTAGGACAACAGAGAATGTCACCAGAGTCTACTAGCTCCTGGTGATCACGCCCCTTTTGCTTCAGAGTTAGGAAACTGGATTAACTCGAATTTTGAAGTCTTCCAACACCCCCCAGCATTTTCTGATTTATGGGGGGGAGGGGGGATGCAGCACCACGTCCGAGTTCTGCAGCCACCCCCACCCCCAATTGGCCAGGCCCCGGGGCCATCACTTCTGCCCATCAGCCTTTGGACTAGGTTACTGCAATTAAGTAACCCAACCTTCCCACCAAAGGCGTCCGCTAACCAGGGAAGAGGTGCACGCGGGGCCCAGGGCGCAGGTTTGGCCCGGGGGCCGTGCCCGCGCTGCTCCTCCCATGCAGGTGTGAACAAATCCTGAGGATGGGGGGCCGGGGAGGCATGTTCACGGCTGCTGATCCCCCCACCCTCACCCCAGGAGCCACAAGGACACCAGTGGGCCCTCGAAGGATGGTGCAGAGAGCAGGGTGGAGAGGCTGGAGAGGCAGAAGATGGGGAAAGAGATGGGACGCGACTGCCCGGCTGGGAGCCTCGGGTTCAGGCGTGGTGGGTGGGCTTCGGGCGAGCACGGCCCCGGGGGCAGCCCCCGAGGGCCAGTGGGCTCACAGGGTGCCCAGGTGGGGCAGCGCCTCCAGCCGCTCAGCGCGGTCCCGCGAGGCGGCCGCCGTCTCCACGCCGCGCAGCCACTCGGTGCACTTGCGGACCAGGCCCTCGTCCACCCCCTCGGCCTCGTCCTCGTACTCCACGTCGTCGTACTTGTGCCGCTCGTTGAGCAGCGAGATCTTCAGCAGGGCTCGGAGGTCCCCGCCGCGTGCGCCGCCGCCAACTGGGGTTTGCAGGCCGCCGGGTAGGTGCGGGGGCTGCGGGGCGCGGCGGCCCAGGCCCGCGGCCGAGGGCCCGGCGGCCTTGGCCCGCGGGCAGGACGCGAAGGGGCGCTTGGGGTCCGCTGCGGGCGACGGGCAGGGCCGGCGGGGCCGCGCCAGCAGCTGCTTCTCCAGGTGGCGCCTCTGGATCACCAGGACGGCCTCCGGGGTGAGGCTCAGCGAGAAGCGCACGGCGTCCCCGGCCGCGGCCCCCGCCCCGGCCCCCACCGAAGCCCCGGGCGTCAGGCCGTCGCGGCCCACTCCCGCGGGCGCGCACGTGGCGGGGAGCAGTGGGCGCGCGGGGCCCTGCGTGGGGGGCCTGATGACCGTGGGGCCCGCGGGCCTCCGGGCCACTTGCCTCTTCACGGTGGCCGAGGGCCACGAGGTGGAGAGCAGCGCCTCGGGCTGCTCCGGCGGCCTTTTCTTCCTCTCGCCTGCGGCCGCGGGCGGCGAGGGGCCGCGGGGTGCGCAGACGGGCGCCGCCACCCTCCTCGGGGCGCCGAGCCTCCCGGGCACCTCGCGCGCGGCCGTGGCGCCCGCCGGGCTGGACCCACCCTGGGCCTGGGGCGGCGGCTGCTGCGGGATCGGCGGGAACGGCATGGTGCGGAGAGCAGGCCGATTTCCAGTCCTCTGAAAGGGAAGGGGGGTTCCCTTAGCTCTCGGCTCGGGCGCCCTCACCCCGCGGGTCTCCTGTTGCGCCCCGCGCCGTCCTCCCCATCCACGGCGGAGGCTCCTCCCCGACCTTTCCTCCTTCCACACCCACCTGCGTCCAGCCGCGGCGAGCTCAGAGCCTCCCTGCATCACTCGGCGCCCCGCACCAGGGGCCCGAAGCACAGGCGTTCCCCATCCCCGATTCCTTCTGGGTTCGGGGGTGTTCCCCCAGGCTGCTTCAGGCTTGGGTGCCCGTGGGGAGCCGCGGCCCGCCCGCCTGCCCGCGAGCAAGGCGAGCTCCGGGGCGCGCAGGAGACACTAGAGGCGGAGCCGGGCTGGGCCGCCGGGAGGAGGGGCCCGGGGCTGGGGGCGGCCGAGCGCTCCTCGCCGAGGCTCCCGGGCCGTACCAGGACCCAGCTGCCCAGGGCGAGGCCACCAGACGCCGGGGACCCGCGCGGAGGGAGGAAATTCAGGGCGAAGCCTCCAGAGGCTGCTCCGGCTGGCTCGCCCATCTCCGGCCGCTGATGTTAAGCATTTAGAGCAGGGGTTCTTAACCAGGGGTCTCTGGAAAGATTTCAGGGGGTCCGTGAGCTTGAACTGGAAAAAAAAAAAATCCACTTATTATCTTTATTTTCTCTGACCCCTAACTGAAATCTAGCATTTCTTTCACTTATGAATGTATGCAATAAATATAGTAGAATTCATTTCGCCTGACTGGCAAAGGGGTTCGTGGAACAAAAAGCGTTAGGAACCCCTCATTTAGAGGCTGGGAAAGGACCCCGGAGAAGAAAAGGAGTCTGTTCCTACGTAATATTAAGTAATATGTTCAGTCCTTGCCGTTTGAGAGAAAATCCTTGATAATCTCGCAGAGGCTTAAGAAGGTGGGAAGGAAAGCTAAGGACAAATCCAGCTATGTTTGCATCACCCTCTGGTATTATAGGAGAAAACTGGCTGGAATTTAGAGATCAGGAAAAATTTTTTCAGTGAATAATTTTGGTTTTACTTTTCTTTGATATGATAATACAACTGCCTGAGGACAATCATTTTAAAATTAAAACCCTAGTTTATATGAATAAGCAAAGTAGTTGGGTTTCAGTTATATGATGACATATAGGTGATATTAGACCTTAAGTTCTGATAGTGAGTGATTATGTGATCAAATTACTTCAATTTCAGGTATATGATGGCGGTATAGACAATATTAGACATTAACCTCTGCTTGTGAGCAATTATGTGAGCCAAGCAGTGGAGTTACTGCTATAGCAGTGGTTCAAAATGAACAACCACTGCCAAATTAGTCTAGTTGTAGAGACATGAGAGCATTCCCAGGATATTGTTTGCACAATCAATGAATGATTGTACAATTACAAAGCCATGCATTGAAGAGTGAAACTTTCATATAAGTAGTCCCCGTATTTCCTCAAGACAGCCAATTGTTTAGCTCTTTAAAGATAATTTTTCCATAGAATATGTTTTTTCTGGGCTAACCTGGAAACATAATAATCAGGTTAACCTCAAAAGCATATCCAGAGGAGCAGATGTAGCTCAAGTGGTTGAGCGCCTGCTTTCCATCTACAAGGTCCCATGTTCCAACCCCAAAACCTGTTAAAAAACGACAGAGCTAAGGGCAGGGCAGTAGATTTTAGGCCCTGTAAATCACCACAGCAGCTCCACACCCACTCCATGTAGATAGATATTCTATATAAAATATGCAACTAGAGCCTCAAAACAACTCTCTCAGCTGTCCTTAGGTCCCTTGTTCGAACCTTCTTGCCATCCCTGCCAGGTTCTCAAGAGCAGCCCATCTCTGCCATGGCTCAGACTGCTAATATGTTTCAGACAGTCTAGGTCCTAAAATATCTGCAGGCCATAAGGAAAGCACAGATTCTTTCTAGTCCAGGTTATAAAATTTCTAGGTGGATGTGGGAAATAGGTATTTAAGCAAAGGCAGTGAGGTCAAAAGTTTTGTGCTAAGAGAATGGATGACGAGTTGAGATGAAAAAAATACTGACAGAGGAGAGAAAACCGAGGCAGTCGAGAAGGGCCAGGGTGAGGAAGGTGCCAGAATACTATTTCTTGTGGCACACAGGAAAACTATACAGAATAGCAAAATCAACAAATAGTTGATTTGAGTACAGGTCCCAGCATTTCACAAATTGTAATGGTATTAGTGACCATGTGCAAAGATTATTTTACTTCTCTCATTGTGGGTTAATGGGATTTTCTCTCTTTCCTATTACCTAACTCTTTTATGATGCTTCAGAAGTCATGACGAGGAAGTGGATGTGGCTCAAGCGATTGAGCTCCCCCACCTACCACATGGGAGGTCCTGGGTTTGGTTCCTAGTGCCTCCTAAAGAAGACGAGCAAGACAGCAAGTTGACGCTTGCAGTGAGCTGATGCAACAAGATGACACAACAAGAGACACAAGGAGGAAAACATAAGGAGACACAACAAAGCAGGGAATGGAGGTGGCTCAAGCGATTAGGTGCCTCCCTCCCACAATGGAGGTCCCAGGTTGGGTTCCTGGTGCCTCCTAAGAAGAAGACCAGCACACAACAGACAGACACAGCAAATGCAAACAACAAGGGGGTGGGGAGAATAGTCATGACAGTTTGTACAGTTTGTGGGGGTTCAGGGATAGAGGTGAGGGTGGGTTGGCAGGCTCATGATAATAATAGCTAATATAATATTGACTGAAAGGCTATGTGCCAAGAAGTCTCCCAGCTTCTACTGCCATCGCCATTCTACCGGGAGACCAGGTTTACAGAGGTTAAGTATCCCCAATATCGCAACCTCTAATGGATGGAACAGATGAGACTCAATCTAAGCCCAAATCTTAACTGTTACACTCAAGAAGGAAATCTGTTGGTAGGGGTGACTGGGTTAAGTGACACTCACATGCACACACACACCCCAACTAGTAGAGATGTGGACATTTTTAAGGCAAAAGAGAAAGAATCTAACAGATGAATGCACGTCTGATAGGAAATAAATGGAATTCTTCAAGTCCTCCTGGATATCTGTCCCAGCCCAGAGGCTTGGAGACTCCCCCAGGAAGTGATAGTGACCCTTGACCTTTGAGAAGCAGATGCCCACTCCCCCCAGGGTGCCAACCCAGGGACAGAGAGCAATGCCTCTTCCCTCTCTCCTCTGAAAGCCCAAGAATAAGTGCTGGTAGCGAGGGAGTAGTGATCATTTCCCACACCTCATGGTGGGTTGTTTCTCCAGAAGTGGAGAACGAGGGATTTACCAAACTCTGCTAAAAGGATCCGTGGAGACACCATTACTTGTCCCTGTCCAGCTGCCTCTTCTATTTGAAATCTCCAGCCGCCTGTAAATTAGAAGGCAATGGGGGAAAATAGGACTTGTCACTAGCCTTGGGCCACTGGCACCATGACTGTCAAAGAGGTGATTACACACTCGACTTAATTGACCTGAATAAGCCAGTAACAGTTCCAGTAGAGTCACACCAGGAGGAGATATTCAAATTTAATTTTAGGTGATGTGGCTGAAAATTGATCAGAGCAAAAAAAATACACTCCAACTTAACTTATAATTTTCATGGGATTTTGTATATGACATGCCCAGGAAGAACACAGCAATGGTAAAGTAACTATAGTAAAACTTGAAGACTAAATTACGGTGATCAGCCTATCAGTTTCAGAAGCAGAGTTTTGGGTTCACAAGATTACCAGAGTTGATGTCCAAAATATACAATTACATTCCATCTTCAGGCTGCTAAGTTTATTACCTGAAATAAATTGGTTGATTTGAAAAGCCAAATAAGCTAAACCAAATGTACATATTTAGAACTGTTCATATTTTTTCCTTAAATGTTATCTCATTTTCAAATGAAATCCATTTGCTTTTCATATTCAAATAAGCAGTGAACATATTTGGGAATGAATGGTGATTTTATTCCCCTACAATTCTGTCAGCTTGAATATATGAATAAAGATTTCATTACAACAACCCTTTAATAAAACATTTCCTAAAAGAATATATGTGTGCAGAAAATATTTCAACCACCAAACCTGTACTACAGGTTTTAACTGCTTGAACTGAAAAGGTTGTAGTATAATGATCCTGCTTTGCAAAGAGCCATCATTTGGAAAACACTTAATTGCCTAAATCCTCATGCATAGTACCCAAAATGAATCTTTGCCCTGGCAATAAACACATTTGTTGTTCAATATGTCATATCATGGAGTTAGCACTGAATGAAATTAGAGTTAGTAATTGCATCAAAATACCAAGAAATTATCCATTATTCTAAAAAACTTAACTTTTCTCATTAATTTTTACTAAAGCTATCAGTTATATATATCTATGGTTCGGAAAAACTTCAAAAAGGAAAACATTTCAATACCTTGTTTTTCTAATTACACCTTCTTGCCATCCCCTATACTTCTGTATTAATTCAAATTCTTTTACCTGATATAGTAATAAACAGTAATACATCTAGAACTAAGACTAAACCTGAACTTTATTTTTTTTTAAAGATTTCTTTTATTTATTTATCTCCCCCCGCCCCCGCCACTTGTGCTTGCTATTGCTCTCTGTGTCCATTAGCTGCACGTTCTTGCTGCACCTTCTTCCGTGTCTGCTCGTCTTCTCATCTTCTCTTTAGGAGGCACCGGGAACCGATCCCAGGACCTTCTGATGTGGGAGAGAGGCACTCACTCGCTTGAGCCACTTCAGCTCCCTGGTTTGCTGTGTCTCTCACTGTCTCTCCTCTGTGTCTCTTTTTTTTTTTTTTTTTTTTTTTTTTAT
>JAKSZT010054281.1:6871717-7177395 GCA_026826555.1 Tolypeutes matacus
TGCAGGCAGGATCATCCCACCCACCATATCCATGGGATATAAGCCCTCTCTCACTTGGAGTTGGAGTGGACATCACCATCCCAGTCGCCTCTGGATTGGGGGAAGAACTATGGACTAGAGTGGACTTGATGGTATTCTGTGTCTCTTTTTTGTTGCGTCAGCCTCCTAAAGAAGACGAGCAAGACAGCAAGCTAGCGCGACGGGCTGGCGCGGCAAGCTGATGCAACAAGATGACGCAACGAGACACAAGGAGGAAAAAACATAATGAGAGACACAACAAAACAGGGAGTGGAGGTGGCTCAAGTGATTAGGAGCCTCCTTCTCACATGGGAGGTCCCGGGTTCGGTTCCCAGTGCCTCCTAAAAAAAAAAGAAGACAAGCATACAATGAACAGCCACAGCAAATGCAAACAGTGAGGGGGTGGGGAGAAATAAATAAAATAAATCTTAAGAAATAAAAAAAAAAAAGATAATTGGCAGTGTCTATTCAGTACTTACTATATAATCAGCTTTATCTGGATTATTTCATTTAAATCTCATGAGAGCCTTTTAAGAGAAGTACTAGTAATATTTGCATTTTACAGATGAAGAAACCCAAGACCCTGAATGGTTACATAACTTACCCAACTAGCCACACAACTAGCAAGTGGCAGAGGTGAGCTCTGGTTCAGGTAGTGAGAGTCCGCCATGCATGCTCTCCCTTCGATGCCAACGGTTCTCGATTTTTTGGGGGTCTCAAGATCCCTTTACACCCTTAAAGTTACTGTACACCCCCAAAAGCTTCTCTTTTTGTGGAGTCCATGTACCGATGTTAACCTTAGAAATTTAAACTGAGACTTGGCAAAATATCAATACATTTAAAAATAACAATAAACCCATTACATGTTAACAACAAACCCGTTAGGTTAATGTTTTTTAAATGAAAAATAATATTTCCTAAAATTAAAAAAAAAGTGAGAAGAGCAGTTGGCTTAGTAGAACTGCATTCTCATGCCCACTGCTACATTGAATCTGTTGCAATATCACGTCATGCAGCCTCTGTAAAACTCCATTGTGCATTCATGATAGAATGAGAGTGCAGAGGACAATGTCTAAGTATTATTATGAGAATAGTTTTGAACTCCCAGATCCCTGGAAAAGGTCTCCAGGACTCCCAGGGGTCCCTGGACCACACTTTGAGAATTGCTATATTGGATGACAATTTCATAAGGAACAGTAACAGTAAAATCAGATATGGCCTAACAAGAATCTTGGTTATTAAGCATGTTCTCCACTTTGAAAGCAAAATGTAATATTTGGTTCTTTCTTATAATAAATGCTATCTCCTTATGTTTATATTAGATCTTTTTCTTGCAAAGCTAAGTGTCTTTAAGATATACAGGATATATCTTATGTACTCACGATAATCCTATAGGGAGGTAGCTGCACTAACTTTTTTACAATGTGGATGGAGTTTGCGTGCTAATAAACATTGATTTAGAAACACTGGGCCAATGCATGCTTACAGGAAACTAATCTAGTGAAACATAGTTAGGTGGCAAAAGTTGTAATATGGTTCTGAACAGTTCCAGAATGAAAAGAAAATGGCACAAGAGCAGAAGTGTGTCCAGAGATACTTTGAGATAATGCTAATGTTACAAAGTAGACAAAACCCAGCTTTCCCAAGAGCCTCATTATCACATTAACTTCTTCTCAGTATTATTTCATGTGGATGGAGCCAATCTCTGGTAATTACAATGCATTCCTTTGTAAATTAAATACAAACACAAATACTTTTCAATAAGAGGTTGGTAGTCTAATTTGCTCCCTCACCCCCTACTAGAGCAACTAGTTGTAAGCTGATCCTTATAGGATTCACTTGAAAGCAAAAGACAGTACTTAACCACTGGTATAGGTATACTCAGACAACTAGATAATATTTAAGGGATTAACTGATTTCATTAGCCAGTTCCAATAGTCTGTATTTAAAATCTAGGCACTGCAAATACTATACCTGTAAAACAGGGAACTTTGGAGAAGCAGAGTAAAATTTTAAAAGACGTTGCAAGCATTCTTAGGGATAGTTTAATCTTCAAGAGGTAGTTTGTTAATAATAATAAATAGAGAATAATAGAGGGAGAAATAATAGAGGGAAGACTGTTTTCTTAGGTCACACCAGTCTGGGGGATAAAAGAGTAAAGCAGTTTGCAAATGCAACAATAACTATTATTATTTTGCCCCCACCCTTTGGTGCCCATGCTCTGGTCCCTTCCCAAGACACTTCTCCCCAACCTCCTCGCCCTCCCTGCCACTCCAGCTACTGAGAATCCTGGGGGCCCATAGGTTATCTCAGCTCACTAGTAGATATAGGATCCATTGTTTTCCTCCTTGATTTCTCCAGCTCGTTCATGATGCCATTGCCAGCTGCCGACACCTCCAGATCTGAGAATGTCACAAAACCTTGTCATTACCTCCGTCACCTGCCACCAGAGCCCTCAAGCACTAGTGGAGATGGCAGCACCATTTCTTACTGATGTCTACCAAAATTGGGCCGTGCCAACGCTGCCTATATTGTGCATCTTGATGCCTTTAGGCCCTTGCTTTCTCTGAAGATGGGGGAGTGGAAATTTCTCTCTCATTCTTTTGGTACATTCTGGGAGTGTATGGCTCGTTATGTCCCCAAAGTCTCGCAGAAATGCATGTAAAGGCAGCATTTGTGATATTTAATTTGCAGTCCCCTCACCCCAATAGATGCCCAGGGGCTTTGAAGAGCCTGTATTTACAGAGTGCTTGAGCCAGGAACTGCTCATTCATTTATTCCTCCCAGGAATCCTATCAAGTAAGCACTAGTAGAGCCTTTTTTTTTTTTTGAGGTACCAGGGATTGAAACCAGGACCTCACACATGGGAAGCAGGGGCTCAACTACTGAGCTACATCCACCCCCCAGTTAGAGTTGGTTTTCTTTTTTTTTTTTCCATTTGTTTGTTTTTAGGAGGTACCAAGGATTGAACCCCGGACCTCATACGTGGGAAGCAGGTGCTCACCCACTTGAGCTACATCCACTCCCATAACCTCATTTTTAAACTTTTTCTTGAGATAAAGAAATTGAGGCCTCACCCTGCCCAAGCTGACATAGCCAGACAGTGGTGGAGCCAGCCTGATGCCTGAACTGCACCTCAGCTATTTCCCAGACCGCCACCAAGTAGTGGACCCAGAGTGCAACCTGAGATATACTTCCAATAAACCTTCCTCTCGGACAACTGCCCACTGGCCTTCAACCAAAGGCCAGTTGTTTTGAAAATTTTGAGATCTGGCCAAAGCAATGGGCTCCGTCCACAAAAATGCACAGTAACACCAACTTTTGTAGGGTGAATGTAACGGGGAGCGGGGTGCAATCATGGAAACCCCAAAGCCTATCCCACGACCCCAGTTGTGAACCGCTGGCATCAATTCTTTTGCAGATGTGTGAGTGGTACCCAGCAGGTGCAACGTGCTGTTACAGTGCTGGCTAGGAGACAAGGCACGGGAAGGGCACCATGGACAACAGAGGAAAAGTCGGTGGAGGACAGATTATGTATGGGGTTAAGGAGTTAGCTGGCCGAGGCTCAGAAGCCAGAGCTCATGACCGCTACAGGACCTCTCCCAAGGAGGCCCCTGCATTCCGAAGACCTCTGCAGGAATTAAGTCTCCCCTGGAATTTCTCACCTGATTCACAAGAGACTGACCTGTAGCTTTCCCACTACAACAAGCCATGCCCCCAAAGAGGTTTTGTTACAGGTTTTTTGTATTTTTTTAGGAGGTACCGGGGATTGAACCCGGGACCTCGTACATGGAAGCAGGCGCTCAACCACTGAGCCACACCTACTCCCCTGACCCAGGCTTTGGCAGACCTCGTCCCACTTGTACACTCCTGCTGAGGATGTGAGCTGCATCCTGCCTTCCCTCACACACAAACAGGCTTCAAAGTCCCCTCGTGGACAGTTCCGGTTCCTTTCTTAGGAGCGGCAATGCAGCCCGGTACTTAAGATTTTGGATGTTGTAATCAACTAGATCTGAACTCAAAAAGTGGTAAGCTGAGTGAAGTAAGCCAGACACAAAAGGTCAAATATGGTATGATCTTGCTGATATGAAACGGAGTGAACAAACTCATGGTCAGAATCTAGATTATAGGCTACCAGGGGAAATGCTAGGGGATAAGGCTTAAATGTACAGAATTTCTGTTTGGCACAATGGGAAAATTTTGGTGGTGGATGGTGGTGATGGTAGCGCAACATCATGAACATAATTAACAGCACTGGATTATATATTTGAATGTGGTTAAAAGGGAAATTTTTAGGTTTTATATATGTTACTAGAATAAAAATGGGAAAAAAAAGGTAAGAGCATGTGAGATGGGAGAATTGTGGCCATCTTTGGAAAATAGACTATGCCACTATATTGTGTGTATGTGTGTATATTTCCTAACTAAACACCAACAAGTTAAAGCCAAAAAAAAGTGGTTTAAGACTCTTTTCACTTACCTCGGGGCAGGCATTTAACCTCTTTAAGATTAAATCTCTGGGGGCAGATGTGGCTCAAATGGTTGGGCGTCCGTCTGCCATATGGAGGGACCTGGGTTCGATCCCTGGGACCTCCCGGTAAAATAAAAAAATATATATATATAGAAGGCGCATGTGCTGCCAGGCTCTGTGTGCCGGTGAGCTGCCAGGCCCCGGGAGCCATGCAGCAAGATGATGACATAACTGGAGAGAGACGCAGGGGAAAGACAAGACAAGATGCTCCGAAAGCTCCCAAAAAAACCAGGAACCGAGGTGGCGCAGGTGGCAGAACACCTCTCTCCTACATCGGAGGTCTCCAGGATCGAATCCTGGTGAAGATTGGAGGAGGATGAGAAGAGATGGCAAGAAACAGAGAGAATTGCCCAGCGAATGGACACAAAACAGCAAAACGGGGAAGGTGGGGTTTAAAGTGGATAAAGTAAATAAATAAACCTTTAAAAAACAAAAAAAAAAAGATTAAATCTCCTTATCTGTAAATGGGAACAGTGGGGTAATAGCATTAAATTTACCAAGGCTCATAAAGCACTGTCTGGGGTCAGGTCAGAGCTTACCAAGGGTAGCAATCTAGGCCCCTTCAGGTCCTCTGGTCACCCTGGGAGCTTCTGACATGACCGCTGCTAGCTGGGCCAGGAGAAAGACCCATCCGGGAAGCTCATGAGCTCCTAACACCTTGTCTATCTTGAGGTCTCTCTCTCTCTCTTGCACCTTCTCAGTGGATTTAATGACCCATTTCATCTCTATCCCAAGGCCAAATACCCCACCCCCATGAAGGACATCTTTATCAAAAGCTATTTCATATCCTGTTCTGGGATTCCTTCACCAATATAGCGACTATCTTCCAGAGTTAGCTTTTTTTTTTTTTTTTTTTTTTTTTACCAGGAGGTCCCGGGTATCAAACCCGGGTCCCTCCATATGGGAGACGGACGCCCAAGCAGTTGAGCCACATCCGACCCAAGAGTTAGCTTTTGAATGCACGTATTTCCAAACCATAACTTTCCATTTTCCAACTTTCCCATTCACTTTCCATTTCCGGAAGACCAGGATATCTTTCCCAATGAGGTGCATCTCTCTGCTAACCACCCGAGCAACCTGCCCCTACCTGGACTCGTCTGGTGTCTGTCCCCACTTGGCTTTCCTGGAGTACTTTTTGTTTCCCATTTGCCCACCTCCTGCTTCACTCATATTGACTGCTGGATAGTCTCTTACTTTGGACTGGCTGGATTCTACAGCTGAGGCATTTCATTTCCTTCCGGATAGATTTTTCTTTTTTAATTGAAATGGTAGTGACATTTTCTCAGTAAGATCCATGACACTGCTTCCTTCCTAGTGTGTTTCTGTGGCATGCTGACAAATACAAAAGTAGAACAAAATCGCTCAAATGAGGCGGCACAGCGTAATGGGACGAGCACAGGCTCTGGAAGCAGATCAGCCTCTATTTAAACCCTGACTGCGCCACTAGCTTGTGACCCTGGGTTAGTTGCTTGGCATCTCTAAGCTTCAGCTTCCTTGTGGCTAAATCAACCTACCTGGCCAGACTTTGAGACGTTTACTTCTTTTTCACCTCATCTTTTCTGAGAACTAAGATCTTTTCTCTTCTTTACTACTACGTCATCCATCAATTGCCTGAAGTTAAGAGGACAGTTCTCCCCACACTTGCAGGGTAAAACTCAAGCTCCTTAAACGGATTGTCTGCAGACCTGTTATGGTGCCCTCCGTTCCCTCCCTCCCCGCCTCTGTGCTTCAGCCAACACCAAAGTACCCCAACTAGTGATCACCCCCAGCTGTCGCTGCTACAGCCGCTTCCCTCCAGGCTAATTTGCCTGGACACCCTCCCCACAACTTGCTTACCAGCCACCACTGCCCTCTTGTGAAAGCATTATTAACTCTCATTCAACTAAGATAGAGCAAGTCGCCTTGTCTTCTGCACTACCGCATGGTGGGGTCATTTGCCCATCTGCTCTTGGGCCACTCCCCACCTTTTTTCAGGGAAGTCCCGTTTCTGGAGCTGCACTGGCAACTGGCAGGAGACTGGAAGGGAGGAAGAAGAGTCAGGCTAGGATATTGGTGCTCCCTCTTTCTGCTTTCCCCACGGTGCTGGCTGGCACCGGCAGGCTCCCCCTTGGCGGGCCCAGCTGCCTTTGCTAACACCCCCTCACCCCTGCAGCCCTGGGGCATGGGCAGCTGCCTGCTGCTAGCTCCTGGGGTGCCTCATCTCCCCGTTTGGCTCGTCAGTCCTCCTAACACCTTCGACCTAGTCTCCTACATCAAATTCTTCTCCTGGACTTCTTGGCGTGTGTTTGCTTTCAGGACTGCACCCTGAATGAATCCCGTATAAATACTTTGTCACATCGTCCTACTGTCTTTTACAAATCTGTATTCAGTAGTATTACTTGGGACAGAGATTGTGTTCAGTTCACTTTTCTTCAGGGAGAAAGCACAGTACCTGAAGTGAATTTTATTGAACTCAGTCAATGGACCACCCACTTAAAACATAAACTTGATCCGGAAAATGTTAGTTTTCCAAGTATGGGTTTATTTTAAAACAGTAAAGATTTATATATTATGTTTTTATTATACATAATAAGCAATTTTTAGCTTGAAGTAAAAACTTTCACATTTAAAGTAAAAAGAAAAAAAGGTGTTTTAAAATGTAGACATTTCAAGAGCCAAAAGGGCTGAATGTATCTTGCAGCACAGATTTATCCTTAACTATTCACATCTCAGAAGCTGTTTTAAAAGGTTAAAAAAAAAAACGACTAAAAATAATTTACAATTGGTAATGATTAAAATCTCCTGATCTTTGGAAAAGCATATTAATGACAAATAATGAATTTAAATTTACAAGCACTGACCACCAGTTTAATTAAACATATTCTTTTTTTTTTTTAATCCAGTACATAAAATGGTCTTAAACTGTCACTGCAATTGTTTTTGGAGTGATTCTTTTATGAGGAAAAGCATACTTCACCAAAAACAGAGTATCAACTTCCAAATATTCTTTTCCAAAAGTTTCTGATTTTCAGGTTAGGACAGAAGAACAGCATTTAATTACTGCATCCCTGGTGAAAAAAGGAGGAAAAAAATATAGAATATAATAATCTTCCTCAGGAGCAAATTTGTAGAAAATTGCCAAGAGCAAATACACTATTACCTTTTTAAAAAAAACATACAGTAAACTTAGTGTGCTCTCTAAAACACTTTTTGATGAACTAAAATTTTGTTGAGTATCTCTTGAAATCAAGAACTGAGACTTGGAAATACTTTGTTAATTCAAAAATTTCAAAAAATGGTTATTTATTTTAGGAAATCTTTACCAGCACATACCTGATCTTAATAAGAAATCAATTTAA
Organism: Tolypeutes matacus; assembly: GCA_026826555.1. Taxonomy (NCBI): domain Eukaryota; kingdom Metazoa; phylum Chordata; class Mammalia; order Cingulata; family Chlamyphoridae; genus Tolypeutes; species Tolypeutes matacus. Next base: position 6,879,605 of record JAKSZT010054281.1, read on the forward strand.
ACATTAAAAAAACAACAACAACAACAACAAAAAACTAGTGAACTAGACTGATAAGGCAAAAACACTTATAACTGAATCCTAAGAATGCCAAAAGAAAAAATTAATGTGATAAACCTCATTTACCTTTTACATTTTTCTTCCAAAATGGTTTGTTAGAACTACTTTTTAATACTTCTATTCACTTAAAATTGTTTATCTACACTGTTAGAAATACTAACTAATAAAATCTGAGACTCATCAAGCAAATTCTATATGCTGTTCACAAGTATAGATCCCTGATATTTTGGGGAAGAGGTTAACCTTCCCGTCGCTGTGGAGTCTCTCATTTTCAAGGAGTGGACTTCATCTCTAAGTCATCTTTTATCACTGTTGAGAAATGTCAAGAAATCTTGGAATCCTGCCTGGAGGCAGCCACTGGCTCAGAGGCTTCCCAGATATGGCCCTAACGGACTGGTAAATCACCTTTGAAGACTCTTCTACTATAGCTGTTCTCATCTGTAGTTGACCCTGTTTTGTTTTTTCTTATAAGAAGTATATCAAAAACAAGCATCCATTTGAAAGGGAATAAAAATAGAATTTGTATCAATGTCCTTCACTGTTCATATTAGGCATACAATTTGTTGGTTGGTTTGTTAACATACAATGCATGTTTCTAAAATTCATAAAAAAGCAAAACCATGCTTCTCCAGAATATTTTTTTGTCTGTCAGATTTTAAATTGCACTTTGTGTTTTTTCCTTCACAACCAAATTAGTACACTTCTCTGAAAAAAATATATAAGAAAATGGCTATTATCTCTTTATATACAGAATAAATATGCTTCTGCTGGCTAAAAACAAAAAACTTATATATCAGCCCTCATTTTCCCACTAACTTCCTATTTTATTTTTCAAGTAGAATTTCCATATCCTATTTTCTGAGTATTTTCAGTTATGGAAGGGTCAGGGGTCTCTTGTCAAAATTCCCTATTTGCAAATATTCAGATGGTAAACCAAGGAGAATATTCACAACTTCGCAGTTATATAAGTTCAAAATATTTACATTTAAATACTTTTATGACAAACTTCTATATTCCCATTTTCTTTCCTTTTAGGAAGAAAGTCAAAGTCATAAAAAGAATAGATAGTAAAGAATATTTTAATGTGAAAATTACTGAATTATCAGAATTCATGTACTTGTGTAAAAAAATAATTAGAGTTACAGAAAGAACGAAATGAGATTCAAACTCACCTTGCATATGGGATGTACGATAAACTATACCTGCAAGAAAAATTCAAGTATATTGAATCTCAATTTATTTATTTATTTATTTATTTTAAATGAAATATATAAAAATATCTTTAATGAATCTCAATTTAAACGATGTTTTTCTTCATGCCAAATGGCCACAATATGACACCATAATAAAGAAAACAGCATAGGGGGGCGGATGTGGCTCAAATAGTTGGGTGTCCGTCTGCCATATGGAGGGACCTGGGTTCGTTTCCTGGGACCTCCCGGTAAAATAAATTAAAAAAAAAAAAAAAGAAAAAGAAAACAGCCTAAATAATAAGCATACCTGGGAACTTGTTAAAAATGAAGATTATTAGGACAACCCCAGACCTCCTGAATTAGAAACTCTGGGTTTTAACAAGGGATCTGTGTTTTACAAAATTCTCCAAAATTCTTAAGTTTGCTTAAGCATGCTTAAGTTTAGGTTTGTTATATTAAAAAGGTTACCCATTTAAGTTATTTTTTTAATAGAAATTAAAATAATGAGAATAAACTGTATTCTCCTTTAATGATAAACCAATTAATTAGATTATGCAATAAAAGGCAAGGTATTAGAAAAATAACCAAGAGACTCAATTTAAATTGCTTCACACTTCAATGAAAAAGAGTAAAGAAGCATTGTATAATTAATTTGCAATACGCAGAGATTACAAATAACATTCATTGATGTTACATCTATCAGTGGAAAGGCCAAAAGCAAGACCGACCCCAGATCAGAGAACATCAAATAAGAAAGATTTAAAACAGGTAAAATCAGTAAGGATTGGAAGGAGGCAAACAAGGCCCACCTCTAAATGAAAAGGAGAAACACTTAAAAATACTTTATATGTGAAAAGAAATTCTGACTAAGGTGGGAGTGTGCAATGAGGCTGAAGTGGCATATTCACTTCAGTCGGACACACAATCACTGAGCCTTTTACGCAGCTGGACTGGATGGGGTCCCAGACACCAAAAAAAAAAAAAAAAAGGCTTCTTGAAGGAGGTAAGTTTGATCAGGAAGTATATAATTCCTCTGCAATAAGGTGCAAAGGAGTGACAAACGGATATTCCCATGGGCTCATCCTGTGATACAGCTGCTGCTTTATGGATTCATATGGCGTCATCTACATTTCTTTTCTCCTCTCTTTTACATGTTGGAGAACCCAATGCATCATCATGTAATACGTAAGCATGTGTAAGAATGGCGCCAAGGGACTTTTTCCTAGAAACTGAATTCTGGCATGGTAATCAAAAGCGGCCTTGCAATCATATCTGCCCCCAGCTATCACCATCTCCCTCTCTCTCTCCTTTTCACAGAGTACTTGACATATGGAGTCTTCACTTCCTCGCCTCCAATTTACTTTTTAAGCCCCTGCAAAGTTCCACTCCATGGCTCAGTAAAGCTGCCACTGACTCACGCCATCGAATCCACGGGAGCACATCCCAGCCCTCGTCCTAGGTGACCTCCAGTTAGGTCCCCTGGCTCCCAGGGACAGGCAAACCTCAACTACTGTCTTTCAACTACGGTCCTGAGGCTTGATGCCTTCACAACAAAATGCTTACCATATCTCAGGGAATTTTAATTAAACAAACAAACAAACAAACAAACATACAAACAGACAGACTTAAAGACTTACCAGGTCATTGACAAGAACTGCAATATGCAGAATAATATGGCCAAGCCCTTCTTGTGCCACTAACAGCAACAAAGCAGAGGAATAATACAATTAGAATTTTAAAAAGATCTTTTTCACAATCATGTTAAATTCCCCCTTCAAAAAATATAGATGATAGCGCCATTTATTTTATTAAATTTTCATAGACATTTGGACTTTCTCCTGGCCTCAAAACCGTGAGCTAATAAATTCCCACTGTTTAAGCCCACCCATTGCATGGTGTTTGCTTGAGCAGTCAAGAAAACTAAAACTTAAGCCTCAGTTAAAATTTCAGGGACTATTAATAGGCTTGGAGATTTAAATAGAATCTTACTAATGGTGGAAAAATCATTTAAATTGTGGTCTCTTAGCTTATCTATTGTTCTTTAAATGATGACTCAAGTTTCTAAACACTGTCTCTTAGGTTTCAATCAGACTTTAAACTGAAAATGAAACTGAAGTTTGAAATTTACTGAACTGATGATATTGGATAGCTAGCTGGATGATGAATGGAAATTGAATGACTTTATTCCATTGATGTGTATTGCTATATATTTGTGAGAGATTCAAGAAGAATTAAAAATAAGTGGAAATGCAAAACTGTCATTTAAATTAAAATTTAATTTTTCCTAAGTGTTTGGGGTCCTAGGCATGACTATTCTAAGTGAATAAATGTAACTGGACCAAAAAAATCAATATGACAAATTTAAGATTTAGTTGGTCTGAAAATTAAATACCCATGAAGTACATTTCCTTTCTAAAATTGTATTTATTAATTTAAAGACTGCTAAATACACGATATTAAATAAATGTTATTGAAATAACCATATACAGGCTAAAAATATTAAAACTCTTTAGATGTTAGGTCTTTGAAGTCAATGTTAACTTTTCTAGAATCAAGATTTAAAGTCCCACAGTTATATCTATATCCCATGTAGAATTTATAAGTTTTACTCCTTCCCACTTGCTCATTTTGAGTTATTTTTATTTTGAAGGAAATCCATATTTTATTATATTATGGTCTTGTGGAATAATATAAAATAATTAGTTTCCATGGTTGTTTTGAAATGATATATTTTTTAAATTCTTTTAAATTATACTTATAATTATAATTGATTAAAAATAAATAAATTAAAAAAAAATTATAATTAGGAAATGGCACATAAGTGAATTCTCTTATAACTAATGTTTAGTCCTTACATCATCAAAATGAAAAAAGAAAACAAGAATATTTTCTGACAGAATATTCTAAAATTTATTATCCACTACCCTTTCTTCTTTAAGCAGGACAGTTTTCAAGAACTGCCTCAAACCCTTTTGGGAAGTATACAGAGTGTAAGAAATAAATGAACTGAAGAAGGAGGAACATAAATGTGTAATAATGTAACTTCTTTAAAGTCTAGTGAAGTTGTTTGACCTTATCTCTAAGTGGTACAAGACTGACTTGAGTTCTTTTGTCTTTTTTTGTTAATTTGTTTTGTTTTCTGGCCCTTTCCCCCTGATTAATTTGTGAAAGTAAAAGGGAGTAAGTAACTTAGGCTAAGAGACTTAAAATGGAGTTGGAGACCTGTACAAATAGAAAGGCCCTTACGCCACCCCGGAACCCCAGAACTGGCGGTTAAAAGCAAAACCTAAGCACCTAACAAAATCATTCCCTTTCTGAAAAACAAAACCAAAAACAACGAAACCTATTTCTAAGACTCTTGCCCTAATCAGCTTCTCCTTTCTCTTCTTCCTCTTTTTCCTTTTAAAAACCTTTGCCTGGGGAGCAGATGTAGCTCAGAGTCTGAGCGCCTGCTTCCCATGTATGAAGTCCTGGGTTCAATCCCTGGTACCTCCTAAAAAAATAAATAATAATAATAAAAATAATATAAACCCTTGCCTCATAGCCCCAACTTAGGACACAATTTAAGGTTGCTACCTGAATCTGTGCTCCCCGAATTGTAGTTCTAAGACCCCACCTAACTGCTCTTGTTGCTTTATAGCTCCGTTTGTTATTTCTTCATGGACAGTTTTAACATCTTGCTACTCGATGCACTTGCCTCAGCAGCTGTACCCTCCTTGCCCTCCAGAATTATAACATAATCATATATAGAATACGGATTCTAAGTGAGGGCCTTTCGTATCTCATAGTGAAAGGTATTGCTAGAGCAGTCAGGCTAATCTAAGACTAAGTATGTACGTCTGTGTTTATTAACTTACCTCTGACTACACTTAAGACAGTAGAATTTATCCCAAGTCTCGCCACTAACAGGGTGTTACCTTATCACATTTTAGGGATACCCAATCTTTGGAGGATTTTAAGAAACCAGACTTTGAACTGCATTTAGATGATAGTGGGATGACAATTTACCCCAAAGAAATAAGCCTCGTTAAAGGGTTTGCATTTAGTCAAAAGCCAAAGTGGCTGATGGAACTTACCCAGAAAACAGCACACAAGGTACATACAAAACACAACTACGTGGAAAAAAAAGAAAATATAAATTTGAAATCCTTTTAAAAGTCTAACAAAAACATATAAACTATCCTGAATTCACTAACATAGATTCTATACCATAGAACAAAATTAATGAGACAGTTGACTCTCATTTATTTATATGTTCCATGTGTGTTGTTTTACTTTTAAAGTCTATGACTGCAGGGAAGCGGCTGTGGCTCAATCAGTGGGGCCCCCGTTTACCATATGGGAGGCCCCGGGTTCGGGTTCGGTTCCCGGGGCCTCCTGGTGAGGGCAAGCCCGCCCGCAGGGCGTGGTTAGCTGACCCAGCGAGCACAAGCAGCAAGGGGGGGATAAATGAATAAATAAATAAAATCTTTAAAAAATAAATAAATAAATAATAAATAAGTTTGTTCACTGAGAAGAAAATGGGAAAAGACACATTGCAGTTGAAAATCATTTCCTTATTTATAAATGTATATAGACTAAGTAGCGTTTGAAAATTAATATCAATAGCTAAAATTACAAATCCGCTAACACTGATATTTGAGTTCATAAATATCTATGGCTTTAAGCCAAAGAAACCTGCAAGCAAGTTAAGAACAAGGAACAGTTGGAGAGGAGGAACCTGGGTTGCTTTGGCCATAATACACAAAACAATTATTAGCTAAGAACCTTAAAAGGTAGTGATGAAAAACTATGTATGTAACGAAAGCATAAATTTTCATCCACCCATCCCTCCAAGTTTAAAGATAAAAAAGGACAGCATGACACTGTTGAATATTGTCCGCAATATAGTGAACAGCACCATTTGAAGATATTGCGATAGAAGCCACACTCTTAGAAGGACTATCTGTCAAATAGGCAGAGGGAAGGGACAAACGCAATATGACAGGCGATTTAAATGGCTGCCAATTCTCCCTGAGAAGATTCAAAGGGGCTCAGAGGTAATCTCTCTACTTCTACCCCCCAAAGAGTGCCAAAAACCATTCATTAAGAAACAATCGGGAAGCGGATGTGGCTCAAGTGATTGGGCTCCCGTCTAACCATACAGGAGGTCCAGGGTTCGATTCCCGGGGCCTCCTGGTGAAAAGCAAGCTGGTCTGCGCGGAGAGCTGGCCCACATGGAGTGCTGGCCCGCACGGAGTGCCGGCCCACGCAGCAAGATGACACAACAAAAATAAACACAGAGGAGAGACAATAAGAGATGCAGCAGACCAGGGAGCTTAGGTGGAGCAAGAGATCAAGAGCCTCTCTCCACTCCGGAAGGTCCCAGGATCAGTTTCTACTGCTGCCTACAGAGAAGACAAGCAGACGCAGAAGAACACACAGAGAGCAGACAGCAAGCGCAGAAAAAAAAAAAACCACCACACGGGGGGGGGGCCGGGAATAAATAAATAAATCTTAAAAAACAAACAAACAAAACAAACAATCTACCAGGCTTAAAAATGAAAATACATCAAGTTCTAATTTTATTTTTTTAATTTTTTGGATAGTTTAACGTCTTTATTCAAACCCTCCAATGACTTTCTCTTTTACTTAGTGAAATCTAAAGTCCTTCCACGTCCTACAAGGCCCCTACGGGATCTGCACCCCAATGACTTCCTCTCACATTTTCCTCTTCACTAACAGAATTCCAGCCACACTGGCCCCCTTGTTGCACCTCAAACATATCACGAACGTTCCTTCTTCAGGGCCTTTGTACTTGTTGTTCCCTCTGCCTGGAACGTTCTTCCCCCAGCCACATGGTTCTTTCTCTCACGTCTTTTAAGTCTTCACGTAAGTATCATGCCTCAAGCAGGCTTAATTTTATTTTAAATATGTATCTACAATGTTAATTATATGCAGTATGAAGCAAGCTTTTATCTAGCCAATAATTTTAGATAATACCATAAGATCCAAACATTTTAAGCACACAGCCTTAAGGACATAATTATACACAACAAAGATGTAACAATAAAACATACATAAGAGCCAGCAATTATGGACAAAATATACTTAAAGTTTTTTTTTTTTTTTTTAATTATCATTATTTACTTACAAGCATAAGAATTGTTGCAAGCAATCTTGTTGTTTCAAACATTTTCTTCAGTTGCTTTAATGGTCCCATTAAAAAACATGTACTATTTGAAACAAACACAAGAATTGAGATATGCGTCTACTAAGTTGTCAGGCTATATTAAAAAAAACAAAAACTACTTAAAAGGAAAAGAAACCTTGTATTAATTTATTTAATACAAACCTCTCATTAAATCTTTTATTTTTTCCTTTACACTACAAGGAAACATTTATAGTTTAGGTCTCTAGGATACGTAAATGCTTTTTTACAACGTATCTGCAGCATTATTTTATAGCTATGGGCGAACATCAAAGTTAGGGTGATCCTAAGCTGGCAAAGCAGTTTCTTTGTAGTTTGTACCAATCCACTCACTACTACTCACTTATCTCTACACACACTGCATTTCAGAACAAGAAAAAACAACTTCCATGCATGACTGTCAGCTTCACTGACTTCCTAAATGAGGCTCTTTTTGTACTGTAATTTGAAGGAGAATTATTGTCAGTTTCCAAAACCACCAATTCATCATGACAGGTATGAGCACCTGAAAGCGGACTGAGCTGGCCTTGGCCCGTGTCACATTCCCTTGACAATACCTCTGGCTCTGTACCGAAACTTCTAAATGAACAAAGGAGCGCCTCTGCAAGCCGGCATGTACGCCAACGTGGAGCTCGTACATTTGATAACTCTCCCTACAGGCATCAGCATGCCCGAAGCTGCACCCAAGGTTCTCGTCAGGTAGTCCCTGCACACACGCTAGAGCAGCTCCGTCAGGCACTGCTGCAGCACCCCATGCTAACTCGGCGCCATGCAGCTTTGCTTGCATAGGTTTGACTGTCTCCCAGTACTAAAAGGTAAGCACCGTGACAGCAAGGACTAGAGCCCAGTAGCTAAGAGCCTGGGCTCCGGAGACAGACTGTCATGTGGGAATCCTGCCTCAGTGACATGTTACAGAACCTCCCTGTGCTGTAACTTCCAGCTATCAAATGGGGATGAACACAGCACCTCCACATAAACTTGCTGTAATAAAATAAGTATAAAATGTTTACAATGGGCCCAGCACACAGTGTGTTTCCCCAAATATTGGCTATGCTTTATCACTAATATTTTGTCTAGAATGGTACCCGGCACATAGGAGTCCATAAATATTTAGTGAATAAATCCAACGGTTGTGGCTGAACTCACGATATGTAAGGAGATATACAAATGTATCCTATTACAAAAGTGCTTATTAGAAAGGTATGTTGGTAGTAAGAGCAAACGAAATATCCTGAGAGGCCAAACTTACATACACACCTGGCTAATGCAGCAATATTTCCAAGAGTATAAAACACTGCAAAAAGTTTCATGCCTTGGGGAAGCCACAGCAATCCAGTTCCCTAAGTTAAGATATCATAGTTATTTAAAAATAATATATTATTTTAATGGCTTAAAATATAAATGTGCTACTATAGTAATAATAATATATATTATTAAAATATGAATGTGCTAGTATATAGTCTCTGATTACACAGTAAATAAAATCATTTTATTTCAATGTTATTTGTGAATCTTCTGCCTTTCTGCATGTAGGTATATCTAACTAGGTCATAATAAAACCTTCTTTTATTTGTGAGTCAATTTCACTCTATTTAAATTAAATATTATTTTTAAATGGCTGGTTAAAAAAGGGAATAAACACATCTAAACTATTGACTCTCTACCTCTCTTAACAAACACTGATTTCTGAAATAAAATTATTTTTAAAAATTCATAAAACCCCTAAAATATTAATTTATATCTTTTATTAATCTCTGTCCCTTTATTTAAGGAGAGTACATTGCATCAAAATAGTTGGACAGCCATTCAGACATCATGGATTGCTTGTTGGTACCAAAGGGGATTATTAGTCTCACACAAAATAAAAGCTATTAAGTAATATAAAGATTTAACTTACAAGGAGAGAACAGAGAATGCCACATACGAAGCATATGACAAACCACTTCAATCTGGTGTTAAAACTAAGGGAGGAGGCATCCAGGACCTTAAGGAAGGAGGGAGAAAAAGTTAGAATATGCTCTTAAATTGCCATTTCCCACTCTGATTTCTTTTTGCTAAATTACAGTAAAGTTTCATTTTTACATATATTATGAATTTTTATTTTGTTTTGCAGATTTTAGTGTCATTTCAAGGTATTAAGAGTCCATGGTTGTTAAGGGAACTGGAAACATGGTCTGGGTATCAGATGATATTGAGGAATATTTGTTCATTTTCTTAGCTGTGATAGCAGTATGTGTTTATGTTTTTACAAAGTCCTGTCTTATTAGAGACAGTAGGTGCATACTGATAGGGATGCTGAAACTAGGTAGTGTATGGAAGATATTATAAAATATTCGAGGATTAAAAAAAGAAAAGTAGGGGATAGGCAAATGAAGCTGGGAAAATTATTAACTGCTGAAATTAGGTCATGGGTACAAAGGGTTAGTTACACATTCTCTCAGCTTCTCTCCACAGAGGTCTGGGTTCATATAAGATTAGGTTCCCAGAGCCTGAGAAGGAGATTCTTATGCAAATGCTTTACTGAGGAATTGAGCTTTCACTGCTCTCAGGAGAGAGAAGCTGACTTGATAAGGAGAAGGAACTATAGGATGTAGTTTCAACAAGAGTCCAGCTAGAGCCAGAAGTGTAAATTGCCCTCCAGTTTAAAAGTTGTACTTTGAAGCAAGGGAGCTGGCCTTCCGTAGCCTACCTCCAGCCTCCTGCCTCCGGGGCTGGTGCGAAGGGGTGTCACCTCGGGAGTGGGAGTGTAAGGGTCAGGTGGTGAGCCATCAGCACCCAACCCGGAACAGCAGCTGGGGGAGGGCGCACCTGCCTAAGAAAGTGCACGGGGTGGGGGGTGGGGGGCGCGGCACGAGTACTGTCCTCCCCAGCAAATGAAAGGTCTGTTTTAAAAGGATGGGAGTAAAAACCTGACTCATGGAAACCTTGGATATCTCCTCAACCAACCATGTTAACACAAATTTTTTTAAATGACAATTTATTCTAAACCAACCATATTCCTATATGCCATGCAAATCCTAACCAAATTATGTGAGAAAAGAAGTAGAAATTATTAGGCATACTTTATACAGTATGATAATTCAGTACACATTAATGATTAATTATTTAGATTAAGTGCACTATTAAAACTTATTTTCCCAATAAGGAAAAGTATCAACAATGTTTCAGAAACTCAAACTGGAAATATAGAACTCCAAAATTAAAATTTCTAACATATATACTTAAAAATAAAACCGCATGCTTATAATGTATTTTTAAGAACAATGAAGTGAAAATAGAAAGATTTTTATGCAACAGCTCTCAATATCTTTGGTTATATGCCTTACCTCAATAGATTAATCTGTGAATCCTTATGTAGCATGAAAAGAAGATAAAAATAACTAAGTAACGATTCTGGATTCAGTGCATTCAGTACTTGAGATTAACTGAAAGCTACAGCGCATGTGCTTTCCCCAGAAGGTAGAAGCCCAGCAGCCGGGCTTGGAGGTCCCTGCAGTTACCCAAACCCCTCTGTGATAATGTTGACAGAGAGGGTTCTTGTTCGATATCAGGAAAGAATTCAAGGCCTGAACTAGACAAAGAGATGGTTTATTGTACAGTGTTAAAGGATGGAACAGTGTTAAGAGAAGGAAAGCGGGAGCAAGTGGGTGGGGCGTGTGCTAAGAACTCCACAGGTAGCCTCCCAGTGGAGTGGAGAGCTACCCACAGAGTGGAGAGCTACCCACAGAGTGGAGAGCTACCTACAGAGTGGAGAGCTACCCATGGAGTGGAGAGCCACCTACAGAGAGAGCCACCCACGGAGCGGAGAGGCACCCACGGAGCGGAGAGCCACCCACGGAGCGGAGAGGCACCCACGGAGCGGAGAGCCACCCACGGAGCGGAGAGGCACCCACGGAGCGGAGAGGCACCCACGGAGCGGAGAGGCACCCACGGAGCGGAGAGCTACCCACGGAGTGGAGAGCTACCCACGGAGTGGAGAGCTACCTATGGAGTGGAGAGGCACCCACGGAGGGGAGAGCTAGCTCTGGTTGTTAGCTGACATCTTTTAAGTCCTTGGGCATCGGGCGGGCTCCTGGGTAAGTGCGTAACCTTAGGCTTCTATCTCTTGCAGGCAGGTGTGTTTCTCTGGAACCTGGTCTTTCCTCTGGTAGGGGTCTCTGACTCCCCACCTGTCTCAGGTCTCTAGGTAAGTGACTACCTGTCCCAGGTTTCTAAATACCTGACTGTCCACATGCCCCAGGTTCTCTATTCTCCCACCTCAATAACACAGCTCTGTTCCGCCACTTCTCCAGCACTGTCAGCATAAGGGTTTTTAAGAGTTTCTGCTGTGCTATGTGATTCCTTCATTCTTAATTTTGTTGCTACTGTGAATATAGCTTTCCACCACTGTTTTCCAACTACTTTTAAAAAAAAATTATTAGTAATATTTTAGTTCCAGGTAGAGCTGCTTATTTATTGCAATGCATCTTTCAAAATGACAGTGGTATATCAAAAGCTAAAGATGAGTAGACAAGCGAGGAAAAAGAACTAGGCCACCTCAGACCCTCTTGCCCGCCCCCTGCTGCCCACCTTTCACAAAAGGGTCAGGAGACAGGTTGGGGTCCTTCCATGCCCCAGTGCTACTTCCAAACCTCACTCTCCTCCCTCCTGTTATCCATTTCCGTCACTGATTGGTCTCCCTATATGACTCTCACATCCAGAACCCTGATCACAGGGCTCTGTCCCTGCCCCTAGTAATGACTGGGGTGATTTCAGCATCCTGGTGGACAGCCTGGCCTTGCTGTCCCTTTAAGGGCTTCTCCCTCCATGTCATCTCAATGAGTGACCCCTAAGGGCACACTCTTATTATCCCAAATCCCACCTTGAGCTTCACTTTCAAACCAGGACTTCCCTTCTCTAGGGCTTACTGACTCAAGCACTCCTCCAGAACCTTCTCCTTTCTTCTCCAATGCAAACTGCAATTAGATACGTTAAAAGTCTTTTTCTAGAAGAAGTAAAACTCTCACTGTTTTCAGATGACATGATCCTGTAATTAGAAGATCCTGAAGTATCCAGGACAAAGCTACTTGAGCTAATAAATGAGTTCAGCAAAATGGCAGGATACAAGATCAACATGCAAAAATCAGCAATGTTTTTGTACACCAGTACTGAACAACTTGAGGAAGAAATCAGGGGAAAAATACCATTTTCAACAGCAACAAAAAGACTCAAATACCTAGGAGTTAATTTAACTAAAGAAGTACAGGACCTATATGCAGAAAACTACAAAACAATGCTAAAAGAAATTTTAAAAGACCTAAGCAAATGGAAACACATTCCGTGTTCATGGATTGGAAGAATAAATATCATGAAGATGTCAATCTTGCCCAAACTGATTTATAGATTCAATGCAATACCAATCAAAATCCCAACAGCTTACTTTACAGAATTAGAGAAGGCAATTACCAAATTCATCTGGAAGGGTAAGTGCAACCAAATAGCCAAAAGTATTCTAAAAAAGAAGAGCAATGTGGGAGCAATTTCACTGCCTGACCTTGAAACATATTACAAAGCTACAGTGGTCAAAACAGCATGGTACTGGCATAAAGATAGACATATCGATCAGTGGAATAGAATTGAGAATCCAGAAATATACCCTCACCTATACAGTCAACTGGTTTTTGACAAGCGTACCAAGCCCACGCTAATGGGAAAAAACAGTCTCTTCAACAAATGGTGTTGGGAGAACTGGCTATCTATAACCAAAAGAATGAAAGAGGACCCTTATCTCACCCCCTATACAAGAATCAACTCAAAATGGATCAAAGATCTAAATATAAAAGCCAGGACCAAAAAACTACTAGAAGAAAATGTAGAGAAACATCTTCAAGACCTTGTAGTAGGTGGTGATTTCTTGGACCTTACACCCAAAGCACGTGCAACAAAAGAAAAAAATAGATAAATGGGAGCTCCTCAAAATTAAACACTTTTGCACCTCACAGGACTTTGTCAGAAGGGTGAAAAGGCAGCCAACTCAATGGGAAAAAATATTTGGAAATCACATATCTGATAAGGGTTTAATATCCAGGATATATAAAGAGATGCTACAACTCAACAATAAAAAGACAAACGACCCAATTAAAAAATGGACAAAAGACTTGAATAGACATTTCTCTGAAGAAGAAATATAAGTGGCAAAAAAATACATGAAGAAATGCTCAACATCACTCACAATTAGGGAAATGCAAACCAAAACTACAATGAGATATCATTTCACACCTATCAGAATGGCCACTATTAAAAAGACAGAGAACTACAAGTGTTGGAAAGGATGTGGAGAGATAGGAACACTTCTTCACTGTTGGTGGGAATGCAGAAGGGTACAGCCACTATGGAGGACTGTTTGGCAGTTCCTAAAGAAGTTGAATATAGACTTGCCATGTGACCCTGCAATACCACTACTGGGTATATACCCAGAAGAACTGAGAGCAGTGACACAAACAGACATCTGCATAACGATGTTCACAGCAACATTATTCACCATTGCCAAAAGCTGGAAACAACCCAGGTGTCCATCAACAGAAGAATGGATAAGCAAACTGTGGTCTATTCACACGATGGAATATTATGCAGCTCTGAGAAGAAATGAAGTCGTAAAGCATACGGCAACATGGATGAACCTGGAGGACATTATGTTGCGCGAAGCAAGCCAGACACAAAAGGACAAATACTGTATGAATGTGTTACTACGAACCAAATATACTGTGTAACATATTGTTTGATTCAAAAATTTTTTATATGTATCCAGTACATTTAATTGAGAAATGTATATATTTATTCATCTGTGTTTACTTTTTAGTTTTTAATTGTTTATATTTTCAATTATTAAATGTATAAAATAAAGTTAAAAAAAAAAAAAAAAAGGAACCCCTGAACTAGTCTGAAGTCCATATGGACAGTAATAGGGGAATATGTGTGGGGATGGATATTAAAGGTGAGGGATAATGGTAGAAAGAACATAAAGTTGTTTCAGGCTGAATTTATTGATATGGGCATACTAAGCAGAGATTCTGGATTCAAGGTTGTAGCTTGAGGGGTTAGAAAAGGCTCTAAGAGTTTGTTTAGATGGTTGGCTGAAGCATGGACCCACAGGGAGCTTACTTTACCTGATGTTAAAAGGCCAGAACTAGGGGGTGGATGTGGCTCAAATGGTTGGGCATCTTTTTCCCATATGGAGGGACCTGGGTTCGATCTCCGGGACCTCCCAGTAAAATAAAAGAAAAAATATAGAAGGTGCACAGGCTGCCAGGCCCCATATGTGGGAGTTCCAGGCCCCGCTGAGCCACGCAGCAAGATGATGATGTAACAGGAGAGTGACACAAGGAGAGCTAAGGCGAGATGTGCCCAAAACACAACAAAAAAACAAGAAATGAAGTGGCGCAGGTGGCAGAACGCCTCTCTCCCACTTCAGAAGTTCCCAGGATCGAATCCCAGTGAAGACAGGAGAAGGATGAGAAGAGAGGGCAGGAAACAGACGCAGAGAATTGCCCAGCAAGTGGACACAAAAATAGCAAAAATGGAGAGGGGTGGTATAAAATGGATTAATTAAAAAAAAGTAAAATAAGTAAATCTTAAAAAAATAATGCCAGAACTGCCTTGGTACAATATAGATGAAGGAATCCAACAGCTTTAAGAAACTGGAATTTAAAGTAGACTCATCATGTAAGAGCTGCTCACAGCACCCCAGGAAGGTCCAGAGGACACACCTTTCACCAGATTGTGAGGAATAAATTTTTGAGACTGATTCCATCATTCCTGAAGAGCTCTGTGGTTGCTCTTTTCTTTAAGTCAGATATTACCGTGGAAACTGCTGTCGTTGAAGTTGGATGATTAAATGAAATGGGGATGATGAGATCCCGGGCTGGCAGAAGCCAAGTGGTAGCACTTAATCACAGAAGACAAGGTAGGTGTGGCTACCATAATAGACAACAGACTCAAGAGCAGTAATCAAAATAGTCTGACTATGGTATTGGCAAGTAGATCACAGGGTACCTGGAAGTGAAAACAGATGGGCAGTCTACAAAATTCTTACTTGAGGTGTATAAGCAGAAGAGTTCTAGGTCAAGTGGACAAAAGTCTCATTTGAATTACAAAAATAGACAGTCATGGCAACTTAATTCCCAGATCTGAGACAGTTTACAGACCCAGAGCGCCCTTGAGTGAAGGGAAGGCCAGCACCCCTTGGGGAAAGACCATGCAACGCTGCCAAAAACGTATACTGTTAATTTTCCTCTCAGCCTTCCCCAAAGAGACCTACAGCCTTTTGCCACAGTAACCGTGCATTAAGGAAAAGGAAATTATCAGCCATTTCAGTGAATTTTTCACACTGGCTGTAAGTGGCATTAATTCCAGAAGACCCAAAATGTCACTGTGGTCCACCAGAGTAGGAGCTTATGGAGGTTAGGTGATCAATGGAGTTTTAGCTCAGGTCTGTCTCACAGTGGGTCCACTGGGTCCCTGGCGCCATTCTGTGATTATTTCTCCAGTTCCAGAAGGCATAACTGGAATAGACATACTCAGCAACTGGCAGAATTCCCACATTGGTTCCCTGACTTGTGGAGTGAGGGCTGTTATGGTAGAAAAGACCAAGTGGAAGCCACTAGGAATTGCCTCTACCTAGCAAAATAGTAAATCAAAAGAAATACCAGATTCCTGAAGGGATTGCAGAAATTACTGTCACCATCAAAGACTTGAAGGATGCAGGGGTGGTGATACCCACCACATCCCCATTCAACTCTCCTATTTGGCCTGTGCAGAAAACAGATGGATCTTAGAGGATGACAGTAGATTATCGTAAACTTAAGCAGGTGGTGCCTTCAATTGCAGCTGCTGTCCCAGATGTGGAATCGTCGTTTGAACACATCAACACATCCCCTGGTAGATGGTATGCAGCTACTGATCTTGAAAATACTATTTTCTCAATTTCTGTTAGTAAAGATCACCAGAAACAGTTTGCTTTCACCTGGCAAGGACAGCAACACACCTTTATTGTCCTACCTCAGGGGTATATCAATTCTCCAGCCCTATGCCATAATCTAGTCCACAGAGAACTTGGCCATCTCTCCCTCCCACAAGACATCACACCGGTCCATTGTGTTGATGATATTATTTTAATTGAACCTAGTGAGGAAGACGTAGCAACTACTCTAGACTTGTTGGTAAAGCATTTGGGGATCAGAGGGTGGGAGATAAATTCAACAAAAATTAAAAAAAAAAATTTTTTTTTTCAGGGTCCTTCAACCTCAGTGAAATTTCTAGGTGTCCAGTGATGTGGGGCATGTCAAAATATCCCTTCTACTGCAAATATTCTCGCTGTCTTGATTTTGTGATAATCAGAGTAGGCTAAATGTTCGCTATATTAGAAACCATGCATGTGTCCCCAGACCTAGTTTTTCTCCCTAGGTCTGATTTTTAGAATGCTGGTGATAAACCAAGCCTGATTTATTATATTACCATCCTGTATGGGAAATGACTGTAACTCTAGGTATCTTTGGTCAACCTTAAGAGATATAGCAGGGGGGTGGATGTGGCTCAAATGGTTGGGCATCCGTCTCGCATATGGAGGGACCTGGGTTCAATAACCGGGACCTCCCAGTAAAAATTAAAAAAAAAAGAAAAATATAGAAGGCGCACGGGCCGCCAGGCCCTGTGTGCAGGTGTACCACCAGGCCCCGCGAGCGGATGAGCCCCCAGGCCCCACGCACGTGTGCACCATCATGCCCTACCGAGCCACACAGCAAGATGATGACATAACAGGAGAGTAACACAAGGGAGAGCCAAGGTGAGATACGTCGAAAAACCAGAAACTAAGGTGGTGCAAGCAGTAGGATGCCTCTCTCCCACATCGGAGGTTCCGAGGATCGAATCCCGGTGAAGACAGGAGAAGGATGAGAAAAGGAGGCAGGAAACAGACACAGAGAATTGCCCAGCAAATGGACACAAAAACAGCAAAAAAAAAGGGGGGGGGGGTAAAAATGGATAAACGTAAATAAATAAATCTTTTAAAAAATGATAAAATTTTTTTTTTTTTCCCTTCTAAGGTAAAGGATAAGCTGTTGCATCTGGCCCTTCCTATGACCAAAAATGAAACACAATGCCTAGTTGGCCTCTTTGGATTTTGGAGACAACATATTTTTCATTTGGGTATGCTATTCCAGCCCATTCACCGAGTGACCTGGAAATGTTGCTAGCTTTGAGTGGGGATCAGAACAAGAGGAGGCTCTGCAACAGGCCCAGGCTGCTGCGCAAGCTGCTCTGCCACTTGGGCCATATGATCCAGCAGATCCAATTGTGCTGGAAGTGTCAGTGGCAAACAAATATGCCATCTGGTACCTTTGGCAGGCCCCTATAGGTGAATCACAGCGAAGACCCTTAGGATTTTGGAGCAAGCCCTGCCATCCTCTGCAGATAAACATTCTCCTTTTGAGAAACAATTTTTAGCCTACTACTGGGCCTTCTCTTAGTAGAGATCTAACGCTTAACCATGGGCCACCAAGTTACCATAAAACCTGAGGTGCCCATAATGAACTGGATGTTGTCTGACCCATCAAGACACAATTGTGGGCATGCACAGCAGCACTACTTCATAAAATGGAGATGGTATATACAAGATTGATAGCTGGAAAATGTGCTTATTAAAAATTTCTCTTCTTAAGCAGCTCTGAAAAATTCAAATACCTTCCCCAGATCCAGCTGAACTGTTTTTCTATTAACCTAATCTCAGTTGTTTCCTCTTTGTTCTTAGTTCCTAGAAAATAGCCAGAACTTCTCAGTTCTACTCCCAGGGAAGTCAGGAATAAGATCATATCTCAACAAAATCACAGACTGGTGCCAGGAGCACCTTATAGACCAGGAAATCTGCAACTTCCCTGAGATAAAAGGCTGTGAACCAAGACATCAAACAGGAATTCTGCATACAGGAGATGACACAGGAGACTCTGTAAAAAAAATTCAGTCATCACCCACATGGCAAATGCATTGCTCAGTCATCACTTGATCCTCAACCCTTATTTCCCCTATAAAAACCCCAGACCCTATTCTCACTTTAAACTGTTTTTTGGGAAGATTCCCCCAGTTCCTTGCTTGTGCACTGGCAATGAATCACCTTCTCACTGAGAGAAATGTTTCTCCTGTGTAGCGCTGGACTGGGTGGGCCTTTCTATTGGAAATGGCTGTGCTTACAATAACAAGATAGGTCTCCAGTGGGTCCTGAAGGCACCAGTATTACATGAGGAAGTTGCCCAAATGCCCATGGTCCCCACTCCTTCCACATTCCCTTCTCTTTCCCAGACCACAGCTATGGCCTCTTTGGGAGTTCCTTACAGTTGACTGAGGAAGAGAAAACGCAGGCCTGGTTTACAGATGATTCTGTACAATATGGAGGTACCACCAGAAAGTGGATAGCTGCAGCACTGCAGCCCCTTGCTGGGACGTCCCTGAAGGACAGTAGTGAGGGGAAATCCTCCCAATGGACAGAACTTCTAACAGTGCACCTGGTTGTTCATTTTGCTTGGAAGGAAAAATGGCCAGAGGTGGGTTTATATACTGATTCATGGGCTTTCACCAATGGTTTGGCTGGTTGGCCTGAAACGTGAAAGGAACATGATTGGAAAACTGTTAATAAAGAGATATGCAGAAGAGGTATGTGGATAGACCTTTGTGAGTGGGCAAAAAACACGAGGATATTTGTGTCCAATGTGAATGTTCACCAGAAGGTGACTTCAGTAGAGGAAGATTTTAATAATCAAGAGAATAGGATGACCAGTTTTGTGGATACCAATCGGCCTCTTTCCCCAGCCACTCCTGCCACTGCCCAATGGGCTCATGAACAAAGTGGCCACGGTGACAGGGATGGAGATTATGCATGGGCTCAGTAACATGGACTTCCCCTCACCAAGGCTGACTTGGCTACAGTCACTGCTGAGTGCCCAATCTGCCATCAGTACAGATCAACACTCAGTCCCCAATATGGCACCATTCCCCGAGGTGATCAGCCTTATGACAGGTTGATTGTATTGGACCACTTCCAACATGGAAGAGGCAGCTATTTGTTCTAACTGGAATAGGCAAATATTCCAGATATGGGTTTCCCTTCCCTGATGAAATGTTTCTGTGAAAACCACCATCCACACACTTATCGAATGCCTTATCCACTGTCATGGTATTCCACAAAGCATTGCTTCTGGTCAAGGCACCTACTTTATGGCAAATTAAGTGTAGGAAAGGGCACATGTTCATGGAATTCACTGGTCTTACCATGTTCCTCATCACCCTGAAGCAGCTAAATCAATAGAATGGTGGAATAGCCTTTTGAAGACTCGATTATGGCACCACTGGGTAGGAATATCTTACAAGGGTTGGGTAATGCTCTCTAGGATGCTGTGTATGCTCTAAATCACATTGGGTGCTGTTTCTCCCATAGCCAGGATTCATGGTCCAGGTATCAAGGGATGAAAATGGGAGTGGCACCACTATTAGCCCCAGTGATCCACTGGAAAAATGTTTGCTTCCTGTCCCTGCAACCTTAAGCTCTGCTGGTCTACAGGTCTTAATTTCAAAAGGAGGAATGCTTCCACCAGGAGACAAAACAACAATTCCATTCAACTGGAAATTAAGACTGCCACCTGGCCACTTTGGGTTCCTCATGCCTCTGAATCAACAGGTAAAGAGGGGAATTACTGGGCTGGGTAGGGTGATTGATCCTGATTATCACAAGGAAACAGGACTGCTATTACACAAAGGAAGTAAAGAAGAGGTTGCCTGGAATACAGGAGATACTCTAGGATGTCTCTTAGTACTACCATGCCCTGTGATTTAAAGTCAATGGAAGGGAAGCGGCTGTGGCTCAATCAGTAGGGCTCCCGTTTACCATATGGGAGGCCCCGGGTTCGGTTCCCGGGGCCTCCTGGTGAAGGCAAGCCCGCCCGCACGGCGTGGTTAGCTGACCCAGCGAGCACAAGCAGCAAGGGGGGGGATAAATGAATAAATAAATAAAATCTTTAAAAAAAAAAAAAAAATAAAAAAAATAAAGTCAATGGAAAACTGCGACAACCCAATCCAGGCAGGACTAACAAGGGCCCAGAACCTTCAAGAATGAAAGTTTGGGTCACCCCACCAGGCAAAGAACCACAATCAGCTGAGGAGCTTGCTGAAGGTAAAGGGAATATAGAATGGGTAGTGGAAGAAGGTGATTAGAAATACAAACTACAGCCAAGTGTCCAGTTACAGAAATGAGGACCCCAATGATTATGAATATTTCTTCATTGTTTTGACTATGTTTGCATATATACATAAAGCAAGTATCTTTGTTTTCTTCCCTATCTTTCTTTATCCACTTATCATATGACGTAAGTTATACGACATAACTACATGTCACAGTATTTAAGTTATGGGATATCAAGTTTAAAAGTGAATATTTCCAAGGACTTGCACCCTATTCTGAGGAAAGTTAGTGCATTTCCAGCTGTATGCAGGACAATTAAATACAGTTAGGCGAAAACAGACTTATTGCTTTTATTTAGAGATTATGTACCATTTAAGATGGTGTGTTTGACAGCCATGTTGACAAGGGGTTAACTGTAATGATTAAATTCACGCGTCAGTTTGGCCAGGTTATGGTGTCTAGTTGTTTGGTTAAGCAAGCACTGGCCTGATTGTTACTGTGAGGATATTTCATGTATTTAACTCATCAGTAAGTTTGCATGCCATAGGCTGATTACATCTACAATCAACCGAGGAGATTGCGTTCAACAATGAGAGAAATATCACCCAATCAGTTGAAGGCCTTAAAAGGAGAAGTGATGACTTCAGCAGTCTGAAGGGAGAATTTCCATCTACATCCTACCTCCGACAACAGCTACCATCCTTAAGAAAATTCACAATGTTTAGAGGACAGAAACTAAGTTCTATATAATTTGGAAACACTAAATGCAGACCTAGAACAAGAAGACCTTGGATGATGACAATAATTAAGAAACTTGGGAAGCGGCTGTGGCTCAATCAGTAGGGCTCCCGTTTACCATATGGGAGGCCCCGGGTTCGGTTCCCAGGGCCTCCTGGTGAAGGCAAGTCCGCCCGCACATCGTGGTTAGCTGACCCAGCGAGCACAAGCAGCAAGGGGGGATAAATGAATAAATAAATAAAATCTTTAAAAAAAAAGAAAAAAAAGAAAAAAAAGAAACTTAATAGCACCTCATGAAAAAGACTTGTAGATTTTTCAAATGCTCAATCTGGGTTGTCCAAAATGCAGTTAAATTACTTATTACTTCTAAAGGGTCTTGAATATTGAGTGCCTTAGAGATAATTTTAATTAAGGGAGGTGAAACTGTATCGTGATAAAAGGACAGGACTCTTTCATTAGCCAGCTGGTGGGTATACAAATTAAATTCTCTCCCTTTACCTTTATCATTTACAAGACTAAGTATAGTACCTACTTCAAAGGACTGTTAGATCAACTATGATACAAAGTGTAAACATTTTGGAAAGCTAGAGAGCCAGCACAGGAACATGAAGAGTTTCCCTTACCATCTTCATATTTATTCCATCTTTGCAAGTTTGATAGCCCAAAAAAGGGGAACCATATTGCTGTTTTAATTTTTATCTTTATGAGTGAAAATGAACATTTTTGAGTCACTATCTGCATATCTTTTTAAAAATAAGAATTATCTAATCTAGTTTTTAATTTTTTCTATTAGTGTTCAACTTAATTTTTAAAAGCTCTTTACATATGAAGGATATTAGGCCTTTGCCATTATATATATGTTGCAAGCATTTTTTTCTCAGTTTGTCATCAGTATTTTAATTTTCAGGTATATTTCAATGCCCATATTAACACTGACACAATTACTACATTCAGTTCTGCCTCTTAATGCCACAGTGCTAGGATAATCTAGGTAAAAGCAGTTTCAAAATATGATCATTTAATTTTGTTAAATAAAGTTGGTGGGGTTTCAAATAAAGAGACCTCTGTGGAATGTTCACACATTCTGGCCTGAGGACATCCCCTCTCCTCAATAACTATCCAAATCCAAACTCATTCATTCATTGTTCATTCAACAAGTATTTATGAACAGATATCATATGCTTGTGAGCTCTAGATTATGGTAGGGAATAAGACAGGCAAGATCTCACACCTTTTGAAGCTACATTCAAATGGGGGAAAACAGGCAATTAATAAGTAAAAAGGTAATTACAGGATGTGTTAAGTTCTAAAAAAGGAAATAAACAGGTGACCCAGTGAAGACATAAAGAAAATGAAGACTCAGCCTTGAAAAGAGGACGTTCTAAAAACAAAGAGATGAACCAATTAGTCCTGTAAGCAGGAAAAAAATTGCTTAGACTGGAAAGATTACTGGAGCACAGTAAGTGAGGGGGGGGGGAATGGTACGAAATGAAGCTGGAGAAGACAAATCATGTAGAGGTCTGAGATACCATGTAAGGAAGTCACTGGAGTGGAGTTGGGTGGTAAAATAATCTAATTCTTTAAGGCCTGGCTCAGGCCTCTCTCTACTTGAATTCCCCCCAGACCATCCATCTCAAAAGGAGGGGCCCCAGATCTCTGGCTACCTTCCCTCTCCTCCGGTTTCCAACCATCTCAGAAGGAAGATGGAAGAGCCCAGAGCTCAGGCTGCTCTTGGTCACCTTCTACCCTGACACTCATTGCCTCACAGCTCCTCAGTCTACCTAAGAAACAATCCCTGTCATGAACCAATCTTATCATGTCCTTTGTCCCAGTTTGTATCTTGTTAGACAAGAAAACTCCACACTCCCAGGACTGTCCTCATCTATGTTCACGCCTACTCGACTTTCATCTGATCCCATCTCCCACCCATCACTAGACACCAAAACACTTCCATCAGCAAAATTCCTTACAGGAGCAACCTCAACCTCTTCTCTGATGATTCCTCTCAACTTCTTGCTCTGTCTAGAATTTGGTTTTCCCCCGAAGAAAATCAAGTGGTACCTGTTCTGTCTCCCACCCATCCTGTGCCATTGGTCAGAAGGTGGGGTAGGTGTTCTCCTTCTCCTCACTGCTGCTTCCAACCCCTTTCTCCTCCCCAGAAACCACCTGCTTTCAAGCTCATGCCATCACACCACACCACCTGCTACTCCTTCCTGCAGTCACCTGTCAACTCCTGGGTCACACCTTTCCATCTTCAATGATCTTTGCATTTGGCTCACTGCCATCTCTCCACCACTCCTGTCCTAATTCTTCATGATTTCACTGTTGATGCAAACAATCCTTTCAAAACTCTAAGACTGGGAAGCGGCTGTGGCTCAATCAGTGGGGCTCCCGTTTGCCATATGGGAGGCCTCGGGTTCGGTTCCCGGGGCCTCCTGGTGGGGGCAGGCCCGCCCGCATGGCGTGGTTGGCTGACCCGGCGAGCACAAGCAGCAAGGGGGGGATAAATGAATAAATAAATAAAATCTTTTAAAATAAATAAATAAATAAATAAATAATAATAATAAAAAAAAACAACTCTAAGACTCTCAGTGCCTTAATTTTCTCCTCCAGTGGTCCTATTCTCTACCTAACTATAGCCATCAAACCCCACATATTTAACAATAAATGCACCATAATTTCAATTTAAAGTATCCCACTTTCTAGCCATCACCTCCTATCTTTCAAAATCCTTCGTTACCCACCCCACCAAGGTCTACAATCCACTGATTCTACCACCTTTTCACTATCTTCTATCTCTTACCTGCATCAAGTTTCCCCTCTTTTCTGGACCATCCCCAATGCACAGAAAGATCCGATTATTTCTCATCTTTAAAAATAAAAACAAACTCTTCTTTGACGTCACTTCATCCTCCAACTACCAACCCACTGCTTTGCTCTACAGCAAAAATCATGGAGATACCTAAACTTATTGTCTCTACTTTCTCTCTTTCAATTCTCTCCTGACTCACTTCACTCAGGTTTCATCCTCATCGATCAACCGAAGTTGCTCTCGTCAAGGTTACCAATAACCTCCACTGATAAACGTAATGGTAAATGCTCAGTTCTTAGCTTATGAAAGCTAACAATAGCATTTGATATAACCCCCTCTTTCTTGAAACACTTTCTTCTCTTCCTTTCTAGGATATCCTTTTCTCTTGGTTTTCCTCCTCCCTCTCTGGCCACTCCTCTCAGCCTTCCTTGTTGCATCCTGCTCATCCTCCAAATCTCCACATATTGCACCTTATCTCTTTTCTACCTGCAAACAAATACCTTAGTTATCCTGTCTACCTCATAATATTTCCTCCCATGAACTCCAGAATCATATATCCAGGCATATACATGCCTTTTTGACATCTCTACTAGGATGCTAACTGGCACCTCAGACTTAACATCCAAAGCTGATATAATTTTCCTTCCATAACCTTCTTCATCTCAGTAAATGGCAATGCCATCTTTCCAGCTGCTCAAGCAATGAAGGCATCCTCTGGCTCTCGGACCTTCAACCCATCAACAGCTAATTTGGCTGGATCTACATTCAAACTATTGCTAGAATCTGACCACTTTAAAAAACAACAAAAATAAACAAAAAGAGAAAAATATATAACAAAAACACCACCACCGCCTTCCCTTCTATCACCCTGACTAAAGCCATAGCCACCTCTTACTGGGATGACTCTTAACAGTCTCCTAATCAGTCTCTGGGATTCCCCTCCTGCCTCCTACAATCTATTCTCCACAGAGCAGCCAAAGTGATTCTTTACCTCTTCTTTCTCCCTCTGCTCCCGACACTCTGGCCTCCTTATTGTCCTTGAACATGCTAAACACACTCCTTAGGGCTTTATATCTGCTGGTCCTTCAGTCTAGGAGGTTCTAAGTTGCTTGACTCACCCACATATTCCGGACATTTCTTCAGTTCTATGCTCACATATTACCCTAACAGGGAGGCATTCCCTGGTCATCCTGTTATAACATGGCAACCACAGCCTCCTCAACCTGCTTTAACTTCCTCCATTGCATTTATCGTTGTCTGTCGGATTTACTTGTTCCTTAACTGTTCCCCCAATTAAAATGTAAGCTCTATGTGGGCAAGATCTTTGGTTTGGTCACTATGATATTGCCAGCATCTTGAATAGTGTCAAACATATGTAGACAATATTTGTTGAATGAATGAATGAATGATCACCTCCTCTGGGCTCAAAGCATTTGTCCATACCAAAGATTGTCAGTACAATCTTTGATAAAATACTTCTCCACATAACTATCTCCCTCTAGACAGGGGGTTCAAGAGAAGCAACTATCACTTTTGTGTCCCCAAGGTTTAAAATGGCACTGTCCAATAAAATTTTCTGCAATGAAAATGTCCCAGATACACACTGTCCAATACAGTAGCCACTAACCATGTGGCCACTGAACACTCGCAATATGTCTAGTGTGACTAAGGAGCTGAATTTTAAATCTACTTAATTTTAATTAACTTAAATTTAAATAGCCACATGTGGCTATGGCTATTTATTGTATTGGACAGCACAGACCTAGAGCGTAAAGTGGGACACATAATAGTGGTTCAATAAATGTTAAATAAGTTGGGTACGCCATGTACTGCCTTATTGACATTTCTAATATTACCATTTATGGGTTCTTGAATTACTATTATGACTTGTCCAAGTAGTTATAGAGTTCACCAAGAGCAGATTCTTGTCTTAGAGTCTCTGAACTCTCACAGAACCTGCCAACAAGAGGTGCTGAATAAACACGATGACAAGAAAGGAAGTTAGGAAAGGAAGAGGACAAATATCCTTATGTAATCAACTTGATTTTAAATGTTCCATTTACATGACAAGCAAATAAAAATGTTAGCATGCAAATAACAAAAAAGCTTATAAAGTAGTTCCTGTTCAACTCCTCTATTTTTAACCCTCTTATTAGAGGATGTAATCCTCATCAAGTTTCATGGGCAAAGCAGAGATAAGCCTTTTTTTTTTTTTTTTTTTAAATCTCTTACTAGGGCTCACTGCCTTAACAGACAACATTGTAGTCAATATTATTTCACTTCTCAGTGTTCTTTTTTTTCCGGTTTTTTTTCCCTCTAGTCTCTCCGCATCCAAGGCGCACACTCACAGTACCTCATTTACCTTCAGGGGCAAATGGATGCAACAAATCTAAGATTTCGGCTCATCCCAGATCACAGCATAAATCACTGGCAGGTAACAGCACACCTACTTGCAGAAGCCCAAACCAGGATGTCAAGTAGAGGCCTGAGAACAGCGTGGGGTCAGATGGGTTATTCAGGAAAGGGGGGACACACAGCAAACTGGTTTCCTGAGTCAGAGGGCCAAACTGGGGAGCGGGGAGGTCTCTAAGTGAGCTTATGTAAACTCTATAAAAACCTGGTAAGTCCCCCAAATTCTTCCCCGGAGGCGGGCGTAGCTCTCCTTAACCGAGGTCCCCCAAACACACCCTTCACCCCGTCCCGGGTCGGCCGGGGAGGCGCGGTGGGCGCGGGATCACTACCTGCGCGGTGAGGCCCCGCTCCTCGTCGTCCTGGCCGCTCAGGACGCGCCGCAGCTTCTCCATGGCCTCTGCCGGGGCCGCGGTGGCGGCTGCTCCCTCGCCAGGCCCTCGTGCCCCTCCCGGAAATGCATATCCGGAAACCCCCTCCAGCTTACCGGAAGTTCCGCGTGCGGCAAGGGTGCGCGCATGCGCCGATCGCCACTCCCGGAGCTTTCTTCTCCCGGGAGGGACTGGACCAGTGGCCCGAGGTGGGGGTCGGGAGGGGAGGCTGGAGGAGAGCTCGGGACCGGGTTTCTGGAAGAGGAGACCGGAGAGATGTTGTGAGGAGGGCCTGGACGGGAGGCCGGGAGGGAGGTGGTGAAAGGGAGGGGGTCGGAGGGGTGCTGGGAGGAGGATGCTGGAAAAGGGGCCTGGACGAAGATGCTGGAAGGTGGGGCCAGAGAGGTGCTGGAAGGGGGCCGGAAGGGTGCCGGGAGGGGGGTTGCTGGAAGAGGGGCCAGGATGAGGTTGCTGGAAGCGGGGCCCGAAGAGCCGCAGGCGGGGTGTCGCCGGCGGGCCACGGGCAAGGCAGGTCTGGAAAGCGTTAGAAGCAGTAGCTGGCACAGGCACTGCCCTTTGCACTGAGCTGCAAGATTAAAATTGGTCGTGCGCGCCTGCATGCCCAGGAACGCAGACTCACTCCAGTGCCCTGGAGAGCAGGAATGGGATCATTTGCCTTCCTGTTTCCAGGCCTTGGCACGCCTTTTAACATGGCCAGCTGTGCCCGACTCACCTACGTGACCCACACAGTCACAGGCCTGAAGCCAGGGGTCTCTACGTATGTTGGAGATGCGTATATTTACCCGAAGTCACATGGAGCCATTGAAAATTGAGCTTCCAAAAGAACCAAGACCTTTCTGCAAGCTCAAAATCCTTCAGAAAGTTGAAACAGTTGATGACTTCAAAGCTGAAGACTTTCAGATTGAAGGGTACAATTTTCATCTGAGTATTCAAATGGAAATAGCCACCTAAGTGCTTTGAAGGGAGTCAGTTCAAGGGTATTGTCAGTCTTTAGGGGTTGGATTGGATCCCACGGGAATTCTTTTTGCCATAAAGGAAAAAAGAACTAGGTCAAAAAATCTTGTCGGTTACCTATTATTATTTATTAAAAATGCCTTCCTTTTAAAGATGTTGCCCTGGCAAACTATAACTGCCCATTTTTAGTAACAAAAGGCCTTGAGCATGTTCAACTCACTGAGGTTGTATAAAAATGTCAAGATTATGAATAAGTTCAGGAGAATGAAAATTTATATACGCTTAACAAAAATGTGAGCATGGCTTTCAAGCCCAAATCTTCATGAAGCATGTCCGTGAATTTCAAGAAGTTATAAACTATTTCTCAAATATTAGCCGAATAACACCACCAATTATACTGTATAGTGTGTTTATGAACATTTAAAGTTGTATTTGTTTTCTATATCGCTATAATAAAGCCATGTTCTGCATTAAAAAAGTAATCCTACACTAATGAATTCATTATGTGTGATCACTGCTGTGAAACAACATATGCATCTCAGTAAGAGTTTGTAAATGGAAACTGATAGTCTCAAGTGTAATGAAGGTACCTTGAGACCTTAAGAATGAGTAGAGTTGGGCAAGAGGGCAGAGTGTTAAGTCTGGTGTTCAGAGGCAGACTCAGGGAGCTTACAATTCCAGTAAGACATCCGCGTGCAGATGGATTGGAGATAGGAATTTGGGAGGCATCTGGGTGAAGCCACCGTAGCATATGAAATCCCCTATAAAGGGGAGGATCAATGAGCAAAGAAAAGAGAGCAGCCAGAGGGATATATGTCCTGCTCTCCTGCTGGCTCTTCTCATTCTAAATGAGCAAGATTGAAATGTGGATTTAAAACAGCCACCATGGTGGTTTTTTTTGTTTTGTTTTGTTTTTGTTTTTGTTTTTGTTTTTTAAGAGGAATAGTGAGCTCTAGCAAGGTACAATTGAGTATTCAAATGACTAAAATAAAACAGGCATTTATTCTAAGGCCCAGAATCTTTGTTGCCTGATGATTAAATAAGCAACGATGCCCAATTTGCCTTTATACTCAGTTTGGTTCTCATTTGCTGAACCAGAGAAGCCATGGAATTTTGAGTGGGCTAAAGGTTTTCCCTCAAATCACCTGCTCTTGTAGAAAATGTCCTACTCTTAAATTTTGGTGCTGGGCCTTATTCCAAAGAAAGGCACAAGGTGATTTTTTTTTCTTTAGTTATCTGTTGAGGTTTATATTTTTTCCAGGAGAGCACTCTGTATTTCAAAACCTGTGAGAGGGAAAATGCCTTTCCCAAATCCTGTCTCCAAAGGGGTAGCAGCAAGAGACTGGTACCATGAAGAACCTGCTCTTTGTGGGAGTGGTTGTGTCTCAAGCAGTTGAGCTTCTGCCTCCTATGTGGGAGGTCCCAGTTTGGTTCCCAGTGCCTCCTGAAAAAACAAAATCAAGCAATAGAAAAAACCAACTCAGGGAAGCTAATGTGACTTAGAGGTTGAGCACCAGCTTCCCACATACAAGGTCCTGGGTTCAATCTCCAGCCCCTGGTACCTAAAAAAAAAAAGAGAGAATCTGCACTTTGCTTTATCTTTCTGACAATAACTGGTGTCCTTAGCCATAAAATCCCTGCTGTGGTCATAGCTATGTTGTGAAAGGTAGCCACCATTCTCTCTATTAATGTCTGTTTTAGGGCTTCCCTGGAACTCATTTGCTAGTCCATGAAAACAAAGAGCTTTTTCACTAACTGATGTTTTGAATTATTGAAGCAACTATAAACAAGTTTTGGATGTGGCTTAAGAACAAAAATAAATTCATTTTGATCACTGATTTCCCCCACTCCATTTTGTTATATTGCTATTATAATTAGTTGATGGAAATGTGACTGCAATATTAATCAAATGAATTAAAAATAATGTACATGCTAACTGTGGTAATTGTCAGGATGCAGTCTATAGAAAGAGAGCTTTATCAGAGTACTAAATAGTGCCCTAATAAAAAATAGCATCATCTCACTTTTAAGTGATTAGTGAATTAACAGGCTTTATTGTATATTCAGCACTTTATTCAGAGAAGAAAAAGCTGCTCTGCCCTTGAGCCTCTCGGGGACTCGGTTTTCCTGCAGTCCTCTCTCTCACATGGCAGGATAAATTTTAATACGGTGGCTCCTTTTTCCTGTGTGTGTCTCTGTTTATATCAGACCCGGGAAAAGGGTGGAGACTCAACCTGAGTCATGCCTCACTGATGTAGTCTAATTGAAAGGATCTCACACCCTAGTTCACAAACAATCTTTCTCTTTTGGGGATTCATAAAAGAATTTCAAACTGCCACACAGCCTCTTCTCCAGAACAATTTACATTTGAATATCGCAAAATGTATTGAGCATCTACCACAATTATCAAGTCTGACTTTGTTTTCCCCTTTACTAGAACAGTGAATGCAATTTACAGAACTTAGTTCCATATTTGCTTTAATGTAAATGGGGTGATTTGTGACAATTACTATAAAGCCAAGGTAATCCACCACAATTTTCTAAGCTGCCTAAAAGTAATCCTTATAGAGCCTTTGCAATGGGAGGAAACCTAATTAGGTTACCAAATGAGGCAAGTTAGTACAGGACACAGGGAAGGCAGCTGAGACCTGGCCAGCAGACCACATAGCCATGAGACCCATCCAGAAACCTCCTGAGGGAAAGACTGCCAGAAAGATCCCAAGAGATCCTAGCCATGAGATCCCATTTGGAACTCTTTCCAGGGTCAAAGCAAAAGCCCCAGATAACACCAAACAGGCCTCCTCATTGGGTCCCTGAGAGCTAACAGGAGGGGATCATAAGGCAACCAATCAGAACATCAAAGAGCTGGAGTCCCTCCCAACATTATGAAGGAGGAGTAAAGGTTTTAAAAGGCCTAACCTGGGGCCCCCATGCATGTGACATCCTCTGGCACACCCACAGTTCAAGTCTAGGATTGTGTACTCTTACTCTTTTCTTGTTTCTTCTTAAACTCTTTACTCCCTTGCCTACCCTATGGCTTGTAGCTTAAATTCTTTATAAGACACAGGCCAACAATCTAGAAGCCCAGAACCCAGAGCCTTCTGCCAACATATTTGGTGAGCCAACCAGGAGATAAAGAGGCAAGTAACGCTCCCTGACCCCCGCTGAAGACGGGTGAATCTAGGCTTTTTTTTTTTTTTTTTTAAGATTTTATTTATTTATTCATTTATCCCCCCCTTGCTGCTTGTGCTCGCTGGGTCAGCTAACCACGCCGTGCGGGCGGGCTTGCCTTCACCAGGAGGCCCTGGGAACCGAACCCGGGGCCTCCCATATGGTAAACGGGAGCCCTACTGATTGAGCCACAGCCGCTTCCCCTAGGCTTTTTAATTAAAGCCTGTCTGTGCCTTCTTTTGTCTGTGACCGAGACTCTCATTCCATCTGGGAGGTTTGTAGCTTACTCAGCCCCCAGGAGGACTTGAAGTTCCTCTTATTCGGCCCCTAGGCTGCCTGTAAGCCACAAAACAATCAGCCTTTTTAACGTGCCTGTTAATGTGTGATTTAACTGCAAACTTGGTTCCTGGCAGTGGTCTCTCTCACAGCCAACTTTTGTAAGCCCTCTGAAATAGTAGGTCAAAAGAAAGGTTTCAAGCCAGCCCCTTTTCTAGGAAGAATCACGTGGCTTGGGTAGCTTTGGTCCAGAACTTAGGCCTGGACATCTTCCAAGACCTAGTTACACCAGGTATGCCCGGGCACACGGTCTCTGGTATTTCCAAGATGCTGGGAACCAGAGAAGCAACTCCAAACATCCCCCAGGACTTAAGCAGCTTGGGCACTTCTGTATGGAGGGCAAAAGTTCAGTCAGGCCAGGATCTGGGACATCATTACTCCCTAGAACAATGGGTGGCTTCTCTAACATTCCAGCAGGCTCCCATTGGGGTGTCTTCTCAGGAATTGGGATAACTTGCCTACTGATGAGCAAAAAAGGAAAAGGCTAATCTTTAACAGCCATACCACGTGGCCACAGTACTGCCAGGAGTGGCCTCTGCATGGGACCCTGAATTCCAGTTAAACCTGTGTAAAAGAGAAAGAGCAGACAGACAGATCTGAGGACCAGAGACCACATGGCCATGTCTCCTTCAGGAGATGAGGAAATGCACTACCAAACCCATTATTTATAAGCTCAGGGAAATTATTCAGAGGCAGAACCTAGAAACCCAGCAAGTCCGCCTCAGATATCCATAGAAAACTGCAGAAACTTTCCCTGGGCCCCCAAACTTCCAATAACTCCTGTTGAGAAACAGCCTTCTCAGTTTTCAACAATCAAGACCACGCCACCTAGATGGAGAAGGTAAGAAGCGGTGGGCGCAGGGTCTGAGACAGGCTCACCTTTAAACCGTCACCATTAAAGGCACTGTCACATCAAGGCTGCGCGAATCCAGGCTCCACATCAGTCGGAACCTGGCCCAAGCTGCCTCACCACCAGGATGGGGCCCTGCCCCAGGGGAGGATGGAAAGGGCCTGAAGCCACACGTGAACCATCAACCAAGAGAAGCCTCAGGTGACCCATGATGTGGCAGGTAAGATTAATTTCGTAAATAACAGGGGAGCCAGTTATTCAGTCCTGGAATGCACTGTGGACCTCTCTATCCTCAGTTGTGTCTAATAAGGGGAGTGAATGGAGAGTCGAGATCTAGGCCATTTACTAAGCCTCTCCTTTATAAAAATAAGGGACCTCCTCAAAAGCCATCAATTAAGATTAAAAAGTTCCTGAAAAATGGCTTCTGTTAGGTCTTTCCCTAGGCTAAGTGTGTAAAATTCTCCTGTTCTAATCTGTGCTTAACTTTGTGTTTGACTTTTTAAATGTGTTGTGTTTAAATCTGTGTTTAACTTTTTAAATCTATGTTTAACTTTGTCAGTCTGTGCCTAGGAAATCAGATTTGAGGTTCACCCGTTACAAATTGGATAACGGTGAAAGGTAACCTAAAAATGAGTCTTTAAATGTCAATACTATCTTGCAATTGAATTTGATGTAGAAAAAGAAATCATAAGTGGAATTAGTTCAACTGCTAGAAAAGTGGAAAAACTTAGCAACGTTGTTACTAATAAAATGGTTTCAGTTACTTAGTTCATAAACAAAAGTGCTTAAATTGTTGTTAGGGGGAACTTACTGGAACCTATAACTAAGAGTTTAGGCCATTATATAGATGCCTTTGTATTATAAAACAGCAAAAGCTGAAATTGTAATGACTGGGCGGATTTAGCCTGGACCTACTATTGTAAGAGTAATATTACACTAATTTACCTTTGTTTATGGTTACTTCAGGTCTAGCCACACCCTTGCTTATCCTTGCTATAGTAGTGG
This sequence comes from Tolypeutes matacus, assembly GCA_026826555.1. Classification (NCBI taxonomy): domain Eukaryota; kingdom Metazoa; phylum Chordata; class Mammalia; order Cingulata; family Chlamyphoridae; genus Tolypeutes; species Tolypeutes matacus. Next base: position 6,912,913 of record JAKSZT010054281.1, read on the forward strand.
TAATTCTAAACTGAGTTTGCTTTGCTTATGGTTATGTCAGGACTGACCTCACCCTTCATTTGTATTTGCTCTCCATTGTGATGGTAACTATTCTCCTGTTTGTAGCACGACAACTTCTGCCCCTTATGGCTCAGGGGGAGGCAAATTTGAGACACCCCCATCTCCCATCTTTCCACCTGTGTTAATAACCCTGCTTTCTCTTATGATTATCTAGGTGTCGACTCCAATTTACCTACTCTAGGCAAGAGCCCGGAGGGACCCCATGATCTCTGAGGCTGTGCGGTGGGAATCCTTGGCCTTTGGGATGGATGTCCACTCTTTCAGTCCAGTGGCCACTGAAGTCCTGTTATCTCCAAGGACTGGGGAGTGGGTGGACCTCCCATCTTGAGTGTCAAGAATTCTGAAATCAGCAGGTCATGAGAAAAAAATTTTTTTTCTTGAGACTTCAGTGACCTTAGTGAGTATATACTGGAATTAGTGTTGCTCATCCAAGGACTGTCAAAGTCAAAATGGGAAATAAGCAAAGCTCTGAAGTAAAGGAAAATGTTATAAATTGTATTTTAAAATATTGGAAACAATTTGGTTATAAGCCAATGTATTAGTCAGCCAAGGGGGTGCTGATGCAAAGTACCAGAAATCTGTTGGCTTTTATAAAGGGTATTTATTTAGAGTAAAAGCTTACAGTTACAAGGTCGTAAAGAGTCCAACTCAAAGTTACTTCCTTACCAAACTATGTTGCCACGTATTGAAGTAAGATGACAGGTAATGTCTGCAAGGGTTCAGCCTTCCTCTTCCCCCTTAAGGCTCTGTGGGTCCAGCTTCTTCTGATCTTGGCTGTAGGCTGGCATAGGGCTCTTCTCTCTTCCTGGGCTCGTTTCTTTCCAGACTCAGCAGTTTTGTTTTCTTCACAAGGTCAGCTGTAAACTCTCAGGTGAATGCCTCATCTCTCTTCCTGGGGCCTCTGCTGTGTCTATGGAGCTGTCTCTCTTCCTCTGTGTATCTACTTCTGTGTTCTTGATTAAGCATCCATTTATATAGCCTACCAAGGGGGTGGGGACTCAACCCTACATGCCCTAATGATGTGGTACAATCAAAGCCCTAATCTTGATGTAATCAAGTAAACATAAAGCTTTTCAATTTAAATCAATCAAAGGTATCATGCCCAGAGGAACAGAGCAGCTTACAAACATAATCAAATCTCTTTTTGGAATTCATAAATAATATCAAACTGCCACAGTCAATAAGTAAAAGGAACAAAATCCTTATGCAAAACTGCATGGTCACAGTATAAATTAATTAGAAATAGCCTTCAAAGAGATCTTTTGAATATTATTGAATATAATATTCTTTTACAGTTAAACTTATTTCATAAGAGAATGAAAATCGTAAGAATCATTAGTGAGTTGTGTGTTTGTGTCTCTTTGTGTCCATTTGTTCAGTGTATATTTTCATAGATTGGGATGGTAATATCAAATTGACAAATGAAAGTTCCTAAAAGAGCTCTATTCAAATTGTTAAAAATAAAATAAGTGCTTATGAGGCCAGGGAATTAAGAATCATAGTTCCCTGTACCCCAATTTAAACCTTTTAGCAGCCTTAAAACAAGGGTGGAACTATGGAAAGATCTTTTCTAAATTATAATTAAAACAAAATAAACAATTAAAATATATTCCAGAACCTAGAAGACAGTATGTTTTTAAAGTTACTCACAATTTTAGAATTTTATTTTTAAAAAAAGAGGTTTTAGCCTCCTCTGGAGGAAGAGAAAAAAGAGCATTCCTTGCATAAACTATAATGGTTTCAATTTTATTTCAATGTCCCTAATTTTATGGGACACCAACTAAATAAATTAACATTTTGTGTATTAAATCTTTAAGATGAAAAGTATAAGTTCATGTTTAATGAAATTAAGATCTGTCCTAATGTAAAATGACTAGTTTTCATAGAACAGAATGAGGAATGTAAGACAAGACTTTAAATGGATAAAGGTAAATTTCATGGTTGCTAACTGTAATTTAATAAGCATCTTTAAACATAAAGTAACTAGTCTATGTGGTTATGGTTCATTAGAAGAAGTTTGTAAAAGTATCTTCTAAACTGAAGCATTTAAAAGGCTAATTCCAGGAAGCCATTATTAATTAGAAGCCTAAATTGATATTGATGACAAAAAGTAACCTCATAACAGAAAAACCTGTGAAGGCCACCTGAATCTGCATATTAAAGTGGTGATAAGGGAGGATAACCCTGATACCATTGGGAATCTTGGGTTTTTATAAAAATAATGGTGAAAATAGTTTTTCCTGTACTGCTAAAGTAAAATATCTGTTAATTAATGTCATCATGGTAAAGGTGGAGAAGTAAAAAGTAAAGTACTAAAATAGTTAAGTTCATTTTATATGTTATATATTGCATTGGAAGTGTTTAAAAAGTGTATAGAAAATTAAAAGATAGACTTCAGTATTGCCAAACTCTCTTGTGCCTTCAAACCAGGCCTTCAGCACCCTGCATAGTGCCTCTCCACTTGAATTATTGCCTAGGTCAGTCCACGACCCTTAAAATAATAAAAGTATCTACCACATCTCTGGTTATGTTCCTTAAATGGATGGAGAGTACGCTGCAGTTTTGGACTCTTACAGCAGCCATAAATGACTTGATATGGCCAGATTTACAATGGATGTTGCCTCTAGACAGGCTTTGTTTCCTGGTGCCAAAGGGCACTACGTACCAGGCCGGTGAAACAAGGGAGCCTTACCTTCCTAGTTTCTCTCTCGGATCAATGGTGCTGCAGCATGCTGGCTTTGTGAAGGACATAACAAGTGGAACAATAATTACCAGACTAATGTGAGTAGAACTTAAAGGTAATTGGTATTATGGTCTGCTCTCATGGAGAGACAACATGAATGGGATTGCAAATCTGGAGCTCAGATCTATTAATTGCAGCTCAAAGAGGAACTTCTGCATTGATTACTGCATTGATTAGTATTATATACTGTACCTTTATACCTGATGAATATCTCTTTTATTCTAGATCATATGTACAGGGATACTGAATATGTTAAAATTCCTGGTAAACTTAATTCATTTTCTAAGTAGTATAAGATAAAGGAGTGGCTCTCTTAAGTACTGACTTTATTTTGCTTGCCATATGTTTGTACTGTTGCCTGTATTGTCTTTATGAGTTTACATCTAGGGCAGTGTCTCACTTCATACCTCTCCTAGCTGTCCTAGGCATAACCACCACTATGGAAACTGGGTTTGGCAATTTATACCAAGCCCAGCTTGCCTACCACAATCTCTCCCTAGAGTTTATCAATATCATTAAAGAACTCAAGGAAGAATGCTGTTTCCCATCACCTTTGGGAGGATGCAGCCTCTGAAGTCACCTGGCCTTTCTCACTCTCGTGGTCCAGTGTGTCATGGCTGGCTTCCCTTTTTAGGCCTGCCTATCACCATCTTCTTTATCCTTTTGGTAGGACCATGTATCTTCAATTCTAACTAAGTTTATTTCTTCTAGAATCAAAGCGTTCCAGAACATATTATTATTGGTCATACAGGGATCATCCAGTTCCAACCATGGTGCCAGACCCTTCTACCCTCAACCTCAATAAAATAGCCAGAGGGTTTTACACTCTGTCAGGCAGGGCCTACTCTCCCTAACCAGCAGAAAGCAGCCACAGAAGAAAGACCATTGCCCTTCAGCTTCCCCTTATGAATAAGGGTGTAAACTTTCTGAGTGGGGAGTTGAGGCAGGTTAGTATAGGAAACAGGGAAGGTGGCTGAGACCCAGCAGACCGCATGGCCATGAGACCCCGCCCAGAAACCTCCTGAGGGGATGGTTGCCAGAAAGATCCCATGAGAACCTGGCCATGAGATCCCATTTGGAACTCTTTCTGGGTTCAAAGAGAAGCCCCAGATATCACCAAACAGGACTCCTTATTGGGCCCAACAGCTAACAGGCAGGGATCATAAGGCAACCAATTAGAACAGCAAACAGCTGGGGCCCCTCTCCAACATTATGAAGGGGTTGGAGTAAAGGTTTTAAAAGGCCTAACCTGGAGCCCATGCATGTGACTCATACTGTAGCATGCCCACAGGCCATGTCTTGGACTATGAACACTTTTTTTTTTTTTTTTTTTTTAAGGATTTATTTATTTACTTACTTTCATCCGTTTTTGCGCCCATTCGCTGGGCAACACCCTGTGTCCGTTTCCTGTCCTCTCTTCTCCTCCTGTCTTCACTGGGATTCGATCCTGGGAACCTCCGATGTGGGAGAGAGGCGTCCTACCAACTGCACCACCTTAGTTCCTGGTTTTTTGGCACATCTCGTCTTGGCTCTCCCTTGTGTCACTCTCCTGTTATGTCATCATCTTGTTGCGTGGCTCAGCAGGGCCTAACGGCGCACCTACTCGTGGGGCCTGGCAGCGCACCCTCTCTTGGGGCCTGGTGGTGCACCAGCTCTTGGGACCTGGGGGGCTCACCCACTCACGGGACCTCGTGGTGCTTACCCGTTTGCGGGGTCTGGCGAACCCAGGTCCCTCCATATGGGAGACAGATGCCCAACCATTTGAGCCCATCCGTCCCCCTGCTATATCTCTTAAGGTTGACCAAAGATACCCAGAGTTACAGTCTTTTCCCGTACAGGATGGTCATATAATAAATCAGGCTTAGTTTATCACCAGCATTCTAAAAACCAGACCTAGGTAAAAAAACTAGGTCTGGGGACACATGCATGGTTTCTAATATAGTGAATGTTTAGCCTACCCTGATTATCACAAAATCAGGACAGCGAGAATATTCACAGGACTATATACTCTTTTCTTGTTTCTTAATAAACTCTTTACTCCCTTGCCTACACTATGGCATGTCCTTAAATTCTTTATGTGACATAAGCCAAGAATCTAGAAGCCCAGAACCCAGAGCCTTCCACCAACACAAATATCCATGCAGGCTCTCTGGTTTTACCTTAGGATGGTACAGAGCATTATATATGAGAATTTTTTCCGAATCCTTAAAAATATTTTAGCTGTCTACAATGTGATTTCTTCACCCTTTTATGTGGTTTTCCTAGTATCAAAGTTTGGACTTGTAATTTTTGCTTGACAGTGAATTTCACAGTGTCACTGTACTTGATACAGTTTAATTTTCCTGGTGAAAGGATAAGCATCTTTCCATAAGCTCCCTGAACTCAGATTCACAACCCTCTCATTCTGTTTTCTTCTTTTCTTGTATTTCCAGAATCTGGCACAGTCAGACCACATAGTAGGTGCTCCATTAAAAATATATATTTTTTGCATGAATGAATGGAAAATGCTTATTATTCCAAAAGCTTATTTTAGAATTATTTTACAAACCAAGGGTCCAGAGATATTAAGTGACTTTCTTGCACTCTTATAGCTAGTTAGGAGCCGAGCAAATGACACTCTGTGACAAACTCATGCATGTTTGGCTTGGGTTGGGATGGTTTAGGATAGATTCTTATGCATCCTTTTGTGGTGTCTCCTTCATTTACCACCTACTTTTCCCATTTAGATATTTGAATGGCGGTAGGCAAATGGTGCACCAGGGGCATTTGTTATTCACTCTTGCAGCAGGATTTGTTACAAACAAAAAAATGAAAGTTCTACAATGGAAAGCACTTTTCCCAGCAGTCTCTGCTCCTGCCTCACCTGCCCCAGATACTAAAGCTGAGAAATCCATGAGATTTTTGAACAGGTTTTCATATATATGTTAGTAGGTAATAGGGATATTCTAATAAGGACAACGTATGGTTTTGAAAAAGTGTTGGTAGGAAAACACGAATCATAGCGCAGTGTTCATCACCTCAGATTTTGAATATTTAGCCACAAGATGGCGACGTCTGCCACAAAACAGTCCTCAAACACGACCCCACCCCCATCCCAAAGGGCAAACAAAGCCAAAACATGTGGCTCTAGCAAGATGCCAGAGCTGGAGCAGATGTTTGCTAGTTCCCAGGTTCTCAATGAAGTGCTACTTGCCCCTGAAGGGTACAGAGTAGGGTCTTTTCTACCAGTTGGATAACTGCGGCCCAAAGAAACCTCAACTTAAAAGTGAGAAAAGCAAAATTATTCCTGTAGAATTTCAATGACACAGATTTTATTGATATGTTTTATTGCAAACCCAAAATATTTAAGTGGTTATTAAAACCAGAACAGCAGGGAGGCGGCTGTGGCTCAGTCAGTAGGGTTCCCGTTTGCCGTGTGGGAGGCCCCGGGTTCGGTTCCCGGGGCCTCCTGGTGAAGGCAAGCCCGCCCGCACGGCGTGGTTAGCTGACCCAGCGAGCACAAGCAGCGGGGTGGGGGTGGGGGGGAATAAATGAATAAATAAATAAAATCTTAAAAAAAAAAAAAAGCATGATGCATACAACTTACTCTCAAAGGTTTAGAAAATAGAGAAACAGATGGATAGATAGAATGATGTGGCAAAGTGTTAGAAGCTGGTGGGCCTGCGTATCTGGGGGGTGGGGGTAGAGATATGTTGGGAGTTTGGAGTTTGTATTACTTTTGCCAATTGTCCCATAAGTTTGAAAGTATTTTAAAATATAAAGTTAAAATCTGGTACAAGGTCAAGATAAAGTTAACTGAGAGAATTATTTTATACGATGTGAACTTTAGTGTAAAAATACATAGCATGGCATTTAAAAAGGCTGTATATGATTTTTTTTTTTTTTTTTTTTAATTTTTATTTATTTATTCATTCATCCCCCCCTTGCTGCCTGTGCTCACTGGGTCAGCTAACCACACCGTGCGGGCAGGCTTGCCTTCACCAGGAGGCCCCGGGAACCGAACCCGGGGCCTCCCATATGGTAAACGGGAGCCCTACTGATTGAGCTACAGCCGCTTCCCCTGATTATTTTTTTAAGAGAAAAGTTATAACTCAAAAAAGTGGTGGGGTGATATATGGGGAGCCCTGCATGTTTGCTTTGTAAGTTCAAAACTTTTACTATACACTTATTGTCGATGTATGTTCATGTATGAATGCTATACTTCAATAAACTTTTATTTAAAAAGGGTACAAGATAGATAAAACTTTCACATCAGAACAAGATAAAAAAAAAAAAGTTAAAATATGTAGATTCTAAAGTATTAGAAATTAAATAATAAAAGGCAGAATTGATTTGTTTAACCAGGACTCATCACTGCAGACAGATGGGGTAGTTTGAGGCTTTTGTGGACCTCAGAAAAATCATGTCCTTAGAGCTTAACCATTCCTATGGGTGTGAACCTACTGTAGGTGGGACCTTTTGATTAGGTTTTGTCAGTTGGGGCATGACCCAGGGTGGGTCTTAATCCTCTTCAGTGAGACAGCATCTCTGATGATGCCTTGATTTGGACATTTTCACAGCCTTAGAAAAGCCAACCCATTTCTGGTCTATTGCTCCCAGCAGCTTTCAGCAAACTAAAAGTTATCTTTATTAAATTGAACTGGAGCTCCGTGGAGAAATATCTTTTTCCATGTCTGGAGCAGGGGAGGTACAGGCTGGCTAGGAGGCATCTTATACCAGAAAACTTGGAAGCTTTCAAAGATTGACGGGATCACATCAAAAGAACTAACTTAGAAGGGGCTTTCAGTGGCTAACATTATGACATTTGAGACATAAAGAATAGTTGTAGTTCACTGAAACACATGAACATTAAATCTACGAACACTCATGAGTCTATTATCATACCTACAAAAAGAGATAGTCAGAAAGATAATCCAAAATAATTTGTTACAACTGAAATAGTTATTGAACCAACTCCTTACTTTTAAAATTGGGAAGAAAAGGAAAGAATTAGCATTTATCCTGCCTTTTCAGTAGGGCCTATGTTTCTATTTGAGTGGATAGTCTTGGTTAATGAAGTAAACTTCAACTTACAGACAGCTATCTAGAAACCAGAAATAGAAAACCATTATTTAGCCACCCTTAATGAAATTATTGGTTGGTGCCAAATATTGTCACATCTGCCTCAAATGAACATTTCAGGCAAAGTGGAGCTCAGAGCACCTAAAAGGAATTAGATAGAGCTGGGATTTATCAAGAATATAAATGAGTATGCTTGTTTTGTTTCTGCTAGCTAACAAATGTTTGCTTAATAAATCCTTGTAGGTGTGGCAGATTTTGACCCAAGACTGGCTTTCATTATAAAAATGTGGGGAAGGAGCTAATCCTTACTGAACTTTTCCATGGTTACAATTCTCTACCCAAAACAAAACAGAAAAATCTGGGAACCCTGTGTGATGAAATTGGCTTAGGTGAATTCCAGACAGCTGGCCCTTTAGGGTAAAATCTTAAATTTTGCAATATTTTAACTTTGGCTCTCTCTGAACAGATTCCTGCTATTCTTTCCAAATTCTACCAGGCCTCCCCAAGTACAGGCTCCTAACTAGCCTGCCTAAGGCTACAGTCAGAGATAAGCATGGTTTTAGCTATTAATGATACAGACTTGATGGTCACTTCTCTTCTACACTTTGAAAAAGAACTGGTTATTTTTGAGACCATCAAATAATTTCTAAGAAATCTTATATAATTTCGAAGAGTGTCAGGACCTTAGGTCATAGAACAACTTGTCCTAACTTTCTCATTACTGTCTGTAAACTCTCCTCACAAAGTAATCTAAGAAAATATCTGCATATGAACAACCCAAGATAAAAATGTAAAGAGACAAAGCAAACAAAACAAAACAAATCATCAGACCAAACCTGAGATACCATTTGGAATGGCATTACTTCATTATTTCTTTTGTGGCCAGTAGGGAAAGTACTGAAAAAACAAACAAACTGAGGTATGTAGTACTAAGCCAAGGGCTGTCAGAGGAGAGTTACAAAACAAAATACCTTTGCTTTCTCAACTAGCTCCCCACATTGTCAATTCCAGCCAAGTATGCAGCCTGTGGATTTATATTTTACAGTGCCAGGACTCACACTGGTTAGGCTGTAAAATTTTTGATTGTGTAAAGTATTTCACAATTGTCACCCTTGCTTCATGAATTTTTGAATTATGCCTCATGAACAAAGAAAGGAACTGCCTTTTTAGCTGCCACTAACTTTAGTATTTGACAATTTGTGTAAACTTTCTTTTGGAAGTTAGTCACAACTCATTTGATTCTTCGAACTCTCTTTGAAACAAGTTTTATGAATCTGAATACATATTTATTGGGATTTTGAAACAATCAATTTTCTCATCAGCCTTCCTTGTTTTCATATTTTATTTACGCAGGTATTATTACTTTAAATGCTAATTCCCTTTTATGTTTACTATTTTTACAGTGCTAACAGTGCTCCTTACTAATACATATCAAAATACTAAGATAAAAACTGCTCTGAGAATTTATAATGAAAAGAGACTAGGGAAGCAGATGTGGCTCAAGGGATTGAGCTCCTGCCTACCACACGGGAGGTCCTGGGTTTGGTTCCTGGTGCCTCCTAGAGAAGATGAGCAAGATAGTGAGCTGATGGGATGGGTTGGTACGATGAGCTGACACAACAAGACGACTCAAGAAGAGACACGGGGAGGAAAAACATAATGAGACACACAGCCAAAGCAGGGAGTGGAGGTGGCTCAAGCGATTAGGCGCCTCCCCGTCACATGGCAGGCCCCTGGGTTTGGTTCCTGGTGCCTCCTGAAAGGAAGACGAATAGACAGCGAAGTAAACAACGAGGGGATGGGGAGAAATAAGTAAAATAAATCTTTAAAAAAAGAGACTAGGGAAGTGGCTGTGGCTCAATCAATAGGGCTCCCGTTTACCATGTGGGAGGCCCCGGGTTCGGTTCCTGGGGCCTCCTGGTGAAGGCAAGCCCGCCCGCATGGTGTGGTTAGCTGACCCAGCGAGCACAAGCAGCAAGGGGGGGATAAATGAATAAATAAATAAAATCTTTAAAAAAAAAAAAAAAAAGAGAGACTAGATCTGATTTCTAGGAGGAACATTTAGGATTAGACATTATAATGCACACTGCTTTCTTAGTATAGACTAAACCTTTATAAATGTTGCAATAATATACTTCAACAAATTCAAATATTTCTAGAAGACACAAGTGTGGTAAAACCTAGTATATGAGTTGGCATCAGGCCAGAGGCTATAAAAGAACAGCAAGAACTTATCTAGAGCTTAGAAATTGGTATTGCCCATTAAGTCTTCTACCTCAGAAGTTCACTAAGAATGAAATTTAAATAACTCTTTGGTTAGTCTTTTGATAATGCTATTTCTTATGAACAGAGTTCTCAGTTAGTTTAAAGGTCCTGTATTCTAACGATTAACAATGACAATATGGCAATTAAAAAAAAAACAACAAATCTTGTTTTCTGGAATATGGTTTTCATGATTGGTATCAGTGCTACATGAAATTAGGAATCATATTCCAAGAGTGGGAAATTTCATGCACTTTCCCACTGCTTCTAATCATTAATTTTATACCCCTGTCTTTGTCTTTGGAACTGCTTGGGGCCTCTGTGCAGAGAGAAGGCAGGGCAATTTAAAGCTTTCCATGACCTTGTAAGTGAGCTAGGGACAATGAAATCAATGTCCATAGGGGACATAAGGCTTGGCTCCTTACTCTTGTTCTACTTGGGACCACCTGAGAGTGAAGACTCCCTTAGGGTACTGTGCATGACTTCTTCTGCAGCTGGACATACTTTTAGTTTACATTGCTTAGTTTTTATATTCATTCACATGTTTTGGGCATCAGACTCTGTTTCTGTATAGCAGGGACTATATGAATTATCTTATTGGCCTCTTTCTCTTCATACCTATCAGATGTATGAGAAAAGTTCACAGGGCCAAACTGCTGACTTGATTTTTATTATGGACCTTTCTAATCTTCTATAAGGTAACTGCTCCTGGATCCTGGCTCTTTTTAGATTTCAAGATGGGCTGACCACTATACTGCTACCCTATTTTCTTACAAGGAAGACTACTTGTATGATTAGAAAAAAATCAAGTAGAACAAATTGTGCTTTAACTTAATTAAGCCAATCTGTGGCTCTTAGCCCTAATTCCTTTAAGTAACCTCAATTCTATTTTAGGTGAATGTTAAAGAATGAATTCTAGGTAAGATATGACTGGTGCCTGAGGGAGCGAAGGGTGGGCACCACCACTTGGCTGATCTGGTCCACCATGGCAGCAGACACAGAAGCCAAGGGTTTGGTACCCCAACTCTGCCAATTCCTCGGTGCTTCATAGTTTCTGAACCTGTTCCCTCACCTATAAAATGGAAAACACCAGTCCCATCTACTTCACAGGGCTTGTGACTCTCTAAAGAGAGAACACATATGAAGATACTTTATAAACTGCATAGCGCCTTAAAAAGAAAAATAGGAAAAAACAAAGTGAAAGAACAGTGACTCTTCAGAGGGGACAGGAAGAGAGAGAGAAAGGGTTTGCATAGGAGGGTACAGATCTTGTCTATGTCAGCTTTATTTTTGGTTCCCAAAAGTTTTCTCTTGCTCTAACCTATGACTGCAACAGAGAACAGAAAATATTTTTAATATTCAAGTTAGATTTTCTAAAAACCCTAACTTAATGGCATAATGTAAACGGAGAAATCAATACTATGTTCTGAGAAGACTTTCAATCACATGGTAAAACTATCTGGGAGTAGTTAACAGGGTTTTAGTTTTCCCTCAGACGTTGGCTTTCTCTCCCAAGTGCCAAGTGTGGGGCTAGCGGTGAATGACTCTGTTGTGTTTTAATCTGAACAGCTTTCTCTGGGAAAAAAAAAATTACACAATTCTCAGATCACCACAGAAGTCATCTATTTAGACTTTTTAACAGATGAGGAAACTGAAGTCCAGAACACTCAAGGGACCAGGCTGAAGTCACAGTTGCTTACTTAGAGGCTCTTTATGTATAGTACTGTGCATTGTCTAAAACTTATCCATAAGAAAAAGAATGAATTCTGTATAGCTGGGGCTGCCAATGCTTTTCAGAAGAAACTGGATTTCCAGCTCATCCTATCCCCAGGCCATTGAAATCATTTTCAAGGGTTCACAATTTCCACCTCTATTTATTTTTTCAGGGAAACAGTTCCTCAGTTTTGCTACAAATATAACAAGATATTAATCATACCGATTTAGCAAATACTGAAATCATTTATTGCCATTAAATTACAGCATTTCAATATACATACTGCATGGAAATACACAGATAAAATTTTTCAAACACTTAAAATAAGATTTTAGGCATGAGGCCAGGGTAGGTTGTCTTGTGGTCATTAAAGAAAATGTCAAAAATTCTGAGTACTTAAGTGCTAAGTAGTCATAAATTTTGTTCTTTTCAGTTTTTCATCAAGTAAATTCTAATAGATAATATACATATTACTGCAGATAAAACCCTCATTTGAAATTATTAAGCTAATTGCATATTTTAAGCTACTCTTTATGAAGAGAAAATACCCAGTATTTCTGTAAGGTAGCAGAGAGTTGGTTTAGATACTCTCCGCTATTTCTATAAAAATAGTCTGGTTAGTAAAAATAGCATACAGCATATTTTTCCTTAGCAAGACTATTTGTGATGATGGAATCTGTGACTCAGTAGCAGTAGGTGGTAATGCTGTCCCTTCAAAGAGCATGTTCATTATTTTCCATTGTTAGGCAGATGCCTTTTTAGTCATCCTGGAAATAAACATAAAAAAAATTCAATGAGAAACCAAATTTCACTGCCAGGTTCAAAAGCTTTGGATGGCTTAAAAAGATACCTTTAAAAAACATATATCTCAACTTGCAATTTAAAACAGAATTATTTTATTTAATATAACTTCAGTTTAATAAATGAATTTGCCTCTCATTGCATTAACTGCCAAATCACTGCTTTAAATTCAACAGCATATGTTTGCGCTGAATCAACTGCTAAAATATAGCTACACACACTCAGGCACACATTCACACTTTAGTCATCCAATACCTTTTAAGGTTTTATTTTCATTCTCCCTCTTCTCTCACAACAAAATTGAATCAGAATCTGCTTACTCGTGTTTGATAAGCCGTCCTCCCTGAATAAGCTGGGCTACTTCATTTGTTGCGTGGCATGCAAACAGAAGCCAGTTTCGAGGTTGTACCTTGTAGGCAAATCTCATGAATGTCAAAGAATAACAACAGAGCGCTGCCAAAAATATCAAAACAAAGAAAATTAATGAATTACAATTTAGAAAATTTACAGTTGATGGGACCACAGAGATCAATAATTCAATTCCCTTAATCAAAAAAAAAAAAAAAAAAGCCTCTTTCTCAGGAATGCAAGGGTGGGTCAACATAAGAAAATCAATCAATAAAACATATCATATTAATAGAATGAAGGAATAGAAAGGTCACAATGATCTCAATCGATACAGAAAAGGCATATGACAAAATCTAACACCCTTTCATAACAAACACACTCAGAAAGATCCGAATAGAATGGAACTTCCTCAACATGATAAAGGACATACACATGAAAAACCCACAGCTGAGCTAACATTAAGCTGGGTGGTAAAAGACTGAAAGCCTTCCCCCTGAGGTCAGGAACAAGAGAAGAATGGCCACTTTTGCCGCTGCCTTCAACACTGTACTGCAAGTCCTTAAAAAGCAATTAGGTAAGAAAAATAAAAGGCACCAGAATGGAAAGGAGGAAGCAAAACTATCTCTATGACATCACCCTTTATGTAGAAAATCCAAAAAAAATCTAAAAGAAAACTACTAGAACTAATCAAATTTAGCAAACTTGCAAGTTACAAGGCCAACACAAAAAATATCAGTTGTGTTTCTATATACCAGCAAAGAATATTCTGAAATGGAAATTTAAAAAATTCCATTCACAAGAGCTCCTAAATACCCACAAATAAATTAACCAAAGGGATGAAGGATTTGTACATTGAATCTATAAAAAACTTCTGGAAGAAACTGAAGACCTAAATAAATGGAAAAACATCTTGTGTTCATGGATAAGGAGACTTAATATTATTAAAATGTCAATACTGCCCAAAGCAATCTACACATTTAAAGCAATCCCTATCAAAATTCCAGCAGCCTTTTTTGCAGAAATGGAAAAGCTGATCCTCAACATGTGGAATCGCAAGGGGCCCTGAATAACCAAACCATTATTACAAAAGAAGAACAAAGTTGGAGGTCTCACACTTCCCAATTTTAAAACTTATTACAAAGCCACAGTAATCAAAACAGGGTAGTATTGGCATACTGGTATAAAGATAGACATATGGACCAGTGGAATAAAAATGGGAGTCCAGAAATAAACTCATACATCTATGGACGGCCAACTGATATCTGACAAGGGCATGTACATTAATTGGAGAAAGCACAGTCTCTTCAAAAAATGATGCTGGGAACACTGGATATCCATGTGCAAAAGAATGAAGTTGGACCATTAACTCACACCAGAAACAAAAGTTACCTCTAAACATAAGCTCTAAAATCATAAAACTGTTAGGATGAAAACACATGGGGGTACAAAATAAAGTTAAAAACAAAACAAACAAACAAACAAAAATCACAGGGAGAACTTTCACAAGCTTGGATTTGGTATTCATTTCTTAGAAAGGACAATGTAAGTATGAACAACCAAAGGAAAAATAGAAAATGAAAAGACAACCTATAGAATGGAAAAAAAATAATTGCTAACCATATATCTAATAAAGGTTTAATATTCAGAATATATAAAGAACCCCTACAACTGAACAACAAAAAGACAAATAACCCAATTTAAAAATGGGCAAAGTATTTGAGTGGACATTTCTCCAAATAAGATATACAAATGGCCAATAAGCACATGAAAAGATGCTCAACATCTCTGGTCATCAAGGAAATGAAAATGACCACCACAAGGAGATATCACTTCACACCCATTAGGATGGCTATTATTTTAAAAAATGGAAAAAAAAACGAGTATTGTTGAGGATGTGGAGAAATATTAACCCTTATACATTGTTAGTGGCATTGAAAAAATGGTACAGCCACAGTGGAAATTAGTTTGGGAGCTCTTTAGGAAGTTGGATATAGAACTGCCATATGACCCAGCAATCCCACTTCTTGGTATACACCTTAAAGAACTGAGAGGAGGGACTCGAACGGATATTTGTACACCAATGTTCATAGCAGCATATCCAAAAGGTGGACACAACCCAAGTATCTATCAGCAGATGAATGGATAAACAAAAGGTGGTATATACATTGAATATTATTCAGCCATAAAAAGTAATGAAGTTATGATAGGGCCACAACATGATGAATCTTGAAGACCTCATGTTGAGTGAAATAAGCCAGACACAAAGAGCCAAATATTGTATGATCTTGCTTATATGAAATACTTACTGAGAATAAGCAAATTTCATAGAGACAGATAGTAGATTACAGGTTACCAGGGACTGGAAGGTGGGGGGAAAGGGGAAGCTATTGCTCAATGGGTCTCTGTCTGAGGTGATAGAAAATTTGGGGTAATGGATGGTGGTAAAGGTAGCATATATTTTGAATGTAATCAATATCACCGAATTGTACACTTGAAAGTGATTAAAATGGAAAATTTTGAGTTGTCTAAAACAAAACAAATAAATTAATAAATAAGCTCTTCTACTAAAAACCCTTGACAAATGATAAAAATTACTGCTTAAATGGCCCCATGAATGGGAAGCTCATGAAATATTTTACTTTACTGTTAGGCATTTGTTAGTTATTACTTAAACATTTTAGGAAAATATTTGTAAAAGGAGGCTGAAATTAGTTCTAGCCACATTTTCTGTCCTCTAGAATTGCTTATAATCCATTATCTGAAAGAGTTGTTATTTATCCCCTCAACAATAGTTTTATGTTCAGATATCAGGGTTTCAAGTAAACTTAATGATATTTTTTTCCAAATTAAGCTCACAATATAAATCTCTTAGATTGGCTAAATAGAATGATTAAGACAATATTCTTCAATTGGGTATACTAAATCTGAAAGACAAATTATATAGCAATACTTCTTAAGTATTTCAAATTAATGTTTCTTCTTCATCACATAAAGGGTAACACTTCTCAATATCATTTTTTTATGTTACTTTCTAATAGTGATTGTAGAATGTGGTGCTACAAACTTGAAATGTAAGCAGGAGCTACATTATGTTTAAAGAAAAGTGAACCCCCCTCATGCATTGATTAGGTTAGACAATGAAAGTTAATCATTAATCTTTTATATATACTGTGAAAAATAAAAGTGAAATTCATCTTAAGCACGATTCAATATCAAACTGTACTGATGTGGCAAAAATGACAATGAAATACAATCAAGAAACCGTCTAATTTAAAGAAGTAATTCTAATATTTAGTTGTGCAATCATCTTTTACAAAATAAAATCCAATCCTCTATTCGTTTTCTTCCCAATTATTCAAATCTACATCCTTACCAAATGTCATCCGACCACTGATAATCTCGGGAGACTTTTTCATGTCATTGATGGCAGCAATGGGAAGACCCCAGTTGGCTACTGGTCCCCAAAAGTGCTATAAAAAGAAAAATGAAAGGAGGAAAAGAAGGAAGAGAGGAAAAAGTTAAGGTGGAACTATGAACAGCTGCAATTTAACTGATTTTAAACAATAATGTGGAATGTGAAAAATCTTCATGTTATATCTTGCCAGATTTACCAGGTTAATATGTTTAACATAAAAACATCTAATTATTCAAGTATTTGCATATGAATCAGTAGTTCTTTCATGGTGGGCAAATCCAAAACTAGAAAGGATTTGGCAGCTTACTGTGGTCCCTAACAATTTACAGACTACATCTAACAAATCTCTGTCCCACTTAGAGAAGTTAAAATGAGATGAACTTCTTACTTAATTCACCCTTGCTAAAACATAAGCCTTGTTAAAACTGTTTTCTATAATGTAATGTTTAAACCTATCCAACCTTTATTTTTTTAAGATTTTCATTAAGGTATTATCAATATCTCTGAAAATGCAAAACCTAAATTAGACAATGTTTGTGAAGGAAGAAAGGGACATAACAGGGTAAGAAACAGTTTTTCAGTTTATATGAGCTATACTAAGACCAGAGAACTTTGAAATCTACATCTAGGACCCAAGAAACTATGAAATTAAGATTGGAAAATACTTTTAAAGTAATACCAACAGTAATAACTTACTATGGGGAAAAAAAAAAAAAAAGGACTAATGGTTTTTCATTCTACAACTCCAGCCATCCAGGGGCACCAAAATTAAGTTGCCCATATTTAAAAAGATCCATATCCAATTTCATTTAATTTCTGAGGCTGAAATGAAGTAAGTTCAGTGGCTTTTTGTTCCTTAAAGACAAAATTTGTCTTATTAATATAGAAATAGCAAATAATTCTTCAAAATCTTAAAGAAACCACATATTGTTGGCCAAATGCCCTTTTTAGTTAACAGAACATTAAATATTGAAAATGGTCCTCTCTTGCCTTCTGCCCATCATAGTGTTTAGGTAAATTCAGAATTTGTTTCTAAATCTTGATTTTCTATTATTGACTAGGAATTAGGATCCAAAAATTCCCTTAGAAGGGGAAGCCAAGGGAAATATAAGAAAAATAAATGTGAATTACATTTGGCATGATATAAACACTAAATAAAATTTAAATTTTATTTAATTAAAACTACCGTCAACCATTTTTAAGTGTACAGTTCAGCAGCATCAAATACATTTATAATGTCATACTACTGTCACTCCCACCCATTACCAACACATTTAAAAAAAAACGTTTAATTGTAATAACATATATTCAATCTAAAATTTCCCATTTTAATCACTTTCAAGTGCACAATTCAGTGGTATTAATAACATTCACAGGGAAGCGGCTGTGGCTCAATCAGTAGGGCTCCCGTTTACCATATGGGAGGCCCTGGGTTCGGTTCCCGGGGCCTCCTGGTGAAGGCAAGCCCGCCCGCACGGCGTGGTTAGCTGACCCAGCGAGCACAAGCAGCAAGGGGGGGATAAATGAATAAATAAATAAAATCTTAAAAAAAAAAAAATAAATAAAAATAACATTCACAATAAACATTCACAATATTGTGCTACCATCACCACTATCCACTACCCAAACTTTTTTTATCACCTCAAACAAATTCTGTATCCATTAGGCCTAACTCCCACCACAACCTACTGGCCCACAGTAAACTGTAATCATAGTAAACTTTCTCTTATCATGAATTTATTTGTTCTACTTATTTCATTTAAGTGGTATCATACAATATCTGTCCTTTTTTGCCTAGCTTATTTTACTCAGCATAATGTTTCAAAGATTCATCCATGCTGTAGCATGTATCGGGATTTCATTCCTTTTTATGGCTAAATAATATTCCATTATATGCATGCATATAGCACATTTCATTTGTACATTCATCTGCTGGCAGATACTTGGGTGGGTTCCACTTTCTGGCTATTGTAAATAATGCTGCTATGAACATAGATGTACAAGTATCTGTTTTAGTTCCTGTTTGCAGTTCTTTGGGGTATATACCTTGAAGTGCTATTGCTAGGTCATGTGGTAATTCTATGTTTAACTTTCTGTGGAACCCCCAATCTTTTCCATAGCAGCTGTACCTTTTTACATTCCCACAGCATACAAGGGTACCTATTTCTCTGCTACCTCACCAGCACCTATTATTTGCTGTTTTTTAAACAGTAGCTGTAGTCGTTGGGCAATTTGATGTAATTATGAATTCCAAAAATATAATTGGATCATGCTTATAAACTGATCTGTTAATCTGGGCATGATTAAGTTATGATTAGGGCGTTGACTGGGCCACATCAGTAGGGCATTGAGCCCCACCCCTTGGTGGGTGGGGGAAGAAAATATAAAAGGCAAGGCAAAGGACAGAGGGAGCAGTTTTTGAGAAGTAGTTTTGATGTTGGCGAGAAGGCCCCAGGAGAAGAGAAGCGAGCTGTTCACCTGATTGTCTACAGCTGACCTTGTGGAGGAACTAGGAGCTAAGCCCGGAGAGAAACACAGCCCCGGGAAGAGGGGAACCCAAGAAGCCTGAACCCTGGCAAACCTTGGCAACTGTCTTGCTCCAACACATGGCAATGGACTTGGTGAGAGAAGAAACTTAATGCTTTATGGCCTGGTATCTGTGGACTTCTACTCCAAATAAATACCCTTTATAAAGACCAACCCATTTTTGGTATTTCACATTAGCACCCCTTTGGCTGACTAATATAGTAGCCATTCTAGTGGGTGTTTGTCAAATGCTTTTTCTGCATTGAGATGATCATATGGTTTATTTCCTTCATTCTATTAATGTGGTGAATTATATTATGTTGATTGTTTTTCTTATATTGAACCACCCTTGCATTCCCGGGATAAATCCCAGTTGGTGAAAAATCCTTTAAATATGCCTTCGAATTAGATTTGCCAGTATTTTGTTGAGGATTTTTACATCTATATTCATAAGGGAAATTGGTCTGTTTTTTCTTCTGCTTCCCATCTTGAGGATCAGGGAAATGCTGGCTTCATAGAATGAGATAGGAAGTGTGCCCTGTCTTTCAAATTTTGGGAAGAATTTGAGAAGGACTGGTGTTGAAGATGGCATTGGACTAGACAGGCAGGGCTCAACTCTTGTAAAAACAATGGAGAAAGAGCCAAAAGCTGTCCAAAGGACCTGGACAAAGAGCCAAAAGCTGTCCAAAGGACCTGGACAATGCTACATAAACTCTCAGGAAGGTGAAGGACAAAGAGACAAAGAACCTGAAACATCAATCATGAGTTACCAAAACCCCACAGTGGCTGGGGGGTGATGGGGAGTCACCCCCAAGATATTACACTGGGGCAAAACCCCTGGCTCATTACAGCTGACTGAGAGGGAAAAGATGTCTTCCTTCTGTCAGCTGTAACAAGGGAAAAGAAAGGGGAATCCGGGGGGGAGGGGGGGTGGGGGGGAGGTTGATGCTTTTCTTCTTTGAATTCCGCCAGCAGAGCCTACTTTGAATCTCAGACCAAAACACAGGAAAGCCAAGACTGAAACACCACCTCCAGCGACCGCCATCTATCTGCTGGCTGATCTGGAAATTGCATGGACAAAAACTGCTTTTGGTTCTCTCTGTATCCTAACTCCTAGGAGAAAATCTGTGTCCCATTAGTGAGTCCTTGGCCCAATTTTGATAATGTAAGCTGGCAATTTTAAAGACTTAGAATAAGTTGAACCAAATATCAAAGAAGAGCTGTGGAAAAAAAAAAAAGGCGAGAGAGAGAAATTGACCGTCAGAGTAAATTCACCAACATATTCAGATGCCTAGACATCAGCAAAGAATTACAAGCCAGGGAAGCGGCTGTGGCTCAATCAGTAGGGCTCCCGTTTACCATATGGGAGGCCCCGGGTTCGGTTCCCGGGGCCTCCTGGTGAAGGCAAGCCCGCCTGCACGGCGTGGTTAGCTGACCCAGCGAGCACAAGCAGCAAGGGGGTGATAAATGAATAAAAAAATAAAATCTTAAAAAAAAAAAAAAAAAAAAAAAAAAGAATTACAAGCCATACTAGGAAACTGGAAGAGATGGCCCAGCCAAAGGAACAAAACAAATATCCTGAAGAGATATAAGATTTAAGACAATTAATCAGTGATAATCACACAATTCTCATAAATCAATTGAAAGAATTGAGAGAAGGACTAGTTGTTAATTCTTTGAATGTGTGGTAGAATTCACCAGTGAAGCCATATGGTCTTTTATTTATTGGGAGGTTTTTCGATTACTGATTCAATCTGTTATAGCTAAGTAGAGATCTATTTTTTTTTTTTTTTGACTCAGTTCAGTAATTTTTATGCTTCCAGGATTTTTTTCCATTTCATCTAGATTATTTAATTTGTTGGTGTTCAATTGTTCATAGGATTCTTATAACCTTTTTTATATCTGTAACATGAGCAATAATAATAATGTCCCCACTTTCATTTCCCTTTTAGGTTATTTGGATCTTTTTGTTGTAGTTGTTAGTCTAGCTAAAGGTTTGTCAACTTTATCGATCTTTCCAAATTAACTTTTGGCTTTGTTGAGTCTCTTAATTGTTTTTCTATTCTTTATTTCATTTATCTTGGTTCTAATCTTTATTATTTCCTACCTTCTGCCAACTTTAGGTTTTGGTTGCCCTTTTCTTTTCTAGTTCCTCAAGATGGGAAGTTAGGTTATTGAATTGATATCTTGCTTCTTTTTTAATGTACACATGTACAGCAATAAATTTCCTTCTGAGTAGTACCTTTGCTGAATCCATTCTTTTTGGTATGTTGTATTTTCATCTTCCTCTCTAAGAATTTCTAATTTCCCTCGTGATTTCTTCTTGATCCACTGGTTGTTTTAAGATTGTGTAGCTTCATTTACATATGCTTGTCAAATTTCCAGTTTTCCTTTTGTTATTGATTTCTAACTTCATTCCATTGTTACTGAAGCACATGCTCTGTATGATATCAATATTTTAAAACTTATTGAGACTTGTTTTGTGATCTAACATATGGTTTGTCCAGGAAAATGATACACAGAAGAATGTATCTTCTGTGGTTGTTGTGTGGTGTGTTCTATATATATCTGTTAGGTCTCGGTGGTTATAATATTGTTCAAGTCTTCTGTTTCCTTACTGATCTTCTGTTGAGATGTTCTATCCATTATTAAAAGCGGCATAAAAATATTTTGAAATGCTTATGGAAACATGCTTAAATGTTAAGACATTAGCCACATGTTTTTAAATAAGTATAAATTTCAGTGCTCTTAGAAGGCCATAATGGTTAAGTACAAATCCTGTATTGGCACAATTTTTATAAAAGATAGAATCTTTGAGTCTGTAGGTTGACTAGTCCTCTTATCTTTTTTTTTAAAGATTTATTTTATTTATCCCCCACCCCCACCCCCGTTGTTTGCGGTTGCTGTCTGCTCTCTGTGTCCATTTGCTGCGTGCTCTCTGTGTCTGCTCGTCTTCTCTTTAGGAGGTACCAGGAACCGAACCCAGTACCTTCCATGTGTTAGAGAGACGCTCAATCACCTGAGCCACCTCAGCTCCCTGGTTTGTTGTCTCTCCCATTGTCTTTCCTTTTTGAGTCTCTTGTTGCATCATCTTGATGCATCAGCTCGCTGCGCCTGCTCACTGCGCCAGCTCCCCTTCTCCAGGAGGCACGGGGAACTGAACCCAGGACCTTCCGTGTGGTAGGCGGAAACCCAATCGCTTGAGCCACATCCACTTCCCTTCTTATCTTCCTAATGGATATTATCTGAATAAGATACTCACTGTTGAAACGTTTTTTTTTTTCCTTATATTTAGATGGGGAGTGGGGGTAGCTATCTTTATTCCTTATTCACCAGACTTTTGATAAGGGAGAATATTTATTCTAAAAGAATATTTGGGGAAACAGATGTGGCTCAAAGGTTCGGCATCTGTCTACCATATGGAGAGACCAGGGTTCCGATCCCCGGTACCTCCCGGTATAAAAAAAAAAAAAAGAATATTTGTCTTTTATTTGGTGTCACTTCATTTTTCAACTATCTATTGTTCCACAGTGATCTTCCTTTTCTTCTTTTTTTTTAACCAGGCCTTTCTTCACTTGGGTGTATTTTCATCTTTTTCTATTGCTCTGCACCATATGGTGATCTTGATGTCTACTTTATTATGCATAGATTCTTAGGGCTGTAACAGAGCCTGAAGAGTTACTCTAAGAGGGGCATATCACCTCTGGTTTATCTATGATCAGGTATAAATGTGCCTTCTTTCACAGCTGATGCTAAGGTAAGGTAGTACTAGATGATGGCATATCCTGAAACAAGTAGCCCTGGAGAGGTTTCAGGTGAAATGATGGTGCTAAAACTATTAGTGTGATGAGTGTAAAGGTTACATGAGGCAGAGTTCTGCAAGTTAAGAACCACATATATATATACACACACTGATGATTATAAGCACTGAACTAAACTTAAAATATATTTCTTAAAAAAAGAAATACTAGTTTTCCTAAAATATCTAACTTAGGAAAATTTATAATGCATACTTTCTATCTAGTACAATATTCTAGTTCTCTTCTAATTTTTGAAATACATGTTTAATTTATGCTCTGTCAGATATTCAATAATCAGTTTCTGGAAAAAACAAGGAATTTCATGATTAATATTTGAAAAGAGAAAACAAACATAGTTTGGATTAAATAGGAAAATAATTTTATTCCATTATAATTCTTAAGGAAATTGTGGCTAATAGAAAGTTCAAACAGAAATGAGCAGTATTATAATCTATTCCAGTTTGGAAATGAAGCCGTGTGACTGGGATCAACCCTTCAGACAGAAATCATCTCACCCTTTCTTTTTTCTTTCTTTCTCCCTCACTCTCCTTTTCTCTTTCCCTTTCCATCTGTTGTTAGGCTCAATACTGACTAGTATAAATCAAGTCATTATATGCTCCTTAGGTGTAAAATTAGGAGTAGGGAAAACAACCAGAGATTCATTGGTCCTGCACAAAAGTTAATAGACAGCATGGACCAAGAGGAACAAAGGGAAATTGGGAGTACACTTAACCCATAACTCACCAGTCATGGTGGTTAGTTATGCTACCTCAAGCAAAGGAAGCCAGGTCTGGTGTCCATAACTTTGTGAATGCACAAAGTCTGCAAAAGCTTGAAAGGAAGTAGAAACAATTTTCTTACCGTACTATTTTGTGAGGAGTCGCCGAAGTTCAGACAGGGGAGACATGGAAAAAATAATAATAGTAAAAGATCAGATGCTTTCAAAGATTTTAGTTCTTTATTACATTACTTCAACCTCACATATGTATTCAAGTTTCAGTAACAGAATGGCAATGTTAGCAGTACACACTCATGTTTCTTTTCTTTTTTTTTTTTTTAAGATCTAGCAACATTTCCAAAAACCTCGACCTAATGAAATTAAATCTTAGTTTCATTAAAAACAAGCTAATCCTACAGCAGAGCTGTCAAACAGAAATACAATGCAAGCCACAAATGTAATTGAAAATTTTCTAGAAGCCACATAAGGTAAAAGGAAACAAGAGAAATTAATTTTAATAATAGTTTATATACCCCAATATAGCAAATTATTTTAATTTCAACATGTAATCAATGAAAATTATTAATTTGATATTTTACAGGGGTTTTTTTGGCACTAGTTCTTTGAAATCTGGTAGGTATTTTACACTTTACAGCACATCTTGAAGTGGACTAGTCACATTTCAAGGGCTAAATGGCCACATGTGGCTAGTGGCTCTCCATCTGGACAGCACAACCTTAGAAAAATCTATTTCTTTTAAAATGACACATTGGAAAGAAGCACAATGCTGTAGAATTATATTAACCATAAACTTTCAGTTTCAACTTTTTAACATTATTATCACCAGAATATAAGTTCCACACAGGTATGTATTTTTATACTTCTTCATTACTGAAACTCTGGAACCAAAAGTGATACTTGGGAAGTGGATGTGGCTCAAATGGTTGGGCTCCTGTTTACCATATGGGAGGCCCAGGGTTCGATTCCCAGGGCCTCCTGGTGAAAGCAAACCGGCCAGCATGGTGAGCTGATGGCCCACGCGGCGCAGTGAGCTGGCGCAGCAAGATGACGCAACAAAGAGAGACAAGCAGAAGCAGAAAAACGCACAGCAAATGGACACAGCAAGCAGAAGCGGCAAGGGAAGGATAAATAAATAAACCTTAAAAAAAAAAAAGAGAGATACTTGGCACATAGAAGGCATTCAAAAAATATGTGAATTAATGAATAACAAACACTTACAATGCTAAGAGAACTGTTTTCCTGAATGTTAAAATTGATATCATTAAAAATATATTATGGGAAGCAGATGTGGCTCAGGCAACTGGGCTCCCGCCTACCACGTGGGAGGTCGCTGGCTCAGATCCTGGTGCCTCCTAAAGACCAGTTAGCTGACGTGGCAAACTGATGCAACAAGATGACACAACAAGAGACGCAGGGAGGAAAAGCATAATAAGAGCTATAACAAAGCAGGGAATGGAGGTGGCTCAAGCAATTAGGCACCTGACTCCCACATCAGAGGTCCTGGGTTCAGCTTTCGGTGCCTCCTAAAGAAACAAGGAGACAAACAGGCACAGCAAGTGAAAAACAAGGAGGTGGGGAGAAATTAAAAAAAAAAAAAAAAAAAAAAAAAAAATGCATCAAGGGGGAGCGGATGTGGCTAAAGAGCGCCTGTCTCCCACATGGGGGGTGGGGGGCGGTTCTTGGGTTTGGTTCCCAGTGCCTCCTAAAGAAGACAAGCCAACACATCAAGCAGACACAACGAGCAGGGAGCAGATGTGGCCCAAATGGTTGGGCACCCACCTCCCACGTGGGAGGCCCTTGGTTCAGTTCCTAGCACCTCCTAAAAAAGAAGACAAGCAGACAATGAGCAGCTACAACGAGTGGACACAATGAGCAGACACAACAAGCAGACAACGGGCAGACGAGGGGGGTCATGGGCGGGAAGAATACATCAAGTTTCAGGTAGCAGATGTGGCTCAAGCAGTTGAGCGCCTGCTTCCCACATGGAAGGTGCCGGGTTCCGACCCTAGTGTCTCCTAAAAACAAAACATATAACAAGCAAACAAACTAAAAAGCCAACTCAGGAGAGCCAATGTGGCTTCCCACATGCGAGATCCCGGGTTCAATCCCCGGCCCCAGTACCTCAAAAAAAAAAAAAAAAAAAAAAAAAATCAAGTTTTATAGTGAATTACTTTTGTTTCTAAAATGGCAATTTCTGTTGCGAGGGTATAGTTTAATCACAGATTATTATGTTAAAGTAAAATCATAAAGTTTAGCTGGTGAAGAGTTATTGAAATGAAATGGCCCAGTCCTTTATAAACATATGCAAGTCCATATGCTGTTTCAATTTAGAGGCCACAGAGGTTCTAATTTATAGATGAAAATATTTGCTGTCATTGCTAATAATATACTTCAAATAGCTCTACTACAAAATATCTAAAGCCACAGATAGAACCTGTCTAATCAATTACAATATCAAAATTGTATTTTACATCATGTGCAAATCTGGCACTGTGTTTCATAGTTCAGAAGGATCAAGTACCTTGCAATATCAAACAACATAATCTAGCTAGAACAGTCACCTATAGTGTTACTCTACTTTTAAAATATCTTTGTTCAGGACCTGAACACATGCCTTTTATGTAACAATAAATCATCAAGGACACATTTTAAAATATTTTTAAAGACATGATAATTAAAATTTAAAATTTCAATTGGGAGATAATTTAGTTGTCAATTCAGGACTCTTTCCTTAAATCCAATAATAGCTCAAATTCTGCCCTATCTTACAACAGGTGACTTTACTACAGAGTAACAATATATAAGAATATGGGAGAATTAATTTCTGGCTTTATACCCTGATCAATTCTAAAAGTCCTCCATGAACGTGATCACAGAAATAAAAAAGGTTTTCTTTAAATGACTGCAAAGCAATCTGAAATTAAAGTCATTCTAAACATCCCTGTCCCTCAATTCTATGTCAGGGTTGTCCCAAACTAAAAACTGGTCTTCTGTACTACTAGGATTTTTCTCTAGGGGAAAAAAAAAGAAATGGGCTATTTCTTGGAAATGTAGGTAGGCTCAAAATTTTTATGTGAAAGTGCGTGTGTTTGGGGAATGTTGGCAAATAATCTGCTTTAGTCTAATTGGTATTTATTCTCCTGAGAAAGGAAAGTTGAGGACAGTGACAGTTCTGGAAGAAAATAATTATTCAAGAAATAATGGATTACATTTGGACAAATTCAATTATTCTGCAAATTCTTTCAGATTCTATACATTTTATTATGACCCTGAGTTTATGCTAATTTGTAGAGACCCCCCTAAAAGAAAAACTGGCGAGTTTATGCAAGTTATGTAAATAACTCTTATGGATTTGTGTCCGTAAAATCGTTAAGCACATATCATTAGTAAGAATTCATTCCTAGTAGAGAATGAAAATGAAATTCACCAATGGTTTCAGAGTTATGGCATAATATGAAGTTACATTCTTTATAATAATGTTGCCTTATATTTATGGATAATAGTGGGAAATTTATAGTTATGTTCATGTTACTTGAATATTGTCAGTAACATTAAAAGGGTGATTATAAAAGTTTCACCTCTGCCAGCCCATGCTCTCTATTATCTGTTTCCCATGATTCTACTCTGAGCACAATTGAAGCTGTGTAATGTTATGTACGCATATTCCAGATTTTTCTATTATAGCTCCATTTTCAAATAAGCTGTGCCGTTAGATATTTCTGGATTTTTAAAGAAATATAATAAGTGCATCTACAAGGGATCTAAAGCTGAAAGCACTTCTCCAATTTCAAAAGTTCTCTTATCTGAAATTCTACTATATGATTTATTTCCTTATACCTACAAAGAGAATTTGTACATGTGAACTGAAAGTTACTTGGCATGGAGACGGAAAATGGTGGAGGAAAAACAGATGATTGATGGTCATTAGGAGAGATAAGGAAATTTAGGCTGAGAAGAAAGAAAAAGGAAAGAAATAGATATAAGAGATTCCAGGTTCCAGTTCCCTTATCTATAATTCACAGCATTATTGTGAGGGCTAAATTATATAATCTATGCGTGACATTCAGCATAGTGTCTGGTATAAAGTAAATAAATACTCAATAACATTAGCTGTTACTAAGGTGTGTGTTTTTGCTTGACGATAAGGAGAAATTTAAGGCTTTGTGACCTGAGATATCTGGGAGTTACAGAATACCAATTATGTTCAGGCGACAAAATGAAGATCACCTCCAATCTTTTTCATTTCAAATATCAATGTTAATCTCCATCTGAGAGAGTGATGGGCATCTGGCATACATGCATCAACTACTGAGTCAAATAAAAAATCTGAAAAGCATTATCTGTCTTGAGCCTCCAGGTGTATATTAGTATCTGAACCAAAGAAAAATCATATATAACACACAACCGCAATGTGACGGCAGGCATGTAAAACTGTGCAGAAAATGTCCTCAATTTTCTCTTTTTTGGGAATGCTGCCTTTACTATTTTATTTTGGTGAAGGTTAAAAAAATATATTGGTAACGGTTTCCATGGGCTCACTAATGACTTTGGATTTTCATGGAGGAGAAACTGTATCTTCCTAAATGAGAAGGAACTACTCTAT
Source organism: Tolypeutes matacus (assembly GCA_026826555.1). Classification (NCBI taxonomy): domain Eukaryota; kingdom Metazoa; phylum Chordata; class Mammalia; order Cingulata; family Chlamyphoridae; genus Tolypeutes; species Tolypeutes matacus. The sequence continues at coordinate 6,940,985 of JAKSZT010054281.1, forward strand.
TTTTTAAACCTGATGAAGGGGAGTGGGTGTAGTTCAGTGGTTGAGCGCTTGCTTCCCATGTACCAGGTACGAGTTCCCGGGTTCAATCCCAGGATTATATCTTTTATCCTAAGATATTAAAAAAATAAAAATAAAAATAGAACTGATGAAACTGTATAAAACAATGCCTTCTGAAATATAAAAGGAACTTCTTAGGATGTAGTCGCTGTGTAGGATCCATACCAGGTTGCTCGCTCAGCAGGAGACAAGAGGAAAGTAAATAAAGAGGCTTGGGGGGCTGTGTGTCACCCTAGTGGTTACAGGAGAGGGGAGCTGGCCTTTCTTCCTGCCTTCTTATTTCCTCATCTAACTGTACAGTTAGCCAGGAATAAAAAGGATCCTCCTGATCTATTTGTTAACTCTCAGGCACCAGAACCTAAAACAGAGCCTGAGATTCTTGGAAGTATGAAAAAAGCTCAGAACATCAAAAAACTTACACAGAGCATCTTTGGGTTTTAGAAGGAAATCTTAAAGCATGAAAGTGGCCGCTCAACATATATTAAACAAGGAGGTGAAAACATCTGTGATAATTATTTCAAAGAACCTCTTGGTTAGCCAAGGCTACTGTAATAAAGTACCACAGACTAGTTGGCTCAAACAGTAGGAATTTATCACCTCACAGCTTTGGAGGCTAGAAGTCCAAAATCAAGGTGTTGGCAGGACCACGCTCTCTCTGAAGTCTGTAGTGTTCTGGTGGCGGGGGGCTGGCGATCCACAACTCAATCTCTGCCTCCGTCACAGGGCTGGCTGTCTCCTCCTGACTGCTTACAAGGACTGGCCATACTGGATGAAGGCCCTGCCGGATTCAGCTTGGCCTCACCCTAACTAGTGTCTTCAAATATTCTATTTACAAAGGAATTCACACCCATTGGGCCTGGGCTTAGGATTGAACGTGCCTTTGTGGGGGACATGATGCAATCTATAACATACACCAACATTTAATGAAAAGTTTTATGACTGAAGATTTAATACCCTTTCACAAGTCAGGCAATGAATGACAACTTTTTTCTTAAAACTTTCCAGGATAGCTTCTTAAAATTTAACACTAATTATTACCTGGTAGTTATTTGAAATAAAGCTTTTGAGTGCTAATAAGTGTTTGTTTGTTTTTTCCCCAGATAGTTCACCAATATAAACTGATTAAAGTTATGAAGGGAAATTTAGAATAGTTCATATTTTAAGTGATAAAATGCTTAAAAGAAGATTCATCCTACACATATTTGTTGCTTTACTGTAATTTAAAATGGCATTTTATGTACATGATCATTTAAATAATAGCCTGATTCAATACCGACAAAAAAGTTGGGGGGCAGATGTGGCTCAAATAATTGGGTGTCTGTCTCCCATATGGAGGGACCTGGGTTTGATCCCCGGGACCTCCCGGTAAAAAAAAAAAAAAAGTGACTAAGTTGTGGCCACAATGACTATAGGTTTATTGCCAGACTCTTCCCCCAACCTCTCAAAAAAGGTGTAGGATTTCATATCATTTTACACAAAACAAAGAGGCACTGCTCTGGGTAAAATGGCATTCCACATTTTTCCTTTCTTCTAATTTGTTCTGCCTAAGCAACACCTTGCTTTATTTCCATCACTTTTACCTGGTAGTGTATCAGTGGAGACCTACCAGATGAAGGCCACAGTAATATACAATCAGAACCTGAGACAAAGAGTTAATATTTCTACTTAGGGAGTTGCACTTTAAGATTTGGCAGTTCCAGAAATGCAGTTAAAAGAGAGTATATTACAATGGGAGAAAATATTTGGAAATCACATATGCAGTAAGGGTTTACTATCCATGATATATAAAGAGATGCTGCAACGCAACAATAAAAAGACAAATGACCCAATTAAAAAATAGGCAAAAGACTTCAACAGACATTTCTCCAAAGAAATACAAATGGCAAAAAACACATGAAGAAACGCTCAACATCACTCATGATTAGGGAAATGCAGATCAAAACTACAATAAGGGGAGGCGGCTGTGGCTCAATCAGTAGGGCTCCCGTTTACCATATGGGAGGCCCTGGGTTCGTTTCCCGGGACCTCCTGGTGGGGGCGGGCCTGCCCTCATGGCGTGGTTGGCTGACCCGGCGAGTGCAGGCAGCAAGGGGGGGATAAATGAATAAACAAAATCTTTAAAAAAAAAAAAAAAAAAAAAAAACTACAATAAGATATCATTTCATACCTATCAGAATGGTGACTATTAAAAAGACAGACAGCGAATATTCTCACTGTCCTGATTCTGTGATAATCAGGGTGGGCTAAACATTCGCTATATTAGAAACCATGCATGTGTCCCCAGACCTCGTTTTCCTCCCTAGGTCTGGTTTTTAGAGTGCTGGTGATAAACTAAGCCTGATTTATTATATGTCCATCCTGTATGGGAAAAGACTGTAACTCTAGGTATCTCTGGTCAACCTTAAGAGATATAGCAGGGGGCTATATCTGGTTGGCGTCCATCTCCCATATGGAGGGACCTGGGTTCGATCCCCGGGACCTCCTGGTAAAAATTTAAAAAATATATGGAAGGTGCGTCGGCCGCCAGGCCCTGTGCGCGGGCGCACCACCAGTTCCCGCGAGCCACACAGCAAGATGATGACATAATAGGAGAGTGACACAAGGGAGAGGCAAGATGAGACGTACCGAAAAACCAGCAACTAAGGTTGCGCGGGCAGGATGCCTCTCTCCTACATCAGAGATTCCAAGGATTGAATCCCAGTGAAGACAGGAGGAGAAGGATGAGAAGAGAGGGCAGAAAATGGACACAGAGTTGCCCAGTGAATGGACACAGAAACAGCAAAAACGGGGGGGAGGGGGAAGGGGTGTAAAAATGGATAAAAGTAAATAAATAAATAAATCCTTAAAAAAGAAAAAAAAAAAGACAGAGAACTACAAGTGTTGGCGAGGATGTGGAGAGACAGGAACACTTTTTCACTGTTGATGGGAATGTAGACTGGTACAGCCACTATGGAGAACTGTTTGGCAGTTCCTAAAGAAGTTGAATATAGACTTGCCACGTGCCAGCAATACCACTACTGAGTATATACCCAGAAAGAACTGAGAGCAGTGACATGAACAGACATCTGTACACCTATGTTCATAGCGGCATTATTCACGATAGCCAAAAGGTGGAAACAACCCAGGTGTCCATCAACTGATGAATGGATAAACAAACTGTGGTCTATTCATACGATGGAATATTACGCAGCTGTAAGAAGTCGTGAAGCATATGACAACATGGATGAACCTGGAGGACATCATGTTGAGTGAAGTAAGCCAGGCACAAAAGGACAAATATGATATGATTGCGTTACTATGAACTAAATATATTGTGTAATCTCATGGAGTTACTAACTTGAATATGGGTCACCTGAAAATAGAATGAGTTTAAGAGAATGGAAAACTGGGGGTTCCAGAATTGGTAAAAAAAGAAGTGCGTTAATCTTTGGAGATGAATAGAAAAGGTGAAAGCTTAATATAATATATCTAACTAGCAGTACTATTATGCAGGTATGAAAGTGGCTGAAATGGAAAGTCTAAGGTCATGTGTATTACTAAAAGGAAAGCTAAAATATGTAACATGGAACTGTATAGCATAGTAAAATCACATGTGAAGTATAAATATGGGTACAATTGCATAATAAGGCTGTTTTTCTTTGAAGCTGAACAAATGTATGTTAATATTACAAGATGTTAATATCATGCCAAAAAAACCATTGTGTTAAGTGAAAGAAACTAGACACAAAGTATGATAGGTTGTATGATTCCATTTATATTAAATGTAAATATAAATCAACTTATAAAGATGGAATTAGATTAGGGGTTATATAAGGCTGAGGAAGGAACACTAAGGAGTGTGGAGTTTTTCTTTTTGGAGTAATAAAATTGTTCTAAAACTTTTTGTGGTGATGAATGTACAACATTGCGATTATAATGAAAGCCACTGATTATACTTTGAATAGATCGTATGTCATGTGAGTATATCTCAATAAACTGCTTAATAATAAATAATTGTGCAATTTTCTTGTTTGTCTGTTTTTATTATTATTGAAATAATGAAAATGTTCTAATGATTAAAGTGATAAATACACAATTATGTGATTATATCAAATACCACTGATTGGATGAATTGTGTGCTTTATTAATATGTACCAATAAAATTGATTTGTTTTAGAAAAGACAGAGAATGTTAATTATAGATAGGAAAACAAGAATTAGAGAAAAGGAATGGAAGATTGCAAGACTGAGAGACATTCCAGGCATAAATGGCATTTATTTATATTTCCTTTAGAGAGTTAAAAGAGTTACCTACTATTACAGTTCAGTATGTGCATTGGGAAACGCATGCACTACCATTCTAATCAGTGCTTCTATTAAAAAACACTTCAATTAAAAGTGTGATAAGTGGGGTAAGGAGAACAACTACTACAGAAGAAACTTTATCTTTGTTTTCACCTTAATTTGGAAGAGTGATTGATTGGATCAGGTTCTGCTCTGCTCACTTTTATTTCCTTAATGTCTCCTGGGCACTGTCAATCTCAGTTTATTTTCCTAAAAGCACCGTCACTAATTGTTAGCCTTCTTTAATTATGTCACTTCCTCTGAAAGTACTGAGAGTAATTAGGTAATTTATAACTTGCTTACAGAGTACTAAAAGGATCTAGCTGACAACCTAGCATAGTCAATTTATAACATTACTTAAAGTGGAGTAACATTTTGAAATATTCTATATTGCAATTCTATAGTAGGCTGAAAATGCTCACCTGTGTATCATTTATTCTCACCAAATTTTATCTAATTTTTTAGTTCAAGTTAAAATAAGAGAGAGGTTTGACAATTAGGATGAGTGATGTTCAGCTCTATTTAGCTAGCCAAAACAAAACTGGATGATGGTAAAGACCTCTGGAGAGTTGACTGTCCAGATTTCAAGAGACCCTTTTTGCCAGTCCTTCAACAATTTCATCCTCATTAAAATTTTGAAGGTCAATTATATGTCAAGGAGATAAACAAAGAGACCTAGGGCAGGGTATGGGAAGAAGTATGGCAGAGAGTAGGGAGATGTATGCAAGAAAAGGTGGTAAAAAAAAGTGTAAAACCTTACTCCTTTTTGCAACCATTTCTGTGCATTACTATTTTCCTTTAAATACTAAATTGATGTTTCTGCTTTTGGCTTCACAAGTTTCCTGTACAGAAGGTCTCAAGTTTTCTGCTTGGCACAGATACCAGTTTTCTCATGTGGCAAGTGAAGGTTTGGGCTATCAGATTTTAAAGATCCGTTACAACTCTAATATTCTTTAAATTTGGGATGGGTTCACTGTTACTCTACTGCAACCACTAACTGGGTAATAAGTGTAAACTAATAAAGCTCTCCTGAAAACTGAGAAGTTAAAATTAGCTTGGAATAGAATACTTATTAACTTGAGAATTCTCTTTGAAAACATCCCATTAATCTCAGATTTATAAACATGCTAAGTGATTAACAGACTTTATTTTTTATTTTTGTTGTTGTTGTTATGCAAAGACAGCTTTATTCAATCAAATGAGCTTCAGGTTATATCAAATGATTGTGCCAATTGACAATCACTGAAAAGAAGAATAATCAATTAAATGACATAGGAAAGAATAAAAGTATATACAACCACTCACCAAACTGGGGGAAAACACAACATCTGATCTCTCATGAGGCTGGGAAGTCCCTTTGTAGCTGATCAAAGTCCTGATTGGAAAAATGGTCAGAGGCAGAGTGTCCTCTTCTCAGTGAGACTTCAACAGGCAGCTTAGGGACTACCTCTTTTAAAGGGTTCTGCATCTCAGAACTTCAATGTGTCTGGCAACTCATGAGGAAGGACTTCATCAAAATTAACCAAATTTATCCTGCAGGGGTAGCCATCCCTCCATAGGAGAGACATGGTGTCTTGAGGGATATTTTGTTCTATTCTGTTCATGGTACACTAACACTAGCTTTAACTTGATGTTAACTTTTTTACAGGGGATAAAAACAGGATGTGCAAACACCATGTCTAGTAACTTGTTCCTTTTAAATATGTGTTTTGTAGGTAATGGATGATGAGGTTGCCTGCATGGCAGAATTATAACATTCCAAAGGACAAAGGACAAGATAATCATTCACAATTCTAGGCTGAAACAGCAGAGACTATTGACTAGAAACTTACAAATTCACAATTCTTAATAACAATTTTCTTTAGCACATCATAAAGGATAAAAGTTTTCATAGGTTATTGAAGTTAATTTGGTATAAATTCAAACTAGATTGCAATTAATTTTGAATATAAAATTTAGTGCCATAAAAGCTCTCATTCCCATGGCTAGTTGGGTTTTTTTTTTTTAACTGCAAATTCATTTGAGTTTTAATTGTTTTGGCTCGAACACAGGGATAGAGGCTCAGTCAGTCAAAACTTTCAGATGATGCTTATACAGCATCAATTCTTTTCTTTTCTTTTTCTTTTTTATTAACAGACTTTAAAACTAGGTTCTGTTTAAGAGTAGATCTATGTTCTACTAGAAGTTCTAGGTTTTCCTTAAGAAAAGATCCTTTGCATATACATCCAAATAGAAATCATAAGGTTAAAACTCCAATATGCAAATTTGAAAATAAGAAAGGGAGGGAATCTCTAGAATAAACCTGCATGGACCTTGAGTGACTAAATCATTAAACTATATGTCCTACCTAAAAACTTATTTGCTTGTTCTCATTTATTCTTCTTAACCAAAAATCCAGGAGGGAAAATAAAAGGAGCGGAAGTGCAAAAAAAGCTATCTTCTTTTACTTTGTCAATGAGGTATGTGAAGAAAGAATTTCTTAAAAAGATTTTAGAATAGACATCCAGGAAGCTCTTGAATAAAGATCTTCATTAAAGGAAACTAAGAAGAAATAATGGGAGGAAAGATGGAAGGCACCAAGAAAAGGGTTCCAGAAACCCAGGGGGATTGAATATGCGCTAGTAATAACAATAACTTCATTAACAGCTACCAAAGCACCAAAGTTAAGTAATTTGCATTAGACCACACAGCTAGAAAGCAAAAGGGCAAGGATTCAAACCAGAAGGTAAAAGAACCATTATACTCATTAACTCGATTTAACTGTACCATCATCAAATCTGACAAAATACTTAATATTATTTAATAGAGACCATATTTTAAACGCCCCCAGTATCCCAGTAATATCTTTTACAGCTGACCAGATCCAATCAAGGTTCACACATTGAGTTTGGTTCTTAAGTCTCTTAAGGTCGAGCCTGGTCTCTTAACCACACTAGCTCTTGGTGGAAAATATCAACATGTTTAAGTACACTTGGAAAATCATTTTAGTAAGAAAAACATATTTCAATCTTATTAACAGAGCGTAATTTAAAGAACTTTGTAATCTGTGTGAAATATGATTTAAATTTTCTGTTTAAAAACTCAACTATGATTTGTTAGAAAAATAATTTAAAAAAATAAATTTTAGAACAGCTTTAGTTTTGAAAACCTCTATGTCCCTTGGGTAGGCTGTAAAAAGAATGCAGGAGATCTTTAATTGGCAAGGGAATGCAAAGTATGTAGAATGAATTATTGAGGAAATCAGAAAAGGAAAGTATAGAACATCATTTCTGACTGGAAAGAGCCATAATGAAATTTTCTTCTTTATGCTTTATTCTCCTTTACTGAAGGAATGCATGAGCTGTGTGCAAGAAGTTGAAGGACAAACAGGAAAAACTGTCCTCTGGTAAATTACAAGAAGAAAGGTTTCTCCCTGGGTGAAGGAAAAAGGTAAAGGTTTCCTGTGAGAGTTCCAACACCAAACTGGCCCCAAAACTCTGAGCAACTATAGCTGGAAGGACTTCTGGGATTTAGGCTCTCTCTTGAGGCAGTGAGCCGGCTTTGCCAATTTCTAAGCTGTGTGACCTTGTGGAAATAAACATAACCTCTCTTTGTTTCCACTACTTCACCTGCTAGGTGGGGAAACCCTGAAAACCAGGGAGCAGGTGGAAGTCCACAGCTTCCGCCTCTGCCCGCCAGGGCTACTCCAGTCCTACTCACTCTGACTGGCTATTGAAGTGTTTAAGAATAAGGTGCAGCCCCTACTGGGTTTATAACCCAGAGGGAGAGCGGGCCAAGACATCCTGAGGGGTTCTGGGCGGAATCTAAGCCACTGAACATTTAGACTAAGCTCAATATGGGCAGATTTAAAGGTGCAGATGAATTTTAGAAGGAAGATGTTTAAAAATTGAACAGTGATTAGACCAACTACGAAGAAAACAGCAGTTTTCAGCCCCACTCCCTGTGGGCAGGGAAGTCTCTACTCTGGGCTGGAGCTATCTGTTTGACTAACAGCTGGAGCTGTCCCTCCTCTCTTCACATGGCTCCCACTCCCTTCCAATCCAAGACCAAGCTTGAGAGAGCACAATTCTTTCTCTTACCACAAACCACAAACGGGCCCTCAATCACCGGTCACAATAATCCCACTGCTGCCAAGAATGGCATGGAAAACAGGCCAACCTAACACCTCCATATTATGTGGTCGGTTCAAAAAAGTAATTTCAGATCAAAGGTATAGAGCTTTACACCTCACACTTAAGATTTTAACTTCTTCCATAACAGTAAACATTTAAAAACGACCCTGCTCACAAAAACAATAAAAATATATAGTGATTAAGAGTTTCCAAGTACTTTCATGTCTTTTATCCAGTTTAATTTTCCCCAAACCCCAACAAGATAGGCACTGCTTTATCACTAAACGGGTTTTATAGACAAAGTAACTAAAATCCACTGGAACTGACTTGCCCAGGACCCCTAGGTAGTGAACGGTCCTCCTGAATCCTAGCCTGGGACCCTGCAGGCAGCATTTCCCTGGGCTCTGCAATTCTCTTCTTTTCCTCTTTTCACCAAAGCATAATTCAACCAAATTAGTACCAGGGGAAGAAAGCATAACAACATTAAAGCTGCAGGAAGTTACTCTTAGGAAAAAAGGTCAGACTATACACCCAAACAGAAAGCCTGATGCTCTGAAGCCCCTCTAGTAAAAGAAAATATGAATTTAGAAAAGCAAGCCTCTTTTCCTTGAAAATCTATCTTAAAAGTTCTTCCTACGTATTAGAACTGTTAACATTTCATATGGATAATGTGTAATAAGTTTATACTTAATCATAATACAAACTGACCTAGCCAATAGGTAATCTCATCATACAAGAAGAAAACATCAGTAAAAAGCTAAAGTAATATTCAAAGCCATAACCTTAACCTTAACGTCAGGGACCAAGAACATATTCTCAGAGTTGGGAGACTTAGTGGCCTCACGGTCACTAATTGCCTCCATATTGCACCCTTTGGTTGGTTGTAACAGGGCAAAAGCCTCTTCAGCAATTTCGTTACTTTTACCTCGTTACCACACTATTAACTACTGAAAAGAAACAGCCCTACATTTACCTAGGCTTTAAAACCACACGCGGGAAAACCACAACTATGCTTCTAATTATATAAAGCTGTTGCAAAGTTACACGAAAACGTTTATATTCAATATTCTGAAATAAAAGCAGGCATCTCAAAATTAGAGATGAAACTAAATAAATTATAGAAAGTGTGACTTCAGACCTTTCAACCGTGAAATGACCTTTGCCAGACAAGAGTTAACGGAAAACTGAACAATAAAATAATGTATGCGCTTGGGGACACTTTTTTTTGTTGTTGATCGACAGAATATTCGCATCTAAACACTTTAATTTTTTTTTTACTTATATCCCCTCCCGTGCTTAGGATGAAGGTAGAGTCCTCAAAATGAGAAAAACGCAAAGTGTCACATTATTCGTTTCACAGAAAAGGGGTCCTATAGAAGGTGCGTGTGAAGCTCACCAACTAACTGCGAGAATTATTGAATTCCAGGGGACGAAAGGGCCCTCCGGGTGGCGCCTCCCCCTGCCCGCCCCCCTGCACCGCAGCGGACCGCGCCGGGACCAGGTCCTCCCGCCCGGAGGTGAAGTGCTGCAGCTGTCAATGCGGTGACAGGCGCGGGGGCGGCCCGTGAAGGACACGCAAGGGGCAAGTGCGGGGGAGGCAGCGCGAAGGGGACAACGGCAGAGGCCACCCAGGGGCGGTGCAGGAGGACACCCGAGGGCGGCAGCGCAGGGACGCGGCGCCCGTCCGCCGGGGCTGGGGACCGGCCCTGGCGAGGATCTCGGCGGACGAGAACTCGCTCCGCTCGGCTCCCGCCGAAGCCCCTTCCCAAGGGCCGCGGCGCCCACGCTGTCACCCCACTCCCCGCCCAGAGCTCCGCGTCACCTCATAAGGTAGTCCCGGAACTCCTTGCTTCGGACATAGTCCGCGGCTTTCCGCACCAACGCGCCCGCCATGCCGGCCCCCGACGCCAGCCGGAGCTGTCCCGCTGCCACGCCTCAAGCCCAGTGACAACCGCGCCGAGCCGGCGGCGGGCGGCGGGCTGCGCGCTCCCCCCGCGCGACCCGCCTCACGACAGCTCGCCCGTGCCTTACGGCCGCCGCGCCCCGCCCCGGCCCTGGAGCGTCGGGCGGGCGCAGGGCCGCAGGCGACGGCGTCGATTGGCTGGCGCGGCCCGCACACCCCCTCACCGCCCCTCAGTGGCGCGGGGGGCGTGGCCTGCCGCTGTAGCTGTCAGACCCGCGCGGGGATTGGCTGGGCGTTGCTAAGGCGTCGCCAAAGCGCCGCGGTGGCGGGAGGGGTGAGCGCGCCTGCGTCCGCGGTGGGGAGGTGACTTCTCGGGCGCTGCCTGGAACTGCGATCTGGCCCGTTTGTTTGTGCACCGCGCGCCTCCTCACAAGGGCACCTTCTCGGGGCGGCTGCCCCCCTTCGGCCTCCGCGCCCCACTGCCAGACCCGACGAGGGCTGGTGGAGAGGACCCCCTCTGACCCCGCGCGCCTCCCCCGGGCCTGAGCGCCCCAGGGTCCCCATCCGAGGGACTGTCATTTGGGGGACGCGACCATAGCCGGCGAGTTCTCCATTTCCACCCCAGACTGATGATATCAGAGTCCCGGGGGATGGGGCCCAGGGCGTGTGCGTTTTCTAAAGATCCTTGCAGAATGTCACTGCACAGCCAAGGTTGGAAACCACTGGCTTAAGAGGACGTAGCTGAAACCAAAGCACCAGACGCACGTGATGAAAGGTTATAAATAGCGCAGCTTTATGAGAGTAAAAAGCTTTGTCCCAAGGAAGTGTGATTGCTCAAATGTTGAAAATAAAGGTTATAGGGGAGTCCAGTCCGGTATATATATATGAATTCAATATGCTGCACATATTTAAAGGAAATGGATCATTAGCATGAGAAACTTGGCTGGGAGCATGGGTGGTGGAGCACAACTTGGAGGTTTTGCAACAAATCAGAAGGGTACGTTGAAGATTTCGTTTTTCTTTTTTTGATTCTGGCTAAAAATGCCTTTGGTGAAGTTGTGGGGAAACAGGAATTCTAGGACCTTGCCCCAGGAATGTAAATTGGAATGTAAACCTCTTTAGAGCACAATTTGGCCTAATGAATTCATGTTAACAATGAACTTGTCCATTGACCCATTTCCATGTCTAGAGGTGTATCATAAGATAGACAAGCATGGGAAACGGATGTGGCTCAAGAGGTTCGGCATCCGTCTACCATATGGAGAGACCGGGATTCGATGGTTCGATCCCCGGTACCTCCCGGTAAAAAAAAAAAAAAAAAAAAAAGATAGACAAGCAAGTGTGTGCAATTTTATGTGAACAGAGATATTCATTGTGGCGTTTTTAATATGGAGCGATTAGAAATATCGTCCATAGACATTACAGGGCTTTGGTTAAATAAATTATGGTGCATCCATTTGATGGACCACAGCAATTTAAATCCCGCCCCACCTTGGTTTCTGCCAACACCAGGGTCAGTCCTGTCCTCCATAACCTAGCATTAAAATAGTTTTAGACGCTTAGTTAATGAACAAAAGTACCCAGCTTATTTTGAAGAGAAAATGAAGCTTGAAACTGTTACCCAAAGTTAAGAATTAACAAATGGTTATGATTACTGAATTGTTATAGAGTTGCTTTTTCTTACTTTGCCAGTATATTACAGAATAGCCAAAATCAATACCCAACATCACTGAAACTCAGTAGACTTACTTTACCCTTGTTTATGGTTATTTCAAAACTAGCCTCACCCTTTTCTATACTTACTATTGTGATGGTAACTACTCCACCCTCCCCTGCTTGAATACATAAAAACTCCTGCCTATTCTGGGAAGGCAGATTTGAGACACCCAGTCTCCTGTCCTTCTGCCAGCTTTAATAAACCTGCTATCTTTCATCATCATCTGGGTGTGGACTTCAATTCATCTGCTCCAATACATTTTCTGTTAGGATCTACAGCCTTTCTGGGTCATATCTGATCCTGCTTTCTTGAGTATCTTGAAATATTGCAATCCCATTTTAACACCAGAAAGGTGTTTTATTGCACAGGTGCTCCACTGCAGGGGCAGGAACGTACAATCTAAGAGAAGCAAGAGTTCTTGATTTTGAGCAATATTAAATTTCCAGAGCACAGAGGAGTAAGTGCTGGAATATTTAAATAAAGGAATATATAAAGAGATTAATTTTCTAGTAAGTAGCTAACCTGAGATTTGTATCTAGGTAAAAGCCGTAGTTTCCTTGTTGTCACAGAGGACTTCTTCCGTCTCTTTGCTACTTTAAATGTGTAGCAGGCATTGTGATCTAATGCATAAGAGAACTTAATAGTAGAGAAGAGACCCAGCTATATTATTGCATAGAACTTTACAAAGGCCCAACTGTTAGTTTCCCCCTTACCAGGTTTGCAAAGATTGACAGGTCATAGGACCGTGAATCAATGCCTCTGTGGCTGCAGCCTTCAGCCCTAATCCACCTAACCAATTAAGCAAGCCCTAGCCTAGGAGCAGCTCATCCCCTCCCAAGAATAAACAAAATGGAGCAGATAAGGGCCATCATTCCTTCCCCCCAACCCCTCCCATATTCCAAGATCTCCTAGCTCACTCTCCCCTGGCCATTTGGCCCAAGGCTGAACTTGGTTTCCCTGCCTATTTATATACTCTATAAAGCCAAATCCACTACCCTCTGGGGATGGGCTGAAGTCTCTCTTCAGACCCCCCCCCATGCCAGTGGGGTTGCTGAAGTCTATCCTTCAGACCCCCTCTGTTGGGAGAGCTTCCCAATAAACTTCCTGCCTGCAATCATCAGTCTCTGCATCCCAGTGAACATCATTTTTCTCCAACACCAACCCAACAAGATTCATTCATCCAATTGGGACATTTGTGTGGAAGGTAAAAATGCAAAACACCACAGACTGCTTTGAACTCCTGATTTGTAGAAGTGACTGCAAAAATCTTGCATTGAGTCTCACTTGGCCTTCAAAGTTCAGAAATCCTTCAGAAACCTCTAAGTACTTAGTGGATGATAAAAGTGTTTTATAAATAAATATAAGTCTCTTACAAATGCTCCACGTCAACTGGTTAGTTTTCAGTTTTAATCCCTGGCCCAGAGATCTCTGTGCTCTTGTATGATAAACTTTATATTATCTGAGCAGTTTTTTTTCATTCCTTTCATAATTATTTCAGGGAAAACGGATATGTATGTGTTCTATCACTGATGAGAATTAATGTTTTTAGAATTTTGCCCAAACAGAATGAATGCTTTGACTATAATTTTTTTTTAGGAGGTACCAGGGATCAAACCCAGGACCTCATACATGGGAAGCAGGAGCCCAACCACTTGAGCTACATATGCTCCCAGACTGTAATTTTAATTGAAAAAAAAAAAAGGCCACTTAAGAATATCTGCAGTCATATGCATTTATTGCATGGTTATGGATTTTTTTTTTCAGGTATCTATACAGCATTTTCTTAATAATGGACCAATTCATTTTAATTCCTTCTCTTTCCCTGAAAAATATTTTATTTCATTTCAAAATGTAGTACTTATGTTAGCTGTTCATATAGCCCCACATGCTTTTAATTGGGCTGCTGATGAGGTTTAAGCACATTTACCAGCATTCTCAAGGAGAGCCCTTGATGTTGTTCAAAGATCCCAATGGCTTCACATGATAGAGAAAAGCTTCCATTTGAAGTAAACTGACTGTATTTTCTCATTTAAACATCAAAATAGAAATAAATAAAGATAAAAATGGATCAGAGTAGTTCTGAATCATCAAGAACAAAAACACTTCCCTGGTTCACTAGTAACATTAACCTTTGTTTCAGTTTTCATCCAGAAATGGGCATGATATGGGCAGTTTTGTCTACCTTACAGAATTGTTAGGGTGAAAAGAGGTGGTTTCTCTTTTTTTTTTGGGGGGGGTGATTATTGAGGAAGTACTTAGTGGATGTAGCAGTTTGATATAGTTTATGAATTCCAAAAATAGATATTGGATTATGTTTGTGAACTGGCCTGTTCTTAGACTGTGTTGGATTCAAAGGTTTCACTTTTACTGGATTGAGTTGTGATTTGGGCTTTGATTGGGCCACATCAGTGGGACATTGAGTCCATGCCCCCTTGGTGGGCAGGGACTCACAGAGAAAACTAAACCACAGAGGATTTAGTTGGGGTTTTTAAAGCTGGAGCCCTGGGAAGTAAATACAGAGAAGCAGATATGTGAGAAAGTCTCTATTAGACACGGTAGAGGCCCCAGGAAGAGAGATGAGCTGTTCACTTGATAGTTTACAGCTGGCCTCGTGGAGCGAGTAGAGCATGCATGACTGGCCTAGTCATTTAAAGAATGTGGCAAATGAGTAACCTAGAAATTCGGGAGTTCAATGAGAACCAGACACTTGAATTCAAAGGCTAATGTCCTGCTTCAAATATCAATGCATAATATATATATTTTTATATATGGTCAAAAAACTTATATTTAGAATTAGCCAGCTGGACTCAGTTTAGATGATCCCAATTTTGTTGGCAACATCCAAAGCATCATAGTCAGGAGCCAGTCGAACACATGCCTTCTCTCCTTCAGGCCTGATCAGAGTTGACCTTGGCCATGTCAATGTCATAGAGCGTCTTCACAGCCTATTTGATCTGGTGCTGGTTGGCCTTGGCATCCACAGTGGACACAAGTGTGCTGTAGTCTTAAGTCTTCCTCACGGCTGACTTGGTGGTGAGGGGGAACTTGATGATGGCTTAGTGGACAAGCTTTTTCTCCTGGGGCCCTTTTCTGAGGATATTTGGGTTGTCTCCTGAGACGCAGCGTTTTAGGCTGCCAGAAGGTGGGTGACCTGCGGATCTTCTCTTTTTTTGTGGCTGTGGATGCCTCTCAGTACTGCCTTCTTAGCTTTCAAAGCTTTTGCTTTGGCTTCGGTTTTGGGAGGGGCAGGTGCTTCCTTCTTTGCTTTCAGCACCATCTTCGTGAAAAGGAATGCATAATATTTTAGCCAAGTTAGCTCCTTCCTCCTACCTCTTATTCATGCTTTGTTCTGCCCCCAAGGCCGTGTAGTTATCACATGAGTCCTATGAGCTAAGGTACCTTCTCCATCTCCCTCTCCACCTGAGTCCTGGGTTACCTGTTCTCACAATGTGGATAGAAAGGTTACAAAGAAATGGTTCCACAGGCAAAGAATCTTTACTCCCTTTAATAATTCAAACAACTTGCTAATAAATGTAGAAGGAATCATAGAAATAGAGACATCATTACTCTGCAATCCTTATGGAATAGGGATTAATTCAGGCAACACTCATCAATGAGTGCTACAACCATCCACTGAAAGGTGATAGTGATACCAAGCAAATGCAGCTTCTTTCCCCCGATGCACTTTATTTACTTATTTTTATTAGGAGGCACCAGGGATTAAACCTGGGACCTCTTACATAGGAAGCAGGAGCTCAAATCACTGAGCTACACCCGCTCCTATTATTATTATCATTATTTTTTAGGAGGTACCAGGGATTGAACAGATACTATCTAATTAATTAATTAATTAGAGGTACGGGGGCCAGGGGTTGTACCTGGGACCTTGTATGTAGGAAACTGGAGCTCAATCACTGAGCCACATTGGCTCCCCTGAGTTGGTTTTTTCATTTGTTTTTCTTGTTTGTTTTTCTTGTTGTTTAGGAGGCACCAGGAACCGAACCTGGGACCTCCCATGTGGGTAGCAGGTGCTCATCCACTCCCCCCAATGCACTTTAAATTCCTGAGACAGGGGGTTTGAAAGAGAGACTTTGTTTGCACAAGCAAAAGAGAACAGTGGCCTAATGCCCAAAGATTGCCTCCCAGATCTATCCTGATAATTTATAATTTATAATATCTAGGTTTAGTAGTTTATGCTAATTAGTAACTGGGGTGGAACTGGCACAGGTTCCTTCACTAATAAACATTAAGAAGCTGAACAGGATGGTGGTGCATACAAAACAGGGGTGAGTCACAAGTTTATTACAATCACAAGACAATCATTATCAGAAATCAAGGTATCTGGAAGCTGTGGGTAAAGAACAGGAGTTAGGTACAAGGTTTCTCTTATGGATTTCAACCACAGGAGGGTGGAGTGGTTACCATTTCATTAGAAATGTTCATATACAAGGGTAAGATCTGCCTGGAATATAATCATCATAATGGCAGGAAGAAATGACCATATACAAACGTCAGATCTGTCTAGAATTCCCATCACAATAGTAAGTAGACACAAGGGTGAGCCAAGTTTTGAAATAACCATAAGCAAGGATGGGACCAATCTAGCCAGTTTCAGTAATTTCAGCTATTAACCTTTGGTTATTCTATAATATACTGGAAAAGTAAGAAAAAGGGGATCTCTATAGAGATTCTGTAATCATAATCATTGTTAATTCTTAACCCTCGTTAACAATTGGGAACTGGATGATTGCAGTTCACCCCACCAACCATTTGAAGGTCCAAGTGGAAGCACACTTAACACACTTTCTAAATATAGATTGTGGTGGGGGGGCGGATGTGGCTCAAATGGTTGGGCATCCGTCTCGCATATGGAGGGACCTGGGTTTGATCCCCGGGACCTCCTGGTAAAATAAAAAAATAAATAAAGTTTACTTAAATATAGATTGTGTCCCGCATCCCTTGTGTCACCAGGTGTTTGGGAGGAAAACGAGGAGGGAGTTTTCTTGATCCAATGTGTTTAGGAAACGTATTGGAATTGTTCTGCATGATATTGCAATGAAGGATACAGGCCATCATACATTTTGTTAAAACCTATAAAATTGTGCAGTGCAAAGTATAAACCATAATGTAAACTACAGAACCTGGTTAGTAGCAATGATTCAATATGTGTTCATCAGTTGTAACAAATATACCACACTAATGAAAGATGTTAATGGGGGAAAGTGTGGGAGGGTGGGGTATATGGGAATCCCCTATATATATTAAAGATTTTTAAAATGTATTTATCCCACCCCACTTATGGCTTGCACTCGCAGTCTGCTCTCTGTGTCCATTTGTTGTATACTCGTCTTCTCTTAGGAGGCACTGGGAACTGAACCTGGGACCTCCCATGTGGGAAAGAGGTGCTCAATCACTTGAGCCACCTCAACTCCCTGCTTTGTTGTCTCTCTCATTGTGTTTCTTTCCTCTTTGTGTTACCTTGTTGCATCATCTTGTTGAATCAGCTTGCTGTCCTGTTTGTCCTCTCCAGGAGGCATGGGGAACTGAACCTGGGACCTCCCATGTGATAGGGCAGGAGCTCAATCGCTTGAGCCACACCCACTTCCCATCCCCTATATATTTTTTTCCTTTTTTTTTTTGTACTCTAAAGCTTCTTTTAAAATAAAGAAAAAACCTAAAACACATACATACACACACACAAACAAAAAAACCCCACAAGATACCCTTCGCACACACATTGAGATGGCAACAGAAAGACAGATAATAACAAGTGATGGCAAGGGAATGGATAAATTGGAACTCTTATCCATTGGCAAGAATATACAATGGTGCAGTTGCTTTGGCATAGTCTGACAGTTCCTCAAAAGTTTAAACATAGAGTGAAGATATGACTCAAAAATTCTTCCCCTAGGTATCTACCCGAGAGAGATGAAAACATATGTCCACCCAAAAACCTGTACATCAAAGCTCATAGCAACATTATAGATAGTTGCCAGAAAGTGGAAACTCAAATGTCTATCAATTGATGAATAGATAAAGAAATGAAGTCATAATGCATGCTACAATATGGGTAGCGTTGAAAACATTATGCTGAGTGGAAGAAGCCAGCCACAAAGGACCACATGTTGGTATGATTCCATCTGCATACAATGTCCAGGATAGACAAATCCAGAGAGGCAGAAAGTAGATTCCTGGTTGCCAGGGGTTGTGGGGTGGGAAATCCTGGGAAGTGACTGCTAAAGGCAATCTTCATGATTTTCATTTTGGGGTGATGAAAATATTGTCAAACTGCTTGTGGTCCTGGTCGCACAACTCTGAATATACTAACAACCACTGAATGTGTACTTTAATTGGGTGAATTGTATGATATGTGATTTACATCCCAATAAAGCTTTGTTACAACCCAACTCCTGAAGGGCACGAGTTGGTGGGGCCATAAGAGCAAAGAACACATCTGGCATTTAGTCAGGCATAAGCTTTATTGGGACTTACAGACAGGAGAGACTCTTTGATGGTAGCTGGTCAAAGAATGAATGAAATCAGTGCTTTGCAAAGAGATGAGAAAATGAGGGGTGATACATAAGGATCTCAGAACAAGGGCATTCCATAGGGTATGAGAACAAAGTTCCTGCTGGGGTCATGTGAAGCTTACACATGGGGTGTGGTGATGTTTTCACTCTGCTCCTAGGAAGATTTACCAAGGACATTTACTGGATTGGGAAGATTATAATTTTCAGTACCATCTATGCATTCTCTCCCCTCAGGGAGGGCTATTAACCTTTAACTTACCTTACATCTAAGTCACTCAGGCAGCAATGTGCTGAGGACTTAGGGACCCTGGGTCCCCACAAGCTGTTATTAAAAAAACTTAATAGTAAAAAAATAAATAAAAGATGAATAGAGGGTCGGATGTGGCTCAATTGGTTGGGTGTCCGTCTCCCATATGGAGGGACCCGGGTTCAATCCCCGGGACCTCCCGGTAAAAAAAAAAAAAAAAAGATGAATAGAAAGAGAGCAAACCAAAACTCTTTTATCGTAATCACTGCACCCTCTCTTTTGGCAATTTAATGAAAAGGTTTAAATATTTATCCATATGAACGCTTTTAGATGGCCCTAGCATAGCTGGATTTTCTCTAGGTTCTTGGCTAAGCTACAAGAAATGAATTTTGAGAGCAAGCCAGGTTAGTTGGGCCAGTAATTTATTAAGGAATGGTGAGAAGAGAAATGGAGAAAATAACAGATCTTGGGTCCTAGGTAGAGAGGAAGGGGCTGAAGAGTGATAAAAAGGGCCAATTTACAGACTACAATTCCCCATTATAGATTATAAATGCACAGGTTGTTCCAGGTTGGGGTGGGGGGGTGAAGAAAGCCAGAACAGGGGGCAGAAGGCAATAACTGGGGTCAAAGGGCAAGAGAGGGGTGGTTCCGCCTTTGCATTTGCTTTTTGAACCATTAATTATTCTTCCCCTTTGCTAATGACAGGGGAGGAGTCCCAGCTGTTTGCTGCTTTGATTGATTACCCCACCCATCAATCCCCTGGGAGGGCCCAATGATAAGGCCCCTGGAGAATATCCGGGACTTCTCCTGGCTTCCAGAGGAAATCTTGTTCCAAATGGGAGAATCTCGCAGGTTCTTCCAGCAGCCATCTTGGAAGTACCGAAGGACACGTGTTTAATGGCATCAGTTTTTCTGCCAGGTTCCAGATCCATCTATTGATTCCCTAACTAGCCTACTTCATTAGTGATTAGGGAAGGCTCTACTTTTCAGAATAATTCCAGCTAATAAATGTCAGAGGAATGGTTTGACTAAAAGAACCCCACTCTACAATCCCTAATAAAATTTTTGTTGGAGGTAAAAATCATGGAAGGGTGCTAAACTATACAGTAAATGGTCAATAGGGAACTGGATGTTCACTGGGTGCCAGAGAATCACCCCACAGATTCTAAGCTGGTCCTCAAGGGGAAAATGCAAATTTGCAAAGGATAAACCAATTTAGCATCATTATAAGGACAACCAGGCTTTATCTGCCTCCTGGTGTGATACAATATCAAGTTAACAGCACCTCTTAGGATATACTTGAACTAAAAATCTCGATCCTTTAGCTCTATCTTCCAGTTTATAGGAATTAAAGGGGAGAGAGGAACTAGATAAAGGAAACAGGAAGTAATCAGACCTATCCAGAGACTGAGACATTTAACTAGAACCCCAAATCCTTCTCAACAAGTCACTGGCATGAAGAAAAAGGGGGTGGGGTAGGAAGACTGAATCAGTGCTTTCCAACAGAACTCTATTGTAAGAGAAGTGGATATAGTTCAGTGGTTGAGTGCCTGCTTCTCATGTAAGAGGTCCTGGGTTCAATCCCCTGTACCTTCTTAAAAAAAAAAAAAAAAATCTAACCTGAGTCATATATGGAATTTCAAAATTTTAGTAGGCATGTTAAAAAAAGTAAAAAGGGAGCAGATATGGCTCAAGTGGTTGAGCTCCCATCTCCCACAAGGGAGGCTCCAGTTTGGTTCCTGGTGCCTCCTGAAAATCAAAAGCAAACAACAAAACAAATGAAAAAAACCAACTCAGGAAAGCTGATGTGGCTCAGTGGTCGAGTTGCTGGCTTCCCACATATGAGGTCCCAGGTTCAATCCCTAGGTACCTCAAAAAGAAACAGGTGAAATTAATAATATATTTTTAAAATATCACCTGATATTTCCAAAATATCATCATTTCAACATGATATAATCAATATAACAATTATTATTGTAATACTTTATATCCTTTTCTCATACTATATCTTCAAAATCTGCTGTGTATTTTATATCTACGTTACATATCAATTCAGATGCTAAATTTTCATGGGCAATAACTTGATCTGTATTTAAATTTCATAAAATTTATAGTTTAAAAGTATTTACACATACCCAAGTTGTTACAGACTGAAAAGTTTTCCAAGACTGAATTTCATCAACCCCCAATCATTTTCCTTTAATATTGAGATTCACATTGGCAAAACTGGTTTGTCTTTTTTAGACAAATTGATTTTATTTTGAAGCAAAAGCCTATCTGTTTCAAAACAACACCAGTCCAAGTTCAGTAGATTCAACCACTCTTGTTTCAGCTCAGTCACATTAACCTCAAATTCTTAAGACATTGTATAAATTGGAAATCATCTCTTCAATTTTGGGACGGTAGTTTTGCAGCAAATTTTAATTAATATTTTATGCTGTTTATTGCAATTAGAATCTGCTTATTTATGTTGGAGAATGTGTAAAATCATTACTATTGATTTGTATTACAGAAAATTTCTAATTTAATGTAAGTTCTCACACATATCAAACTTGGTCACAAATAAGCTTTTCCTTTACCTCAAGCTTCAGATTTTGCTCATTCATATGTGGTATGATATTGGTGAGAAAAATTAAATTATACTGCCACGTTTTGTCTTTGATTATTGAATATTTGGCACGCACACCTTTTGAGAATATCTTGAATGGGAATTGATAGTAGAATACATCTTTGAAAACCCTTCCTTGACCCCATCAACAAACACTGTCAAAGTTCATTATATTCCTTGTCTTCCAACACTTCCATAAATTGATGATGATTCATAGCGTTTTCATGTCTATATTGAACAATTTTAAGAAATTATATCCAGGTGAATGCAAATCTTTTCAATATGTATCATATACAAAGGAGTGAAGCAATAAGGGCCTCTGACAGGTTTCCCTGCTATGAAGTTACTTTTTGTTATATATCAATTTAGGTTTTTATTTAGTAGTGGCTTCCTGGAACTAGCCAATTAAATGCTTCAGTTTAGAAGATGTCTCTTATAAAATAAGCCTAACTGTAAAATAACATGATATTTGAAAGATCTCTTTGAAGGCTATTTCTAATTAATCTGCACTGTGACCATGCAGTTTTGTGCAAGAATTTCATTCCTTTTAATTATTGGCTTATAACCAAATTGTTCCCAATGTTTATAACATTTTCCTTTACTTCAGAGCTTTGCATATTTTCCATTTTGACTTTGACCGACCTTGGATGAGAAACACCAATTCCAGTATATACCCACCGAAGTCGAAGTCTCAGGGAAACCTGGTTTATATCAGGACTTGCTGCTTTTAGGAGCATCAACACTGGAGGTAGGAGGCCCCCCACTCTCCAGACTTCGAAGATAACAGGACTCTGGTGGCCGCTGCACTGGAAGAGTGGACGTCCAACCTCAAGGGTCAAGAATTCCACCAGGCAGCAATCTAGTTCACACCTGGAGTCATGAGAGAAAAGCAGGGTTTTTAGCACCAGTGGAAGGACAGGAGACAGGGGTGCCTCAAATTTGCCTTCCTCTGAGCCATAGGGGGAAGACGTCTTCCTGCTGCAAACACGGGAGAGGCCAGCCTGAAATAAGCATAAGCACAAACAAGGGGGCAGGATAGATTGAAGTAACCATAAACAAAGGCAAACTCAGTTTTGAATTACCATCACAATAGCAAGCTCACGCAAAGCTAAGGTTAGACCTGCCGTAACCATAAACAAAGGTAAATTCAGTTTAGAATTACCATTACTGTAGTAAGCATAAGCAAGGATGTGGCTAGATCTGAATTAACCATAAACAAAGGTAAATTAGTCTAAGATTACCATCACAGTAAGAGGTCTAGGCTAAATTCACCCAGTTAAAGCAACTGCAGATATTTTCCCTCAGCTGTTTTATAATATAAAGGCTTAACTCTTAGTTACAGTTTTTAGTAAGTTTAGAACACATTGGGTGCTTTTGTTTATTAACTAAGTAACCAAAATGATTTTATTAGTAACATTAATGTTGCTAAGTTTTTCTGCTTTTTTTTTTTTTTAGCAGTTGAGTTAATTCCATTTGTGATGCCTTTTATACATGGAATTCAATTGCAAGATAGTATTGACATTTAAAGACTCATTTTTAGGTTATCTTTCACCGTTATCGGGTTTGTAACAGGCAAATCCCAAATCTGATTTACGAGTTGTTAGGCACGAGCAGTCTGACAAAGTTAAACACAGGTTAAAAAAGTTAAACAGGAAGTTAAGCACGGATTAGAACAGAAGAGAGAATTTTACACACTTAGCGAAGCTTAGGGAAAGACTTGACTTTAGAATCACCTGGACCCAAAGCTCCAGTGTCTGTCCATGGTAGAAACCTCCTGCAGGACCCTCCAGCTTCGTTCCTCCAGGAAAACCCCTCGGCAGCTGCTAGGTACGGAACTAAGGGGTCCAGAGAAGCCCTGTCTCCGACGAGACACGAATTGGGGCTGCTTTGGAGGCTACATCCCATTAGTCACCTTCCACAAGGGGTAAAGCCCTCTGAGGCATTTTACCTGGAAGGATTGGAATGTTCCGAGGGAATAGGCAGGAACCTTTTCATCTTAATTGATGGCACATGAGGAGGTTACTTATTCTATAAGGGAGAGGTTTAGTAAATGGCCTAGATTGTGATTCCCCACTCACTCCCCTCCTTAGGCACAACCAAGGTTAGAGAGGTCCTCCGTGCAGGCTAGGATTGAAAATTGGCTCTCATGCTAATTAAGAAATTGACAATCTTACCTGCCAAGGTAAGACAAGGGTCACCAGAGGCCTCCTGGTTGATGGTTCCACTCGTGGCTTCAGGCCCCTGCTGTCCTTCCCTGGGGTGAGGCGGCTTGGAGCCAGGTTCCTGCTGACGTGGAGCTAGGATTCAGGTACCCCTGATGTGATGGTGCCTTTAATGGCGGCAGTTGAAAGGTGAGCCTGCTTCTGGTCTCCTTGGTGGCTCGGTCTTGACTGTTGAAAACTGCGAAGGCTGTTTCTAAAAGAGAGTTAATGGAAGTTTGGGGGCCCAGGGAAATTTTCTGCAGCTTTCTGTGGATATCCACAGCAGACTGGAGTTCCTAGGAGGATCTGTCCTTCTCTAGAGTTAGGATCTACCAGAGGGTATTTTTATTGCCTCTACCAGCTTTCTTTGAAATAAGGCTGGGTTTCTAGGTTCTGCCTCTGAGTAAATCTCCCTGAGCTTTTAATTGAGTACATTACCTCATCCCCTTTAAGGAGACATGACCACGTGGTCTCTGGCCCTCAGATCTGTCTGTCCTCTCCTCTTCTTTTACACAGGTTTAACTGGAATTCAAGGCCCCATGCAGAGGCCACTCTTGACCATATTGCAGCCATGTGCAGCCAGTAGGCAGGTTGTCCCAATTAGAAGCTGCCCATTATCTTAGGGGAGTATAAACGCATCTATCAGTCTTGGTATTGTCCCACTGCTAGACCTTGTTGAACAGATTGCTCACTGAGCCAGTGTCCTGGTGGTCAGGAGCCCTGCTCACTGCCCCCATGTTCCAGGGATCAGGATCCTTATGTCTCGGGCATCCCCAGAGACTTAGAGGTCTTGGGAGATGTCTGGGTCTGGTTCCTAGACCTTAGCTCCCAAACTGGGCTTTCCCACTAGGAAAGGGACCAGCCAGGGACCCTTCTTTTGCCTACTTTGCAGAGGTCTTAGGAGATAGCTATGAGCGAATTCATCTCATGACCACTGCCAGGGACAGAGTTCCACAATTAAACCCAACATTAAGAGCCGTGTTAAAAGCAGAGAATGATCTGTGGCTTACAGGCAAACAGCCTCAGAGGCCCTGAAGGTAACTGGATTAAGAGGAACTTCAGGGCATCCTGGGGGCTGAGTAAGAAACAAACCTCCCAGCACAGCCCAGGGAGAGAATCTCAGAGCCTTGCTAATAAAACAAAAGAGGGCACAGACAGGCTTTAATTAAAAACTTACCAGTCTCCGGCAGGGGGTGGGGAGTGCCACTTGCCTCTCTGTCTCCTGGCTCAGCTGGCCAAATAATGTCACTGGATGGCTTTGGGTTCTGGGCTTCTAGGCTCTTGGCTTATGTCGCATGAGAGAATTTAAGGACATGCCATAGGATAGGCAGGGGAGTAAAGAGTTTATTAAGAAACAAGGAAACCAGAAAGGCACATGGTCCAAGGCATGGGCCACAGGCGTGCTGCAGGGTACGTTGCCCGCCTGGGACCCCAGATCCGGGCTTTTTAAAGTCTTTCCTCCTCCCCCTTCATAATGTTGGGACAGGGCCGCAGCTGTTTGCTGTTCTGATTGGTTGCCCCACCTGTCATTTCTCGGGGGGCCAATGGTGAGGCCTTTTGAGGGTATCTGGGGCTTTCCCTTGATCCCAAATGGGATTCTCATTCCAAATGAGATTCTCATGGCTGGGATCTTGCTGGATCCCCCATAAGGTTTCTGGGCAGGGTCTCACGGCCATGTTGTCTGCCGGCCATGTTGTCTGCCGGCCATGTTGTCTGCCGGCCATGTTGTCTGCCAGCCATGTTGTCTGCCGGCCATGTTGTCTGTGACCCAAGTCTTCCCTTTCCCCACGCTAACCTGCCTCAACAGCAGTGGAATAAATTCTTTCTAGCTCAATTTTGCCTACATAATCCTGAGTAATTTCTGCTAGCTTTCCTCAATTGTGGAGGTTGGGAAATTTGAGTTCTAAGGGCTCTGTCTAGGTTGAGGTTGATTCATTTTCTCCATGTGATCTAATAATGGCCAGATGAATTGTGGCATATTTGAAGTCCATATGTTATAACTGCAACACTTACCCAGGTTAGTCAGAAACGTTACAATGCAGAAGATCAGTCTATATCTTTTGAAATCTTTCACCCACAAAATTGGGTTAAAGTTTGACTGGGTTAAGTCTGTTTACTTGATCTCAGGGAGACTTCCACGTGGGCCAATGCTGATCGGATCTGGATTGTAGTTCTGAGCGAGCATATCTGAAAGCTAATATTTGGTTTGGTCTCTTCCATTAACTTTGATCTAATTCTACTCCTTAATAAGAGAAGAACTAGCGTTATAGAATTCTACACTGATCAAGCAAACTTTAGTGTCCTTGGCTCATTAATCTGAAGGAAACTAGCTGTAACAGCAATAAAAGTTATCAACATTTCCACAGTGAGAAAAGTAAACCAATATTGGTTGGGCACTTACTATGCTCCATGCACTTTCATACAGTTTATCTCCTCTAATCATGACAACTTTTCAAAGTAGGAAGTATGCTCATCTTTCATTTCATATTTTATTTTACTGGCGCTCCCCAGATGCTGATTTATCCTTTACACACTTTATAATTGCCCAAGTTAAAATTTGAACCCATGGTTTTCTGAAGCCAAAGTCTATGCATTTTTCTATTCCCTGACTCTGCCAGTACTATGTATTGAAATTAAGTTTTTCCAGTAACTTTTTTGCGGGGAAGGTAGTAAGAACAGGGCTGCTTTTTCTAATAAGTCATACCCAGCTCAGATCTTATTAGGTGAGTTCCTATTTTTGTCTTTTTGCATATTCCTCACTCATGTCCTACCATCTATTCTTTTATTCATCCCATAAGCATTTATTGAGTGCCTACTAGGTGCTGGCTATTGTGCCTGGGGCTACAGATATACATAAACAGAAAAGGTTTCTGCTGTGACACTCACATCCAACTGGAGAAAAAAATGTATTGATTCAAGATAATTACAGAATATGCCAATTGCCAAGAGGGAGGTAAACTGAATAATGTGATAGAGCATAACTTTAATGGAGGTGGGGTGGGGTACTGGACTGAAGAGGGTCTTCCCCAAATTAATGTCTAGCTGGAATCTCAGCATGTGACCTTATTTGGAAGTAGGATCTTTGCAGATGTAATTAAGGTCATGTTGAATTAGGATGGGATCCAATCCAGTGACTGGTGTCCTTTTTTTTTTTTGACTGGTGTCCTTAAAGAAAAGAAAACAATGACCCAGGAGACACAAAGGGAGAATACCATGTGACCGGAAATGCAGGGATTGTGTGATGCACCTACAAACTGAGGAAGGTCAAGGCTTGCTGGCAACCACCAGAAACTAGAAGAGGCAAGGAAGGATTCTTTACTACAGACTTCAAAGGAAATGTAGCCCTGCCAACACTTCTAGCTTCCAGAGCTTTGAGAGAATAAATCTCTGTTGTTTTAAGCTACCCAGTTTTGTGGTACTGTTTTATGGCAGTCCTAGGAAACTAGTGCAGGTGGGATGGGGCTGCTATTTTAGATGGGCTAATTGGGAAACGTGTCTCTAAGAAGCTGAGACAGAATTTATGAGCAGGAGCCAGCCATTCCAAGGCTCAGGGAAAGAATGTTCTCGGCAGTGGTAGAAGAAAGTACAAAGGTTCAAAGTGCTACCAGATGGCTTTGGGTTCTGGGCTTCTAGGTTCCTGGCTTATGTCTCATAAAATAATTTAAGGACACGCCATAGGGTAGGCAAGGGAGTAAAGAGTTTATTAAGAAAAAGAAGATGAGAAAAGTACACAGTCCATGCTGAGGCATGGACCGTAGGCAAATGACAGGGAGAGTGGCACGGGCAGGGCCCAGGTCAAGGCTTTTTATTGTTTGCTGTTCTGATTGGCTGCCATGCCTGTCATTTCTCAGGGGGCCAATGTTGAGCCCTTTTGAGGATATATGGGGTTTTCCTCTTGTTCCAAATGAGACTCCCGTGGCTAGGATCTCACAGTGCCTTTCTGGCAGCCTTCTTCTCAGGAGGTTTCCAGGCGAGGTCTCACGGCCTTGTGGTCTGTCAGCCATGTGGTTTGTCAGCCATGTGGTCTGTCAGCCATGTTGTCTGCTGGGTCAGCTGCCTTCCCTCTTTCACTATACTAACCTTCCTCAAAAGGAGACAAATATTTCTGGATGTCCAAATAACAGCAAGGAGTTCAATGTGACAGGGTCCTGTTAGTGGTAGAGAGAGAGAAATGAACAAGAGGAGTTTGGAGAGGTGGACGGAGAACAGTTCAGTCAAGGCCTCAAGGCAGGGGGAAAGAATTTAGATTTTAAATGCAATGGGGGGGTTGGGAAGCGGCTGTGGCTCAATCAGTAGGGCTCCCGTTTACCATATGGGAGGCCCCGGGTTCGATTTCCCGGGCCTCCTGGTGAAGGCAGGCCAGCCTGTGCGGCTCAGTGAGCTGACTCAGCAGGATGACCCAACAAAGGGAGACGAGCAGACACAGAAAAACACACAGCGAGCACAAGCAGCAAGGGGGGATAAATAAATAAATAAATAAAATCTTAAAAAAAAAAAGCAATGGGATTTTTCTCAAGGGTTTTAAGCAGAGGAATGATATTATTTGATGTGCATTTACAAAGCTTAATCTGGTTTCTGTATGGAAAGTGTATGAACATCATTGGTAGGAGGCTGATGGCAAGAGTGGAAGCTGGGAGAGCAGTTAAGAAGTTAATTGCCGTAGGTGAGAGAGGAGAATAACTTGGTCTAGGATGGTGAAAGGGGAGGCACATAGGCGTGGACAGATCGGAATCATATTTTGGGGGTAGAACCAATAGAACCTGTTGATTGGATAGTTGCTGGAATAAGGGAAAGAAAGGAATAAAAAATGATTCCTTGGGGAATGGTGTATCTCAGTGGTTGAGCCTCTGCTTCACATGTATGAGGTTCTGGGTTCAATCCCCGCTATCTCCTAAAAAAACATGACTCCTGGCTCTTGGACTTAGCAGGTGGATGATTATTCACTGCTCATTCACTGAGCAGGGGAAGTTGAAGAGGATCTGTTTTGGTGGAATGGAAAATTCAGAGTCCTGTTTTTGGGTGTGTTAAGTTTAGATAGCCAAGTGGAGAGTTAAGCAGTTAGCTAGAGGAGTCTGGATTCAGAGAAGTACTGGGTGGAGAAATAAATTAGGGAGGCATGGTTCTTGGGTAGCATGACAAATTGCTATTAATTGGCTCCAATAAAGTAACATCCTGCGAGGTGCAGTGAAAAACTTCACACGAAGGATTGGAGAAAATATTTGCAAATCATATGTCTGATAACGGACTTGTATATATAATATATAAAGAACACTTACAACTCAATAATAAAAAGGTAACCCAATTAAAAAATGCACAAAGGATCTAAATAGAGATTTCTCCAAGGAAAATAAACAAATGGCCTGTACGCACATGAAAACATGAGCACATGAATAAATAAGCACATGAAAAGCATATTCTTGGTCATCAGGGAATTGCAAATTGAAACCAAGATATGGCTTCACACCCACTGGGAAGGCTAGAATCAAAAAGTCAGATAGTAAGCCTCAGATGTGGAATAAACAGAACCTTCAGACACTGCCAGTGGGAATGAAAATGGCACAGCTGGTTTGGAAAACATTCTGGTAACTCCTCCAGTGATTAAACATAGAGTTACCATATGTATTACTAAGGGTTCTCTAGAGAAACAGAACCAATGGGATAATGTATATGTTTATATATATATATATTAGTACATATGTATGTAAATATTAAGAGATTTATTATAGGAATTGGCTCACATGACTTTCAGGGAAATTGGCAAGTTGGAATTCCATAGGGCAGCCTGCAAACTGGAAACTCAGTGAAAACAATGTTGAATTCCTCAGGAGAAGCCAAGAAGAGAGAGAAATTCTTTTTGACTGCTGTAACCCTCAGTTCTCAGCTCAGTTCTCAACTGATCGGATGATGAGACTCCTCTCGTTGCTGAAGGCACGCTCCTGTTGATTGTAGATGTCATCAGCTATAGATCCAACCAACTGAATAATAATTTCAATCCACCTACAAAATACCCTCACTGTAATCATTAGGCCAGTGCTTGTTTAAGCAAACAACTGGCCACCATAACCTAGACACGTTGACAATGAAATTAATCAACACGCCAAATAAATTTGACATTTTTGTCTGTGCAAGTTTGTGGTGTGTAAATACTTGAACTAGGTCCAAGACTCATTTCTGTTGGGAACTCCAGGTTGGCGACCGCTGATGGGAAATGACTTGCCTCGGGACTACATAAGAAGTTAGTGGCTGGATCCGGGCTGACTGGTTTCCCACCCACGGCTCTTTCCAGCATAGCACTCTTATCCTGAGAGGGGATTTTATCCAAGAGGGAAAAGGCTTCAGTCCCTCCTTCATTTACAAGCTCTGGTTTTGAGAAAGTTGATTTCTGCCCTCTAGTGGCAAGTTGAAACATTGCAAACACACAGCTAGAACTCACCCTGAGCCAAGCACTAGTGAAGTTTTGGGAAGGAAAAAAATTAACATATATGATCACTCTGCCACATTCACCAAGGCCATTTTAACGTTACTAGAACGGGACTCAAAAATTTCAATACGTTATCTATGTATTCACTCATTGATATTAATTCGTGCCAGGCATTATGCTGGGTGTTAGGGAAAGAAAGAAGAAAAAGATTCCCACACTCAAGGGTGTTCCAGGCTAGTGAGGAGATAGGCATACACAAAAGCGATTTCAATTCAGTGTCTTACTTGCTACGGTACACGGTTGTATAAAGAGTAATGAAAGTATCGGCTGAAGGTGAGGGCCAAGATGGCGGTATAAAGCACTCCAGGGTGCTGTCCCCCACATAATCTTTGAACAACTAGCAAAAACTGGCAGAACCATTTTCTTCAAAACTCTGGAAAACAGTTAAGGGGTTGCAGTCACCAGGCAAGTGCCAAATCAAGATAATGCAGCTTTAAAAATGGTAGGAGGGGGACGGATGTGGCTCAAACGGTTGGGCGTCCGTCTCCCATATGGAAGGACCTGGGTTCGATCCCCGGGACCTCCTGGTAAAAAAAAAAAAAAAAAAAAAATGGTAGGAGATCTGTGTGTGGCCTTTTGGCTAAGCTCAAGTGTAAAAGTGGTAGAAGAAGCTTCTAGTGCCCTGGTTGGTCCTTCCCCACTCTCTCCATGGCTTCTGCTCTCATTGCTCAGTCTCTAGCCTTGTTTCAGAGGGAGCAAATTAACGCCTGTGTGCATACTGGGGTGCCTGCATGTTGGTCCAGTCTTGAGTAGCAGCCTGAAAGTCCTATACGTTTGAAAGCATTTTAAAATAAAAAGTTTAGGGAAGCGGCTGTGGCTCAATCAGTAGGGCTCCCGTTTACCATATGGGAGGCCCCGGGTTCGGTTCCCGGGGCTTCCTGGTGAAGGCAAGCCCACCCGCATGGCGTGGTTAGCTGACCCAGCGAGCACAAGCAGCAAGGGGGGGATAAATGAATAAATAAATAAAATCTTAAAAAAAAAAAAATAATAAAAATAAAATAAAAAGTTTAAAATAATAATAATAAAAAACCAAGAGAGAGAATCAATAAAACCAAAATTTGATTCTGTAAAAAGATCACGTGCTTTGGCATGATACTGTCTCAGGCTATTTGACCTTGTGTTGTAGGGGAAGTTTAAGAAGTACCTTTTCATATCTGCTGATGAGGTGGCTAAATAAAGACTCCACAAAGCATGCCAAATATCCAAATTATTCTATGCTACAGGAGCCAGGTGTGTATTGAATATCTGTTGTTTTTTGCTTCTCCCTTCCTCTTTTGCAAGCATCCCTCCAATTTTCCCTAGGGGAACCACTTTCCCACCATTTTGCCTGGTCCTCACGACACTGCATCGCATTCTGCTTTTTGGGCCAAATGGACTCTCTTTTGTAAATCTGAGTCTTGATAAGGAGAGGCACGCAGGCTGGGAGGGGCTTAGGGCTAAGTCATTTCAATTTGGCAGGACCTGGAAAAATGTCAGTCCAGGAGTTCCTATGGAGATTCCTGGAGACACTATAGTTGTTTTCCATCCCTAAACCTATAGGTTCAGTGAGTTACCCTGTGTCCTGTGGCATGGAATGTTTGTTATATTCCTCCAATAACAGGTCCCCTCTTTTTCCACTGTAAAAGAGTGTTTGGCTGGCACATGGATGCCATATTTCTCATCCTCCTTGCATCTATGATCTGACCAATGGGTTACAATAGGAAGTATTGAGTGGGAGCTTGAGGAAACCTTTCTTAAAGACAGCTGGTGTGTGTTTCCCTCATTTCTGCTTTCTTCATCTCTTTGTCCAACTGGTTTCCTGATATGTAGATGCTGCCATCTGGGACCTCGAGGAGAAGGGCCCACCCAAGATGTGGTGGAGTCCTGAGCTGGAAGAAGTCTGGGACCCTGGTGGACTTTGAGAAGCAGGGCTGCCATAGCAACCTTGATTGTTTATCTCCTGACTTTGATTACATCTTGTAAAACTACTGTTATTTGGGCTTTCTGCCACTCACAGCCAACCCTAATTCTATTGAATATACATTACAATAAATTCCTTTTTTGCTTAATTAGTATAGAGCAAATTTCTGTTGCTTGCAACTAAAGAACCCTAACTTATATGGAAATTGGCACCTGAGAGCTATCTGCAAGCAACACACCCTCAGGGAAATGTGGAGGATTGGGGATTGATTTATTGGGTGGAGGTGAATCAAAAAGCAGCAAAACTCCCATTAATATTATAGGATGGGAAGCAAGGACTTCGTGGGATACACTGGCAAAAGAGTCGGTTATGTTATTGACCATGATCAACCCAAAGCATCTAACTCACTGAGGGCAAAGCTCTGGAAGATTGAGCAGCTGCCTTTACAGAGTAATTAAGAAAGATGAGGAAGGTTGAGCCTATAGAAATGAATGGTTGCTTCTAAAGTAACTGAAAAAATGCATTTAGAAAAAATTGCAGCGATGGAATTTGATTTTAAGGGTGTTCTACCAGGAAGTGTCAGACTTGATTGATTGGCCTGAATTTATTAATACAGGTCGATTTCCCAGAAATTCTGTATTTACTGAGCAGCCTGGGGATCTGGATGATTTTCAACATCTGCTGTGTTGGCTGATATGAATTTGGATGAAACACTGCCCAGGAATATGGTGCTGGAGGCCCAGAAATTCTTTGGCCTAATGTAAAAGAAGGAACATAAAGACCACAGGAGATGGGAATGTTAGTGAATAAATCACATATGAATCCCTCACCCGCCCCATAACTATATTCCCCGAGCAGGTCTGGAAGATTCTCCGTTCATCAATGCCTTGGGGTATAGATTGGCGAAAGAAGCTCAAGAATTTCTATAACCCATGTTTGTGGGATGGGAGCAACAGGTAACAACCGTTAACAGGAGCAGGGTTGTCATGGGGACCAAAATAAACCAAAGGGCAGACATGTTACTCAGATATCAAGGAATATTCTGGCAAGTCCATCCAAAGGAAAGTGGCCATGTACCCAGGACATTAGGAACCTTTCTGAAACTGGTCCAGGCTTTTTTTTTTTTTTTTTTTTTAGATATAGTACTTTTCTTTTTTTCTTTTTTTCTTTTTTTTTAAGGTTTATTTCTCCCCACCCCCTCGTTGTTTGCACTTGCTGTGACTGTTTGTTATGTGCTCATCTTCCTTGTAGGAGGCACAGGACCTCCCATGTGGGAGGAAGGTGCCTAATCACTTGAGCCACCTCTGCTCCCTGCTTTGCTGTGTCTCTTATGATGTTTTCCTCCTTGTGTCTCTTGTTGGGCACCAGCCCATTGAGTCAGCTCACTGTCTTGCTTGTCTTCTTTAAGAGGCCTCAGGAACCGAAACTGGGATCTCCCATGTGGTAGGCGGGAGCTCAATCGCTTGAACCTCATCTGCTTCCCTGGTCCAGGTTCTTGAGGGTAGAGTTGGGATGAATCTCTTTAGTACAGGGTTCTTAACCTTTTTTTTCCATGAACCCCTTTGCCAGTCAGGTTAAAACCATGGGCCCCTTCTCAGAACATAGCAGCAGATAGTTTATGACACTCAATGAGCATCGGGTCTAACAATTACCATAATTTCAAAGTATGGATGAGCGTAAGTGATTTTTTGAGATATGCAACACTGCAATGTGACATGAAATGAATACTACTGTAATTTCTTGCACATATTCATAAGTGAGGGAAATGCTAGATTTCAGCTAGAGGTCAGAGAAAATAAAGATAATAAGTTGATTTTTTTCAATTCAAGCTCATGGACCCCCTGAAATCTTTCCCCGGACCTCTTGGGGGTCTGTGGACCCCTGGTTAAGAACCCCTGCTTTAGTAACTGGAAGAAACGTCACTCTGAACTAGTGATTCTCTGACTTCTCTTTTGAATCCAGTCTCTCTCATTTTCTGGTCTTTCTGAGGTCTATGGATCACTGCTCTGCCTTGGCCCCCTTGTCCCTGGCTTCTGGTTGCACTTGGCTGAATCTGGTTGGATTTGGCACCAGTGGACATTGGAGGGTGGGTAAAGAGAGGACTTGACACTGCCAATCCCCTCTTCACGCCTTTCTGCCATCCTCTGGCTGCCTGTCTTTCCACCCCAGTTCTCATGCCCTGTTGGGTGGAGCCTCTGCCCTAATTTCAGTTTTTGGTGGATCACAGGAACGCAGTTCCCCCACCCCCACTCTCCCTCGGGGCTAGTGTGGTAACAGCTTCCTTCTGTTGCTAGCTCCCAGATGCTTCACCTTTGTCAACAGTCCCTTCCTGAAAGTGCCTTCGATTATCCCTGTCGAGTGCTTCATCGCTTTCCTGCCTAGACTCTGACAGACAGAAGTAAAAGCCATGATGGTGAAAATGGACAGGTGGAAGCCGTGGAATGTATCCTGCTCCACCAAATGAGTAAATAAAAAACCCAAACCACATCCTGGGGAGAGCTGAGAGATTGAGGCCACTATCAAATCCTGAAAGATGCAGGCAGGGCGATTCCTATCCCATAAAAGATTAATGGGTCTTGGAATATGCCAATAGCCTCCTAGCTGATTTCTTGGCCACCTCCCTATCAGGTAATAATTCAATGTGTCACATCATGTCACCCCTCTGTTCAAAATCTCCCAAGAACTTTCCAACACCATTAAGGAAAAACACACATCTTTTATTTTTTTTTTAAATAAATTTAAGGATTAGGAAAGAGACTCCCTTGGATACAATGTGGTCAGCAGGGGGAGTGGCATGAAATGGCATTGACAACAGGCACATTTGAGGCTGTGAGGAGCCCTGATCGTTTCCTTAGATCAGAATGGCTTTACTTTCTTGCAGAACTCCGTGATATGAATCTTGTTTTAGTTCGGATGATCCTGTCTCCCTGTTGGCTATTTGTTACAAGGGTCATTTTGTTTCCTAATGTTACAGAGTTTCTGACTTAAGTGTATGTCATAAGTAAAATTTAAAGAAAAAAAGATCAAAATACTTTAGGTTTTTCCTCTGCGAAAACAGATTGGCAGTTCCTTAAAAAGTTAAACATAGCACTACCATATGACCCGCCAATCCCACTCCTAGGTATAGACCCAAGAGAACTGAAAGCTGCTGTTCAAACAAAAGCTTACACATAAGTGTTCATTGCAGCATCATTCACAATTGCCAAAGAGTGGAAACTACCCGAACGTCCATCAACTGATGAACGGATAAACAAAATGTGGTATTTGCATACAATGGATATTACCGAGCCATCAAAAGGAAGGAAGTTCTCAGCCAGGCTCCAGCCTGCATGAACCTAGAAAACATGATGCTCAGTGAAATAAGCCAGATGCAAATGGACAATGTATGATTCCATCTACAGGAAATGTCCAAAAGAGACAAATCCACAGAGACAGAAAGAGGATCCGTGGTTTCCAGGGGCTGGGCGAGGGGGACTGCTAACAGGTATGGGGGTTCTTTTGGGGTGACGAGAATGTTCTGGAACTAGATAGTGGTGATAGTTGCACAACCTTGTGAATGTGCTAAATACCTTTGATTTGTAGACTTTCAAGTGGTTAAATGGAAACTTATGTGAATTTTACCTCAATAGAAAATTAATTGCAGAATTCATTGTCTAAAATATGTATATATATAAGGCAGGATCACAGAGTGGTTAACAGCATAGCTTCTGGAGGAGGAGCAGCTAAATTTAATTCCCTCCTGAGGCAGGTGCTGGCTCTGCAACACTGGGCGAGCTGCTCTGCTTCTCTAACCCTATCTCTTCTGTCAGTGGAGGCAGAATGGTGCTAAGAATCCAGTTCTGCCCCAGTATACTCAGCCTAGCACCTTGCACAGGAAGGCCCCATGCAAGTCATGGATATTTCAAATTTATGGTATCACTTTTCATTTCTAAATAAACATCTCCTTTGACTTCCCCCCACCCCAAATTAATAAACCTTATTTCAACTCCAAAAAAGAAAAATAACAGGGAATGGATGTGGCTCAAGCAGTTGGGCACCTGCCTCCCACAGGAGAGGTCTCGGTGCCTCCTAAAAAAGATGAGCAGAGGGAAGCGGATGTGGCTCGATAGACAGGGCTCCTGTTTACCATATGGGAGGCCCCGGGTTCGATTCCCGGGGCCTCCTGGTGAAGGCAAGCCAGCCCATGCAGTGCGGTGAGCTGATGCAGCAAGATGACCCAACAAAGGGAGATAAGCAGACACATAAAAACGCACAGCAAATGGACACAGAGAGCACAAGCAGCAAGCGGGGGATAAATAAATAAATAAATAAAATCTTAAAAAAAAAAAAAAAAGAAGACGAGCAGACACAAAGAGGAGACACAACAAGCTGATTGAATGAGCTGACCAAACAAGCAGACACAACAAGCAGACACAACAAGCAGACACAACAAGCAGACACAACAAGCAGACACAACGAGCAGGGAGTGGAAGTGGCTCAAGCAGTTGGTCAGCTGCCTCCCACATGTGAAGCCCCGGGTTTGGTTTCTGGTGCCTCCCAAAGAAGATGAGCAGATAATGAGTGGACACAATGAGAAGACAAAAGAACAGAGAAACAAGCAGACAGACAAGGGAGCCATCTTGGTGGGGGGTAGGAAAATAACAGACAAAAGGCAGCCTATGAAATAATGGAAGCATTACTTTAAAAAATCTTGTCTTGGGGAGCAGGTATAGCTCAGTGGTTTGAGTGCCTACTTCCCAAGTACAAGATCCCGGGTTCAACCCCTGGTACCTCCTAAAAAAAAAAAGAATCTTGTCCTGAGGTGAGTATTAAAAAGTAGAGGATTTTTTTGTCTGTTTTTTGTTTATTATTAATATTATTATTATTGGAATAATGAAAATGCTTTAATAATGATTGAAATGATGGGTGCACAACTATGTGCTTACACCAGATACTGAGTATACACTTTGGGTGGATTATTAATATGTATAAATTATTAATATGTATAAATAAAACTGACTTTAAAAAATCCTGTCCAGGCACATTTACACATTTGTCTTATTTAATCCTAAAAACAATTCAGTTGTTTCTCCAGTGTTCAGATAGGTGACTAAATGAGCACAGATTGGTTAAGTGACGTGACCAAGGTCTTGCTGTGAATGAAGAAAATGAAAAAAAAGTTCTTGATCATATGTACATCTCATAAAACAAAATCATGTATTCTTTTAGTTTTAACCCTTAGCATTAATATAGTACCTGCAGCACAGGCAAAGAAGGTATTAGTATACTTTTTTTTTTTTTAACTTTATTTTGTACATTAAATAATTGAAAACATAAGCAATTAAAAACTAAAAAGTAAACACAGATAAATAAATATATACATTTCTCAATTAAATGTAATGGATACATGTAAATTTTTTTGTTGTGGTTTTTTTTTTTTTTTGTGAATCAAACAATATATTACACAATATATTTGGTTCATAGTAATGCATTCATACAGTATTTGTCCTTTTGTGTCTGGCTTGCTTTTAAAAAAAGATTTATTTTATTTATTTATTTCTCTACGCCCCTCCCCCACCCCCGTTGTTTGTGCTCGCTGTCTGCTTTCTGTGTCTGCTCATCTTCTCCTAAGGAGGCATCAGGAACCAAACCCGGGACCTCCCATGCGGGAGGGAGGTGCCCAATTGCTTGAGCCACCTCTGCTCCCTGCTTGTTGTGTCTCTTACTGTGTTTCCTCGTTGTGTCTCTTCATTGTGTCATCTTGTTGTCAGCTTGCTGTGCCAGCCCATCATGTCAGCTTGCTGGTCTTGCTTGTCTTCTTTAGGAGGCACTGGGAACCGAGCCCAGGACCCCCCGTGTGGTAGGCAGGTGCCAACTGCTTGAGCCACATCTGCTTCCCAAAAGCTAACTTTATACTTTTTAATTTTTAAAAATTATTTTATTTGAATTATTTTTTCCTTTGTGTAGCCGTTTGGCAGTTTGATGTAATTATGAATTCCAAAAATCATCTGGGCATGATTAAGTTATAATTGGGGCTTTGATTGGGCCATGACAGTAGGGCATTGAGCCCCACCCCTTGGTGGGTGGGGGAATCAAATATAAAAGGCAAAGGACAGAGGGAGCAGTTTTTTTTTTGTTTTTTTTTTTTTTTTTAAGATTTTATTTATTTATTCATTCATCCCCCCCCTGCTGCCTGTGCTCGCTGGGTCAGCTAACCACGCCGTGCGGGCGGGCTTGCCTTCACCAGGAGGGCCCGGGAACCGAACCCAGGGCCTCCCATATGGTAAACGGGAGCCCCACTGATTGAGCCACAGCCGCTTCCCAGAGGGAGCAGTTTTGATGTTGGAGAGAAGGCCCTGGGATAGAGACGAGCCATTCGCCTGAGAGTTCACAGCTGGCCTTGTGGAGAGAAGCAAAGTCTAGAGAGCTTCATAGTCTACA
This sequence comes from Tolypeutes matacus, assembly GCA_026826555.1. Classification (NCBI taxonomy): domain Eukaryota; kingdom Metazoa; phylum Chordata; class Mammalia; order Cingulata; family Chlamyphoridae; genus Tolypeutes; species Tolypeutes matacus. The sequence goes on from JAKSZT010054281.1 coordinate 6,979,484, forward strand.
GCTGACCTTGTGGAGGAAACAGAGTTGCTAAGCCCGGAGAGAAACGCAGCCCTGGGAAGAGAGGAACCCAAGAAGCCTGGACTGTGGCAAACGTCGGCAGCTGTCTTGCTCCAACATGTGGCAATGGACTTTGGTGAGGGAAGACACTTATGCTTTATGGCCTGGTAACTGTGGACTTCTACCCCAAATAAATACCCTTTATAAAGACCAACCAATCTCTGGTATTTTGCATCAGCACCCCTTTGGCTGACTAATACACTTTGTATGCTTTTTAACTCCCTCTGTGGTCTGGACCCTCACATGTGCATCTCTCCTTTTCATTCACATGTGTCCGACCACACGGCCTCTTCTCAGTCCTGCCAGGTGGGCTCCAAATTCAGGGCTACCTCTTATTGTTTCTTTTCCTGACCTCTGCATGGCTGGCTCCATTGCCTTCCCTGACCATCCTATTTGAATTTGCTCCCTTCTTCCCTTCCTTCCAATAACTCCATCTTGCCTTCCCTCCTTTAATTTTACCCTCTGCACTCATCACCTTCTTCTATACTCTTTTATGTCATTTACTTATTTCTATCTCTTCCCACTGGAATGTAAGCTGATCGAGGGCAATGATACCTGTCTGATTTGTCACTGGAGATTTTTGCAGTTCCTGGCAAATTGATGGTGGACCATAAATATTTGTTGAGGAAGTGACTGAGTAGCTCGGCGTGCCCATCTCTGCAATAAAGGTGGGTCTGCCCAGCAGAACGGAACCTTCTCGACTGCCATGCAGAGTATTATCTTTTCTAGACAGCACTAGATTTCTATGCGATTTCTTCTTTCTCTTTTTAAATTGGCAATCAAACACACTGATACTCCATGGCAGAGGGGCACTACAAGGTGGCACGGCTCTATGCGCAGGGAAGAAACCCACCTCAGCGCCTGCCGGATAAACTCTTCCCGTATCTCCTGCTTATCTGGGCGTCATGGAAGAGTGTGTTGCCGAAAAGGGGTTTGAAAACTGCTAGTCCTTGGCAGTATGTCCAAAGAACTGAATTTGAGTCCCAGTTCTGTTGCAATGCAATCCCTAAGATTTACTGACCTCTGGCTTCCTTTTTGTCTAAAATGACAAAAATAACTTGCAGGGTTGTTGTAAGGACAAAATTATTTCATGGTTAATTTTCTTGGAGTTTCAGAAATTAAACATTGCGGGGGTGGGGCAAGGGGAGGGAAAGACAGGTGTAATGTGGGGGCTTTTTTGGGACTTGGGAATCATCCTGAATGGCACTGCAATGACATATATATATACACCATTATATGTATCTTCCCATAGCCTGCAGAATTGTGTGAGAGAGAGTGTGGTCTACAATGTGAACTATGGTCCATGCTCAATGGCAAAGCCCCAGGATGCATTTATCAATTGCAAAGAATGTGCCACACTAATGAAGGATGTTGTTTATGTGGGGTGTGTGTGGAAGGTGTGGGGAGCAGGGCATATGGGATTCCTTACTTTTAAAAAAAATTTATTTTAATTAATTTTTTTGACTTTATTTTGTACATAAATAACTGAAAACATAAACAATTAAAAATTAAAAAGTAAACAAAGATGAATAAATATATACATTTCTCAATTAAATGTACTGGATACATATAACTTTATTTTTTGAATCATACAATATGTTACACAATATATTTGGCTCATAGTAACGCAAAACAACAAATACTGTATGAATCCCTATATTTTTTTGTGTAACATTTGTATACTCTAAGTATCTTTAAAAAAATAAAAAAAATACATTTAAATAAAAAAAAAAGAAATTAAACATTGGCTACTGTTGATATTAAAGTCTCTTAGATGAAGTTCTTGTGTGGATGCTTTTTAGATTTCAGTGGTGATATTTTGCTAGTGGGCTAGAATTTATGATGTTTATGAAACTTCAGGTGCTTAAAACATGTTTTATTTATTTATTTATTTATTTATTTATTTATTTATTTATTTATTTTTACCGGGAGGTCCCGGGGATTGAACCCTGGTCCTTCCATATGGGAGACGGATGCCCAATCATTTGAGCCACATCCATGCCCAAAACATGTTTTAAATATATGTGAAGAGCTTAGCTCTGATCTTAATTTCTTTTTTAAAAAAATATTTTCTTTAGATGGGATATTTACCTTTGCAACTCTTACTTAGGACTAAAAAACAAATCAGCTAAACTAATGGATTCCATTTCTAAGTGTGTATTTTTAACTAATAAAGAAGCTAAGTTTGAAAGCCTGTGGTTTTTGTCGTATCTGTGATCAAAGGTTTCGAATTTCACAATCTATCCTAAAGTGCAAAAGCAGAACCCCATTAGAGTTCAGAAGTTGAGGAGAAAACTGGCATCCCAGTCCTTCAGGAAGGAAAAAAAAGTGGATAAAAAACATGGGAAAACACTTAAAAAATTGCATTCATTGCCAACAATGTTTCTGTTCCTTGGATGAAATCACAGCTATAATTTAGAAAATGTGACTTCCTTGCCTAAGACCAGGTGTGATATAAACAACATATTGAAGATTGTTTCTATGCCAAATATTTGATGTTTTTTCTTATCATAGTTATAGAAGTTTGGCATTGTTTATGAATTCCAAAAATAGATATTGGATTGTGTTTGTAAACTGGTCTATTCCTCTGGGCGCATTAGATTGTATTGGATTCAGAAGTTTCACTTTTACTTGATTAAATAATGATTAAGGCTTTGATTGGGCTACGTCAGTAGGATGTTGAGTTCTTACCCCCTTGGTGGGTGGGGACTCACGGAGAAAACAGTGTGGTGGAGGAGTTAGATGGAGTTTTTTGGATGCTGGAGCCCCAGGAACTAAACACATAAGAGAAGAACCAGAGGAATAGAGACAGCTCCATAGACCTGGCAGAGGCCCCGGAAAGAGAGAGAGCCTGATAGTCTATAGCTGACCTTGTAGAGAGAACAGAGCAGCTGAGCCCAGAGGGAAATGAGCCCTGGGAGAGAGACAAGACTTATCCCAGCCTACAGCTGATACTGGAAGAAGCTGGGACCATGGCTTCTTAAGAGGAAGAGGAAGCCTGAACCCTTGAAAAAGTTGGCTGCCATCTTGCTCCAACATGTGGCAACAGATTTTGGTGAGGGAAGCAACTTATGCTTTATCATCTGGTAACTGTAGCTTCCACCCCAAATAAATACCCTTTATAAAAGTCAACGGATTTCTGGTATTTTGCATCAGCACCCCTTTGGCTGACTAATATAATAGTAAAGTAAACATGTATCCGAATTAGACATATGTTGCATATGAGTTTGTTTGATTTTTTTTTTTTAAGGAGGTACTGGAGATTGAACCCAGGACCTTGTACACAGGAAGTAGGCACTCAGACCACTGAGAAACACCCTCTACTGAGTTATAACTGTTCCTGGGGAATAAATTAAATAAAACTACTAAGATCATGGGCTACATATCGAAAGGTAGGTATCACCTGTAGCCAGTAAGAACCAGCAACTTTTAAGAACTAATTTGTGTTTTGAATTCCCGGACCAGCCTATATAAAACAGCACTCCCATCTTCCGCCTAGCTTTATTTTGTGCCACAGTCCTTATCGTCTTGTGACATACTATATATTTTACTCGTTTTCTATCCTCCTAGAAAACGGGCTTCATGAGAGTAGAGGCTTTTTTTGTTGTTGTGTTCACTGCTGAATCTCTAGCTCCCAGAACAGTACTGCTGGTTGTTTAGTACATGATCAATAAATATTTTTTGAACTACTGAATTTCATTCATGCGGGAATCTTATTCAGTTTAACTAAGTTTCCATGCATCGATTATGAAACTAATGTCCCTATGTGAAAACACTGAGAAAACTGGAAAAACTTGAATATGCATGTGATTCAAATGGACCTGGAGAGTATTATCTTAGAGGTATTGTGTGGCTCTGATAAGCCAATATATGTCAGTCATTTTGGGGGGCAAGTGTTGTCTTTGGTCCATCATTTCAGAATCACAAAGGGGGGCTTTGTAACGTGGCTTATTTCTGGGCCCTACTTGTACCTGCTGTTGGTTTAGGAGTTGGTCAATCAGGACCCAAGAAGCTGATTTAGTCATTGTGCTTCCTTACTGAGAACAGTAGGGGCATTCTGTCATTAGAAGATACTAAACATAAACTCAGGAGTTAAAGGCTCATATGTGGTGTTGATAAGAAATGTATATCTGGAGTTGATTTGACTGCTTAAAAGAGAATTTTAGCTTCCGGTGCCTGCCTCATTTTCAACCCCATCAATAAAAGTATTAGTAGACAGTAGACAATTTAATTGCTATTAAGTTTACAGTGGAAGCTGAAGAAATACAGTGTCCAAGTGGTGGTAAATTCAGTAGAATATGTGCGGCCACAGGGCTCTCGATTAAATTGTGTAGATGACAGCCTACACACACTATATATTGCATTCTTTCATAAAAGCCACTCCACAAAATTAGGTGGAAAAACTATAAATGAAACATGACTCAAAAATTCATTTGTTCACCAGTTAGAACATTTTTAAGTTGGGATTCTTGCTCTCTCTCTCTTTCTGGTATATTCATTTTTAAAGGAAATTTGTAGTTTAGGGACAAGCACATAACATTGTACTGAGCAACATGACTTTGGAAAAATAGTGCAAAAATAAATCTTATGATTTAGAATAATAGAGCAAGCTGGTTTCTAAAAGCCCTTCTAAGACAACTGAATATTCATCCCTAATTTCTTTTTTCTTGGGAGCAAATAATTTTTAATGTTTTTTTTTTTTTTTTTACACAAATATACTGGAGACTCATGCAATGCTACCAGCATTGGATGCAATCCTGGGCCACAAGTCTGCACACTCCTTTGCAACTGGTCCTGCGATAGCAGACCCTTTCACCTCTCCTTTATTGTTTCCTATGACCCCCGTGTTATCTTCAAAATAAAGGAACACAGCGTCTTTTCTCCGATGTGACTTTCGTTGTCACATGACCACTGCTGGATGGGCCTTCTTTCTGAGTTCTGGTTTGCCCTTCTTGACTGTGGCCATCACCATGTCACCCACACCAGCTGCAGGAAGTCTATTCAGTCGTCCCTTGATGCCCTTTACAGATATAATATACAGAATTTTGGCGCCTGTGTTGTCAGCACAGTTGATCACGGCTCCTACCGGAAGACCCAGGGAAATCCGGAATTTTGCACCGGAGGACCCACCACGTCCTCGCTTCGACATCTTGAATGCCGGAAAAGGACAGAAAGCCCTAATTTCTATACTCACCGTGACTGGCTCCATCGCTGGTCCCTTTAGTCTGCACAGAGCTTGCATAAATCCCCATGTGCACAAGGCTGAATTAAAAAGGCACTGTTGAAGATGTCTGGTGTGTTGCCACACCGTGCCTCTGAGGACACTAATAACTTGAGAAGCAGGACATAATTTTGTAAGATGGCCTTTTTTTTAAAATCCAGAAATGGTTCCCTTTTCCCTATTTTGCATTCTCACTGCCAAAACTCTAGTTCAGACCTGCCTTCCATTACTCAAAACTGCCTAGACTGTTCCACTCCTCTGCTTCTTGTCCCTGCAAACTATACTCTCTGGGGCAAAATTTTCTTTCTGAAACACGCAACTCTGGTCAGCTTCCAAACTTTCAGTGGCTCCCCAAAGTCACCCTGGAGTAGGCTGGAGTCCAGGGGCCTCCACCCTTTGGATCTATAAAAAACTCTGGCTTTGTCTTCTACGTCATCTTTTCTGGATACACTCCATGCTGCAGGCACGTCAGACCATACACGTTTTTCTAAATATATCCCGTGCATCCCATCTCTGTGCCTTTGCTCATTCTTTTTTTTTCTCCCCTCCCTGAGATGGCGCCCTCATCTGTTTGCACGTTGTTTTTGCTCATTGTCTGCTTATTGTCTGTCTTCTTTAGGAGGCACTGGGATCAAAACCGGGCGGGAGGCAGGCACTCAACTGCTTGAGCCACATCCGCTCCCCCCTTTGCTCATTCTTCGGCCATTCCAAAATGATGAAATCCTATGTATTCTCCAGCCATTCACTAAAACTCGGTGAAAATGCTGCCTCCTTCAAGAAGCCTTCTGTCATCTTGCTAGTTGCATCAACCTTTTACACATTCAGGCACCAGAGAACTGTGTATATATTGTGGTACCAGGGCTGGGGGTTGAACCTTGAACCTTGTATGTGGAAAGCTGGTGCTTAACCACTGAGCCACATTGGCTCCTGAGTTGTTTTTTTTTGTTTGTTTGCTTGTGGTTTGTTTTTCTGTTTTTAGGCGGCATGGAGAACGGAACCCAGGACCTCTCATGTGGGAAGCAGGTACTCAACCGCTTGAGCCACATCTGCTCCCCTTGCATATTTTTTAATAATGACTCAAAGAGTGGGCACTGAGAAACCTGCTTATGGGAATGAGTGGAAGTGAATCAGCAGAGCCTAGAACTTTTCTGGCCCTTAGATTCCTTTCAGGGGTGCTGCAAGCCCTGATGTTTATGCCCTTGAAGTGCAATGTTTGAGTTACAAGAGAATTCAAGGTCATCTAGGTGAGCATTCTTGAAACCCCAGTGTTGTAGGAGATGTGGTGATGGTGAGCACAAAATAGGCTTTGTGGTCAAATAAAGCTGGAAAATAACGGGTTAAACAAAATTAAAATGGTTTCTTGACCGCAGGATTTCTTAGATCCTTTAATATACTCATGAGTGTTGAAGTCTTAGCTGGAAACGAGGGGCAGAGTTTTGCATGCTTATATGACCACACAAAAGGTTTTGCCTGGAACTCCTAACACCTTGCAGAAGGGTGGATTTGGGAAATGCTCATCTAATCTAATGTCCAGCCCCAGGGGCAAATGCTTTCAGGGTGGTTTGTGATTTCCCTGTAGGTCCTGCCCCTGTGCACAGGAAGCTCAGCCACATCAGGGAAGGAGCAGAGCGTTTCCTTGATTTTTTCTGTCTTTGAAGTCTTTTTCTTTTTCTTTTTAGGAGGTGCCAGGGATTGAACCCAGGACCTCATACATGGGAAGCAGGCGCTCAATCACTGAGCTACATCCGCTCCCCTGAAGTCTCTTCATTGCACCAGCAAACGCTAGAGAGTTCTAAGGCAACACTCTCAGACAAACTGCCCAGTCATTAATGTGTTCATTTAACAAATACTTGCTGGGCAGTGTTCTTGTGTGAAAGATACTACTCTTTTCTGTCCCTCTCCTCCAGCCTCAAAGCCCCTGCAGTAATCCCCAGGGGTCCCTGGCTCATCTCTGTCTGAGGCCCTCTTGGGCACAGTGGGGTAGCTGTGGCAAAGGCCCCCTGGGGGGCAATGAAACATGCTCACTCATGCTCCTTGCAAGCTTGCAGCTGCCTTCCCTTGGAAGCTGCAAAGCATCACACCTTTGTGGCATCTCCACGGCCGATGCCCGGGGCACCATGCCTCCCACCCCCCCGCTTGGGAAATCCAGGTCGTCTTCTCCCTCCCACCCCACCCTGGGGCGTGTACCCTCCACCTCAACCTTGCTCTGGGAGAGGGAACTGAGAAGCCTGCTCACTAGGAGCTGATGGCTCGGCGTGGCCAGGGCACCTGGTCCTGTCCCAGGAGCCAAGGTGCTCACGATGGCCACCAACTATCCAATTTTGCAGCATCCTTGACTTTACTGTACAGCAGAGATAGAGAAACCATTTACACTTTTCATTTCATTTTTCTTTGATACAGAAAGTGAAAACACAATTGCTAATGAGGATGGGTCTCATATACAGACAACTGAAAAAAAAAAAAACAACCCAAAACGATAGAAGTCATTAGGCCTGCTAGAAGCAGACGTTTCTGCCCGAATCGGAAATACAGTGAACGCTTGGTTGTCTTTATTTATTTATTTATTTTTTAAAGATTTTATTTATTTATTCATTTATCCCCCCCTGCTGCTTGTGCTCGCTGGGTCAGCTAACCACGCCGTGCGAGCGGGCTTGCCTTCACCAGGAGGCCCCGGGAACCGAACCCAGGGCCTCCCATATGGTAAACGGGAGCCCTACTGATTGAGCCACAGCCTCTTCCCTTGAGACTTTTTGTTGCTATTGAAAATGGAATTTTCTTCCTGATTTCCTCCTCAGATTGTTCAGTACTAGTGTACAAAAACATTACTGCCTGCCACGGAGCTGACCTGGGCCCGGCCGCTCTCCACCTGTGACGCCAGCCAGCCGCAGCGCGACGTCCTGGGCGACCCGGAGGGCCTCGGCGACCTTGCCCGTCGGGAATTGTTCTTTACCTAGAAGTTGTGAATGTCGTTCCTCATTTAGCAGTTACAATAAACGTAGAGGAAAACCCCCCCAAAAAAAAACATTACTGATTTTTGTGTGTTGATCTTATATCCTGCCACTTTGCTGAACTCATTTATTAGTTCAAGTAGCTTTGTTGTGGATACTTCAGGATTTTCTAAATACAGGATCATGTCATCCGCAAACAATGAGAGTTTTACTTCCTCTTTTCCTATTTGGACGCCATTAATTTTTTTGTCTTGTCTAATTGCCCTAGCTAGAACTTCTAGTACAATGTTGAATAACAATGGTGACAGTGGGCATCCTTGTCTTGTTCCTGATCTTAGGGGGAAAGCTTTCAACCTTTCCCCATTGAGTATGATGTTGGCTGTGGGTTTTTCATATATGCCTTTTATCATATTGAGGAATTTTCCTTTTATTCCTATCTTTTGAAGTATTTTTATCAAAAAAGGATGTTGGATTTTGTTGAATGCCTTTTCTGCATCTATTGAGATGATCATGTGCTTTTTTCCTTCAATTTGTTAATGTGGTGTATTACATTGATTGAATTTCTTATGTTGAACCAGCCTTGCTTGCCAGGAATAAATCCCACTTGGTCGTGATGTATAAGTCTTTTGATATGCTGTTGGATTTGATTTGCAAGTATTTTGTTGAGAATTTTTGCATCTATGTTCATGAGAGAGATTGGTCTGTAATTTTCTTTTCTTGTGGAATCTTTATCTGGCTTTGGTATTAGGGTGATGTTGGCTTCATAAAATGTGTTGGGTAATTTTCCCTCCTCTTCAATTTTTTGGAAGAGTTTAAACAGGATTGGTGTTAATTCTTTTAGAAATGCTTGGTAGAACTCACCTGTGAAGCCATCTGGTCCTGGACTTTTCTTTGCTGGGAGATTTTTGATGATGGATTCAATCTCCTTAATTGTGATTGGTTTGTTAAGTTCTTGTATTTCTTGTTGTGTCAGTGTAGGTTGGTTATGAGTTTCTAGAAATTTGTCCATTTCATCCAGGTTGTCTAGTGTGTTGGCATATAGTTTCTCATAATATCCTCTTATGATTCTTTTTATTTCTGTGAGGTCATTTGTAATTTCCCCCCTTTCATTTCTGATTGTATTTATTTGCATCTTCTCTCTTTTTTTCTTTGTTAGTCTAGCGAGGGGTTTGTCAATCTTATTGATCTTCTCAAAGAACCAGCTTTTGGTTTTGTTGATTTTCTCTATTGCTTTTTTGTTCTCATTTTCATTTATTTCTGCTCTAATCTTTATTATTTCTTTCCTTCTTTTTGCTTTGGGATTGGTTTGCTGTTCTTTCTCTAGTTTCTCAAGTTGTTCAGTTAAATCTTTGAGTTTAGCTCTTTCTTGTTTCTTAATATAGGCATTTAGGGCTATAAATTTCTCTCTCAAGACTGCCTTTGCTGTATCCCCTAACTTTTGATATGTTGTGTTCTCATTTTCATTTGTCTCAATATATTTACTGATTTCACTTGCAATTTCCTCTTCTTTTTTTTTTTTTTTAAGATTTTATTTATTTATTCATTTATCCCCCCCTTGCTGGTCAGCTAACCACGCTGTGCGGGCAGGCTTGCCTTCACCAGGAGGCCCCGGGAACCGAACCTGGGGCCTCCCATATAGTAAACGGGAGCCCTACTGATTGAGCCACAGCCGTTTCCCGCAATTTCTTCTTTGACCCACTGAATATTTAGGAGTGTGTTGTTCAGTCTCCACACATTTGCAAATTTCCTTTTTTCCTGTCTGTTATTGATGTCTAGTTTCATTCCATTATGATCTGAGAAGGTGCTTTGTATAATTTCAGTCTTTTTATATTTATTGAGAGCTGTATTGTGACCTAACATGTGGTCTATCCTGGAGAAAGATCCATGGGCACTTGAGAAGAATGTATAACCCGCTGAGTTTGGATGCAGTGTTCTGTATATGTCTGTTAGGTGTAACTTGTTTATCATATTGTTCAAGTTCTCTGTTTCCTTGTTGATCTTCTGTCTAGTTGTTCTATCTAATGATGTGAGAGGGGTGTTGAAGTCCCCGACGATTATTGTAGAAATGTCTATTTCTCCCTTCAGTTTTGCCAGAATTTGTCTCATATATTTTGGGGCACCCTGGTTAGGTGCGTAGATATTCATGACTGTTATATCTTCCTGGAGGATCGTCCCTTTTATTAATATATAATGGCCTTCCGCATCTCTTATCACTTTTTTGCATTTGAAGTCTGTTTTGTCTGATATTAGTATAGCTACCCCTGCTCTTTTCTGTTTACTATTTGCGTGGAGTATCTTTTTCCAACCTTTTACTTTCAGCCGGCTTGTATCCTTGTGTCTGAGATGAGTTTCTTGTAAGCAGCATATGGATGGCTCATGTTTTTTTATCCATTCTGTCAGCCTGTATCTTTTGATTGGGGAATTTAATCCATTCACATTCAATGATATTACTGAAAATGCACTATTTATTTCCTCCATTTTATTCTTTGGTTTTCATATGTCATCTTATTTTTGTCTTTCTTTTTATTCTTTTGGTTATCCTTTCTGCTTTTCTTTCTTCTATACTCTCCTCCAAGCCTCTCTCTCCTGTCTTTTTCTTTCAGGTTCTAAGGCTTCCTTTAATATTTCCTGCAAAGGTGGATTCTTTTTTGCAAACTCTCTTAGTTTCTGTTTGTTTGTGAATACTTTATATTCACCTTCATATTTGAAGGACAGTTTTGCTAGGTAAAGAATTCTCGGCTGGCAGTTTTTCTCTTTCAGTTTCCTAATTGTATCATACCACTGTCTTCTCGCCTCCATGGTTTCTGAAGAGAAATCTGCATAAAGTCTTACTGGACGTCCTTTGTACGTGATCGTTTGTTTCTCTCTTGCTGCTCTGAGCATTTTCTTTTTATCTTTCACATTTAACATTCTGAATAATATGTGTCTTGTCGTAGATCTATTTGGATTTATTCTCGTTGGGGTACGGTGTGCTTATTGGACATGAAAATTCATTTCTTTCATGAGAGTTGGGAAATTTTCAGCTATTATTTCCTCAAATACTCTTTCTGCCCCTTTTCCTTTCTCTTCTCCTTCTGGAACTCCAATGACACATATGTTCTTGCATTTTGTGTTGTCATTCAACTCTCTGAGCCCTTGCTCAATTTTTTTCCATTCTTTTCTCTCTCTGTTCTTTTCTCTCTTCAATTTTAGCTGCTCTGTCTCAAGTATCACTTATTCTTTCTTCTATCATTTCGAGTCTGCCCTTGTATGCTTCAAATGTATTTTTTACTTCACCTATTGTATCTTTCATTCCCATGAACTCCGTTACTTTTCTGTTCATGATTTCAAATTCTTCTTTACGTTCGCGCAATGACTTCTTGATGTCATTGATCTCTTTAACTATATTCTCTTTCATCTCATTAATTTGATTTTGGAAATGTGTGGTCATCTCACTGATTAGTTCTCTCAAATTCTGCATCTCTTCTGGGACTTTGCTGTATTCCTTTTCTTGGGCCATGTCTTCTATTTTCTTAGTATGGCCCGTAATTTTTTGTTGGTGCTTAGGCATCTGGTTAGTTTGTATTTTACTTAGATGCTCTATCTCTTTCTCTTTTATGGGGCTTTAGTGGCAGGTGGCTGTGAGTTGCCACCGCTCTTTGATTTTTGGCTCAACCTTGATTGTTAGGATTGTTCTGCTGGTTGCTCAAAACTGGGCACTGGACCCAGTAATTGGTTGTAGAGTCGTTTCCTAGGGCCTTGGGCAGGGAGGCTATAGAGGCCAGGAAAAGACTCTCTTACTTATTAATTTTCTTATGTGTACTTCCTTGGTCTGCCAGGAGATGGCGCTTGTTGGCTGCTCTCAATTCAATGCCTGGTCGGAGCGTATTTGTTGTGACACAGACCAGATCAATGTGATAGAGCTTCCTGTCTGGGGGCTCAGAGCCCTGTGATTCAAACTTTCTGAGGCAGTTCTCCAGACTTCTCTCGTAGCGCCCCCCTTTTCCCAGCTAGGAAATATTTCCACTCCCTTCTGAATCCTCAACAATCAGTCCCTGTTAGTAGAGGAGGAGATTGGGAGGTTTGTATATCTTTAGCCCCTTGCAGGCTCCAAGGCAAACAATGGCGCAGCCCCACCCGGCCTGGAAGGGCTCTCGGGACAGGGCAGACCAAACCTGGGAGTCCAAAGCAGGGTCAGCCCCAGGCTCTCTCTCCCCTCTCCTGTGGAGTCCTCAACAATTAGTCCAGGCTAAAAGAGAGGGAGGTTGCGAGGACCGGATTTTTTCAGTCCTTTCTGGGCTCCCAGGGCAAACCGCCATATGGAAGGGTCCATGGGGCTCTGCAGCCCAAATTTCAGGTCCGAACCTGAGTCAGCCTAAGGCTGTGTCCCTCTCTCTCCCCTTTCCGGGAGTGGCAGATGCCTGAAGCCCCCTTTGTCTGTGGTCGCAGGCCCAGGGGCCCGAGAATTCTGAAGAGGGTGGGGGAGGGTGCCGACAGCAGCAGAAGCTGCTACTTGCAACTCACAGTTCTGTAGTCACGATTTCCCTCTTCTGTCCCTCTCTCTTCTGGGTGGTGTGCAGCCTTCACCTGGTGACCTAAACCCTAGAAGATCTTTCTCGGGGCTGTTTCAGCTTGCCCTCTAGCTATTTTTCTGGAGAAGAGATTCCCGTGTCTTACTAGTCCGCCATCTTCCCGGAAGTTGTGTGCATTTCTAAGATCTGCAGCCAAAGAGGCTACTGGAAATGTCAGGAAGGCTTAGGGAATATGTTGAAGAGGGGAAAATGGATTTTTAAAAAACATCTGAAATATTTCAACTAGGAGAAAAGATTTGAAGGTGAACTCAAGTCTATAAGGAAATCTTATATAAAGCATCTCTAGACACTGTGGAGAAGGTATGAGGAAGCAGGTTTTCAGGGATTTAGGTGGGAAAATATAATTTCCATTGAAGGTAGTAAAACTCAGTGAAACTTCCAAGAGGGTTCGGGAGGCTACATCATCTTCTCTTTGTCATAAGACAACAGATACCATTTCCTGAGCATTTACCATATGGTAAGTGCCTCCACGCAATATCTCCAATCCGCACGTGAAGGAGAGGCCTCCTTGTCCCCATTGTACAGCTGAGGAAACTGAGTGACACATAGTGGCAGATCAGAACTCAACCACAGACCTCTAGTTTCTAATTTTGAGAGTTATGAATTGCATTAGAATCCTTTTTTTTTTTTTGGTGATACCAGGGATTCAACCTGGGAAGCAGGCACTCAACCACTGAGCTACACCTGCTCCCCAGGATCCAATTTTACAAGCACGGTTTATTCATTTTGTCTAGAAGGCTGTCGGCGAGATAAATTTGAAAGATTTGTTGAGCCCTAAACATGGATGAATCAGTAACTTTTGCTCAGTGCCCACTTGGGCTGCATTTGAGTCCAGAGTAAAGGTTTTTGTGGCTCTGTTCCACATCTTAGAAGGCAAATAGATGTTAATGCCTTGGGTTGGTGTTATTCATTAGAAGAAACTAGTCAAACTTTGAGAAGAAATATATTAAACATATTCTGAATGAAAGGCATATTGAGAGCTATGTTAAGTTCTGAAAAAGACCGATGTTTGTGGACTAAGATGCATTTGAGATTGGGAGTTAAACCGAATGTCTTCCACAAGACAAATGCACCAGCTCAAGCACGAGACCAACCTTCCTCTCCCATGCCTGTCAGTGGTTTCTTGGATTACACTGAATTCAGCATTTGGGGACAACAGATACAAAACCAAGCTACGTATAGTTGAGAGACATTTTTCTATAGGTGTCTTGCATTTCTGCCCATCTTTAGGGCAGAATCACTGCATGCTTTTGTTCTGGACCATCTTATCACAGATACTTGTATCATAAAATGCACTGGGAGACAGAGATATTTTCTTTCTGTATCAGGGGGCAGGCTTGTTGGCTGTCCAGGGTAATAAAGATAAAGTCTCTCTCCTTGGCCTAGATCGGGCAAGTTTGCTTGTCACCTTTTATAAAAGAGTCAGGTTTTCTAAGCCCAAGGTTCCTCTGTTGTGACACAGTATCCACCCGTGCCATTCTGTATCACCCCCAGCAGACTCGAGGGGCAGACTCATCTTCCCGCCCACTCAAAAAACCACATACAGATTGAAAACTGTGAGCTCAATGCTGTATAGTGTGGGTGGCAGAGTGGAAGTTCATCCCCGCAGATGTTCTCATCCGAATCCCTGCAACTACGTAGGTTACTTGGCAAAAGGCAAATGAAGGTTGCAGATAGAATTAAGTTGCTTATCAGCTGACCTTAAAATAGGGAGATTCTCCTGGTTACCCAGGTGGGCCCAATGTAATAACGAGGTTCATTAAACATGTTAGAGGCTGGAGGAAGAGGGGGTCAGTTAAGTGAGAAGGACTTGACCCATTTTTGGCTGGATTTGAAGATGGAGGAAAGGTTCATGAGGCAAGGAATGCAGGCAGCCTTTAGAAGCTGGAAAAGGCAAGAAAACAGATTCTCCTTTAGAGTCTCCAGGAAGGTATGTGGCCCTGCCAATCCCTTGATTCTAGCCCAGTGACACCCGCATTAGACTTCAGACCTCTGGAACTGTGGATTTATGCACGAACTCTGTAGTAATTTGTCATGACAGTAATAAGAGGAAATGCATACATCGGGGATGCAAAGCCCCTTTTTTTTTGTCAACTGGCATTTTTTTTTTCTGTTGGCATTTCCTGAGCACTCACTGGGAAGCACACTTCCTTGGATATTTATTGTTAGCCCTGAAATTCTCTCAGTAGGTTCCAACATTCTTGTCTCTACAGCGAGTCTAAAGGATTTCAGGAAGAGTCCCTTCAGAGATGCAAATCAGAAAATTAATGGCATTTTATAAATAGAAGCAAAAAAAAAAAAAAAAGTGTGGGACATTTGCAGACACATGCTGGTTAGGAATTAACAGAATGGAAAGGAAAAATTAGGTTGGTGAGCCAAAGACCAATGGGGTAGGTTTTTTTTTTTTCTTTTCATTTTTTTATTTCTGTATAAAGAAAGGATGGCGTGCCATGGGCAGAGTACAGGAGGAGGGAGGGTACAGCAAGGATTGTCCCCAGCAGTCCACCCTTGTGGCCACCCGCTTCATGACACAACATGGCTGCTGCTGCTCCCACTAGTGCCCCTGTCCCATGCACAGCTGGACTTCACATGGGGGAGCACCCAAAGCACACGCATGGGTTCCCACTTCCGAGGGGACCATCACTCGAGAGGATGCTCTATCTGGGCAGCAGAGGCTGGCAGCAGCTCTAAGTGCAGTGGGACCAGGGGAGTAAGAAGCTGATTTGCAAACTACCATTGGTAACAATATAGAAAGTCCAAAGGGTATTGTTGTGCTAGAAAAATATCACACTTCATAAAACCCATGTTTATTCAAAAAATCTATTCAGAAAGTCTGGAAAGCATAATAAATATCTGTACAGAGGCTGCCCATCTCAAACATAAAATACAAAGCGTGAACATAAAAATGATCTGTAAACATAAATGCTGAGCTTGTAAACAAAGTGCTGAGTCATGGTATCTAGGTAGAAAAGCTTGTTAAGTACTAATCAACTCCCATGTCCAAAGAGTCCATTGTTTCTTTACATGCCAGAGGGAAGTGAGTGTGGACCACACATGACTTCCTGACATCTAAGTTACACTCAACTTCATCTCCTGTTTTGTTTTTATTTCCTTATCAATCAGGGACCTAAATTGTCCTTAGCAGTCTAGAATTTTTATGACTCTCCGCAAGGGAAAGGGCAAGAAAACCATGTTGGAAATAGAATGGAGTGCAAATCAAATTTTATCATGTGCTTGAGAGAATCAGTGAAGCAGAAGGTAAAAATCCCAATATCCAACAACTTGTAAGAATAACAACATTTAAGGAACAATACGTCCTAACATTAGGAACTGCTATCACTTAAAAAGTCAAACCATCTTCCAAACATCAACACACGCAGAAGGAGTTTAAAATCACGTACAAATCTGACCTAAGAGTATGTGAAATCCTCGCCTCTTGCCCATGTTTTGATTTTGGGGGTCGAATCTGGCAAAGCTCTCAGGTGGACCGGATCAGGGATTTCTCCAAAGCAGAGTGCTGCCAGTGTAAGATGAAACTACTGTGCGGTGACACAATGGGGACACTGCGTGGTGGGTTATAAGCCTGAGATCGAGGGCTCAGTTTTGTCATTACAAATTCTATGGTTTTTATGATCCAGAGGGGGATAAGATTATTTGTCGGGGCAGGGATAGCTATTTAACTTCTTGTGCTGTGATACCATTTGTGCAAATCAAATTGAGTCTTTCACTAATCGCGGACGTGCGACTGTACAGGTGAAAAGAAAATAGTAATAATACCTTCCCTTTCCATATGGACCACTGCTTATAAAGCACATTCACTTGCTATTTCACTTAACGTGTTTGAAAGTTCATTTTAAAATATTATATCCTAACTTTAAGCTTTCTGTTGAAGGATTTCAAGTATCATTTCATTCTAAATAAGGGTAGGGAAACAGAGGTATTTACAGACATTCAAGTAGAGTTGGTTCAGCAGAGTCGGTGTTAGCCAAAATTTTTTTCCGCTGACATGCATCAAAATGTGTATGTTAAGGACAGAGTTTGGTGCTAAGTCTTAGGAATCTCTTTGGAGTTTCTACAGTTCAGAATATCAGGCTGCATAAACCTGCATAACTAAAAAGATGATGAACTGGTACATTTTAAGCACACACAAAGAGAATATTCTATGTCCACTTTCTCAGTGATGCTTTCTCATTTATTTCTCTCAGTTCTCTCTCCTTCCACCTAAATGCATTGACTTTAAATGAAAAAACATGCAAACAAAACCCAGGCCAAAAACTCTGGTCAGTTGATGGACGAAGCTACCTGCGTAGCAAGCGTAAGATAAAATGACTATTGTTGATTTCTAGGAGGGTGACTTAAGGACTGTCCAGTTTTTCAGAAGTTTCTAGTAAGAAATGAAATAACTCAGAGCTGAAACAAAACGCCTGATGGGTGGAAGTCATTTTAGCCATGGGAACAAGCATTTTCTTTTGAGCAAATATGAGAAATGCCTCCTGGGCTCTAGGGGAAAACAAGTACACAAATCGATGCCCCTTCTTTTATTTTTTTATTTTATTGTTTTTGTGGTTCTCCGGAAAAAAAAAAAAAAAAAAAAAAAAGAAGCCTTGTAGAATAATTAACTGTTCTCAAATAGGTTTATATTTTCATGTCAGAAAATAATTAGACCATGTTAAGTAGGTTAGGCTTTAGAATGCGGCACTCTTTTTTTTTTTTTTTTTAAGTTAGGTACTAGAGGGAATTTAGGTGGCTGGAGAAAAGCAACAAAGAGATGCAGCCTTCTTTGTGAAAACCTAGCAATATTCTAACAGGCGACTCCTCAGCTACTGCAGTGCAGAAGGAGAGCTATTCCTCGGCGATGCTGAAGACAAATGAGTCAAGGGGCTGGAGTGAAA
Organism: Tolypeutes matacus; assembly: GCA_026826555.1. Classification (NCBI taxonomy): domain Eukaryota; kingdom Metazoa; phylum Chordata; class Mammalia; order Cingulata; family Chlamyphoridae; genus Tolypeutes; species Tolypeutes matacus. The sequence continues at coordinate 6,997,173 of JAKSZT010054281.1, forward strand.
AAACGTCCTCCTTGACAGAGCTGACCACAGCCAGCCTGGTTTGGCAGGGGCTCCCTGACCTTGGCCCTGATGGGCGGGAGGGAGCTCCCAGGGGTCCTTAGGGAATAAGCACTAGTCATTTAACCAGGAAAAGCACAGCTAAGGGCACCCACCACTCCTATGTGCACAACCCATCAAATTAAAAAAAAAAAAAAATCCCACTTCAATTATGGAAATTGCAAGTGTCAATTTAAAAAACAGATCTATGCAACAGAAACATCAAACTCAACACAAATCACTCTTTCTACAAAGTGCGTCACTAGTTAATCATGCATCGCTCTGCTCCCCTAACCCCCTCCTCCCTGCTGAGGGCGCTGGGAGAGGGGCCTGAGAAAGGCACAAACTCAACCAGCAGGATTTGATGGGAGGCAGCAAAGCTCCGTGTTTTCAAGATTCACAGTTTTTCCGTGGACCAGACAAATGAAAGCAAGCACAGCAAAGCCACTGCTTTGGGTGAGCATATACAAAGCTGACCAAAGAGCTCAGGCAAAGCTCTCTCTAAGGGCTCCAGTTTGCCTGGGTGACCATTAAGAACCAGGGGGCAAGGGTGAGGATGAGCTGTCCCTCCAGCTCCATGCCTGGCCCCTCCAGGGGAGGCTCAGGAAGTGGGGTGGCTTTAGCTGGCCTCCTACCCAGGGAGGTTAACTCTCCCAACTCTCGTGAACTGCAGACCTCAAGGCCTACAGATAGCCTGATTCTTGGTTGCACTCTTTCCCCACCCCGTTCAAACTGGTGACGGAAGAGAGAAAACACAGCACCCCAGTAAAAACAGGAGGGTGATGAGAGAACGACTCTTTGGATTATTCTGGAATGGGACCAGACATCTACTCCTAGAGGATGTGGTGTCCACTCCGTCCTCCAGCCCGCTGGAAATGCCAGGAACCACTGGCATCCAGCCCCTCATCCAGAAGATTCTGCCATAAACTGGTGCATTTCCATTTCTTACCATAATAACCAGGACGTGAATATCGGGAGTCTGACCAAATTACTTGGCTTCATGATGGGAAAAAATATCTTTCCACATAAATATAAGCCACACTGTTAAAAGACCTAAAGATTCCGAAAGAACCCTAACGGGCTTTTCCATGTTGATCTGAGGTGAAGCGAATTCATTTGGTTTTGCTTAGGAATCGGGAAGGGGAACATTTGCAAGGTTGGCACAGCGAGGTTTTAAGAAGTCACCGGGTCGGAATCCTCTCCAGGGCCGACAAGGAAAGCACGGAAAGAGCCCAGGCTCACTCTGCCTTCGCTTTGGACTTCGGGTCATTTCCGTGAGGCGTGTGCGTGGCCTGCCAGTCCCGTGGCCTGCATGCCCAGGGGACCCTCTCGGGGACGGCTGCAGGCTGGGGGCCGGCGCGGCCGCCACATGCCTGCTACAACCTGGTGGACGTCAGTCTCTTCATGCCCCTGCGCTGAGCCAGGTTGGACGATAACACGGGCTCCAGTCTGGGGGCCTGAGGTGCTCTGTTTAAAGCAAAGTAGGTGGCAGCCATGGCTCCCTGTAAAACAAAGAGAAACGATGAGGGGTGGCCGAGATGCTCGCCCCCCCGAGCGTGGGAAGCGGCAGTTACCAGGCCTCTCTGAACCTTTGCTTCCCCTTCGTGGAAGGGAGGAAATAAGACTTTCCTTGTGGTGTTACTTGAGTTTTTCTTTTTTTCCCCTTTTCATTTTATTTAAAAATTTCCCAAATTTACAAATACTCCATACTCACCAAGCAAAAACTCCCCCTTTCTCCTTTGTCCTCGTTCTCTGGTAAATTCTAATCTACTTTCTGTTTCCATGAATTTGCTATTTCTAGATATTTTAAATAAGTGAAACCATACGGTATTTGTCCCTAGCTTATTTCCATTTGGCTTCATGTTCTCAAGTTCATCTATATTGGAGCATGTCTCAGAACTTCGTTCCTTCTATTTTTTTTTTTTTTTTGGAGGTACCGGGGATTGAACCCAGGACCTCGTATGTGGGAAGCAGGCTCTCAACTACTCGAGCTACATCCGCTCCCTTTCATTTCTTCTTATGGCAGAATACTGTTCTGCTGTGTGTATGTACCTCATTTTGTTTATCCATCCATCTACTGAGAGGCACTGGGGTTGTTTACATCTTTGGATATTGTGAATAATGCTGCAGTGAACACTGGTATCCAAGTATCTATTTGAATTCCTACTTCCAGTTCTTTTGGGTAAATACCTAGGGGTGGAACTGCCGGATCATATGGTAATTCTCTATTTAACCTTTCGAGGCTCTGCCATATTGCTTTCCACAGGGCTTGCACCATTTTACATTCCCACCAACAATGCACGAAGGTTCCTCCGCAACACTTGTGCTGTTTCATTTCTTTTTTTTTTTTAACCAGCAGGTCCAGGGGAATGAACCCGGGTCCCTCCGTATGGGAGACGGAAACCCAACCATTTGAGCCACATCCGTCCCCCCTCATTTCTTAGATAATAGCCATCCTCATGCACATGTAGTGGAATCTCAATGTGGTTTTGATTTGCATTTCCCTAATGGTTCGTGACATTGAGCATCTTCTTCTTTGAGTGCTTATTGGCCACTTTGTCTTCTTTGGAAAAACGTCTGTTCAAGTCCCTTGCCCATTTTTTAATTGGGTTATTTGTCTTTTTTGTTGTTGTTGTCAGATTTCTTTATATATTCTGAACATTGCACCTATATCAGATATAGGATTTGCAGTGATTTTCAACCAGCCTGAAGGTTCTTTTTGCTTACTTTATGCTGGAGTACTATGTGAAATAAAATACCCAGTGATCTTAGTGCAGGGTCTGGCATACAGGAGAACCTTCATAAATAATGTGGATTTTCACTTTTATCACTATATCCATCTGCCATTCTGGGTCAGCTCCACATGGTATTTCTAACTTGGGGATAAATATTTTAAACTTAAGTCACATAATCCCTTGTAGACTGATTATCAGGTCTGTTCCTGGTGGCCTGTTGGGTCCACAGTAACACACTCATGGCAAATGCCAGGGTTTTGTCAACCTTGCATTTTGCCACTTTTGAGTAGTCTTGGATGAACTTGGTGTTTTAATTTTGTGGCTGCTAAAAGAAATACTGCACAATGGGTTGGCTTAAAAATGGGAATTTATTGGCTCATGGTTCGGGGGCCAATGGATTCCTCCCACGATCATCAGGATCTTCTGGTTGGCAGGCAACCTTCCGAGTTCCTTGGCTTTGCCAACACACAACAGTAGCGTGTTGCCTTTCTTTTCTGGTTTGGTTGGCTTCCAGCTTCTGGCTGCTCCCTCTGGCTTCTTCTCTCTGGCCTTCTCTATAAGGCTTCCAGTATTAGGATTAAGACCCATCCTGATTCAACTGGACTCCATGTTAATTGAAGTAACCTCATCAAAAGGTCCTATTTACAAATGAGTTCACACCCTCAGGAATGGATTAAGATTAAGAACATGTTTTTCGGGGGTACACAACTCCAAGTCACCACAGTCTGCCCTTTGGACCCAAAAAAGACCTGTTCTTCCCACATGCAAAATACATGCATTCCACCACAACATCCCTAAAATCTTAAGCCATTTTAGAACAATGCTAAATCCAAAGTCTCATCAAAATCAGTTACGGGTATGGTCCGTCCTAGGGCAAAACAGGTTTGCTTAACAACAGGAATTTATTGGCTCACGGTTTCAGAGGCTAGCAGGCTTGCCCTTTCCTGGGGTCAGTATCTTCTGGCTGGCTGGAAATCTTCAGGGTTCCTGGCTTTTCCGTCACATGGAAATGCACATGGCAGCATCTTCTCCTTTCACTTCCAGGGTCCATTGCATTCTGGCTTCTGATGGCTCCCCGTAGCTTCTCTCTCTGTGGCCTTCTCTGTAAGGCCTACAGTAAGAGGATTATGACCCAGCCTGACTCAGATGGGCCACATGTTAACTAAAGTAACCTCACCAAAAGGTCCTATTTACAATGGGCTTATACCCAAAGGAATGGGTTAAGATTAAGAACATGTTTTTCTGATATACATAACTTCAAGCCACCCCACTCAGATAACTGGGCTTTGTCCTAGGGTAGCTCTTAATCCTTGGGATGGATCTGGAATTCATCAGTCCTTACCAGAAAAGTCTTAGCCCTGAGTGGCTGGGGACAGTCTACCTTTCTCAGAAGAGGGGTCCTACCCAAAAGACAGGGTTACCCTGAGAGATGAATACTGCTCTGAATGTAAATCAGTGTTTAAAATGAGATTTTTAATGTGGTTTCTGTCATACAACTGAGTATTGTACCAGGGGCTCAGGGTCCCACACATCCTATCAAGATGAATTTACAGTGAAAGGCAAATGTGATGTCTCTGGAAACACTCTACAAGTTGCTACAGATACTTTGCTAAGCAATACTAGTATGCCAATACTGTATATTAGCAATTGAACTGTATAAAAGACTGATTTTTAACCCATTAAGGGCAGAGCCTGAAATCTGGAAATCTGAAATCTCGGGCTGACAGTCCTTCTCCATGTACAGCCCTAAGCTGCCACGACCAAATGAAGGAAACTGGTGCATGGGGTGAAACCTCCTCGTTGTTCCAGCACTGACCCTCTAGTTCCCCTAACCTTTAATCGGTTTATCTAGGTAACTCTGCTTAATGCTTCCATTGCCACTGCTTGGCTGGAGAGACATTCAATGACCAATGAGTCCAGTGGCTCAAAAAGGTTCCAGAAATAATTGTTGTTATTACAAGGTCAGAAAAAATAAGGTGTGGGGGAGTATCAGGTAGCAAAAGTCTATCATAATACATTAAAAAATTTTAATCCCTACTAGGTGGCATATATTCTGAATACTTCTGCTTCCTCTATAATCTTATGTCTCTTTCATGGTCTCCAGGTTTCAGAATCCCTGCCATTACTTATTACTTGCAGATGAATAGATAACCTAAGTTAAGAGGTAAAACTGGATTCCATGTTGCATGTGCCATAGCAAATTTATTAGGAAAATTAAGAAAGGGATTAGGAAACTACAGCTTCTGGGCCAAATCCAGAAGCCACTTGCTTTTGTTAATAAAGTTTTATGGGAACACAGCAGTCCTCATTTGCTGATATTTGCTTTTGTATCATCTGTGGCTGTTTTTATGTTACAACAACAGCGTCAAGTAGTTGCAATGGACAGATCTGGCATCCAAGAGGCTAGAATATTTAGTGTCTGGGCCTTTACTGAAAAAGTTTGCAGATCCCTGCTCTATAATTAAGGGAACCTTGAGTGGCACAGTCATGCCACCTTCCCCCTTCGCTCGCTCCCTCCCCCGCTACTGAAGTTGTTAAGGTATGTTAATAGAAGTTGTAACTTTCTCAAATAAGAATTTTGTTTGTGATTGTCCGTGTGTGATGAAATGTATCTATCTGTGTCCATTACTGGTTTCCCTCCCCACATTTTCTCATTATGGCTTGCTGGTACCTTCACAAGGTGAACATCTTGTCTGCTAAGCTGGTTTTGGGATAAGTACTCTCTGTTCACAATCCACGGGTGTTTGAGTACTTGCACCGCTGTCAGGCGCTGATGGGGGTCCACGTGGAGCATCTTGGATACCACATCCTGTTAGGGAAGACCAGTGAGAAGAGAGGAAGGAAAAATAAACAGGTGTTGGGTCAGAGAGCCTCCCTAGCAAAATTCCTTTTCTCCCTCGTATGGTAGAAGCTAGCTATCGTTCTGACAGTGACTCTGCATTTTGGTGACAAATGTTCAGGTTTATAAATATATGAGTGGCTTTTTTTTTTTAATTTTTTTTTTTAAGGAGGTGCCAGGGATTGAACCTAGAACCTTGTACATGGCAAGCAGTCGCTCAACCACTGAGTTACATCCACTCCCCAGTAAGAGTTATTTTTATTTGTTTGTTTTTAGGAGGTACTGGGTATTGAACCTGGGACCTCATACATGGAAAGCAGATGCTCAACCACTAAGCTACATCCACTCCCCAATGAGAGGTATTTTTTGTTTGTTTGTTTTTAGGAGGTACTGGGCATTGAACTGGGATCTCGTACACAGGAAGCAGGCACTCAGCCACTTGAGCCACATCCGCTCCTCTGAGTGGCTTTTAAGTGCTAATGATCACTGTGATGGTTAGAATCATGGGTCAGCTTGGCAGGTAATGGTGCCCAGTTGTTTGGTCAAGCAAGCACTGGCCTGATTTTTACTGTGAGGACATTTTGTGAACTTAAATCATCAGTAAGTTGACTGCATCTATGGCTGATGGTACTACAATCAGCTGAGGAGATTGCCTTCAGCAATGGGAGGCATCTTATCCAATCAGCTGAAGGTCTTAAAAGGAGAAGTGATGATTTCAGCAGTCAGGAGAATTTGCATCTCTACTTCAGCCAGCCCGCTTCTCCTGGGGAATTCACTGAAAACCTTCATCGGAGTTCCCATCTTGCACCCTGCCCTATGGAATTTGGACTTGTGCATCCTCATGGTCACATGAGACAATTTTATAAAATCTCATAGTATTTACAGATATCTCCTGTCAGTTTTGTTTCCATAGAGAACCCTGACTAATACAATCATCAATTTAGCAGTTAACCTCGGGATTATATTTCTTTAAAGATTTTATGTCTAAAGAGAAAACCAATGTGGAAATGTTAAATGACGTGTGTCAATTACTAAAATATCTTTTTAGTAAAAATGATCTGCTTCCAAAGCTGGAAGAATTAACATCTCACGGATATAAAACAATTGATAACAATGCATGTAGTTACATCTTTATCATTAATATCCACAAATATTTACTACAAATAATCACCAGTCATGGAATCCACAATCTGTTTATCATGTATACATCATGTATACTCAGTGGGCTCCTGTTCAAAAAGGTAATTTTCATATCTGATTGTAAAGTTACAACTATAAAAAATTCCTAAAATTGGTTTAAATAATAGAGCTCTACTTTACTGATTTACATTTGCAAAGTACTTCACAAAAATATCTTGATATAATTGATATATCTTCTCTTATGCACCATCATAATCATCCTTGGGGTAAGTAGGAAGAATATTATTTTCCCCATTTTCCAGATGAAGCAATTAAAATTTATAGTGATTAATTAATTTTCCAGTGAAGATCCAAGACCAGAATCCATGTTCTTCCTACTAGCCTGTTCTCCTTCCTTTAGTATTCCTGCCATGTTTAGAAATGAAATGAAATGAATTAGGGTCTATGCACAATGTGAAGCTGAATTACTCAGTAGAATTTCTGTTCAGAAACCAGAACAAAGAAATACTATGTACTATTATAATATTATTTTTCTATAGAGAAATCCCAGGCCTTTTAATATATCCTGGAAGTATTATGGTTCCCATTTTCAGGTACAAAAAGGAAAACAGAGAGAACTTTATTGACTCGCTTGAGACCTTATTATAGTCATGACCTTAAATGAAGACATACATTTTTATACAGTAAGCACAGGATGCTGATGAGGGGAAAAAAATAGTAACTAATTGGCTTTGCCTATTTTTGGAGGATTGGATTTTTGTTTTATGATAGCACAGAGAAGGGAAAAGGCACAAGGGAAGAGGAGGGAGGGGACTACATGGAGGCAGCAGGGACCAGTGATGAGAGGCATGAACAAGTTGGTGAGTAAACTGGGAAAGCAACAAAGCCCTCTGCTCACAGCAGTGATCCTGCTAAAGATGCCTACCCTTGACTTTCCTTCTTTCCCGATACCTTCTCCCGGCTCCCTGAAATAAGTCACCTCCCAAATAAATCAGCAATCAAGTCCTGTCTCTTACTCTGCTTTTGGGGGAACCCAAACTAAGACAATTCCTACACTCATGTAGAGATGAAGGTGATATAATAGGGAAGGAAGCACTTGATATGGCAGGGCCTGACAAATGGGGAATTAATGTGCCATGACATCTTCTCCACCATCATCTCTGCCATCACTTCCACTATCACCTCTGCCACGACTGCCATCAGCACCTCGGCCATCACTTCTGCCATCACCTCCATCACCCACCACCACCATCACCTCCACCATCATCTCCCCCCGCCACTGTATGAGGCCACACTGCAATGGCAAAGCTGGTTTCAGAACCCCAGATCTTCTCACTCCCTCCTCTTCCAGCCCTTTCACAGTAACATGGAAAATGCACCGCTGGTGATGGTTCTTCTAGTGATTTGGATTATAATTTACTATTTGGTTAGAGAGGAATCTGATTAAGCCAACTCTAGAGACCAAGAGACTGATGGTCAGAAGAAATGAGGCTGGGTCACAAATGGTTCAGATGAGCAGAGAAGCACCGATGCAAATGTTTTAAGATACCAGATCTATGCCCCTGTAGTGGCACTTGATTTGATCCGGCTGTGAACATTCAGAGCAATTCTTTTGCAAAATCACTTAAAACTTAGGAAACGTGAAAAGTGCTATAGAACATTTTTGCAAATAAAATTTTTAAGATAAACGGTTTTAAAAAATGTATAATTTTATGAAAGGTAGTGTCCCAACGTCCTCACAAATAATTGGACTTTTATACTATCTCTATACTAAAAAGTAAGACTTGAGACTTATACTCACCTTTGCTGCATCAGATATTGAATCCCAGTTTCCTCCAGATAGGGCATACTTCCCACTGCCAATCCTTGCCAAAATCTCCTCAGGAGTATCATCTGGTCCATTTGCAAAAGGGGTAAATCTGTGTAATGAGAAAATTTACCTTAGTGAGCTTCTATTTTATAATCTAAAATAAAGTTAGATAAGGTCACTTTAGGCTTAGAAAGAATAGCTATTTTCTTTCTCTTCTTATACTCCACATCTGTTACCTGAAGATACATAATTAAATTTTCATGGATACATGTAAATTTTTTTTTTTTTAATCAAACAATATATTACACAATATATTTGGTTTATAGTAATGCATTCATACAGTATTTGTCCTTTTGGTGCTAGCTTTTAAGAGAGTGGCATGGTAGAGTGGAGAAAATGTGGACCACTTAGTCAAAAGGCTTGGATTTTTTGCTCCAATTTTCTAATTGTGGGAGATACATATTAAAAAAAAAAAGAATGGCTAAATTTCTTATCTGTATTCTTAATTCACCTAAAAGTGACTGTGGTGGTTTGGAGCCGTATGTACCCCAGAAAAATATGTTCTTAAACTTAATCCCTTCCTGTAGGTGTGAACCCATTGTAAGTAGGACCTTTTGATGAGGCTACTTCAGTTAAGGTGTGGCCCACCTCAGTCAGGAGGGGTCTTAATCCTATTACTGGAGTCCTTTATAAGAGAAGGAAATTCAGACACACAGAGAGAGAAAACCACAGAGGCAGCAGCCAGAAGCTGGACATCCGTGGAATCAGGAAGAGAACGGGGCGATCAGGAGATGCCGCCATATGTCTTGCCATGTGACGAAGTAAGGACCAAGGATTGCCAGCAGCCAGCCCAGATCACCACAGTCCTCGAGGAGAAAGCATTGCCTTGGTGGCACCTTCATTTTGGACTTCTCCTAGCCTCAGAACCAGGAGCCAATAAAGCTTCAGTGTTTAAACTGACCCACTTCATGGCATTTGTTTGTGCAGCCTAGGGAACTAAACTGGCAACAACGGTATTTTGAAATAATTCACTCGAAATCTGTGAGTGTTTCCATACATATGGCTGTATGTCCACACACAGACGTCCCGGTAAACAGAAAGGGAACAGTCACTGAGACTTCCACCTTATGCTGTCTTTGGCAAGAATGCCACGGATTGCCAACAACTACTTGAGGATATCCATTACCCTGCCAGCATGGTGTATAACAGGATCCCCAAACTCCAGACGTCACACGCTGCATCATAACCTTGCCGTTTCAGGACCTAGAGGAGAAGAAAAGAAAGATTGGTACTTCACTGAGAAAATCCAACCTGATAGCATGGTTCTCCAGTGGGACCAAGAAGCAAGGCAGTGCAGGGAGCTCCCCAGCTAAGAAAGGCAGTGCTATTTCTTCAGAGGGGTCTTCCTTTATGAATACAAAGACAATCCTAACACACTGCAATAGGATTCCCAAAGGCCATCACACTTTCCATGAGCCACAACTCTTGCCAGAATATAGGACAGAGTGACTGAAAAGGAAGGAGTTTAATTCTTAAGGCAGAAGAACCTTAATGCGTCACAGGATTACCTACTTTAAGAGAAGACAATCCTACGATAGAGTTATAGCTGAGTAACAAGAAAGAATGTCGCATCCCTGAGGCTGAGCACCGCCTGCGACACAATGGGAGTTGAACAAAATCCTGCTGAATGAATTAGAAGTTTGCTGGTCAAGCCCCAGCTTCACAGGTCACTAGCGGAGTGATCTTCAAAAGTCACTTAAACTCATCGAGTCCTTTTTTTTTTAACCTAAGAAACACGGCCACTAATATCTACTCTGTCCACATAATCTGGTTTATGTGGACACACCTGAAAACTACTGGTAAAAGTGCATCGTATATATATATATACATAAATAACATTTTTGTAAGCAAATGCACATATATGCATATATATTTATATATCATTTTGCAAATGTTGGTATGTATTGTGAAAATTTTGATTTTTACCCACAATAAAAAAAAAAAAAAAAAGTGCATCGTAAATGGTAAAGAAATGGACCCATGTAAGGCATTCTATCACCAATGAAATCAATAATATCAATATTAACATTGATCAAAGGAGGCATCCATAGAGGCGTATGGCCACATTCTTTCTCAAGGGGGCACAGGGCGCTCTTCGAAGCTGGGGCCCCTGGAGAGCCTACTGCTGGTCCACATGGCCCCAGCCAGCTCTCCACCTGTCTCTTGGCAGGGTGCACAGAACTGTCTTGGTTGTGGTCAGTGGCCTTGGGTTGCCTTTGAAACAGCTCACAGACCAACCACCGCATGCCAGGCACGCCTGTCTTTTGGGACTTCATGGTATTCACACGAGGGCAATGCCTCCTCTGAAAACAGACACAGTCTTGTCAATAGCCGGAAGGACTCACACGGAATCCAATGTTGATTTTCGTCCCTAATCCCTGCCTCTCCCTCTTCCTACAACTGCAGGCTCTACCTTCCGTTTCTTCTTTCTACCACTAGCTCACCTTTGGTGGCTTGTCTAAGAAGGTAGAAGCCAGATTGATCTTCACAGACATATCGATGACCAGAAAACAATGGAAATCATCCCAGAGGAGAAATGTATAATATGCCTCATGCTGAGATTTTCTAAGATGAGGGAGCAGAGAGCCCTTTGGATTTACTGTGAACTTTCATTTGCAAATCACTGTGGAATGCTAACAGTATTAAATTTGATAGCTGCTAACTGCAGTGGAAAACAACCTAGAGCAAGTTATGATACAAAGTAAGTCTGTAAAATTTTCATCTCTTGCTGTGCTGTTATAGAAATATTTCTGATGGTAGATGGCCCATTAGTTCTGCTTCCATGTTTCATAAAGAAAGTGATGGCATTATTTCTCACAGGAAGTCATCACAAATATGCAAATTTGATCCAAATGATGGTTTTACCTGAAAAGGTAAAATATTTTAAATATTTTCCAAAATAGGAAAATAAAATGGCAAAAATCACTGTTCCGTAGCAAAATCACTGGCTGAGTCAAGTTCTCATTTATATTCCTTAAGACTATTTTTTTTTTTTAAAGATTTTTATTTATTTATTCATTTATCCCCCCCTTGCTGCTTGTGCTCGCTGGGTCAGCTAACCACGCCGTGCGGGCGGGCTTGCCTTCACCAGGAGGCCCCGGGAACCGAACCCGGGGCCTCCCATATGGTAAACGGGAGCCCCACTGATTGAGCCACAGCCGCTTCCCTCCCTAAGACTATTGATGAACATAATCAAAGTGCCTCTACCACACCAAATCATCCAGTCCCTTTTGAAAGTGGGAGAAGACGGTGTTCTCTTCGAGGGACTGGTAGCTTCCATATTCTCACTGTTTTAAGAGATCTTCTTACCTCGGGGGCCACAAAGTTTGCGGTGTAGCAGGGGGTCATTAGCAGCCCGTTCTCGGCTCGCAGTTGCTTGGCAAATCCAAAGTCACAGATCCTGATGGATTCAGGGTTTCCGGACTCGTCCATATACAGTATATTACTCGGTTTCAGATCTCGATGGACAACCTGGACAGGCAGTGGTCATGAGGACAAAGGACAGAGGAGGAGAAGGAGAAGGCAAAGCATTATTGTCGAATTCTTTATTCTGAGCAGAAAGCAAAACAGCTTAATAAACTGGGATGCTATATCCTTTAGAGTGGTTCTGCTCTCCCTTCTCTCTCTCTCTCACATGGCTCACTCAAATCTGACAATCCAGCAGAAGCTGCTTTTACTGTGAGTCGATATGTGAGTCAATAAATAAACGCATGCTTATCCAAGTTGAGGGAAGACCGTGATGGCTTATTGGCGCCATGACATAAAAGGAAATGTTGTGGTGAGTTCAGATAATTTGAATAAAAAGTTGTGTTTTAAAATTATATTCATTCAATAAATATTTGCCGTGTGCCTACCAAGTGCCAAACACTGACAGGTGCTGGGGATACGACAAGGTTATGATATGTGAAAGAAACAGACAGCAAATAACTGCACAGAAATTATAAAATGGTCCCCATGATGAGTGCCACATGGAACGGGGCAGGTGCTCTGAGCAGGTGCCATGGGGCAGGTGTAGTGATGGCAGAGACAGAAGCTACTTCAAAACAAGGCAGCTCTTTAGGGCAAAAACCAATTTCTTCTGAAGGGGACAAAGAGGCCTATTGTAATAGCACCTGGGACAGGTACACTTTTGTAAAGGCTTGAAACCTGACCATCTAAATTGTCCTATTAAAATCCAGTGAAAGGATACAAGAAAGAAGTTAGAAAGACAGACTGGGCCAATCAAGTTTGGTTTATGGAGATCCCAACGGCAAAAGAAAGGAGACATTTTAGCTTTAGTTTCATGACTTCCCTTTATTAAATATAAGCAATTCTGCAAAAGGCATGGTTCAGAGGGCTTCCTCTACAGGGTGACTGTTCTAGAAAATACTTAACACTCCCAGCCCACCAGGTGATCACACAGAAAGGACCTACTGTGTGATCCTTCAAGAATATTCTGTTCAGAGATGAGTACATTTTAAAAACTTGTAACAATGCACACACTGCTGGCCAAGAAAGTGCCTGCTTCCTATGAAATGCTTAGAAGAGAGAAAGGGGGAGGGGAAAAGGTTATTCAATGCAATCGTGGCTAAGCGCGTGAGTTCTGGAACCAGGCTGCTGAGGTCTGAATCCTGGCCACTGATGAGCTGTGCAGTCTTGGACAAGACACATAACCTTTCTGTGCCTTAGTCTCTTTGTCTGTAAAATGGGCATAATGCGATTAAAATAATGAAAAGCTGAGAAGAGCGTCTGGAACCCGGTGGGGTGGGGTGGGTGGGATATATAAATCTTACCATGTATCATTTTCATCTACGGCGTTCCTTTGTATCAGCTAATAATCAATTTTAAATATGGCAAGTCATGAAGATTCTGACATTTCCCCTCATGGAGCCCAAAGTATTTCTTGATACCAAATGGTCCAGGTAAATTTATATTTCCTTGCCCATCTCCTGGGATACAGCTATGCGTACAAATGATTCATCAAGGCACACACATGCGAGAGGGAAAGACTGTGATCTGGCAGGAATTCGAGGACTTCCTTCGTTCCCAGCCTGTGCATCAACAGCTTCTCAGTGGTGTCAGTTCCCTGGTCCTAGGCTATGACCTTTTCCCACGGGACGGCTCTGGGAGCGGAGGCTGAGCTCTTACCCCCTGGGAGTGGAGGTAGTCCATGGTCTTGGTGATGGTGCATAGCACGTCACTGGCCTCGCGCTCCGAGAAGTACCTCTGGCGCAGGATGCGGTCCAGGAGCTCCCCTCCGCGCATCAGCTCCATCACGAGGTACACGTACTTCCCGTCGTCATAGACCTGGGGGGCCCGGGAGAAGGGGGGCGAACAGACCTCAAGAGACCAACGGGACACCACACAGCTGCCCTCCCACCAGGGGAGGTGCAGCTAGTTATTGTCAAAGCAGGCTAACTCTTCAAAGAGCAGGACAGGCTCCCGTGGGAAGGGGTCGTGTTCACCTGGGAATAAAACCAGGTCTGCTGTAGAAAATGAGTGATTGGCCAGTCCGGTCTTACCAGAGGTGGCTTGCTTTAGAGAAAAAAGCCCAGCTTTAATAACTGACTGCTGAACAGGAATCAAAGAATGCCATGTATCTGTTTTAAGCCGAAATAAATATTCACGCAATACTGCCCAGATATTTAGAAATCGGAGGTAAAGCTATTTAGATATTTAAAAATGTGAATTTTGGCACATCGCCACGCAAGTAGGTTGTATATATGTTACTAGAGTAAAAACACACACACATGGGACTGTACTAAAGCGCGAGCCCTATTGTAAACAATGGGTTTGAGTTAATGTGTATAATTATAAAAATGTTCTTTCATAAATGGTAACAAATGTACCACACTAATGCAAGGTATTAATAATAGGGTGGTGGAGAGTGGATGTAGCTCAAGTGGTTGAGAGCCTGCTTCCCATTTACGAGGTCCCAGGTTTGATCCCCGGTACCTCCTAAAAACAAACAAACAAAAACACCAACTCTCATTGGGAGCAGATGTAACTCAGTGGTTGAGCACCTGCTTCCCATGTACGAGGTCCTGTGTTCAATCCCTGGTATCTCCCAAATAATAATAATAATAATAGGATGGCATATGGGAATTCTGTATTTTATGCATGATTTTTCTATAAGCCTACTGCTTCTCTAACAAAAAAAGAAAGGAAAAAAAAAAAAAGGGCAGTTCTTCTCAAACCTTAATGTGCATATATAATCCTGGGGGAATCTTGTTATGATGCAGATTCTGATTCAATAGGTCTGTGCGACAGCCTGAGAATCTGCATTTCTAATAAGCTTCTAGGCTACTGTTCCACGAACAGGAGTTCAGACACAGCGTGAAGGCAGAATCCACAGAGGTCGTTTTTAACCACATCAAAGCGGTGTTTTCTTCCAGAAAAGCAATTGATTAAGATAGCTTTTGACCATACTAGCTTTGATCTCATGAACTTAAGAAAAACCACATCCCCTGGCTAATTTGATCCCACACGTGTGTATCCAACAACCACTCAGCATCGGGGAGCCCAAGAGCCCACCCAAAATCATCGGCAAGTGCTTGATGTGAGCTGGAGCAAAGTACATAAATGCAATTATTTTTTTTTTTTTAGCTCACAAGCCCACAAATTTTCAGGAAGAATCACTAAAACAATTTCCCTGATTTTGAACTTAATAGAAGATGTAAAATTAGTATTGGTGTACTCATTTCAGACTTTGTGAACACAAATACTCTATTTCTGAAAATGTACACACAATGACTTCATCGACTGGGAACCACTCGTCTCACATATAATACTCAGAGAGCTTTCAAATTAGTTAGTTTCTGTTTGAGGATCCTGACATATAAATGAACAATTGAATGGAAAGAGAACTGAATTTGAGAAATGGAAGTAACTGTAATCTAACATGAATACAAGCTGGGCTTAACTGTAAGCTTTCTGAAAGTACTTCTTTCACATTTTCCTGAGAATTTAATTGGCATCCTGAAGGCCTCCTACTCCAGGAATTTACCAGATCCAGAGGAAACGGAGGTGGCCCTGATAGCTTTAAGGCTCTGGATTCATGATACTGGAGGTGGAGTTAGAGCATGGGGGCGGAGATGTAGTAAACTCTTCTTTCCTCACTCCCTGACCTCAAACCCCACAGTCCTCTATGCGATGCTGTGAGGCTCCTCCTGCCTGGCCCAAACGTGGTGGGTACCTGGTCCTTTCCCCAGACCCCCAGGGAAACTGACCGCTAACCACCTGATCCAGAAATCCACTGGGTGGCTGAGTGAAGTTCCACAGCCGGAGTTCTAGACTCGGACTTCCAGAGCGTATCCACTGCTCACCTCACCAATCTTTTACCTTCCATTTCTGTTCTATTGAAGAACGACAACGAAAACGAGTACATCTGAATTGTAATTTACACCAGTGATTTTCCCTCTTGTATGCTTGCAAATGATGTGATTTGGGAGGAGTAGGAGGTGCTAAGTGATGTGAATAAAAGGTCCAGAAAGTTAGGCTAAGCTGCTACAAAGCAAACCAGAGGATGCATGAGAGACTGGTCCTGGCTGCAATGAACAGCTGCTGCAGTCTGCAGGAGAAAGCTTGCACTAAAGTGTCGCTTTTTTGGTGCCAGGTGAAGAAACACAAAGCAGAAGTGACATCATTGTGGCTGAGGTCCACTTACGTCTTTCAGGGTGATGATGTTGGGGTGTTGGCCGTATCTCAGGAGAATCTCGATCTCTTCCGACGGGTCTCTTTTACTCTTATCGATTATCTGGAACAAACACGGAAGGTGCCAATGAGATGTTTGCTTTCAGGCTTTCAGAGGATGTCTTCTGGCTTGGACCTTTTCTGGAATATGGCTTTGGATAACGTCTGGCCTACAACTGGTCTAATCTCATGCCTCCCCCTTTTTCTCCACCTTCACGCTCAACTCAGATCACTTAATATTGCCTAGAAATTCACAGCTACTCCTTTCTTTCTCAACCAGCATGAGATTTACATTTTAAAAAAGGAGAGGGGGTACAAAACCTTTAGACACTAATTTTAAGATATTATAAGGTTGGGTGGAGGAGGGTGGGTTTCGGAAGCTCATGTAGACAACAACAAAAATTGAAATATGCTTTTCAACCATCACCACAGGTTCTGGGTTGGACTGCCTTGTGTCTCTTACCTTCTCCTGCAAGCTACATATCCGTCCCCAAAAGACGTTGGGGACGGTTACTGTGCTGAATCTGCTGCCATGGCTTAGGCATGCCAGAGGTTCTTTCTTGTTTGCAACCCCTCCCTCCTTCCCATCAGTGTGTGCATCAGACATCTTACGATAACAGGTAAAATAGTTTTATCCCGTGGAAGGAGATGCCTGGGCCCTATGACTAAAAGTGTACCTTTGAAACAGAAAGTCTTCTGTTGGTTCAGGATGGGCAGTACCTCTAGAGGTACCCCAGTTATGCCCTTCCATTCCCACTTTTATGGGGATGGAACTGGTGGCCGTAGGGGAGACCATTTGTGTGAAATCTGCAGCACATATGTTGCAAATGACACTCAGAATAGAAGTTATAAGAAAGAACTTCCTAATATACTGATTTGTGCTATTCTTCGTGAGTTCCCCCTAATTTAAAAATATTTACTCTCCGAACAATATGCAGTTGCTTTACTACCAGAGAATGAAGGTGACTTGCTTTTTTTCAAAATTATTTTATTTATTATTTAGTGATTTGCTTTTTCATTTCTATTATGCCAAAGATTCTAAGCAGAGTTTTGTATAAAACTCAATTTCTTTTCTTTAGAGGAACAAATTGCTTGCCTTATATTGGGCTCACTGTTCATACATTATCCTGTGACCACCTTCCAGCTGTCCCCTTTATTATTATTAAAAATTATAATAGTGCCAGTCCTTCTTCTCTCCCCATATTAGTTTTTTTTTTTTTTTTTTTAGAAGTCTGTGCTCAAAACTGTCTTTTTTTTTTAACATTTCTCTGTTTTCTTTTTTCTTTTTTTTTTTTTTTATTATGGGTAAAAATCAAAATTCTCACAATACATACAAACATTTGCATAATGATATATAAATATATGTGCATATATGTGTATTTGCTTACAAAAATGTTATTTATATATATATATAAAAATATATTTTAAGAGGTGCTTAGATTACCTAAAATATTACACGGAACCCACTGGGATTCCCATGTTGCCCACCTCCCAAAAACTGTCTTAATGATAAGAGTTTACAACTCTCACTAAAAGTCTCAGTATAGATTTAAAAAACGTAGTAGTAGATAATCTAATTTGGTCTGGGCTTATGACCCTTTGGACAACAGAAGCTAATATATAAAGACCATAGGTATTAATGAACAGACAAACTCATGTAGCTGAACTGCTTAGTCTCTGCAATCTCAAACTCTCTAATTTGCTTGTCAGATCAAACCTCCAAACTCTCCTCTTCTTCAACTCCTTTACTTTATTATATCTATTCTTATTTCATGAAGACCTTTATCTCCTCACTCCCTACCTACTTCCCTTTTATATCAGTCCAATTCTGACTTGAGTTGTCTCACTGATATTTTCATACTGCTCTCAGATTTGAAGGACAATTCATAAATATATATATAATCAGATACATAAAATTTTAGGATCAATGTTCTTTCTTTCTATGTCACCCCATTGTCTTCCTGCTACCAGTGTTGCTGTTGAGAAATCTGATTGAACCCAGGACCTCGTACATGGGAAGCAGGTGCTCAACCACTTGAACTACACGTGTTCTCCCATCTTAGCTTTAAAGGACTCTTTGCCTGAGCCCACTGCCAAGCTCTGATACCTTCACTGCCCTGTGACTGTGTGAGTGCAAATGATATGCATTGTTAAGAAAAAAAAAAAAAACCCAACAAAAAACAAAATCAAGCTCTCTGTCTTGACACGAAATTCCTCTCTTCTTGCTACATTCAGTTCCACTAAAGTTTTTGCTAGAGCGCTAACTTCTATAATTGGGAATAAGCCAAGAGATATTGTATTATTCTAAAGGGGATGTTGTTTAAGGCTCATTCAACTGGGCGTTTTTTTTTCTTAACCTGCCAATGTAGAGCCAGATGCTGCAAGGCACGTCCTCAACACTCTTTAGGGCGGATGTTGGCAGATTGGCTTCGGGTACTGCCTCTGCCCCTAGCCACCTGCACAGCCATTCCATCTCTGGGCTGTGATCTCTCTTTGCAATTTGAGAAGTTAAACTATATTAGAGGAGCTGGTGTAGCTCAGTGGTTGAGTGCACATTTCACATGAACAAGGTCCCGGGTTTACTCCCCAGCAGCTCCTAAAAAAAAGTCTTAAAAAAAAAAATTTAGTAGTCGATTCATTTATTTTCAAATGAAACTTCATAATAAAAACGCTGTCTTCTTAGCATAACTTTTTTTTTCCATCACCCTCACAATGGGATGGATGCAACATAAACAAGAAAGAGGAACGTGTCACTGCACATGTTCAAGGTATATCAAGTGAAAAGGCAGGAGTAAAATGTGTGTGTGTGGCATCTTATCATTTGTTTCAAAAATGGGAAGCAGTAGGTAAATACATGCAGCTATTTCCTTGTGTAGGCAAACAATAATCCTAAAAGAAAGAGAAAATACTGTGACTTCCTGTGACGAGGGAAACTGGGTCCCTGGGTGTTTGGGGGTGCTAGGAAGCCCTCACTGTATCCTCATTTATAGTTTTTAAATTTCGAACCTTGTGGGTATAGTATCTATTCATAAAATTAAATTAAAATATCAAAATGCATTTTGTAAGCTAAAATATGAGAAGAATGGGTCTACATGACACAAAATCTGGGATTATGAGTGAAACTCATCTACTAACCCAGTATCAATTTTATTTTCCCACGTTCTTTTGTTGCAAGTCTTAAGAAAAGAAATTCTGATTAACAGTGCTATTTGTAAAAATCGCACTTTTTAAATAGATTTTTTTTTACCTAAAAATCTCACTTAATTTTGAAAAATATTTTAAGACTATAATAGAAATCAATGCACATACTCAAATGTGAAGCACCCTAAATTTTAACACATTGGCAGCACTATCATGTTAAATGATTATAATTTGATACACAACACATTGGAGCATGCATATTGATTTTTTATTGCATTTTAAGAACAAATATTTAAACATTTTTTAGAAGTCAAAATTCGGTGGGACCCACAAAGCACAATTGTTGCCAACAATTGAAAACCATGAACTGGCTGTTCTCAAAGGTGGCATTTGGAGGAAATGAAGGGAAATAAAAGAAAAGTCTGGATCGAGGTGCCACGGTGGGAGATGAGACATAAGTAGGTGCAAAACGTCCTGCAGTTTTCCTTCCTGGAAGTGAAATGCAATTGTCTGCCAGGGATGGTGTTGATTTGCTCGGGGTGGGGGTATGGGGGGGTATGGTTTATTGTTAGAGGCAAGAACACTGCAATGGTTTGGTTATTTTCAATTTAACAATATTAGAAATTACTGTAAATAAATCTACAAATGACATAAAAAGGCTGATTTACTGAATTAGTCTGAAATTTTATCTCATAAGTTGAATAAAGTGGAAAATTAAAAAAAAACCACACACACACAACACTGCAGTGGCAGGAAACCGCCCTGGGTTTCGTTCGGCACCTTGCTCTTTTGCACTTTAAGCACGTGTGTTTGGAGACACTGTCCCCATCGCAGGGTGTGAGGGTGGGTTAGCGAGTTTGAGACACATGGCTTGAAAGGAAGGAGTTTATTTTTTCTTGAAACAGCACACATTTATTATCTTACAGTAGGTTAGAAGTCCAACATGGGGTTTCACTGGGTTGGAAGGGCCACCTGCCTTCCTTGCTAGGGGTCCCTGCGGGGAACTGTTTCCTTGCCGTTCTCAGCTTCTAGAAGGCTGCTGGCATTGCTGGGCTCCTGCCCTCCTTCCTCCTTCCTGCAGGTGGCGTCCTCCTCACATCCCATCACTGTGATCTTCTCTTTGGCCCCCCTCTTCTACATTTAAGGGCCCTTGGGATTTCACTGGGTCTACCTGGATAATCCAGGGTTAACTGGTAGAGGAATTTGCTCCACTCCAGGAGGGAGATGATACAGAAGAGAGGTGTGATGGTCAGGCTCCTGGCTAAGACAAGTGGTTAAGAGCACGTGCTCTGCAGCCAGCTTGTCCTGGCTTCACTACATACTATCCTTTGGTTTTCACCAGGTTACTGAACCTTCTTATGCCTCAGTTTCTTCATCTGTGGAAACTGTGATAATAGTATTCATCCCTCTGGGTTGTTATGAAGATTCAACAAATTAATATGTATAAGGCTCTTAGAATTGCTCCGATAGGTAGAAAACACTTGATACGCATTTGTTATTCTTATTAGGATGAAAAAATATAATTATCCTTATACAGCCTGAGGTAGGGAATGGAGTGGCAAAGTGGCGTTTGACCCTGCCAGTTTGTAACACTGGAGTATCACTTTGTGTCCTCATTTCTAAATCTTCCTCTCAGGTCAGTGCCAAGGAGCAATGGTCACGTTTAAAAATGATGCCATGAGTCAATGTTTCGGTTGATGGTTCCAGAAAAAAAAAATTTGCTGTCACCCACAACCTCATCTGAGGAGTGAGTAATTAAGGGATTATTTGTGAAAGAGTGGATAGAGTTTAGTGAACCAATGATGGATAATGTAGTGCTGTGAGGCTAGCAACACTGGGGAGCCATTATCTCCCCTATACCTGAAGGGGCAGGAGAAACAGCAGGGGGTTGCTAAACAGGGAGGGGTTCTGACAGGCACTGAGACCTTTCTTCCCCCCACCCCGAGATGGCTCCATCTAGTTTTTCTTCTTTAGGAGGCACTGGAAACCTCCCATGTGGGAGGTGGGAGCCCAACTGCTTGGGCCACATTCACTCCCTGCTCGTTTTATTATTTTTTTTCGCTCGCTGTCTGCTCGTTGTTTTGCTCATTGTCTGCTCGTTGTTTTTGCTTGATGTCTGCTTGTTATCTTTTTATCTTCTTTAGGAGGCACAGGGAACCAAAACCGGGACCTCTCATGTGAGAGGCAGGCACCCAACTGCCTGAGCCACATCAACTTCCCTGACCTTTTTTTTTTTTTTTTTTTTTAGGGTTTATTTTATTTATTTACTTATCCCCCCTTGCTGCTTGTGCTCGCTGTGTCCATTTGCTGTGCGTTTTTCTGTGTCTGCTTGTCCTCCCTTTATTGTGTCATCTTGCTACACCAGCTCACTGTGCTGCGCGGGCTGTCAGCGGCCAGCTTGCCTTCCCCAGGAGGCCCCGGGAATCGAACCCGGGACCTCCCATGTGGTAAACGGGAGCCCAACCAATTGAGCCACACCTGCTTCCCTCAGACCTTTCTTAGAGGTTAATTTCATGTGTCAACTTGGCTAGGTTATGGTGTCCAGTTGTTTGGCCAGTTATGCACTGGCCTGATTGTTACTGTGAGGGTATTTCACACATGGATTTGCATCTACAGCCATCTGATTGCATCTACAGTCAACAAAGAAGACTGCCCTCAGCAATGTGGGGAGTCTCCTCATCTAAACAGATGGAAGTCTTAAAAAGCCAGAACTGAGGATTTTAGAGGCCAGAAGGAAGCATTCCTGCCCCTACTGAGTCAACCAGCTTCTCCTAGGGAATTCAACTTCATCTTCATCAGAGTTTCCCATCTGCGGTCTGCCATATGGAGTTCAGACATGCCAGATTTCAGAATCACCTTTATTGGAGTTTCCAGCTTGCAGCTTGTCCTACTGAACTTGGACTTGCCAATCTCCACGATCGTGTAAGCCAATTCCCATAATAAATTTCTCTTTTCTCAATATATGTATCTCCTGTCGGTTCTTTTTCTCTGGAGAGCCCTAATATAACAGCTAACCTCTGCAACCCTGCGGGAGGCGATATGGGGCATAAATCCTGCAGTCTCGCTTCCTCCCAGCCTCCTCTCTCCTGTGGGGTCTCCCTTTGGTGGAACTGACTGGAAGCCAAGGTCAAGGAAAAGACACCACGGAAACAGTCTCTAATGGCCAGCACAGAGAAGTGGGGAGAATGGAAACTATCTAGCATGGAAAGTAAGTCCCACTGTGAAATTGTGGCAACCATAGAATTCTGAGGCCCACCATTCTGGTTTTCTACCTTTCCCTTAATCTGCCTATATTTAAGAAAAGAAAAAAGCTTGGGTCAGGGTCATTTACTTCAAACTGTATCTGAGCTAACATGAATCTGATACACATCTTCGAGTTCTGTTTAGAATCCAGGTTTTTGATCTGGAATATTGTCAGAAGTGCTGACTGCTCTTTTTCTGGAAGATTTTTTTTGGCAGGAAGGCTAAGCTTTTTTTTTTTTGGAAAGATAAGGAAGAAACTAACTTAGAAAGTGAGCAGTGAGGTTAATCACTAGTCCCTGAGCATGGAGACTACGGTATGTGCCGTGGGACTGCAGAGCCCACGAGAGAGGGTCTCAAGGTGTCATTGAGAAACATCAAGATGAACTGTCAGATGGTGCTCCGTGAGTTTCTTCTCTATGCGACCAGTTTCTTGGGATTGTTATTGTTAGACTTGCTTCTAATTAAAGCAAGACCTGATGGATCGAGTTCCTGATGCTGAGAATAAAATAGCTTCATAATCTTTATTATGCAATAAGATCGAGGGAGGAATCCTTTGTCTGAGCCTCTTTGTCTGAGGCTCAGACAAAGAAGCAGAGATGGAGTGAAAGAAACAACCTCTTGTTTTCCTTCTGATCTGGTACAGAAAAGGGCACCTGCGAGATAATCCCCAGAAGCAAACTTGTTACGGTGTCGCTATATAACAAACTATATTTTCCCTTTCCTTCGAGATGCAAATTCAGGATGTCTGATAATCCCAGAAACAATTTTCCTGCTGGATGGTATATGTCAATGATTTTTCTTAGAAGGTAAAACATATAGGTATGCATCAAGTACATTTTGACTCTGGGTGGCTGAAGATGGTAACAGGATTAGATGTGACTTCAGCATCACTGAGATAGGTTTTCCTCTAGGTTTTTGATCCCCTTCTTCCCCATCTCTCTCCTTCCGGGATCTTGCATAACCTTGGAAAATCCACTTTGAGGTTCTGTAGCAGTTTCTGGCTGCTAAAACCAATACCAATAGGTTGGCTTAAGCAATGGGAATTTATTGGCTCACAGTTTTGAGCTGGGAGAAGTACCAAAACTGAGGCATCAGCATGGCGATGCTTTCTCCCCAAAGACTGTGGCATTCTGGGGCTGGCTGCCGTTGATCCCTGGTTCTGGGCTTTTTGGTCACATGGCAATAACGCACATGATGATGTCTTCTTTTTCTTCCAGGGTCCATTGACTTCTGGCTCCTTCCTGTGGCGTCCTCTCTTTATGTCTGCTTATAAAGGACTCCAGTAATCCAGATTAAAACCCAACCTGACTCGGTTGGGTGGCATCTTCAAGAGATCCCATTCACAATGGGTCCACACCCACCAGAACGTGGACCACGGCCAAGAACATGCCCAGACCAGGGCACACAATTCAAATCCACCACAGGAACCATCTAAACAAGGGGTGGAATGGACTCCTGAGTCTGAAAACATATTCATTCTATACAGATGAAACAATTGCACTTGTCGAAGAAGCACCGGCAGGGTATTTCTTCTGACTTGTTAAAGCGATGAATATGACATTTTAAACAAGGGCCAGAGAGCATGAAATCTTTTGTAAAATTTAACAGACATGGTCTCCTGAAAAATAAATTTAAACAAATAACGCAGGGAAAGAATGCCCATGTCAATCACTGTTTCTTCTTAAAAAAAAAAAAAAAAAAGCCATAGTCATGTCAAACATCTGTCTTTTTTTATTTTATTTTATTTTATTTTATTTTATTTTATTTTATTTTATTTTATTTTATTTATTTCTCCCCACCCTCTCGTTGTCTACACTCACTGTCTGTTCATTGTGTGCTCGTCTTCCTTTTAGGAGGCCCCGGGAACCAAACCCGGTACTTCCCATGTGGGAGGGAGGTATCTAATCGCTTGAGCCGCCTCTACTCCCTGCTTTGTCTCTCTCATTATGTTTTCCTCCTTGTGTCTCTTGTTGCATCATCTTGTTGCTTCAGCTCGCTGAGCCAGTCTGTCGTGTCAGCTCACTATCCTGCTCGTCTTCTTTAGGAGGCACCAGGAACTGAGCCTCGGACCTCCCAGGTGGTAGGCGGGAGCTCAAACACTTGAGCCACATCTGCTTCCGTCAAACATCTGTCTTAATTTCATTTATTTTTTGGCTGACAAATTACATACATGGTATACAAATGAGCACAGAAACGCTAACATTATTTTATATGGGTCTGGTGTGAATACAAATAGGAGTTTCTTCTAGAGAGAGCTTGTCCCAGCTTCAGTCATGTGCATATCGGGCCCATTTCATCACTAGAATTAAGAATTGCACACTTTGAAGAATCTCACTTTATTTTTACCCAATTCCAGTGCTAAAATGAACTAAGATACTTTTCATAACATAACCACGATATGCTACTGAAAAGAAGTAGTTGTTTTTTCAGGTACGTACTCTACTGGAAAACTTGACCACTGCTAGTGATGTATATTCATCTCCGACAGAAACCATTTAGACAGCCTAAGAAAGGGGATGAACTATTAATGAAGAAGCATCTGTGTGCGTGCATGTGTATAAACACGTGTTCATGTTTGAAGATAAAATGGACCGAGAGAAAAGGGTAGAAGGATACTTGAGCTCATTTAATTTCAGATTTTCAGTTACCTTCAACTTTCTGCTATAGTTTCTGGTTCTGTGGTCAGGAAAATGCCTCAATGGCCAGATTGTGTGTTTCCCTGAGAGCTTCTGTGCATCCCTGAGAGATCCTAGCACTATGTCTGCCACAGAAACTAGGGCTCGATTAAAAAATGTTGGGTGAATAGACGAAAGTAACCAGATTACTGAACCAAGCAATCTATGCTGAACTTGAAGAGTACTCTAGAGACAAGAAATGCTTTATTGTAAGCCATGGGAATAAAACAGTGTCTCCTAAAGAACCAAAGACAGGGATGAAATGATTTCTAATTTGACGAAGAAAAGCTTCTGACTGATATTTCTCCCTTTTGAAAAACATTTATTCTTTTTTTTTTTACCGGGAGGTCCCGGGGATCGAACCCGGGTCCCTCCATATGGGAGACGGACGCCCAACCAGTTGAGCCACATCCGACCCCTACATTTATTCTTGACACTGCCTAGTACCACCATGAATGAAAATAAAAAGCCTCTTCATTTATCTACAAACATTTATTTTGCTCTTACCATGTGCTCACCCAGAGACACAGCGAAAATAAAACCAAGTGCTTGCTTTCATCAAGCTGACATTCCTAATGGAGGTGTGGAGACAGACAATAAATAAAAAAAAATAGGAACTGGGTCAAGGATAGTAAGTGATAGAAAGAAAATCACATAGGGGGAGAAGTATAGAGACTTTAGGGTAGTCAGGGAGAACTTTGGGGTAAGAAGACCCTTGACTGGCATGCAGCAACCTGAGAAACTGAGGCAGCCAGCACTACAGGTAATAGAAGAAAGTTCCAGGCTGAGGGAGAGCAAAGCAAGAGCATGCCTTGTGGGTTTCCAGAAGAGCAAGGAGGCAGTAGGCAGGGAGAGATGAGAAGTGGTAGTGGAGGGGGTTAAGGAAGCAGCTGGAGATGGGGTTAGGGAGAACTTTGGCTTTTCCCTGAGTGAGTTGAAAAATCATCAGAGGAGGGTTTTGAGCAGAGGAGTGGCAAGATCGGGCTTAGGTTTTAACAGTAGAATTTTGACTACTGTGTGGACAATAGGTGGTAGCAGGCACAAATGGACGTAGGGAGGCCATTTAGGAAGCTGTTGAAGGTAGTCCAGGGAAGGGATGGTTGCTGCTTGGACTAGGGCAGCTGCAATGGAGAGGATGAGAACAGGCCAGATTTTAGATCAGATTGGCTCATGGAGAGACTCAGTATGGGAGAGAGATAGCAGATAGGCATGATCGATGGGGATTGAAGCACGTTGCCCATAAAGACATGGTCAGGTCTTAAGCAGCATTTCTGTGCATCCATTTGAAACTAGGACCTTTGAAGATGTTATTATTAGTTAAATTGTGAGCTCATTTGTGAATAGGATCTTTTTTATTTTTTAGGAGGTACCAGGGATTGTACCCAGGACCTCATAAAAGGGAAGCAGGTGCTCAACCACCGAGCTACATCTGCTCACTGTGAATAGGATCTTTGAAGATCCTATTTAGATGAGGCCAAATTCTAATCAGGGTGAGCCCTAACCCATAAGCCTGGAGTCCTTATAAAGGAAGGAAATTCAGGTAGAGCCAGTCAATGGAAGCCAGTAGTCAACAGAATCCAGTGAAGCGGACACAGGGAGAGATTGGTATGTGATGGTGGGTTGCTGGAATGCTACAGACTCTGGGAGAAAGCAAGACCTGCCAATACCTTGTCATCTTAGTTTCTTGGCTGTTAAAACAAATACCATACAGTGGGTTAGCTTAAACAATGGGAATGTACTGGCTCATGGTTTTGAGGCTAGGAGAAGTCCAAAACCGAGGTTTCAGCAAGACAATGCTTCCTCCCCGAAGACTGTGGCTGGCTGCGGCAATCCTTGGTCCTTGCTCTTTGGTCATGTGGAATGCACAAGGCGATGTCTTCTTTCTCCTCTGGGTTCTGTTGACTTCCGGTTTTTTGCCCTTTCCATGGCTTCTCTTTCCGGATCCAATTTCCTTTGCTTATAAAGACGTCAGCCATATTGGATTAAGGCCCACCCTCATTCATTTTTTGCACATCTTTAATAACATCTGGGGTTCACACCCCAAGGACAGGGGTTGGGACCCAAACATGCCTTTTGTGGGGGACATGATTCCATCCTCAATACTTGTATTGAGCTTCTAGTCACCCAAACCTTGAGACAATAAATTCCTGTTGTTGAGTCAACCCATTGTGTGGTATTTGTCATAGCAGCTGGGAAACGAAGACAATGACTCAATGACTCGAAGAACGGAGTTGCCATTTACTGTGGCAGAGTGTGTAGACAGAATAATGGCCCCCCCAAAACGTCCATGCCTTAATCCCCCAGAACCTGTGAATATGTTACCTTACATTCAAAAGGAACGTTGCAGATGTGAATAAATGAAATATCTTGAGATGAGGGGGATTATCTTGGATTTTCCAGGAATTTGGCAGATGTGATTAAATGAAGTCTCTTGAGATGAGGGGGATTATCTTGCATTTTCAAGGTAGGCCCAATGTAATCCCAAGGACTCTTAAGGTAGGGGGATAAGAGTTCATAGTAGGAGATGTGGTGATGGAAGTAAGAGTTTGGAGTGAGGGGAGGAAGGGGTCATGGGCCACAAAAGAGGCAATATTTAAAGGCTGGAAATGGCAAGGATATGGAGTCTCCCCTACAGCCTCCAGAAGCAACCAGTCCTGCTGAGACCTTGACTAGCCCAGTGAGAATAATTTTGAATTTCTGACATCCAAAACTGTAAGAAAGTAAGTATTTTTTATTTTTATTTTTAGGAGGTACCAGGGATTGAACCCAAGACCTTGTACATGGGAAGCAGGTGCTCAACCAATGAGCCACACCCACTCCCCAATATGTGTTGTTTTAAGCCACTTCATTTGTGGTAATTTGTTACATTAGCCATAAGAAACAAATATATGGAGAAAGACAGGGGGAGAGAGTGGTGGTGGGAAGTGTTAAGAATTCAGTGTAGGCCATGTTGAATTTGAGATGCCTCTTACTTAGCCCACCATGTGGAGATGGCAGGTAGCCGAGTGGATCTCCAAGTTTGATATTTGCTATTGATTATTGAAAAGCACGCTGCCAAGCAGGACACCTGCTCGGAGGTGTTAAACGCAAGAGAAATCAATTTATTTGCTGCCACCTTTAAGACATTTTCTGTTCCAACTGAATTAAACTATCTGGCAACGCAGCTTCTCAATGTATCTCATGGAGATTACAAATGTCCCAAATGACTGCATTCAGGAAGCTTCTATGAGGAGAGAAAATTGATTGGACAGATACAGGGCCAGACAGAGCTGCGATTCTGTCATGAGATATCAAAAAACCACTATTTTCCATCTTTTCTGAATCTTCTGCTCCTGTTGGTAGAAGTGTTTGTTATTTGCTTCAATCATCCTTTCCACTGTCAAAATGGCCACATCTTCTCCTTCTTGGGAGTCTAAATGTTGCTTGCTTTCCTTTTTATTTTATTGTGAGCCCACGGCTCCTAGTCTCAGTCTTGGTACTTGTGAAAGTATTTATGGCTTGTGAATCTGACTCCTGCTCATGCTGAAGTTCTTCAGATCATTCAGGTTGCTTCCTCCATGAAATCTTCCTTCCAAATCTTAAATCACTGTTTCTCTTTGCCCCCCATCTTCACATGATTTATATAGAAACTGTATTTTTTTTTTTTTTTTTTTTTTTTTTTTTATCTCTAAAGCGTCAGAATCAGTATGGGTAATTCTCTGTCCAGGTCTGGCCATGGGTGATTTCGACCCAGCAGCACTGTACTTGCTCTTGAACTAGACTAATGCAGCTAATACCACATGTAATATTAAATCTTATGCTGGCACGATCATGTTTCTTTCTTAATGGCTTGAAATTCTTTTTAGGATGTGGAAACTGGATACTCTGGAGTCACCTTGAATGCAAGTTCCTCTAAGATCTCTCCTTCATCTTGGCTCCACTTGGGTCCCGGGCTTTATGCTATTGGAATTTTCAGGATGCAGCTTTGGAAACAAGTCCCGATGCTGCCGAGCAGAGAAGCGGCCTGCTATCAATGGGGGCTGGTTTAGTCCTGCTTGTGACCTTGAAGCAGAAGCCTGAACATGAAGGTCAAGGTGAGCTTAGAACATCTTCAAAGCTGTGGTGAAATAACTGAGGTAGCTGATTGGATGCGGAGGGGCCCATGGATTGAGGGGCCCTTGAAGTTGAGTTCTGGATGAGATGGCCACCCAACTGGAGGAAGTGGCTTTGTTTCCGCTGGCGGTGGACCCCCCTTTTCTGAGAGAGGATGGGCATGTGGGGCAGGCCCATTGGCTTCTCCCTTCTCACAGGGTGTCCTGGTTTGAGTTTTCTGTGGGCTCTAGATAATTATGTTCCTAAGCTAACCTATACCTGTGACTATAAACGCAGTGTAGATGGGGCCTTTCGATTAGATTTGGTTAAGGGGACTTGATTAGATCACTTGATTAGATTGCTTCAGGGCTTTTGATTGGATTACTTCAGCGAGGCGTGACCCAGGATGGGTCTCTGTCCTCTTACTGGAGCCTTATATAAACAGAGATACAGAGAGAAGAGACACACAGAAAAGGGGGCTCTGCCGTTTTGACCCTGCTCTGTGAGAGAGAGGACTCCAGGTTCGCCTACAGCTGCACAAAGACAGAGAAACCCCGAGAGGCTCAAGGAGGTGAGGCCCAGGGAGAGATGCCTGGCCACTTCCCCTCTTGAAGGGCAGAAGCACTTTCACTGTTGTCCACTGAGACTCCTAAGAAAGGGGAAATCCAGATTAGGTTTGACACAGAGGTCCACGTTCGCTAGTTACACCATTATTTTGAACTTTAGGGAGCATCAACGTTTATCAAAAAACACCACATTTTTCTGGCAGGTCACACACTTGTGCTTTAAATTTATTTTGAAGCCCAGCTCACTGCGCCGTCCCCATCTGTTCTGCTTGGATGCCTCAAACTTTCGTGATTCGGATATTGTAGCATGCACGACAATTTTGTCTAAAATGGAATGTTGGGGTCCCTATTCCTTCTAAGGAGAGAAGCAGTTGAGTGTAGGGTTTAAGAACATGGACGATGGATCTCACTGCTTGGGTTCGAACCTTGGCTCTCCCATTTATTTACTGCTGGTGTCTTCAGGTATGTTATTAACCTCTTGGTGTTTCAGAATTCTCATGGGGATGTTGCAAATGGTTACATCCTAGGTTGTGAGGACTAAGTGACAACAACATATACAAAGTATTTCCAACAGGGCTTGGCATATGGGGAGTGCTATGTAAGTATTTGCGTATCATTATGATCATCGTTGCTACAACTTTATACTGGCAGGGGACATGATTTGGAACAATTCTGAATTCTATGCAATGTCTGTGGTCTCGTGCACTCGAGCTGTTAGGTAGTTTGCTCCTGATATATTTACTGACAGTGTTTTGCACAACAGGGACAAGGTGGTGAGGTTGGCACCTCGGTTATAAAAGTTAGTTCTATGTTCATTATGCTGTGCCTTGCAATAAATAAATACTTGAGTCATTAGTAGACATTGTCAAGAACTGTCAAGATGCACCTGTAGTAAGCATATGGGAAGCTGAGACATTAGAATTTCTTATATTCTATGTAAGATTTATTCTCATCCATAGAATAAATTTTCTGAAATTGAGTAATATATATATATATATTTATGATTTTTATATATTCATATATGCTTTCCCCCACCAATATAATTCTGGGAAGCCTTCCATTTACTCAAATTGGCACTGTCTAGAATTTGTAAATGATTATATTAAGCCTAAAAAGAAAATAAAAACAAACAACACCCTCCTCAATTCTCATGAAGTGATTGCAGCGCCTCTGATGGATTAAGAATATAAAATCTTAATTTTTTCCTTTCAAATACACCTCTCCTCTTCTTTTAAATCCTACTCAATCACAGTTATCTTCAGCAGTTACTGATTAATTCCATTTTAATCTTATTTTAAACAAGGAGTACACTTCTGCTTTGGAATCTATGCCGTTGTATGTCATATTATTTCAAAGTCGTGTACAATCCCATCCCCTTGCCTTCTAGGACTGGTTATAAAAACAAACGTGGACTTAAATTCTACGTTAAACTGCTGAACTGTTCTGTCTGAATGAACTGGTTCCTGGTTCTTACAAAGTGGACACATCTGTTCAACTCCAATCTACTGACACAGGGGAAGAGGAAGCTCTGAGAGCACATAATAGTTTCTCATTTAACCATGGATGCCCAGGGGGAATATCCTGTATCCAGTCAACCCTGAGGTGGAGTTTGGGAGGTCCTGTGCCTCACTGCCCAAAGCAGAGCGTGCCAGGAGAGGGTCCTGCACATGCCAGTGTTGTCTGCCTCAGCCTGAGAGGGAGGGAGCGAGCCTAGGCATTCAGACTCCGATTCAACCCACATTTACTGAGCCCCTACTATATGCTGGGCCCTGTGTGAAAAAATGTGTTCACTGATAGCTAGAGTTGGTCTCGCTAGTTTTAGGATCATGGTATTAAAAACGCAGCTGAGAAAAAGTGCAAAATCAACAATGTTTTTCAGTGGGAATACACTTGGGTAGGTTTGTTTAAACATAATCGTGAAGGTAGCTAATGTGATGACGCAGTAATCAGAGTGGCAACGTTAGGTTCCTATAAGACATGGAAATAAACTTAAGGCAACCTATAACCGTATTTCCAGAACTACTGAGAGTTCCTGTGATCTCATATACGTTCTGACCACCTGATCTTCTCGGAGGGAAGAGCTTTACCTACATGAGCTATACCCTGGAGAAGGAAGCTCTAAGCCAGGTTTCTCAGCCTCGGCACTGCTGGCATTTTAGGCTGGGTAGATCTCTGCTGTGAGTGGTCATCCTGGGCACTAGATGGCAGTAGCACCCCCTCCCAGCCTGTTGTGGCAACCAAAAATGTCTCCAAGCATGGCCAATATCCATAACTCCTGGGGGGCAGAACTGCCTTGACTAAGAGTGCTCTAGGGAAAAAAACACACTATTCAGTCCTCACTGTTGACTCAAGATTGTCACATTCTTTTCTCTCACTCGATACTCAATGGGAAAGTTTCGGAATCACCCCTGTAGCTGGATGAGAATGTCTGGCTCTGAATTGGATTACTTCTCAAAATGAAACAGACACCCTTTTCCACCCATGAGCCAGGCGAAGATTTGCACAACTGCCTTTGCAAAACGTTCAAATGGTGCAGCTAAATTCTAGTGACTGGATCTCAGTATGTATTTTGTTGAGTTGAGATCCAACTTATATACTGAATAATTACACGTCCCATTCTTTTTTTTTTTTTACCAGGAGGTCCTGGGGATTGAACCCGGGTCCCTCCACATGGGAGATGGACACCCAACCATTTGAGCCACATCCATCCCCCAACACATCCCATTCTTAGTTCTGTGTTACACTTGAACATGCACTTAGTCGAGCTATTTCTTAGTTCTTCCAAGAATGGGAGCCCTACTGCTCAAGTTAGCAGACACAGAAAAAAGCCAAACAAAAACAAATAAAACCCCAAGATTTCAATTATACTTTAACCTTGAAAAGGCTAAAAACAACCGAATAGTGATGTGTAGGATGCTGAAGCAAAGGGGCCCATCCATGCTAAATAGTGAGCTCGTTGCCACAAAACTCCTGCCAAGGCTTTCATCTTTGAAGGAAATCCAAACAAGTGCGTCTGTCCTTTTGAGAAGTAATCAAAATTCAGAGCCAGACCGAGCATTCTCATCCAACTACGGGGCTGATTCCGAAACTTTCCCATTCCAATACCAGCTTCAGTGTACTTCTGAAATAGCTCTGGGTCATGGGGAGCATGTTGGGTGGTGACTTCCATCGTAACTGAAAAGTCCCTGCTCTCTGGGTTGTCACACTCCTTCCTGTGCTTGGCAAATTTAAGCATCTTACAGACAATAAATTACGAGCCATTGTGATCTCTGAAAGGGCGAAGGAAATCCCTGTCATGTACACCAGCTCAATTTGTCCAGGGAACTTCGAGGCTTGTGAAAAAGAATCAGGAAGGGCCAGTTCTCTCATCCACCATCAACTGCAGCTACATGGCTTGACTTCTCTTGGCAGTCAGCAGAGAGCCGGAGCCGAAATGCTTCAGAAATCTCCATCTCAGGGTTTGGTCTCAAGAAGATCTTTGGGGACTGAGTTGTAAGCAGTTTAACAAAGCTGACTTCAGATGGCGTCTTTAGATGAGAGCTGGATATGGGGGCATGGGGGTGAAACACGCCATTGTCCCTGTCAATGGAGGATTCTTTTCAGAGGCACAAAACGGCCGCTCATCAGCCTCACAGTGGCAGGCTGTTTTCTAGGAAGGCTGCTGAGCTGGCAGAACAATAGACTCGTTTCTTTGCACCCCCTGGCAAGCAGCGTTTGTTTCTAGGATTGTTGTTGATCACCCGATAAACTATATTAAGAAATTCTGTAAGAAATGACTCAAGCAGAAAACAATTCCAGGCGGTGCGTGTGTGCTTATGGAGCATATGCAAGATGCAATTGACAAGTAAGAAATGAAGCTCTGTTCTCTAAAGCAGAAGCAGGAATACCCATCCTCCTATCTGTACAGGGGAATAGGGAATGGCATCTGGATGTGCAAATGGCGTGTGTCTGTATAATAAGGAATTTGCCCTCCAAGAAAGAGGTCTGCCCTTTGTCCTCTTTGGCAGGGAGGAACCTCTACCCCTTTGGAATTTCCTGTGACAGCAGGGTCTTTTGTTATTTATGGTGGGCTCCAGATCACGCTTGATAGTTTATGCCAATGGGATGATTCAGGGTGGGGACAGCCACAAAGTTAGCTTCGGGTGGGGGGCTTGCCACAGCAGAAAGACCAAGCCTGCGAAGGGGGGCTAAGACCCATGTCCTGACCTTGGGGGCAGGGGACTGGAGGCTGGAGATTGAGTTCAACCACGTGGGCACTGATTCCATCAATCACTCCTGTTAGTGAAACTCCAGTGAAAACGACATGGAAGTTTTGCATTTGAGACCCTCCCAAACCTCCTCTTGTGCGTCTCTTCTTTGGGCTTCTTCTGCTTTGCACCGTTTCATTTGCTATAAAAAAATTCTGACTGTTAAGTAGAGCACTTTCCTGAGTTCCGTGAGTCACTCTAGCAAAGCACTGAACCTGAGGGAGTGGTGAGAACCCTGGAATTTGCAGCCATTTGGTCAGAAGTGTGGGTGGCTGGGAACCCCCCCAACTTGCGGCTGGTGTCTGAACTCTGGGTACAGTCAGAATTACACTGTATTTGGTATTAGACATAAATACAGCAGGAGCTGGTATAGCTCAGTGGTTGAGCGCCTGCTTCCAATGTACGGGGTGCAGCACCCACCCAATTATGAAACGGAAGAAGAGGAAAAAGAAAATTCCCTGACAACGCAAATCGTAGAAATCCCCTGAGCAGAGCTGTGTGCAAACCCACATCTCACGCCACTTAGCAACACGATCTGATGTTCTCTTGCTCTCAACCCCATGGTTGGACATTTTGACTTAACACTGACCCTCACACACCCAATTTTCCCAGGAATCTTAAAGCACGATCCATTTCCCTCCTTCACTTTCCTCTTAACGTGTTCAAGACACTGGGCGGGCTGAACCTGCAAAATCTACCAACAGAACTCGCAAAACATTCCCTCCACGTTTAAATAGGATACATTTGTCAAAAAGCCATAAATTCCTGACCTAAATTAAATCAAGGGGCCTGAGGTTTCTGGCTTGTGTCTTTTTGGACAGGGCCCAGTGTTTTCACAGCGTGAGAAATGCAGGGTAGGTGTCACCGAGAAATACGTACATGCTATTTCTGAGGATTTACCTTTTTAAAAGACATCTTTGTTTTCACAAAATGACTGTGGATTGGGGGGTGAATTAGGATTGAAATGAGGTCAGATCACTTGGAACAATTTTTTTCAGTGCTTAGAAAAATCACCATGGAAACTACCCCTTTTCTACAATTACTTTGCCAGGCAGATTTGTCTCTCCCCAAATGCTTTTTGAAGTGTCTGGTGCCCTGCCACGTGCTACAGAAATGCTGACAATAAATAAGCGAGAACTGGAGGTCCTGGTCATGGTGATGGCACAGACATGGCTGGACCTCGCTCCTCACACACCTGAGTCTTTCAGCTTCGTGGGAAAGGGACGGCATTTACAGCACCTCTTGCTCTCTTGCAGATGGAATGAAGAACGTGTATGCATTTGACAATGATGTAGATTCTGATTTTAGCAGGACTCACATTTATCAACCAACAAACTCTAGAAACTTGTACTTTGGATGACCAGGTCAACTACTTAATCTAGCAACCATTAAGGAAGCGAAAGGTAGAATGGAGTGATAGCCAAGTTGGATGACAGATAATTGTTACTCTTTACTACTTTTCTTGATAGCTGGGAATAAACCCACTAGCTCTCTGCTTGTTTCTGCATGTGAGTTCAGTTCGTACTGTTCTTTCTTTCTTTTTTTTTAAAGGCAGCTTTACTGAGATATATTCATATACTATACAATCTATCCAAAGTGTACAATCAATGGCTTTTAGTATAATCACAATGTTGTGCATTCATCACCACAAAAAATTTCAGAACAATTTCATTACTTCAAAAAGAAAAACTCCACACCCCTTAGCAGTCACCTCTCAATCCCTCTATCCTCCCCCAGCCCTATATAACCACTATTCTAGTTCCATCTCTATAAACTGATTTATATTTACCTTTTATATAATTGGAATCATATAATATGTTGTACTTTGTGTCTGGTTCTTTCACTTAGCATAATGCTTGTTTTTTCTTGATATTAGCAACTTGCAACATTTGTTCAGTTTCAAAGAAAAATAGTCTTATATATGCAATATTACCCATATTCATTCATTCTTTATTTCTTCGATTTGCTTTTTGGTGACTGGATTTTACTTCCTTTATTCCTTTGTTAAATGTATTGTCTGACCCTCAACTCCATTTTCTCAAAATATTGGGGTGTTCAAAGCCTTTATTCTAAGTATGTATTACATATAAAGCTGCAAAAGGTGGGAGCACCTAGACATATGGGTATAACTGAAAATATGTGAGATTTGCAAAACTATTTTTAATGGTGACTCAATATCATGAGAAACTGAGCTACAGCTTATTAGAGTTTGGAAAAAGGTGAACAGGAAGGCGATGCATCCTAGAAGAGTGGATGCTGACAATGAATGTGTGCTCGGGGTCGGATGTACCTGCAGGTGTTCCCGCACTGTTACGCGGATGTCGTGCCTGCAGTTTGCTTGGCCGTATCACTGCTTGCCAGACCTTACGTGGCCTTACCTTCACGGCGTACTCGGCATCCGTGGCTTTATGCACACATCGCTTGCACACCGAGTAGGAGCCCACGCCGATGTCCTCCTTGATCTCATAGCCATCGGTAAAATGGATGCTGTTCCCATGTAGTTGCTGCAGAGAAGGACCAGGAGAAGAGAGCTCTACATAAGGGTCCAAGCAACCCATGCAGAAGGTTCCAGATCTTATGATGAGAAAACAGAGGCCCAGGAGTTAGGGAATTTATCTGCCCACAGTCAAAGAGCCATGTAGTGATGGTTCTAGAGTTAAATCTCAACTTCCCTAACTCCTTAGGTCAGGACTCTCATATTTTAAATACCAGATTATACTGTGGAAACCACTGACCAGCCGTGGTTTTCCAAAGGTCCGAGGGAATGAGACTCTGGATGCGAAAAGATACGAACACTTGTAAGACAGAGGGTGTGTGGCTCAGAGGCTTGTGGTCAGAGCTGGCATCCGGACGTACACACGTCACTGGGAACCTGACTGCGTGGTTTCCTAGTCACAGCCTGCTGGGACCCGTTTAAATGTAGTCGTGCCAAGTGTCCATCTTACACAAAAAAGCTAGATGGAGAGGAAAATCCATGGAAATCCCATTTATCCTGACTTAGTTCTTAAATAAATTTTAGTCATAATTTCTTCTCAAAGAGCTCTTGATAGTTTGGGGACATCTAAAAAGTGGACAACTAATCATGAAAAAATGTCATTGCCTACTGACCTCCCAAAGAGAACATTTCATGGTAGAGAAATGGCCCCCACAAATCAAACTGCTGTCTTCGGTATTTGCTTGACTCGACACAGCAGAGATGCCAAAGTCTGATCCCGAAGGTGGACTCCAGCCACAAACACCCCAAAATAACAGTCTTTTCAGGACTCCCTCCTCCCCCGTCATCTTAAGATGAATATAAAGTACAGCTATGAGGAGTGGTTCAAACCACATGGCTTTGGGGGGAATCACGGTGGCAAACACTCAAATGAAAATTAGAAATGCTGGGAAGGAGAAGAGTTAGCGGCTGGAAATCGACCCACTTTCAGCCTCCCAGGGCCCCAGGATGACCATGTCTACATGCAGCCATGGGAGCAAGGCCTGAGCCAAGGACCTATTAGCAGGACCCATGGCAGACAAGCGGATCATGCGAGACAAGCGGAATGGGGACCTCACAACAATCACCTGAACGATGGGGTGAACTGAGGCTTTGTGTGGCTCTTGCTGTGAAGCTTCTTGGACCAGGCTTGATGCCACGAAACTGAATCCCCTGAAAAGATGGTGAGCATTGGCGCTGGGGGGGACGCCGGGAGAATCTGTGTAGAAATGACAATGGAATTAAAGGGACGTCCAGAGAATCTGTATAGAAACACTAGAATTAAAAGTTCCAGTAAGATCTGGATCGCTGTGGGTTGAGATAGTTCTGTATGCATGTGTGCTTGCTGGAGGAGGTAGAACAGATATTTAAAAAGACTGAACCATACGAAACCACGCTTTATTTTGGGTTGGTGCCAATGGTTGGATTTTTAAATGGCAAAATGCCCTA
The DNA here is from genome assembly GCA_026826555.1 of Tolypeutes matacus. Lineage (NCBI taxonomy): Eukaryota > Metazoa > Chordata > Mammalia > Cingulata > Chlamyphoridae > Tolypeutes > Tolypeutes matacus. The sequence continues at coordinate 7,035,329 of JAKSZT010054281.1, forward strand.
GAACAGAAACGTCAGGATATTTGTTAATCATATCTTTTAGTTGGCTGCCTTCTGATTTACTAAATATTCTAAACCACAACTTTCCATGCCTACCCACTCTACACTGAGACAAAAAGCTGCCAGTAATCTCAGGGTGGAATCGCCTGCTCATGGACCAGTGCCCTTGGACGCCATATTCTTAGCAGCTACATTTGTAATTTCAGAAGGGAAGCAGTCAGGGAGAATGGATGTTTCTTGCCACCTCATCCTACTCCTTCATTGTCTGCGTAGCTCTGTGTAGTAAGACCCGACACTTGGCACTGCCCTCTGCCCTTCAAAGAACATTTGGGGAAAGCTGGTTCCTGTCCAGTATGGAGCCAATAGTGCACAAAGGGGCATTTCCTTTGTTTATGATTTTTCTAAGCTCTGCAAGATTTGTTCAGAAAGATTGACTGCTGTGAGGCTGATCCCATTTCAAGTTTATCAGTAAGCAAAACAAAAAGATTAGTGACTGTGGCAGTTTGAGATTATTTTATGAATCCCAAAAGGAGAAAGATCATGTTTTTAAACTAATGTATTCCTTGAGGTGTGATACCCTTTGATTGCATTAAATTCAGTTGAGGGCCCTTTGATTGGATTACTTAACAAGATCACTTTAGGGCTTTGGATTGGACTATGCCAGTGAGGCATGACTCAGGGTGAGTCTCTGTCCCCTTGCTGGGTCTGATATAAACCCAGAGACAGAGAGAAAGAGATAGAGGAAAGGGGAACCGGCATATTTGATTGTGCAATGTAAGAGAGAAGACTGCAGGAAAACAAGTCCTGGAGAGTCTCAAAGAGGCTGGCCCCACAGAGCAGCTCAAGAGAAGACAAGCTCTGCTAGATGCCTGGTAGCCTGCAACTGAGCTCAAATGTCAGGAAGAAATTGGAGAAACCAAAACTGATACAGGAGGCCTGGAAAGAGACAAGCCCTATGCCTGGTTGCCCTTAGCTGAGCTCAATCCTCATCAGATACCGGTGGCCATTTTGCTTCAACATGTGGCAGCTGAGTTTGGTGAGAAAGCACCTCTGCTGGCACCTTGGTTTGGACTTTTCAAGGCCTTGAAACTGTGAGCTTTAACCCCAAATAAATCCCTTTTATAAAAGCCAACCCATTTCTGGTACTTTGCATTAGCAGCTCTTTGGCAAACTAAAACAATGTCTGACAGGGAGAAAGCGTTCTCGTTGTATATAATAGACAAGATATTAAACTATTATCACAAGAGCTCTTACAAGAACAATGGGATTTGAGCAAATGCTTTAAAGGGAAATGGGGAAAAGATGTGAATACATGATTCACTGAAAAAATAGGGGTAGGTAGTGTTGATGTTTTTCTACTACCATACAATCTTTCTAATGAGTCCGCATGCACATATTTCAATGAGATAACAGCAATCAATTACATCCAGACTGGGCAATGGACAACCTTATAATTGGAGGTAGGAGTATAAGTTGGCATAACCTTTTGGAGGGTCAGTTTGGTAGCACCTTACAAAATTAAAAAAGCACATGTCCTTTGAAGAAGGATTCCAGATCTAGGAGTTTATCCTACAGAATTACTTGGAAAAATGTTTAGAAATATTTGCAGAAAACATTTGCTGAAGCAATATTTTTAACGGTGACAACCTGAACATCCATCACCAACATCCATGTACTGTTATTGGTTAGATCGATAACAGTACATCCAGGTAGTGGGTGTAGCTCAGTGGTCTGAGTGCCTGCTTCCCATGTGCAAGGTCCTGGGTTCAATCCCCGGTACCTCCTAAAAAAAAATAACAGTACATCTATACTGGGTCCTTGTAATGCTATGTGCGTAATGCTACGTAAGACTATGATAACCAGAATGAGGGACAGCTGTGTGAACTGACATAGCAGGAGAGGCCTAATATCTTGTCAAGTGAAAAACAAAAGCTAGGGAAGTGGATGTGGCTCATGCGATTGGGCTCCTGCCTACCACATGGGAGGAGGTCCCAGGTTTGTTTCCTGTGGCCTCCTGGTGAAGGCAAGCTGGCCTGCGTGGAGTGCTGGCCCACGCGGAGAGCTGGCGCAACAAAAAACAAAAAAAGAGAGAGAGAGAGACAAAGAGGAGAGACAATGAGAGGTACAACAAACCAGGGAGCTGAGGTGGCTCAATTGATTGAGCACCTCTCTTCCACATCAGAGGTCCCAGGTTCAGTTCCCAGTGAAGACGAGAAGAGAAAACAAGCAGACCCAGAGAGCACACAGCAAATGGACACAGAGAGCAGAGAGAGAGCACAAAAACAATGGGGTTGGGGTGTGAATAAATAAATTTCAGAAAAAGAGCTATAGAACAACAGTGAGCAAATGTACACATTGTAAGAAAAAATCTTTAGAATGATGTATTTTATATTAAAATAATATAATAAATAATATATAACACTATATGGTAACATATCCTATAACAGGCTATAATAGAATATATAAATCTATAATAGTATATAAAAATATAAATATTGATTTTTCTGATAAATACATTAAAATAAAAAAAATATATAGGACATAAAAGAATATCTTTCAAAATTCTAGAATTATATACCCTGGAGGCAGGGGTGGGCCTTTGCCTTTTTACCCTTTTACAGGGTTTCTGTACCTTCCTTTTGAAATTGAAATGACACCTAAGTTGTAGTTTTCCCACTTCACGGGGGAGTAGGGGCGTGTGATGTGGGGTGGGACAGGCAGCTGGAGAGAATGTGGGTTTTATTTCTCAGTATTTTATTTTGGGGACAATGGTCACCAAGGGACATCACCTCCTAAAGAAGAGTAGCCAAGCACGAACTTCCTGGGTCTGTGTCAATGGCCAGCTGGCCACAGACATATTCACGACCAGGTATCGTGACTTTTCCAGGGTGAGAGAGACCAGACCATAAAGAAGATCCACCACGTGATGGAGGGAGGCCCAGCAAGGGGGGCCCAAGTCAAGTCTCGGCCCTTGACAGATTCTCCTATAAAGGAGACTTTGTAGTCACGTCTGTCCCCTACACCTCCGTATGGGCCATCCTGATGGACGAAGGTACTGGAGTGACCCCTGAACTAACTGTATCCGTTGACTGTGTTTGGGAATAAACTTCCAAAGCGCTAGACTGGGACAGAAGGCATAGCTGAATAGTTTTTAGAATTGGAAAATTATGCACCGTCCTTGGCCAACATGTTCCCTGAAGAACAGCTAGACTTTCCCAGCCTGCATGGGGGCCATTCTGGCTGCTTGGGCTTCCGCTTTCTTTTTTTTTTTTTACCAGGAAGTCCAGGGAATCGAACCCCGGTCCCTCCATATGGTAGACGGACGCCGAACCTCTTGAGCCACATCCGTTTCCCATGGGCTTCCGCTTTCTTTAGCTTGCTTCTGTGCTCTTTCTTTTCACTGCAAGGGCTTCTGGCTTTGATTTCTGCCTTCTCTTAAAAATTCCTCAAGCTACGGTGAGCTTCACTCAAAGTCTCCGGTGGAGAAAAGAAACACAAATGGGTAATATCATCGTTTAAGCAATCTTCACACCACAGAGGTGCTTTGATGTCCTCCCATAGTTTGTAGCTTTAAGAATGTGAGCCTTTTGTAGGCAATTCATTTGTAAGGTCTGAGCATAGATGCGGAGTCACAGTTATAATACATTGGGGAGTGGGATGTGCATGGGTGGGGGAAGGGGTTACAAGCCTGTCCATTGGTGAATGGAGACTCTACACATCACAGAAGCAATTCCTTTCAGCTAATAAGTAGGCGTGAAGCACCAGCAATGCTTTATTTTGTCTGGGGACTCTGGCCTTTCCACATACAGATAGGGTGAGATGCTTGAAAGGATAAGAACAATCTGTTAAAGATCTCTCGCTATAGAGAGAGAAGGTTAAAGAGCTAAAATTTGGTCTAGCTAGATTGCAGCTAAATGATCAGTGGCATAAACAGAATGTTAAATTCCTTATAATCATCTAAGGGATGCTGTTTTTTAGAAGAGTTCTCAAAGAAGAGCAGAGTACCAGAGTTGGATGAAAGGAAATTCAAAACTGAGTACAATCAACCTTTATGATCATGCAAGTATTTTTCGCCTTGTGGAGTAGATACATGATGATTTCCTAAATCTTAGACTGGCATTTATCACCAGTTGGTGTGCTCCAATGGGCAGCTGGTGTGTTCAGGGAATATAGCCTGTTTTAGCAATGGCTGCATTAAAAAACAATTAAAAAAAAAAAAGCCAACTCTATACTTCCTATAAGAAAATTCCACTGTACGTACAGAAGTCCAACCAAAAGGACTTGTTGGTTTCAAACTTACATTGCTACTGCTGGTTTTTACAGCGAGGCTCCCAAATCATGTGCCTGGAAAATTCTTCCCTCCTAAACATCAGAATGGTTTTTGTGTCCTTGGCACTTCAATTACTACCTACCTCAAAGGCAAACTGTGTGGAATAACAGATAAACTTTAAGTGAAATTGATTGAAAAATTCACAATAATAAGGGCTAACAAAGCCAATTCTTGAAATATATTATGTCTAATTATATTTTCCTTAGGCCAATATTAAAATAAAATTGAATTCTCTTTATACAAAAGGATTAGGAGGTACTCAAAACAAGCCTGCTGGTGACCCTGGCAGACCAGGCTGGAGCGGAAATTTTTCATGGGTGATAGACTAACCATGTGTGTGTGAATAACTGAGAAGAGACTGTGTTCACATTTTCTTACTAGGCAGCAACAGGGTGGTCTTTCAGCCTTTTAAACACATAATTCCAAGTGATGGGAATTCATGATGAAACATTGCACATTTCATTTAAGGACCTGACAATCTGTATGTTCACTCAAAATCAGTGCTCAATTCAATTTTATTTTAAAACTGGCCTAAATAAAACATAGAGTCAGAGCTAAATGCTTTTGTGCTCCTTTATTTTTTTAAGATTTATTTATTTCTCCCCCTTTGTTTGCACTTGCTGTCTGCTCGTCTTCTTTTTAGGAGGCACCGGGAACCGAACCTGGGACCTCTCATGTGGGAGGGAGGCACCCAATCGCTTGAGTCATTTCTGCTCCCTGCTTATTATGTCTTTCATTGTGTTTTCTCATTGTGTCTCCTTGTTGCGTTATCTCAGTGCATCAGCTTGTTGCATCAGCTCGCTGTCTTGCTCCTCTTCTCCAGGAGGCACCGGGAAGCGAACCCGGTGCCTCCCACGTGGTAGGCAGGCACCCAACTGCTTGAGCCACATCCACTTCCCTTTTTTTTATTTTTTATTTATTTATTTTTTATTTTTTTTATTTTTTTAAAGATTTTATTTATTTATTCATTTATCCCCCCCTTGCTGCTTGTGCTCGCCGGGTCAGCCAACCACGCCGTGCGGGCGGGCTTGCCTTCACCAGGAGGCCCCAGGAACCGAACCCGGGGCCTCCCATATGGTAAACGGGAGCCCTACTGATTGAGCCACAGCCGCTTCCCTCCACTACCCTTTTGTGTTCCTTTTACATTCAGATAAACCACAGGGGGGGAAACAAAATGCCTTGCCTTGGTGACTGGGTGGGCAAGCCAGCCTGGAACCCCCAAATCCTGCCCCCTTCTTCCCAACCTCTGAAGCTAAGAAAGGAACCAGATTCTGTGGATTGGGTTAATTTTGTCAGCGATACACACAACTCAACCCCCCTTTTTTTTTTTTTAAAGATTTTATTTATTTATTCATTTATCCCCCCCTTGCTGCTTGTGCTCGCCGGGTCAGCCAACCACGCCGTGCGGGTGGGCTTGCCTTCACCAGGAGGCCCCGGGAACCGAACCCGGGGCCTCCCATATGGTAAACGGGAGCCCTACTGATTGAGCCACAGCCGCTTCCCTAGCGGTAACTTTTTGAAGGGAGTTGACTAGTTCTGATTGAATTTGATGGACTGTAAGAATCACTTTAGATACACAGTGAAAGTTAAATTTATGTGTCTGTCTGTTATGCTGATGAAACTTTTCAAAAAGACTGTTGATTTTTCCATGATCTATCATTCAACATGCCATAGACTTAACTGGTAGCTTCACTCTTCCAACTGAATGACAGAATTAAATGGGAGAGTTTTATGTTCTTTAATTTCTTTCCTTGTTCTTACTTGTGTACATCCTCTGAAAGAGGTGGTAAAAAGAATAGCAAGTCAAAATAGAGGTAGCAGGAGGGAGGGAAATCTGTAGAACATCTTGATGATTTCTAAACTGGATATTAGCTGATGCTTCACTGAAGATTGGTTCTATCACTTAAAACTTCATTATTGAGCTGAGACAACAGGAAAACCAAACAGAACTGACAATCATTTCCTAATAAAAGGATTCTTGATACACGTGAGTCTCTGATTTCTAGACGTCCATTCCCCAATGGGTTTTAAATAGGAAAATACAACATTGGAAATGACCACAGATTCTTTTCTTACTTGATGCTCACACAAACCTGTAGGTGTTCTTGATGTGAACTCAGAATCAAAGTGGAAGGTATCTTCAGGCCTGCCCACTGCTGGTTTAAAAGGTGGCTTGATCTCTTTCCTGTACAGCTTCTACAAGGCAAGCAAGACAGAGCATTGAACAATTACAAACTCCATGAGAAAATACCAAGGAATGGCATAAATCTGCTTTGGGGATGTGAAAGATATTTTTATTACATATGATTTCGACTTTCATCTTATAGAAGAACTCCTAAATTTCTGAAATGGTACAAAAGGTATAACTTGAGGTGTAATGGTATGGGGATGTGCTCTTATTCTGAAAACAAAGTCATTGGAATAGGGCAGTGGTTTCCAACCTTCTTTTTTTCTTGCCATAGAATTTTTTCCTTCAAGTAAAATCTTACAGGGGGGGTGGATGTGGCTCAAATGGTTGGGCGCCTGTCTCCCATATGAGGACCTGGGTTTGATCCCCAGGACCTCGTGGTAAAATAAAGAAAACAATATAGAAGGTGTGCAGGTCCCCAGGCGCCACATGCGGGCGTGCCAAGCCCCACTGTACCATGAAGCAAGATGATGATGTAACAGGAGAGTGACACAGGGGAGAGCCAAGACGAGACGTGCCAAAAAACCAGGAACTGAGGCGGCGCAGGTGGCAGAATGCCTCTCTCCCACATTGGAGGTTCCCAGGATTGAATCCCGGTGAAGACAGGAGGAGAAGGATGAGAAGAGAGGGCAGGAAACAGACACAGAGAGCTGCCCAGCGAATGGACACACAACAGCAAAAAATGGGGGTTGGTTAAAATGGATAAAAAGTAAATAAATAAATCAATCTTAAAAAAAAAAAATCTTACAGGATTGCCACCTATTTCCCCCATCCCCTCTCTGCCAAACCCCTCTCCCCCCAGATAACAGCAGTGAAGAAGGGTCCAGAGCCCTGGTATCTGACTCCCCTCTCCCCACCCTGGTGACCTCTAAGAACTTCAGGTCTGTGGGGGCACTTCGTCATTACTGGCCTAGAAAACCTCTAGGGTCTCTTCTCAGACATTCCAGGGTGCCGTGGTGCTTCCTTTGGGAACCATCCTCTGGATGTCAAAAGATTGGAGCATCCGGATGCTCAGTTTAGAACATCTGCTAGGCACCTCTGGAAACTCTGCACAGAGCTCCTTGAGACTATCTTTGGACAGGATGCACGAAAATCCCCGCTCCTCATTGATCCAGAACCGATGTTTGCAAAAGGCTTCTAAACACGATGTATATTATTTTCAACGATCTTTTAGTCAGGGCAACTCTTTGTTCTTTTGGGATGATTCAATTTACAGAAACAATAAAAAGGTATTTGGAACCATGCTTGGTAAGTGAGGTGGATAATACTGTGGGTGGGAGAAGCACAAAGCATGGTCAGAAAGAAGGAAACGGGGAGAGCACATGAGGTGCTTTGAAAAAAAGGTCTAACAGTTCCACCATCTGCCCCATGGGGTCTAGGCCCCTTCTCAATCGGAAGCAGAGTGAGTATCGCCATTCCAAAATCTTCAAGATTGAGGTATGAATAAACATAGGGAGGGAATGCAACTATGGACCAAAGTAGACTTATTATTATTCTAGCAATAGAAGAACTTGTATTACTGATATAAAGGCAGTGGCCACCAGAGGTTCTGAGGGGAGGGAGAGGGAAGAACAGGTGTAACATGAGGCATTTTTGGATCACTGGAATTGTCCTGCATGACACTGCAATGAAGGATACAGGCCATTATACATTTAGTCAAAACCTATAAAATTGTCCAGTGCAAAGTGTAAACCATAATGTAACTGTAGTCCATGGATAGTAACAATGCTTCAATATGTGTTCATCAGTTGTAACAAATGTACCACACTAATGTAAGATGTTAATGGGAGAAAGTGTGGGAGGGGGCGCGAGTTGGATAAATGGGAATCCCCTATATTTCTGATGTAACATTGATATAATCTAAAGCTTCTTTAAAAATAAAATTAAAAAAAAAAAGAAAGAAAGAAAGCAGGTCTGAGACAGTTCTGGAAGCTGAACATGCAGGAAGGGGCCTGTGACCATCACCTCTCTAAATGGAGATCAAGGAGTTTCAGCCTGGCGGGGATTTCAGAACTGAGGATGCTGGGTTTAGGGCAGGGGCTCTTAACCTTCTTTGTTCCACAGACCCCTTTGCCAGTCAGGTGAAAACCACGGACCCCTTACTAAGTCCACATTATACCGTGTATTATTTAATAAACATATCACACCTGCATCAACATGTCCCCACAAGAATGATGTTTTTTCAAATTTTAATTCAAGCTCATGGACCCCTTTCTAAGAATCCCTGTTTAGGGGAACTGACACAAGGAAAAAAAAGACATGGCTGACAAGAGGCCTGGTAACTTGGTAGATTGGGTAATGCTGGCAGCAGGGCTTAGAGATTGAGAGAGCGGCTGCCGCAATGAGCCCGAGTTCTCACTGGGCACTAAATGACAGAGTTTTTGTAAATTTGCCAAATCCTAGGGAGCCTCTGAGGCCTGGGCTGAAAACAGCCCCCCCCCAGGGCCCCTCGCTTGGCTCTTCTGCTTTAATCGGTGAGGAGAGCTGCTCAGGGATGGGGCTTCCTAGGCTCAGGCACATCTGGGAAACTGATTCTGTGACTCTCCAGGCAAAATGTGCTCTAAAGTTCTCATGCCACTAAAAAGTGGATTCTACGGATGAGGAATTTCTGTCCTGGGTCAAGAGCTGCTCAGTGGCAGGTGGGGTTGAGGACCTGGGCCTCTGGTTTCTCGAGCTCAACAATGGAACCTGGGAGTGAGGTGAGGTCAAACAGGAAGGGAAGAAGTCACCCGACGTCCTGGTGCGTGCCCAGAGTGCACACCGCGCCACTGAGACAGGCTGTCCTTGCATTCAGAGCCCAGGTGAGACATCGAGGCAGCCCCAGGGAAACTAACAGCAGCTGTAGTCAGAGCAAGTGCGATTTCCACCCAAGACCCACCCACGGCCAGGTTGGTAGCCAACCTCCGACAGCCTGAGGAGCAGAAGGGGCTCCGGCACACTTATGTCAGAACGTAGGGTCGGCATCTGGGAGCCATCCGAGGAGAGAAAATGATTTAATTCAGTCCTGGGTTATTTGGTCATTTCCTGCCCTTGGTGAATAGCTTTTAATTAGGAATTATTTCTTTAAAGCCTTTCCAGAAATAGAAAGATGTTGCTTTCTGGAGTGATGCACTTGTAGATGGTGGGGGAAAACCTCCTGGATGAATACACTTGTCAGAAGAAATCTAATAAACAGAGGAAAGCTCCACTCTCATTAAAATGCTGGCCGGGTGGCCGCCCTGCTCGGCCATAGGCTTTCATTCCCCACCCCAATGCATCAGCGGCTCCCCTTTTGTGGTATCTGAGCTGGATTACTAAATAAATGTCTGTCCTGCTAGAGTGAAAATCAAATCCTCTTCTGTGTGTATACTTTTCACTTGCTACTTTCCACAGGGGACGGCTCCAGGACGAGTCAGGGCTCCTATTACGAGGGAGAAATTCTTTAAATGAGGGCTTTCTATCTTAAAAATAATTAAAAAAAAGGTTATCACGTAATTCAAATGAGAAACACGTTGCATCTGCAGAGTGAAAGCTTATCCAGTTTTTACCTCCTCTCTTCCACCTCAGCCTCCTGCCTTCTCTCCACGGCCACAGGGAAGTCCACAGGGAACTTGAAGGAGAGAAAGTCTCTCTACATGCTTGCTTCGACTTCACAGTTGTTGATAAAAATAACCCCCTTAACCTGCGGTTCTCAACGGAAGGCGGTTTTGCCTCCCAAGGGATGGAAGTTTGACAGACAATGTCTGGAGATAGTTTTGGTTGGTACTGCTGCTTCCAGCATCTAGTGGGTAGAAGCCAGGGGAGCTGCTAAGCACCCCACAAGGCACAGGACACACCCACCCCCCACCCCTCCAGCAAAGATGATCTGCCTATATTGTCGGTGCTGATGTTGAGAAAACCGGGGTTAACCCTGTGGCAGTTTGATGTAATTATGAATTCCAAAAATATAATTGAATCATGCTTGTAAACTGATCTGTTAATCTGGGCATGATTAGGTTAGGATTAGGGCGTTGAGTCCCACCCCTTGGTGGGTGGGGAATTGAATATAAAAGGCAAGGCAAAGGACAGTTGAAGCAGTCTTTTGAGAAGCACATTTGATGTTGAAAAAAGGCCCTAGGAGAAGAGAAGCAAGCCTTTTACCTGATCATCTACAGCTGCCCTTGTGGAGGAAACAGGAGCTAAGCCGCGAGAGAAACGCAGCCCCAGGAAGAGAGGAACCCCAGAAGCCTGAACCGTGGCAAACGCTGGCAGCTGTCTTGCTCTAACATGTGGCAATGGACTGTGGTGAGAGAAGAAACTTAACGCTTTATGGCCTGGTCTCTGTGGACTTCAACCCCAAATAAATACCCTTTATAAAGGCCAACCCATTTTTGGTATTTCACATTAGCACCCCTTTGGCTGACTAATACAAACTCCTACCCGTTCTTTTCCTCTCTTCCATTTGCTCTCTTTTTAAAGATTGATTGATTGATTTTCTTTTATCCATTTTTACCCCCTCCCCCCATTTTTGCTGGTTTTTTGTGTCCATTCGCTGGGCAATTCTCTGTGTCTGTTCCCTGCCCTCTCTTTTCACCCTTCTCTTCCTGCCTTCACTGGGATTCGATCCTGGGAACCTCCGATGTGGGAGAGAGGCAACCTATTGCCTGTGCCACCTTAGCTCCTGTTTTTTTTTCGGCACGTCTCGTCTTGGCTCTACCTTGTGTCACTCTCCCATTACATCATCATCTTGCTGCGTGGCCCGGCGGGGCCTAATGGCGCACCCATGCACAGGGCCTGGCGGCCCGCGCGCCTTCTATATTTTTCTTTATTTTTACGAGGAGGTCGTGGGGATCGAACCCAGGTCCCTCCATATGGGAGCCGGACGCCCAACCCTTAGAGCCATATCCATCCCCTCTTCCATTCTCTTTCTACCTTGTTTCCCATGCAATCATCAACAGGATAGCTTTAAAGCCAGATTTATTAAGAAGCAGAGACAGAATGTTCTGGTGATTGGCTGCTTTCCTTGGAATCACTTCCTCTCCCTCCAGACATCACTGACTTGTGCAAGTCCCCCAGGCCCTGCGAGGACCTCTTCCTGCCATCACATCTCCTCCCACAGACAGATGAGGCAGGCATTGTAGCTTCACTTGACACAGGAGGAGATGGATGCTTTGAGAATGAGCGTAAGCTGCCCTAGAAATCAGAGGCTTTATCGCAGACCAATGTCATCCCAAGGCCACTTTCCTTCCCCCCAAACTCTCCCATCTCCCTTCACCAGAGACCAGCTCAGGTGATTGACACCGAGCAGCGGACACCTTGGGATGAAACATGGTTTTTCCACTTTGGGATTTTTTTTACCCATAAGGGAAAAGAGTTAACCAAAACGGGCTGGATAACTCAGCAACGGTGCTGCTGTGAACTTCATCTGGGTCGAGGGTACCCTGCCCTTTCAAGTCGAAGAATTTAGTAACCAGCCAGGGAAGCAAGCGCAGATGCAGTAACCCCCGGTTTCATCCCGTCCAGGATGCTGAGCCACGTGACTCAGTTTATCCTTCACCTTTGCTTTTGTGCCCTGGCAGCATCCTACTTCCCTTCTGGGCCCACTTAATACCTAAGTCACTTAACAGATGTCAGCTGAGCTGCACACAGGACTCACGTGGTAATGCAACATACTTGATTCACCTAAAGACTCCAAACTTTCTGAGAGTTTGTGCAGGCCCCCGCCTTGTTCTTTCCAAAGCTCCTCTGTAGGGCCTGTGACTCAGGTAAGCCAAGCCTAATAAGACCGGGAGGGAGACGTGTGAGCAGACGGGTGCTTGTATCACTCCTTGCGTACACCATTGCCGTCCATACCCCTGGGCCCTGGTGGTGAAGACTCCTGTAAATATTCTGTCCAGGAGAGGCCACCCTGCCCATCAAGCCCCTACTGTGGTTTCCTCCTGGTCTCTGCAGACAGCAGGGCTCTGTGGAAGCCACTTAGGGGAACTCGGAGTTGCTCGCCCTGACCCTGCCGATGGTTTCTTTAGTGCTTGCTGTCAGCAGAAAGACCTGCCAATTTCTTCCCATTATAGGAGAAACATTTTGGAAAGTGCTAATATGTGCTATTAGAAATGCTTCTCCTTCCTCTGTGCCCAAACAGAGGAACGGGATTGAGGTTTTAGAGAAAACACAAAAAAACAAAAACGTGCTTTTCGGTCTATCATGTAAATGAATGAACTATGTCATGGTTAAATCAGAAAGGATATTTGCAGCATTTCGCTTAGGAGTTTTAGCTCAGTGACCTAGAATCTGACCTAGATTCTCCCTCTCTCAGACTTGGACCAACTCACACCCGCACTGACCGGAAGAAAGTGGGGTCTCATGGTCAAATCTGCCGACTATCATTTTGGATCACTGCATTTGTTCCAGGATCTTACGATGACACAAGTCTCTTAGCGACGTTGAGACGGATTTCACGCCACATCGGGCATATGCTAGGAAACTGAGCAGGTATAAGAAGATTTTATTTATACCCCAAAGACCTTCAGATACGGCAGGGAAGGACAGTGAGAGTAACTTAACAGTGCCAACTGGATCATACTAAAACCTCTCGTAATGGAAGAGGAAATAGATTCTGATTTGGGGTCACTGCCCCTAACATCTGCTTTCTGCCGATAGTCTTGGCTCTTGGCATTTCAAAATCAATACGCTCCAATATGGCAAAGGGCATATTTATAGACGATTCCTGAAATAGTAATGTGAAAACATGTGGACAGGAAGTGATGATGGGATGGGAATAAATAACAGGAAGAATTAAAGGGTTCCCAAAGTGTCAGAGATAAATTTGATATCTCAGTGACACATGCAGCGGAAATTTCCGTACACGGGTTCACCCCAAGTGTAAGCTATTCCACCACCAAGAGCTGAATTTACGAAACTGCCAGGTTGAAGGGTGATTATTTATTCTATAAAATGAGCCGCTGTCAGATTCTCGAAAGTCAGGACTCTCCTAGTGTATCTAAAATAGGGGTAAACTTACACAAAACCTACTGAACTTACACAAAATCTACTGAGTAGTGGAAGGGAAGAGCCGCACAGCTGATGGATGTGCACGAGCAGGGCAGTGGCCTGTAGCTGACGGCGCCAGTGACCAAACCACCCCAGCCCTCCCACAGCAGCAGCGCGTCCTGTGGCCACGCGGTCGATACCTCGTTGGGGGATGACCATCATGTACCTGGAATCCTGTTGACCTACTCCTGCCTGTGCTGTGTGTGCAACAGATGAGCTCGGGGGGCTCCAGCACACAAACTGCAAAAAACCAAGTGACCAGGGCAGCTCTTATCTGTGCCCCATGCCTCAGTTTCCCCTTCAGAGTCCCTCAACAGAAAAACACTTGACGATGTGCTTGAAAGGGTTTTGGAATGTAAAAGGACAATGCAAGCAAAAGTCAGAACAAGGGAAACTGCATGGCTTCATGGAAGGTTCTGGCTATGGAACTCGTTCCAGGAACTAAGGGGTTCATTAGTTGTCCCTGTCCCTGAGACCATGCATCCACATAAGCTTCATTCTCTGCCTTTCCAAGTCTTTATTAGCCAAGGTTCTCACTGTGAGAGGAGCCAGGGATGATTTGGAAGCCTTTCCCTGCCTGGCTTATGTGCTCTGGGGTGATTAACTTTTACTACGCTTATTTTGGGTTTGTGCTAATTCTGTGTTCTCAGCTTTGCTTTAGCCCCAGGGAAAAATAAACGCAACTTGTATCTGTTGGGATGTACCATAACCCTCCACAGAGGTTTTCAGTCTATAATTAACTTGCAATTTTTCAGTTAGCTAGTCAAACAGAGCCAGCATTCCAAAAGAATGCCTCCTGAGCAGACACAGGGGTGCGAGGCTCTGGAAGCAAGTTAAAAGGCAGAACCGGACAAATGGGAGGCATCTGTCCGCACTTGAATTCTTGGTGGGCTTACTCCGTTCTAGCAAGTCACTCAAAGATTTCAGAGGACAGTTGTTTGATGACAGGTGTTTACTTAAACAACAATAACAAAAACTTCTGTTGGGTATTTTCAATATCCTTGTATTTTCCAAGTTGCATCCTGAGGCCAGCACTTGGGTAAAGTAACCTGGCCGAGATCTAATGGTCCGGAAAAGGTGTTGTCATCAGGTAGATCCCTAAGGTTCTGCATTGCAGAGGAAAAGCCTAATGGTGCCGGCAGCTCTTTTTAGTGAAACTCCAGTGTGGCTTCCGTTATCTAAGCTGCTGAAAAACCGAGTGGGCTCATCCTTAAGCAGAATGACCTGCTACATATCTAGCAGGATCTTGCATTTTAGTACGTGCCTACAGCACAGGGCATGGGGACCCGGGGGTCTGGGTTAGCACTCCAGATGCAGCAGCTGCTATGATGGCTGATAGGAGAAGAGCTGACAGGCTAGTAGGGACACACCAAGATGGTTTAGTTGTGCATCGGGTCCCCAGGGGCAGGCTGTAACGGCCGCAAATAAGACAGTGTCCCCCAAAGCGGTACTTGCAGAGACCATGCTTTCCCATGCCCATACATCTTTTTTTTTTTTTTTTCAGGTGGTACCGAGGATTGAACTCAGGACTTAGTATATGCAAAGCAGGTGCTCAATCACTTGAGCTACACCCGCTCCCCGCGTGCCCATATATCTTTATTGGTAGTATCTTTCCTGTTCTCCCCCAGCCCTTTCTCCTTAATGCCTGCTCACATACTTTGAAGAATCAGCTGGGGCAGCATTTCTTTCTCTGTCCGCAGCCCCATCCCATATTCCACCTCTACTGTTGGGCGGATGCCCTTGGAGTCTAACTGGTATGTGTACCTGTCTCCCCAGTCTGAGAGTGGCTTGAGGATTGGAGCGGAGGCTTCTCATCGTTAATTACATGTGTAATCCCTCACTAGTGCTTGACTTGTGCAAGCACCCAATTATTACTTATTAAATGAATTAACACACAAGTGTAGCTTCAGGGCTCTTCTGGGACTCCCTAGCTCCTGCAATTCAGAGCGCTGGATGGGAGAAGATGGAGCCATTCCTCTATTTTCTTACCCACTGGGTAAACAGGATGGATGAGTAAGAATATGACTCAGGTCTGAGTGAGTCAGCGGGGTGCCTCTTCAAAACAAAACAAAACCAAGACGAAACGAAATACTAGCAGCAGCAAGAGAAACTCAGCAACTGTGAGTCTAGTCGCATTACATTTTTTTTTTTTAGGAGGTACCGGGGATCGAATCCAGGATCTCGTATATGGGAAGCAGGTACTCAACCACTGAGCTACATCCACTCCCCAATGCGAGTTGGTTTTTTCGTTTGCTTGTTTTTCAGGAGGTACCAGGGATCGAACCCAGGACCTCGTACATGGGAAGCAGGTGCTCAACCACTTGAGCTACATCTGCTTCCCCCCATTACTTTTTTTTTTTTTTTTTAAAGATTTTATTTATTTACTCATTTATTCCCCCCTTGCTGCTTGTGCTCGCTGGGTCAGCCAACCACACCGCGCGGGCGGGCCTGCCCTCACCAGGAGGCCCGGGGAACCGAACCCGGGGCCTCCCATATGGTAAACGGGAGCCCTACTGATTGAGCCACAGCCGCTTCCCCCCCCCATTATTTTTTGAATAATACAATAGCGCAACCTACTTGGCTACACAAATCCAATGACCATGTTTGCATAGATGGGGACTTTGCACCCCAACAACCCAGAGGCCAGGACCAGACATCTGCACTGGAGCGCTCCTGACTTGGGGAGCAACGGGCAGCCTGGCTGTTCCCACCAGGGCCTGGAGAAGGAAGACCAGATTCTGCTCGGAGTTCACCTGGGCACGCAAAGATGTGCGTTAACCCAATCTCACGCAGTTGTAGAAAACCATCATGCTCTTAAGATCCCAGGTATTTTACAAAGCCTGTCTTAGCTCCACTTGCAACCTTTCCTGGACACCCCACTTCTTCAGGATGGCCCCACTTCTTGGCTGAGACCAGAACACGGAGGCACCTGCCTGCAGTGCTGGCAAGCAGCCCCTACTTCACCAAGTCCTTGTTTGAATGGTCGCCTAGGAGAACAGCCCAGTGCCTGGGGACATTCCCTTTCCTGCTGGCTGCAGCCCCTCAGGATTCCCCATTCCACACTCCTTCCTTTCCCATCTGCAGCTACAGACCTAGTCATGCCCACTTCCTCTTCCTTCCTTCCCCACCCAAGCAAGGAGCATTCTCAATTTTCACAAGGCATGGTCTTCTGTGAGAAGGTCCAGGGTGCAATAGAGGAAATAAGAGAGGATAAATTTCTCATATGTTCCAAGAGCCTCATATGACCCTGTCCCTTACTATTCATTCATTCATTCAAACAGATATTTTATCAACTGCCTTCTTTGCCCCGTGGAACTTACATTCCAGTGGCAGGAGACAGAAAGTAATACTAATAAACATCATAAATAAGTAATATTACATAGAAGGTGATAAGGGATATGGCAGATAGGTGAAGTGAGGTGACAGGGATGAGGTGTGCTGGGCAAGGAGATGTAATTTGAGAAGGTGACATTTAAGAGGAGTCTTGGAGGAGGAGATGAGGGAGGCCTTTGAGATATCCTGGGGAAGAGGGTTCAGAGACAGAGGGGCTGGAGTCAAAGCTGGAGGTCGGAGCCAGCTTGGCATGGCAGAGGGGCAGCAGGTGACCAGCTGGCTTGGGTGGAGTGAGTGGGCAGTGAGGACCGTGGCTGCCCCCTACCACGGTGCCGTATTTTTCTCCACCTCCTCCCCTGCTTCTTTCTTCTTCACAGCATAGCATCTTCTTCATGCCATAGCAGACATCTGTTTGCTTATTGTCTATCTCTCCCAGCTTGAATGTAAACTCTACAGGAGTAGGAGCTTTGGATGTCATGCTCACAGCTTGATCCCCAGCCCCTAGGAATGGAGCAAATGCTCAAGAAGTTCTATAGTTCCCATAGAATGTATTTCTACCTTATAGCAAGCCACCAAAAAATGATCATTATGTGCCCATCTATGAGTTGAGGAATACCTGAGCTCCTTATCAGCATAAGCTTTCAGGAAAGCTAAGTAAAAAGAGATTTCAAAAGGAGGCTGTGCAATGTAATTGGAAAAAGACCTCGAATAAAAGGGGGAAAAGGTAAAGACAAATGAGTTTACATGGCTAAGAGACTTCAAAGTGAGTCAGGAGGTCATCCTAGAGTTAACGCTTACGTACATCTCTGCAGTATCTCATAGACTGCCGAAGTGGATACTCCCCTAAATAGTGGGGCTCCCAAGGGCTCTGGAGACACCCAGGTCCTATGTCAGGGTGGATAGCTCCAGAGTTTGGTGTTTTGCCGGTGGGCCCTACTTTGGAGTTTGTGCTCCTGAGAGTGACAGAGTTGGACTCAATTATGTCTTCCCTGCACATGGCTCATCTGTTTCTTTTATTTAAACCTATATTTGGTGCTGGAGTTTGTAGGTGTATGTCCAGAGACTTGAGTCTTTGGGCTGTCCCTGTGCCAGCTGGGCCTGGAACCTCGGCTGAGTTGCAACACCTACTCTACAGCTCATTGGACTCAACCAGGAAAACTGGTGGGGAAATGGTGATGGACAATGGCTGTCCCAGGGAATGAAGAGATTCTGCAGCTGCAGGCAGGATAGTCCCATCCATCTTCCCCTTTCAGGTGGACATCACCATTCCAGAATCCTTGGGATTGGGGGAAGAGCTATGGGCTAGAGTGGATTTACTGGTATTCTACTATAGACATATTGTGATTCTAGCAGTGGAAGAAATTACAACATTGAGATGGAACCAGGGACCACTGGAGGCTCTGGAGGCAGGGAGAGGGAAAAACAGTTGTAATACGGGGGTTTTTTTGGGACTTAGGAATCACCCTGAATGACGTTGCAATTACAGATATAGGCCATTTTATGTCATCACATAACATGCAGAACTGTGTGGGAGAGAGTGTAGACTACAATGGGAACTATGGTCCATGCTTAATGACAAAGCCCCAGGATGCGTTTATCAACTGCAATGAATGTGCCACACTAATGAAGGATGTTTATGTGGGAGGGTGTGGGAGGCGTGGGGAGTGGGGCACATGGGAATCCCTATATTTTTTGCGTAACATTTATGTAATCTAAGTATCTTTAAAAAAATAATAATAAAAAATAAAAACAAAAACAAAAGGAGGCTGTGTTTCTCATTTCTTCGAAGTCTTCTTTTTTGTTTTTTTTTTTTAGGAGGTACTGGGGATTGAATCCAGCACCTCATACATGGGAAGCAGGTGCTCAACCACTTGAGCTACAACTGCTTCCCAGAAGTCCTCTGTTATTTTTCTCCTCCTACCCCCTTCAATGCAATTGTATTTTCATTTGGTCTTTGAACACCGTGTTTCACCTGCCTGGGAGGTCATAGATATCCTGAAGTTTTGCACGCCTTTCTCTAATCTTACCTTTGAAAAGTGGTCTAATTGTATCTTAGAAAAGGTCTATAATCAGAACTGTAAAACAAGGCCTTTATTTTATTTTATTTTTTTAAAGATTTATTTATTCATTTATCCCCCCCTTGCTGCTTGTGCTCGCTGGGCCAGCCAACCACGCCGTGCGGGCGGGCTTACCTTCACCAGGAGGCCCCGGGAACTGAACCTGGGGCCTCCCATATGGCAAACGGGAGCCCTACTGATCGAGCCACAGCCGCTTCCCAAAACAAGGCCTTTAAAAAATCCTCACACCCTACCGACTGGAATGCTTTCCTGAGGCTCAGGTTGAAAACGGAGGAGTGTACGATAAGGTTGGTAAGCTTGGTGACAACTAGTTTCATCAGGACTGATGTTGAAAACCATTTTTGAGGTAAGATTGAAGGATTGGGGTTCAATCTGCCTATTTGTCTCAGCCACAGTTTCCACACCTTACTGAAATTTGTGGATGCACCAAACTCTGTAAGGACATAAAAAAGATGGAAAGGAATGGCAGAAGTAGATATATTCTGTATTACCAAAGGGCATTTTATTTTATTTTATTTTATACATTCAGCTAAAACCCTCTGAGTTTAATCAGTTAGGTCAGGAAAAGAAAATCTCAAGTGTAATTGCTTGTGTTAAGCTAAAGAAAAGAACGAAAAGACCTTCAATATCACGGGCAGCGTGCATGCCTTTGGATACAAAAACTAAGCCCAGGGTTTTAGATGGAAGGCTTCCTATAATCCACCTGGTCAGAGGACACACCAGGAAGCAGATGGTATTAATACTTGCAAAAATAGCTGGTAGAAATAGGTGGTTGGTGAGGAGTGAGATATGGGAGCTTCTGAGACAATGTCCAATGAAAGCTGCACAAAGTAAGGCCTGAGTCATCTCCCCCCACAGAGAACGGGAAACCAAGGCAGCATTCCAATTAATTAATTAATTGATTAAATTTTATTTAGGAGGTATCGGGGATTGAACCCAGGACCTTGTACATAGGAAGCAGGCACTCAACCACTGAGCTACATCCTCTCCCCAAAGAGAGTTGGTTTTCCTTTTGTTTTATTTTCAGGAGGTACCTGGGATTGAACCTGGGACCTCGTATTTGGGAAGCAGGCACTCAACCACTGAGCAACATCTGCTCCCAACTCCAATTTATTTTTGCCTAACAACATGACGTTGCCTTTTTGAAAAACGAGACTTCCATGAGAGTGGTTAACAATGTGGGCATGAGCCTGATTAGAAACCGAAAAACAATATAAAATCCAGGCTGTCCATAGGCCTTGACAGTAAAGTGCTCTTGAGTGGCCTTAGCTGCTCTAGGGACTGGCATTTGCCGGGCGGCCTCCTGCTGGATTGCAAGGTGATGTCTCCTCTAGGTCAATCAGGAAAGTGCCTGTCCTCAGTGGGGCTGGGTGGTGATGGCAACGGGGCAATTTAAGGCGAAAAAGAGTTAAAGGGATTTCAAGCCTAGCAGAGCAGGCAGGAGGGGGTGGCTACTCCTCAGTGCCTCTGAAATCCCCTCTGGATCCTGGTGACTGGGTCTACACTCACATCTAACCTGTTCTCAATCTGGACAGAGAAAACTGCCCTGTCCCAAGCAGCTCCCGGTGTTCACCTCCCTCCCATTTACCCGTCATTTGTTTGCAATCAGGGACCAGGGCATGCAACTTACATTCCAGTCTATGGTAACAAAGAAAGGATGCCTCTTGATTTCCTCCACTCCATCAAGGCCAGCACCTGCCGTGACAACAAAGCGGAGGTTAAGCATCAGAACAAATCCAAGATGATGTGTTATCTCTGAGAGCGGCCACCATAACAGCTAGAGGGGTTGCTAGGTCATGCCAAAGCAGGCCTTGATGCCTTCTTCCTGGAGCAGGGACTCCCCAGCTCATAGAAGCCCACCATCCAGGGCAGCCTGCACCCCAGGCCTGGTCCAGGCTCGTGGTGGTTCCTTCTTTCTCGGGAGAAGCAGGGAGATCACAGGCCTTTCCAGCTTATACTTAAGACACCTATTGATGCTAGTGTCAGGCAGGCCCTTCCAGAAGGATGAGAAATGCAACTTTTTTTTTAGGAGGTCCTGGGGATCGAACCCAGGACCTTGTACATGGGAAGGAAGTGCTCAACCACTGAGCTACACCTGCTCCCCAACGAGAGTTGTTTTTTTATTTGTTTGTTTTTAGGAGGTCCTGGGGATTGAACCCAGGACCTCATACATGGGAAGCAGGCTCCCAACCACTTGAGCTACGTCTGCTCCCTGAAAGTGCATCTTTAAAGAGGGCAGGAGGAAAAGACTCTCAGTGCAGAGCACCTTCGTGTCAGCCCACTTGCTGTGGGGTGTGAAGAGGGAGAGGGGGTGTCAGGAAATTAAGAGGCAGTTTAAGAGAAGAAGAGTGAAACCTGGAGAAAGATTGGAGCCTGGCCTTGTTTCCATGCCAGTGAAGACCTGGAACTGCTTCAAGGAATCGCAAGACATATGTCTTGTTTTTTTTTTTTTTTTTTTTTTTTAACCTTGAAAATGCTTAAAAATATTTTTGCATTGTTTGTTATTTCTACATCCCTTGTTTTAGTTTGCTAAAGGCTGCCAACGCAGAAATACCAGAAATGGATTGGCTTTTACAATGGGAATTTATTAGGGTAAAATCTTACAGTTCTGAGGCTATGAAAATGTCCAAATCAAGGCTATCATCAGATATGCTGGCTCACCAGAATTTAGCTGCTGGCAGATCTTGGACTCCTGCCACGTGGCAAAACAAAATGGCAGCTGGACTCTGCCTTCTCCTCCAGGCTCACTTTCTCCCCAAGCTCAGCTGTGGGCGATCAGGCATAAGGCTCGTCTCTTCAGCTTTGGGCTGCCCTGCTGATTCCAGCCTCCGGCCTCTCTCTCGGCCTCTTGGGGTTTCTTTTTCTGCAGCTATGGGAGATCTTGGAGTCCTCTCTCACATGGCAGGGTAAAAATGGCAGTGGCTCTTTTTCTCTGTGTTTCATTTATATAACACTCCAGCGAAAGATTAGGACTCACCTAATCAAAGGCCTTAACTGAAGCGATCTAATCAAAAGATCCCATGACTGAATCTAACCAAAAGTTCCAACACACAATAGGGTCACATGCACAGGAATGGGTTAGCTTAAGAACATAATTTTCTGGGGTCCACAAAAGACTCAAACCAGGACACTCGTCCTTACTAACTGCCTAAGAACTCTGTGTTTCCTCTGGATTCTCTCCCTTGAAGCCGGGGAATGGGCAGGCCGAGGCCCAGCCAGCAGGGAAGGCTGCCCTCCGCCAGAATCAGGCAGGAATCAAACTCCAGACAAGGGAAGTGGGCAGTAGTGAGCCTGGGATCGACTCCAACAAGCTTCTGTGAGCTGAGCTTCAAATAACCGACTTTGTGCATGGGGCAGCTTGTCCCGGGGGCACAGGCTCCCAAGCCCTGCATGCGGAGTTCCATTTCGACACCAACTCATCCTGCCAGGCCTCCAGGGGCCCAGCTCTGCTCAGGATCAAAACCTCTTCTTACGCTTCCCTTCTCCCTCAGCCGAAAACAGTCTCCACATCTCAGGTTTCACTCCTGAGGAAATCTGAACAGGCGCAGGCCAGCAGCTGGGGCGGGCTGCTTAGTCAGAAGAAATGTGAGAGCAGGGGAAACATGTGGACAGGGAAAAGTCACCTTGAGAATGGTATTTTTACTGAAAAAGCTGTGGGTCACACGCTGCCGTGCTAGGTGCTGGACACAGCTGCGGACGGAGCGCCTCAACTTCGGAGCCTCATTCTCAGGGGAGCCTGAGAGGCTAAGGGGCTGGTGGGTCCCACAGGATGTGGGGAGGGCCTCGGGATGCCAAGTCCATGGTGCACTCAGTACGTTTCACATCCTCACCCTGCCCACCCCTACATTTTGAGCCCTTAGCAGTGATGTGTGTAAGTCAGCAGGGATGTAGGCAGGGCACCTGTCCCGTATAAAAAGAGATATGGGGAGCAGATGTAGCTCAAGCGATTGAGCGCCTGCTTCCCATGTATGAGGTCCCAGGTTTGATCCCTGGTACCTCCTAAAACCAAACAAACAAGCAAAAGAAACAAAAAAACCAACTTGGGCAGTGGGTGTAGCTCAGTGGTTGTGGGTCAGCTTCCCACTTACAAGGTCCCAGGTTCAATCCTTGCCCCCCGGTACCTCTAAAAAAAAAAATGAGGTGTGAAGGCTGTCCTTGTCTCAACAGTGGTTATCTCTGGGTGGATGAGGGGCTCAGGGCCAGCCTTCCACCTCCCATTGGGGAAGCCTGGCCCTGCCAAAATGCTTGGAAAGAACTGGATTTGAACACATATATTAGAGGCTATTCTCAGAGCTTGTGAGACTCATGTTATTCAAATAATTATTTGCACTTTAATATAAAAACACACATTTAAAGGTATCAGAGGTAGGTCAGTGTCCTGGTTTCAGTGTTTTGTGGACTCCAGAAAATCCTGTTCTTAAAGCGAACCCACTCCTGTGCCTGGAAACCCATTGTGGCTGGGCCTTTTGATTAGATTCAGTGAAGGGATCTTTAGATTAGATCATTTTAGCCAAGGGCTTTTGATTGGATTATGGGACCCAGGGTGGGTCTTAATCCTTCACTGGAGTCCTATACAAACAGAAGACCAAGAAAGAGCTGCCATTTTACCTTGCCATCTGAGAGAGGACCCCAGCATGGCCTACAGCTGTAGAAAGACAGAGAAACCCCGAGAGGCTGAGAGTGAGGCCCGAGGCTGAAGCAATGAGGTCCCCAAGAGGCGAGGCCCATGGGGCAGTTTGAAACTGAAAGAAGCAGGCCTGGAAGAGAGGAGAGAGGGGAGCGGGGCCACCATATGCCCTGCCATGTGCTTGATCACCGGCAGTGGCAATGTGGTGAGACAGCATCTCTGAAGATACCTTGATTTGGATGTTCTCACAGCCTTGAACTGTAAGCTTTTACCCTAAGAAATTCCTATTTATCAAAGCCAACCCATTTCTGGTATATTGCATCGGCAGCCTTTAGCAAACTAAAAAAACCATCAGAGTCAGAGACTTCACCTTCCCTTGGGGGGACAGCGGAGGCCACTGCATGTCCAGAACCCAACGTGTGTCAAGGATAGTACATGGCTAGGGACTTGATGTGCTCTCTTGCTTCATTCCAAGAGTATGACGTGGGGATGATTATTAGTCTTATTTTACAGATGGGACAACTGAAGCTGAAGTAGGCTAGGTAACTTCTTCAAGGTCATATCAAAGAGTCTATGAATTATACAGCTGGGACTTGAAGCCAGGTCAAGCAAACTCAGCTCTTCTGGGATGCCGTCCTCTGAGCAAACGCAGGACCTCGTGGACTTACAAGACGAGCTTCTTTGCTTTCCTGCAGACCCCTGGAGCCCAGAGATCTTATTGTGGTCTTTATATTTCCATCACCGAGCACAGTGCTTGAATGGGACTCTAAGAGTTGTGATAAAAACAAAGAAAGGAATGCTCTAACTCACGAAACAGTCCTCTCTGGGTTCCTTCCTATCTGCAGACGTGTCTTTGATAATGACCAGAACCCCAGATTAAAAAACCCTTCTGGTCATGGCGATAGAAGGAAAAGGAAAAAAACAAACACACCTCCTACTTATACCTCTTCCTAGCTCTTTTATTTTGTGAATGCTTGACTTCAGGAAATTCCAGGGCTTTCGAGATAAATGCTTTTTAAGCCTCATAGCTCTGGACATTCCCGCAGGACTGTAAGAGTTACAATGAACATAAAATTTAATGAATCAGTTAAATTTATTACTGGTCGTCTGAAAGGTGGGTGGTTGGAGCAGACACTTCTGTACAGAACGCATCTGTACAGAGGCTCGTTCCCTCATTTCCTGGGAGAATCTGTTTTACATGTCGGACTCATCATATTTCATGCTCGTTCATCACTTGCAGATAGAATTCTCAGGAATGAAACACAAAGTGAGACACGAGAGAAATATAGGAGTTGGCGTGACTACAAATTCTTTGTCAGTATATGTTGGCTTTTCTTGGATCACGTAATCGACACATTTTTATCTGTGTTTTCATTCTTCTGCTGCAATAAGACAGGACACCATGCTTGTGTTTTGAGGTCTCAGCAAACAGTCAACCGTGAATTAACACTTTGGTTATCAGTCAAAAATTTTAGGAACTCCGAAGGTGGGGAGGGCGTGGAATTGTGGAAACAGAATGAAAATTTCTGCACGCAGTTCTTTCATGAAACCAGCGACATTCCTAGTGTAAATGCGCTTATTATTTCAGATTCTAGTTCTATTTATCGTCCCCTGCAACATGAGGAAACAAGCTGTTTTGTGCTTGGCTCCCCCTTTTTATCTAAACTGAACACATTTGACAAATAGCAGGGAAGAGAATTCCAGGATGAGAATATCAGGAAGTGTTAGTGCTGATGTCTGAATCACAATCTACTTGCTATGGGATCGTGACCTAATTCACCCAAAGTCGCATTCTGTTCCGAGATGATGGCTGCAATTCATCTAGATCACAAAGAATTCACAAGAACAGGTACTTATGGATAGAGATGTTTAGAACTGTAAAATAGTACTTCTCTCTTACTGAGCTTGGAGATTTTTCATTAAGTTCCCTAACGTCTGATAAATACAGATTTAAAAAGTTCAGTGGACCATCACATTCTCTTCTCTGTAGTAATAAAGTTTGATCAATCTTGTTCTAATCACTTGTGATCTATTTCCAAGTGGGATATCACGGAATGGGTTGATCTGACCCCGTATCTCAGATTTCTACATTTTGGTAAATGATATAACTTGGTATCTAGTAGGAACTTTCTTATATATCAATACATAGCTGTGCAATGCAGTGCTATGTCTACAACAATATGTTTTTTTTTTTTTTTTGCACCAATTCTAACAAAGCTCTTCTACTTCACATTTTTGACAAGGCAAATCTCAGTCACTCCCTTGTGGGTTTAATCATCATCGGGCTTCCAAATTCTCAGGAAATTATTCCCAAAAGGTTTTGGTATCTGCCAAAAATATTTTTATTGTTTCTTTTCAGCCAGAGATAACTTTGGGAAGTGTTTAATCCCTAGATCCTTTGAAACTCCTTTAAAATATTTACATTTTCTTTTGGCTTCATAGAATCAAAAAAATCTGACTCTAATTCTTCTGGGAATATTCAGAGGTAAAGCTCTACAATAAACTCTGCCTTTCGCTTATTTTCTGTGAACAATGCAAATTCCACCTGAGCAGCTTTTTTTTTTTTTTTATGAGGCACCGGGAACTGAACCTGGGACCTCATACATGCAAAGCAGGCGCTCAATCACTGTGGTATACCCACTCCAGCAGCATCTTTTTTTCTAACAAATCAATTTTATTGATACATATTGATAAAGCATAAATCCATCCAAAGTGTACAATCAGTGTTATTCAGTGTAATCACATATTTGTGTATCCATCACTTCAAACATTCTTAGAACACTTTCATTATTCCAATAATAATAATAATAAACAAAAAACAAACAAAACTCATCACTTCTCAATCTCTCTATGCTTCCCCTGTTGTATATAGCTGCTATTCTTTTTCCTTCTCTCTAGTATATTGGTGTTTATATTTTATAAAAAGAGTCTTATAGATGCAATATCACCCATATTCATGTTTTACATGAGGTTTTACTGTCTTATACTATCTCATGTTACAGTTTTTATCTTTCTTTCTAGTAATATATGTGGCCTTAGACTTTCCCTTTTAACCACTGTCATACCCATATAATAGCTCTGCGATTACAAACACCGTGGTATACTTTCACCATTCCATGCATTTCCTAAGGTTTACAAACAGTCTTTTTACCAATCCTAGCAGCATATTTTTAATACCCAATGTGCAATTGTCAGGCGTGACTCTTTGTGATCGATTTGAATATGAGGTCTGCTTTTTAATTCTTAATTACGTATAGCTCCTCTATGCATTATTTTCTTAGTTTTAAATTATTTTCTGCCAGTTTGAAATTTCACTCGTTTCATGCCTAAAGTCTTTGCTTGGCGGTCATCTGTGCCTCGTGGAGCCCTGCTGGCCTGAGCCGTGGGCTGGACAACATGCCCAGGCTTTGGGCGCCACGCTAGCCAGAGAGGCTACTCCAACAGGCTCAGGCCAGCACTAGCAGTATCCCCAGGGCTGGTCTGTAGCTGACCAACCCCCAAGAGTGGGACCAGGGGTTGTTGACTTGACATTGACCAGGCTGTCCAGGGTTGGTTTACTATAGAAGGTCGTAGCAGTGTAAATGGAAACCAGCTAAGGCAGTTGCAGAATAGTACGTGCCATGCTTGAAATCAGCCCATTAAAAGACAGCTTTTAAAGATTAACTCTGGAAAGGAAAACAAGAAAACCCTCTGCTAGTGGCATGAGCTGCAACTGATTGAGTTGAGGGTGGTTAATTTACTGTGCTATTTTTTCGTTCATCAGCACATCTAATTCCTTTCTAACCTCTGCCTCATGGGCCCCCTGGGAGTCATACCATAGCCCAGGAATATCTCTTTCAAGGTTTCTAAGAGAAGTTACAGATGCTCATTAGTGATGAGCTAGTGAGCTGTCAGATTTGAACACAAAAAAAAAAAAAAAAGGGTAGAAAGAAGTTTCATTAAATTTTATACTCATTGTAATTCTTACTGTCCCTGTGGGAAAGTCTGGAGAGAGGAGGTTAAACAACCATTTATCTTGAAAACGCTGGCATTTCCTGAAGTCAAGACAGCCAGATACTTTTAACATTCATTTTAGAAATCAATCAGCATAAACTTTTATCGGAAGAGGCATTTGCTCAAGTCATGTCAAAAAACAAACAAAAAACCTGCCAGGCTCAGCTCTACGAAACCTCCTTATCAGAACTTGCTACCCTCTGTCAGATGACGACTGTTGAGTGATCTCCCAGTCTGTCTACAGTGCAGCTGAGCCCAAAGGATACTGCATATTCTCAAATGCCTGAGGTCTTGCAGAGTGCTCATTCCCAGAATCTACCACTGCTGCCACCTCTGCAGTGTGCGGGCACCTGGGACAATCTTCACTGCCTTAGTTTTCTGGCTGCCAAAATAAATACCACGCAATGGGTTGGCTTAAACAACGGAAATTTATTGGCTCACGGTTCTGCGGCTAGGAGAAGTCCAAAATGGAGATGTCAGCAAGGCAATGCTTTCTCACGGAAGACTGTGGCATTCTGGGGCTGGCTGTTGGCGATCCTTGGTCCTTGGCTTTTCCGTCACACGGCAATGCACACGGCTGCACCTTCTCTCTCTCTTCTGGGTTCTGTTCACTACAGGCTCCTCCCTGTGGCTTTCTCTCTCTCTGCCTGAATTTTATTCCGCTTATAAAGGACTCCAGTAATCCAGATTAAAGCCCAAACAGATTCAGCTGGGCCAGACCTTAACTGAAGCAACATCTTGAAGAGCTCTTATTTACGATGGATTCACACCCAACAGAGTGCAGACCAAGACCAAGACCATGTCCAAACTGGGGTTCACGAGTCAATCCACTGCACTCCTCTTCTCACCTTTTACTTACTCTATTCTTTGACTTTCCTGTATGTGAAAATCATTCAGGGTCACAGAGTGTTAGACTCGGGAGGAATCTTTCAATGCAACAGATGAGGACACTTAAGCCCACTGAAAGGAAGTGGATCTTCAAGGTCTTTGGTGTGACTTGAATTGTGTCTCCCCAAAAGATATGATCAAGTCCTAAATCCTGGTACTGGTGAATGTGACATCATTTGGAAAGAGGGTCTCTGCACATGGAATCAAGCTAAGATGAGGTCATACTGGATTAAGGTGGGCCCTAACCCGAAGAGGGAAATTTGGACACAGACTCACAGACTTTTAGGGAAGACAGCAAGTGTCGACGGAGGCAGAGATTGGAGTAAGGTAGCTGTAAGCCAATGACCACCAAGGATGGCTGGGAGCCATCAGGAGCTAAGAAGAGGCGAGGAAAGATTTTTCCCTACCAGTTTCAGAGGAAGTATAGCCCTGCTGACACCTTGATTTTTAGACTTCTAGCCTTCAGAACTGGGAAAGAATAAATTTCTATTGTTTTAAGCCACCCAGTTTATGGTACTTTTGTTACAGCAGCTCTAGCATACCAATACGGTCTCCATCATGAAATATATCCACACCCCCCTCTCCATCCCTCGGCTTCTGGCATGCATGGGCCCTGACCATTCGCCGTATACTGTCACATTTTCTTTCTCTCTCTAGTCTGGCCGTCTCTCACTCATGGCCACACTGCTATCAGAACAATCATTGTGGAAGACAAGGCTGCATGACTCCCTCTGCCACACTCCTTCCGTGGGTCCCCAGTGCCCATGCCATGACACCCACCCTCCACTGCTTGGCCCAAGGCTCTATGAGACCTGCCACATTGGCCTTTGCCACCCCTCGGGTGTGTGGGACTCGTGCTTGGCCTTGAATTTGTCATTCTTTTTAGCATCTAAGACTCCACATATTCTGCTTCTTGTGCCTAGGATGAGTCCACCATCCCTAGGTCTGCACTTACCTAGTACATTCCTTAAGAGCCTTACTTAAGTGCCTTCTCTGTGACATCTCCATGGACCCAATTCCCAAGAAGAGCAGCCTATTTGGGGTCACCAAAATATTGTGCACATGCCTCTATTATTGAACATATCATACTACACTAAACATGTGTTTATTAGTCTCTTCTCTAGCTTTCATCCTTCCATATGGCGTCATATTCAAAATAAACACAAACTTGATTCTAAGACTCTTAAAGTCTTCCAAGTGTGAACATTTCACCACTCAACACAAAAACAAACTTTCTTCCCTTCCATCTACCTACCTGTCTATATAAGTTTCCCTGATGTCTCATGCATGAAGGCAGTTGCCCATGTTTATCTCTTTGTCTTTTCCACCCAAAATGTTCCAATCTGCCTTACTCTGCTTTTTCAGCCTTTGGGATCTATCCATTTCTTCCTACAGCAGTTGCATGCTCTTTCCTAAGTGAACTAACCTCACTTATTCTTTAGGCTTCTTCAGTTCTGCAACTTTACCAATTACTCCAGAACAAACAGGGGGAAAAGGCAATGGACATTCCTAGTTAAGATTTTTGTCCTCTCTATTGTCATGTCTGGATTTCCCCTCTTAGGCTGTGAGTTTTTTGAGGTCAAGTGTAGCATCATCTGTCTCTGTATGCCTGGCACCTGCTATGGTGCTCAGTAAATGTTTATTGAAAATGCGAATGCATCACATAAGTGGAAGGCTGGAGCTTTACATTTACAACACTTTGAGTGAAGACATTTTATTTTTTGCAGGGGGAAAAACACTGGCCTTAGACTCAGAAGACATGACAGCCGGCTCTGCCACTTACAGGCTTTGTAGACTTGGGCAAGTCATACGGAGGGTGGGCCTCAGTTATAAGAGATGAACTTAATCAATCTTTGCCATTTCTTCCAGCTGTAAATTTCTATGGATACCCCTTTGGAGGGGCAACCAACCAGCATCCCAGCCTTCACCACAGTCTTTTTTTTCCTTCTTTTTCTGTTTACAAGTTTATTTCTGAGTTGCAAAGATTATTTTCACCTCCCCATGTTTTTAGAATTTCCTGAATTCCCCCATTCAATCTTGGCTGCCACAACCAGACAGAAAGCGCGAGGGCCTTCTTTTTCTTGCATCTGTGGTCACCTCAGTCTTTTGACATTAGAAATCATCATGCATTTGTCTGTGTTTCTTGCTAAACTGTGAGCTCCTACAGGCACATTTAGAAAAAGTTTCTAGCTTATCGTTTTGCCCACTGACAAGAAATTGGACTTGACTGAATTAGCTGGGGTTTCTCACAGCTTCCTGGAAGAGGATGGGGTGTTGGGTGTGCTGTGGAGATGGGTCTGCAGGCCTGGGAGAATGAGGTGTCGAAGGGAGGGGAGAGGTGGTAAGGGGTCCAGAGGGAAGATGAGATAGGTTTGCCATCTTTCCTAGCACCAGCATCGGATTCAACCTTTCACAGGCACAGCCTCTGGTGTGAGAGTTCAAGGCTGGATGGCTCTTAAATAGTTTAATCAGGGAAGCGGATGTGGCTCAAGTGATTGGGCTCCTGCCTACCATATGGGAGGTCCAGAGTTCAATTCCTGGGGCCTCCTGGTGAAAAGCAAGCTGGCCCACGTAGTGAGCTGGCCCTAGCGGAGATCTGTCCCACACAGAGACCTGGCCCATGTGGAGAGCTGGTGCAGCATGATGACACAACAAAAAAAGAGACACAGAAGAGAGACAATGAGAGACGTGGGAGATCAGGGAGCTGAGGTGGCTCAAGAGATTGAGTGCCTCTCTCCACTCTGGAAGGTCCCAGGATCGGTTCCGGGTGCCACCTAAAGAGAAGACAAGCAGACACAGAAGAACACACAGCATATGGACACAGAGAGCAGACAGCGAGTGCAAAACAATGAGGGAGTGGTGAAGGGGGGGATTAAATAAATAAATAAATCTCTAAAAAAATAGTTTAATCATCAAGAGACAGAGATTTTGACTGATTTGAATGTAATGTGATCATATTAGAAATGTATGGGAGGGGTTCGTGTTAGACGAAGGTCTTCCAATAATGACCGACACTCAAAATGGGGAGCAAAGGGATGCAGGCTCATGTTTAATTCTGGGCTCATTTGCTTTGCGGGGTGGAGGGGAGTGAGACAAAGGCTCACAGCAATCAGAAGCAGGAGGACGTCTCAGCTGTCTAATCCAGCCGCCTATGCAAATAAAGATTCATCTTCCCAAAGTCAGTTTCGACCTTATGGCTAAAGATTTTCAGGCAAATTCATCAGCCTTCCTGGGTAAAGGATTGGTTAATTAGTAAATCTGCCTGCATTTTTCTCCTGATGTTGAGCCTGTATATCTTAGGTTGCAAAACACATCTGTGGGGGGGATGGATCGTAACTCTTTGAAAACCTGATGATAATTTGTTTTAGATAGTACTTGAAAGACAATCTTAGGGCCACAGATGAGCCATTTCCCATGCTTATGCAGGTTCTACTGGGGCCAGTATCTTTTTTTCCTTTCAATCAATATTAGGGCATTTTCATTGGTCGGGGGAAAAAAAAAAAGGAGAAAAAACAAATAGGGGAAGTGGATGTGGCTCAAGCAATTGGGCTACTGTCTACCATACAGAAAGTCCAGAGTTCAATTCCTGGGGCCTCCTGGTGAGGGCGAGCTGGCCTGCACG
Organism: Tolypeutes matacus; assembly: GCA_026826555.1. Lineage (NCBI taxonomy): Eukaryota > Metazoa > Chordata > Mammalia > Cingulata > Chlamyphoridae > Tolypeutes > Tolypeutes matacus. Next base: position 7,067,390 of record JAKSZT010054281.1, read on the forward strand.
GAGAGCTGGCCCGAGCGGAGAGCTGGACCACACAGAGTGCTGGCCCGTGCAGGAGTGCTGGCCCACATGGAGAGCTGGCCCTAGCGGAGAGCTGGTGCAGCAAGGTGACGCAACAAAAAGAGACACAGAGAAGAGACAATAAGAGGTGCAGCAGACCAGGGAGCTGAGGTGACACAAGAGACTGAGCGCCTCTTTCCCACTCCGGAAGGTCCCAGGATCGGTTCCTGGTGCTTCCTAAAGAGAAGATAAGCAGACACAGAAGAACACACAGCGAATGGACACAGAGAGCAGACAGCGAGGGCAAAACAATGGGGGTTGGGAGAGAAATAAATAAATAAATCTTTAACAAAACAAACAACAACAAAAAAACTCCACAAATGGGAGCAGATGTAGCTCAGTGATTGAGGGCCACCTTCCCATGGGGGTTAATCCCAGGTACCTCCTAAAACAAACAAACAAATGCTTAATCATCACCTCTCAATCTCTCTATCCTTCTCCTGCCATACATAACTGCTAATCTATTTCTGTCTCTATAATTTATCTGTATTTACATTTCGTAAAGATAGAGTCAAACAATATGTAGTACTTTTTGTTTCATTTCTTTCACTTAGTATACTTGCTTTTTTTTTTTTTTTACCATTGATGGAACGTTATTAAATATATTACTATACACGACTGTCCGTGGTGTGCTGTGGTTGTATTTTTGTACTGGGGCCAGTATCTTTTAACTATTGATTATCTAACCATTTACTAAATCCAGCTTTCTCTCATCAATTATTTAAACTGAATGATAAACCAATATTTGGGATTACAGGACCATGATTTTAGTGACATCGAATTCTAAGACAAAAAAAGTATATGGATGACTAAGAAAATTATTTCTTCTGTCCGGATCCACGGGGAGAAAAAATATCAAACACCCCACCCCCATGCTCAGTCATATTTGCCAATTTCCTCTCCAACCCAATGCAATGACATTTGAAAAGAAAATGGTGACCCACAAGATAAAATTCTCAAATTGCAGCAAGAGTTGAGTCTGAATTTGTTCTAAGGTGTGCCTTTAAATGAAAAAATGTGGCCAATATCTTCATTCCTCCCTTCTGACTCCAATTTATATCTCCAGGAAAGGTCAAACTGGTTAAGAAGGTATAGTAAACTCTCATAAATGTGGACCCCACAGGCAAGGAATGGGGGACGACAGAGCTGAGGCCTGGCCAGAGATTACCTGCTCATTATTTAAGAGGAAAAGGATAAGGAAGTAAAATGCCAATGCCAGCTTTCAAGGAGGCTGCCTATAGTATTTTAGGAAACGCATCACTTTCCAACATGCTCACGCATTAATAATATTGAGTTCAGATTTTATTCTTACTCTCAAGAATGACAAGGCAGATTAGACAGATTTTCATAATAAAATCTTAGCATCGATGAAGAAGTTTCCAGCATGAACAAAGTTGACTGGTCGCAAATTGTGTAAAGACTCCTCGGAGGGTAGCATGGGGGCATCCCTTTTCTCTCTAAGGTTGGAGAAGCCGTGCTCTTGTTCTCACGCTGATGCAAACTTCCCAGGATAATCTTTAGGACCCTGGCCGGATGGCTTAATGTTTTTTTCTGACAGGTAATGGAGGGCTTTCTGGAGCTAAGCCAAATAATCCCTTTTCCATTTACTTTTCCTTTTAGCAATGATCTCAGGAGAGGGCCGACAGTACTTACTAAAATACATCCTACAAAACGATGGTTTACCAGCAATCATGGCTTACTGGTAATTGTGCATCTGGTAGTTGTTTTTTTTTTTTTCCCCTGTTCTGTCCAATAACCAGTGGTTGAGAAAGAAAAGGGGTGGATGATAGGAAGCAAGGTAGTCAAGAGGTACAAACACACCTCCCCGGCCGCAGGCCCGCGTGTACCCATGATCTTGGCAGGTTTTACATATTTATGTGTCAAACCCTTGCCTAGTGCTTGCTTTCCATGTAAATCCTTCCAGGAAGTAGGGACTATTTGTACCCTCCGCCTGCAGACAGAGAAGTGGAGCATCTGCTCGAGGCCACGCAAAAAGTAAGGGACCTGAGCCGAAAGGACATCCTGGCGTGGGGGGCCCAAAGCCCACGCCCTTCCTTTCTGGGTGGCCACTCAGGCTCCTTCCAAGCCCTCCCCTCCTTCCGGTCCAGCTCTGCTCCTCTGTTCAGTAAAATGTCAGGGAATTTCCTGCTGGTTAAGGGAGAAAAATTACAGTCTCAGCCCAAATTAAAGTGAAAAAGAATCAAGGTGTGAGTGAATGATAGTTCATTTTTCAAGTTTAACAGGTCCAGAGAATATGCTTCTCATCAGAAATACAGACAGTGCTATAAGGGATTTTCACTCACTGAAACCTTTTCAATTCTTCATTTAAACTTAGAAAAGGTGAGCATGGTCTTTGTCGTTACAAAGATTAGAAATAAGTGAATCATGAATGCTTAGTGCTAGCTTTAAAACAAGATCGCGATGTCAGACCTTATTCTAGAATCAAGCTAAAGTCCCTTTTTAATGGCTGTGTTTTTTGGAAGGCTCTTCTTGCATTTCTTTAATGAGATTATAAATACAGATTCTCTCTCTATGTGTTTCGCTTCATTTTTTTAAATTTATTTTTTATTTATTTATTTTTATATTTTTTTATTTTTTTACCGGGAGGTCCCGGGTATCGAACCCGGGTCCCTCCATATGGGAGACGGACGCCCAACCATTTGAGCCACATCCGTCTCCCTGCTTCATTTTTAATGTGTATATCTACACAGATATATTGTAAAGTCTTTGTTCTTTCTTATTTTACTTGGGTGGTCACCAGTTTCTAGCTATCTGGGTCCCAGAGCCAAATCTGCTTCAGGTATTTAAAGGATAATCTCAAGATCTTTTGTCACCCAGCAATTTTACAGAGACATGGTTATTTTCTTCCCAATGTCATTACATTGCTATGAGAGGATCTGTCCCAATGTGAATGTGTCTATTTATGGGCGCCGGTATATTAGTATTTGTCTTCTCCTTGGATCTGGAGAAAGGAAATGATTTATTTATTTTTGTCTTAGAAAACCAAACCAACAGAGTATTTTAGAGCCACTGAATTAATTTTATGATGGCCTTATATTATCATGACCCTGTTAATGTAAAAAGTTTCAGATGCTAATGAAAAAAGAAGAAGGAATGGCATATGTTTCGTGCTGACTCCACTAGGAAAAAGATGTCAGTGATTAGAACATGAAGGAAAAAAAAATAACAGAAAGAAAGTGAACAACAACAACAAAAAAACAACAATGGGTAAAATGAAGAAGTTTTCAAGAACTTCTCCAGCTCCAAAAAATGAAGTCTGTTTTTGGAGGGTCAGGGATTTTAGGCACGAGATGAGAGAGAGGGATAAGGAAAGGGAGAGAAGGAAGAGAGAGAGATTCCCATTTTATTTTGCATTTTCTAAATGCCAAGAGGCAAATTCAAAGTCAGTCTACAGGACCCTATGATGGTAGAGTCAAATTGAGGGGTCATTTTTATGGCATTACCATCCACAAAGGAAATTGACTAAGGGAGGTAACAGTGGCCTGGGGACCTCCAATGTGGATTCCTAATATTTCCCCAACTGCCTAAAAAACAAGCATTCCTGAAAGAGCAGGTCCACACAAGGAGCCCCAAATATGCTTGGCTCTTCTGAAGAACGCAGGAGAGCAGAACAAGGGTGATGATGGGGTCTGTTTTATAGGATGCACTGGTGCCACACAGGGATAGGATGATGTAGGAATGTCCATGGGAGCAGGATGGAGAACTCCCAGAGCCTCATGCCTCTAGAGCAGGGATTCTTAACCTTTCTTGTTCCACAGACCCCTTTGCCAGTCAGGTGAAAACCACGGGCCCCTTACTAAGTTCACACTACACTGTGTATTATTTAATAAATATATCACACACGTACCAACACGACACCACAAGAAGAATGTGTTCTTGAATTTCAATTCAAGGTCACAGACCCCTGGTTAAGAACCCCTGCTCTAGAGCCAGGAGGAATTGCAGAGATGATCTAAGCCAACTTCATGTCCTAAAGAAGGTGAATAGCTTTCCAAGCATCACACAGCTGGTTAGGGCAGGATCTGGTCTAGGACTCAGAAGCCAGAAGAATCTTTCTGCTATTTCTGGGTAGTGGATCAAGAGCCGTAGTTATCCATGTTCTTGTCCAGTCCCCACATTGATATCAGAAAATTCACATGCTTCTAAAAACTTCTGGGAGAAGGAAAGGAAGAAGGCCTGCTAGCTCACAGAAGGGCTGTGCTTTCTTATAGAATCTGAAAGGATTAGAAGCCCTGACATTTAAGTTCAAAGAGCCAAAATGCAGTGCTTGCAAAGAACTAGATAAGAAGGGCCTGTTTTCCTTTTTTTAAGAATAGAGGCGATGTATGTCCTTGTTAAAGAAACATATACCTGGTCTTCTCAGAAGCTCAAATGAAATCATCCTATTAGGACTTGCTGCACAAATTGCTCGTCTTAGCACCACACTCTTAAGAATTGTGTTTGTGATCACAGGTCAACTAAAAGGAAGCTAAAAAAATTCACGGCAGCTGAATTTTTTCCTTCAGTTGGAAGAGTGGGGACAAATGAGAACTCTTTTTTTTTTTTTTTTTTTTAAGGAGGTACCAGGGATTGAACCCAGGACCTTGTACATGGGAAGCAGGCGTTCAACCACTTGAGCTAACTCTGCTCCCTGACAATTATCTCTTAAATGGATAGGATATTAGGACGAAGCCTGAAATTTCTGAACAGAGCCTTACTCAAACATAAAATGATGACTACAAATTTCACAGCATTGTCATGAGGATCAAAGGAGATAACAGATGTGAACGTTTGGAAATGTTAAACAAATGCAAGATATTAAAAATCAATAGTGGAAAAACACTAAGGACGCTGGGCAAGGGAACAGAAAAAGAATCTGTCTAGGATCAGAGATCTGAAGCAGGCACTCTGGGAAGTCACAGGGTGACTCATCCACAAGCACTTTTTTCCTTTGCTGTCTTTTTTGCTTTATTTCTTGACAAGGAATATGAATGGTTAGGCTCCAAACAGAAACCAAGTATTTTCTTAGAGCAGATAGGGTTTTTTTTTTTTTTCTTTTTTTTTTTTTTTTACCAGGAGGTACCGGGGATCGAACCCCGGTCTCTCTATATGGTAGACAGACGCTGAACCTCTTGAGCCACATCCATTTCCCAAGCAGATAGGGCTTTTCCACTCACTTCGGTTCAACCAATGTTTACTGAAGTCTCCAAGTGATCCAGGAGCTGGGATATAAAGATAGACAAGACATGACCGCTGCCCTCGAGACTCTCATAGTTTATTGCATCCCTCCTGTGGCCAGGTCTGGTGACTGGATAGTAATTCCCAGTTCTCTTTTCCTTTGCTCCAATGCCACATATTTGCTTGTCCAGCCTTTCTCTTAGCTAAGGTACCACGTTCTTATCAGTAAGAAGTGGGGGGAAGTCTTAGGGGCACCTGGGAAGGCATTTGCTTTCCTGATAACAGGAACAGATACAGCTGCCCTCATGCATTTCTTCCTCTTCTTCCCTTTAATGTGGATGCAATGCCTGGAGCTGTGGTAGCCATGTTGTGATCAGAAGGCACCAAGCAGGATGATGTAAAGGCAACATGCTAAAGATGGTAAATTAAAAAGAGAGCAAGATCTTGGACCTTTTATGACAACAGTCCAGCTGCTGAAAGCCAAAGCCTACAACCCATTGGCCACATGTCTTGTTAGTGTGAGAAGAATAAACTGCAATTTGAAAACTTAAATTAGTTGGGGTAAAATTTTTAAATTACTTAAGTGTTCTGTTCTTGGCAGCAAAAAGTAATTCTTATGGATACCCCTCTTTTTATAGGCAAATCTAATATGTTTCTTCTTTCCGATTTTATTTGTGCACGGGTTTAAATCAGATGCTGACTGTATTAATACAGTGCTTGATATATATCATCATCACCCCAAGGGAAAGGTGAGGCACAGAGCAGCAAAACGACTTGTTCACCTGGGTTTTTAAAAAACCAAGCAGGCAGAGGAATTCCTGAGACCGTGCATATCCTGAAGCGATTTACCATCTGCGGAACGCTGGCACAGAGAGGACCTAGTGCTCTTTGTCTAGGAAGTGATTCTTTCGGGATTGCTTTGAGCACTTACGGGAGACGTTAGTAAGAGGCGGTCAGTTTAATTCACAATCCAGAAGCATCAGGTAAGAAATGGGTGTGCACTTAGGATCTCTGATATGAAGTTGAGAGAGACAAAAAAATCAGAGGGCCTTACGATGAAGAGATGTAATTGAGCATTTATGGTCTTGACTTGGGGATCAATGTCAAGATGCATTCAATTTTAAAGTACCACCAGCCCTCTTGCATAGGAAGAGTCGTCATGAGTGGGAGTTGCTGAGCAAATGTGTGTGGGGGTGGGGGCTTACTGCTGAACCATATTACCCTTTGATGTGATAAAACTGCCATGATTTCAGGAGGTGCCTCAGGCACAGGACAAATGTTCTTGGATGCCTTCACCGCCAACCACAGCTTAGTAACGCCGCCCTTTGCCCGAGACCAAGTTCTCTTTGCTAAGCAGAACTACCCTCAGCAAACATTTTCCATGCATGATTTACGCACTGGCACAGGTACTTCTGTAGGATAGATTTCTAGAAGTAACATTTCTAGGTACAAAGGAGGTATACATTTAAAATTTTGATGTTTTGCCAAATGGCCAAAATGTGGTACAGATTTACTAACGGCAATAGTATAAAGGAGAGCCCATGCCCACGCTGTCCAGGGTTTACTGACAGCTATACATTGCCAACACTGTGGGCTAAAAATGGCATCTTGTTTTAATTTGCTTTTACCACCCGTCAGTTTTCATACGACCTAGTGTCCATGCAGAAACATCTCTCGGTCCCTGATGAATCCATGTCATTAAAACCACTCTTACTAATTAGTATGTACAGAAGAACTTGGTGACAATGAAGAATTATTTTATGGAATTCTGGAAGGCAATGAAAACCGGGCAAGTGGAAAACAATGAATACTGTAGATGAGCTACTGAAAAGTTTTTACAGTGGGTTTTTTTTTTTTTTAGGTGCTGGGACCAGGGATTGAACCTGGGACCTCATGCATGGGAGGCAGGTGCTCAACTGCTTGAGCCACATCCGCTTCCCCTGGATTTTTTTTTTTAATATAGCCAATTACATTGTAGGAGCATTGCCATTTACAGGCAACTGGGATCATCTTTTTCTACAGTAAAGAATTATGTTGAAAACTACTTAGTAGATATTCATGTAAATCTTGGTTTTAATGTGTTGAGATTTCTTAATTAAAGGTGGGTTAAATTAAATGCAACTGTCTGATTGTTCTGGCCTTAAATCAAGTTCCAAAAGCACAGGAAGTAAAACAGGTACACGAACTGCCACCATTTTGTGTAAAAACAATGACGTTCAGAAAATAGCGTACAATACTTTGGCAGCTACTGCATGTTTTCTAAATTGTGAACAGACCTCATGTCCTTAGAGCTTAGACAACGTGCAATAATGTTGTCGCCTTTACTTAAGAACCCTTTTGTTTGGCAGGAGCTAGGGCAGAGCAGGGAGGGGGCCCCTTCCAGGCCCCCACGTGGTGGGGCTCAGGGGTGTCATACCTAGCCGGTTGCAGGGATTCCGCTTGAAGAGGGCTCTCAGCAAACTCTGGGCTTCCAAGCTTAGGAACTGAGGCATGCCTAGCTTGGCTCTGAAAAACAGAATCATATTCCAGGATAAGGACAAGCGGTCAAAGTTTTTCTTTAATATTTTGAGACCTTTTTTTTTTTTGGTAGGTACCAGGGATTGAACCCAGGACCTCGTTACATGGGAAGCAGGCACTCAGCCACTGAGCTACATCCTCTCCCCAATGAGAGGTGGTTTCTTTCATTTGTTTGTTTGTTTTCAGGAGGTACTCGGGATTGAACCTAGGACCTCGTACATGGGAAGCAGGCACTCAACCACTTGAGCTACATCCACTCCCTGAGATTCTTATCAGTAAGCACTAAGGGAGGATGCCCAATCACAGGACGCCTTTACTTATTACCCAGGGCAGCAGGGCTCACACTTTTTGGTCTTAAGACCCTTTTACGGGGAAACGGATGTGGCTCAAGAGGTTCGGCATCCGTCTACCATATGGAGAGACGGGGGTTCGATCCCCGGTACCTCCCGGTAAAAAAAAAAAAAAAAAAAGACCCTTTTACGGGGAGCGGATGTGGCTCAAGCAGTTGAGTGCCTGCCTCCCAATGGGAGGGTCCTGAGTTCAGTTCAAGGTGCCTCCTGAAGAAACAAAAACAACAAACAACAAGCAAAATGGGCTATAAGGCCAACTCAGGGAAGTTGATATGGCTCAGTAGTTGAGCGCCGATTTCCTACATACAAGGTCCCAGGTTCGGGCCCCAGTACCTCAAAAAAAAAAAAAAAGACCCATTTACGCTCTTCAAAATTGTTAAGGACACCATATATATTTGAAATATATACATATGTGTATTGTATCCATCGATATTTACCCTATTAGAAATTACAGCTGAGAAACTTAAAAAAGAGGGACAGTATTTATAATTCATTTAAACATAAGACCGTTTAAAAATAACACTAATAATCCCGTGAATATAAATAACATTTAAAGTAAAAACGATGTTTTCCAAAACCAGAAAACCATTTAGTGAGAAGAGTGGCACTGTTTCCCATTGTGGCAAGTCACTTCCTGGCTTAACAGAGGACAGCGGGGTTCTCGTATCTGCCTCTACGTCCAGTCTGGGGTAATATGTGATTGGGGTTGCGGTCTGGGAAGGGAGAATCTCGTGAAGTGGTCTCAGGGCCTGCCAGGGGTCCTCGGGCCACACTTTGGGGTCCGCTGGCCCCGAGATCGGTGCTGCCCCTTTAGAAATGCCGTCACCCACGACAGAGCCTCCGTGCTGGTAAATTTGCGGGAGGGAACTTTCTAGCTTTAGAAAAAGTGAAGATCTTGTTCTCCCTTTAAACTCTAAGGAACAGAGGCAATTGATATCAAAATAATGGACTTCAGTGTAAGCAAGAGAAAAAACTTTTGACTGATAGATCCAAGGCCGTTGGATGGTTCTCGACCACGATAATTCGCGAGTAAGCCGAGAGCGGGCACAGTCCTGGCGGTGCCACACAAGGCCCCTTGTCCCTGCTCCTGGGACATGGATCTGTTTTTTCAACCAACAAGCTATGCCGCAAGTGTGTTAACCGAAGGAACAAATACGCAGGGTGTCATGCGCTTTCAGAGGTTGGGCAAAGATCTCTGCTTTCAGAACAATTTATTTCTGGTTCCAGATAAAAGTTTCCTCCACAGAAGCTATTTCTACTTTTGCTGCCTTTGAAGGGGCAAGAAGGACTTTAGAACTTCACATAAGCAACAGGTGTCCAGGCACAATTGAAGCTCACTTGATCTGGGAAAATAAAGGATGACATCCAGCTTCACAAAAGGATACTTTACAGGGTTTCTGTGACTCATCTCTCTCCTTCCATTTATATCATGGCTTAATTTCCAGAAATTTAACTTACAGCATACCAGGTACCTCTCAGTTTCACAAAAGTTACATGTCCCTTTGCCAGCAGAGTTTTAGAGAGCTGGGAGTGAGGACAACCTGCTTTCTGACGGACTTCTCCTTTGGGTGGCAGTGTTCCCACAGTCAGCAGGTAGAGCTGATTTGGAGATTCCCCATCCCCCCGTTTTCCTCGCCACTTTCCTATTCTGGGCCAGCCCCCCATCTGTGTCCCTCTCCGCATTTCTGAAAATCATTGTCTGGTGGAGCTTGGGCACCTTTCGGATTGTAGAGCAAGGCTTGCTCTGGGGTCAGGCTTCTTTCTAGGAGTCTGAGTGTCAAATCAGTTTAATTGGCACATGATTCATTATGAGGATTAAGCAGCAAATTGTTTTAACTCAGTCATGTTGGCAAAGTGACGTGAATGCCTACCAACGTCAGGCAGGACAGCCTGGGGAGCCTACATGGACGGGGTCAAGGAGGAAGAGAAGGGAAGGAAACTCCCGCTGCTGCCTTCTCTCCAGCCCCTAAATCCTCCTGCCTCTCTGAATCTGTAGTTCATTTCTGGAAGGTCAACAATCATCATACCTAAAAGCCCTCCCACGGGACAATTTAGACTTTGACTGATGGAAAACTTCACGGTAGAAGAGTTCACCAGAATCTCTCAATGGTATTAACCCAGCCAGCAATGGATCCCATCTGCCGTTGGCCGTGAACTTTATCCACTGTAGTTAAAATACCAGAAATGCTTATTATCACTACTGCTATGGTCTACGTAAGAATTCCAGGCCTACGGACTGAAGCTCTTTATACCAGATGGTGTCAACAGGTACTTGGAATGGGTCCCAAAGGGTGACTGTTTTCCCACTCACTTGAGGATGAGAGCCATGGTTTCCTTTCTGTCCTTCCCTTGGAATGGCAGTGATCCCGTCAGCATCTCGAACTGCAGAACAACACACAACAGAGTGACGCTAGAATCCAGACAGGCTTAAGTGAACAGCAGACAGCTCCCAAATAACCAAAGTTCATTTACTCACCCAAAATAGGAATAATCAAGTGCATGCACTGGCCTACCTGCTTGGGGGGGTACATCAGTGAGAAAACACCTGTCCTCACGGAGCTTATATTTCAGTGTGATGAGACAGAACAATGATAAACACAATAAATAAACTAGATAATAGGCTAGAAGGTGGTAAGTACTATAGAGAAAGGAGACTGGCCAGGATAACGGGAGTCGGAAGCAGGTAGCGGTTTGGGTTAACACATCTTATGTGTAGTTAGGGAACTTCTCTTCCTTTGCAGGAGCTGGGAAGGGGCTGCGTCAGGCGGTGACAGCGAATTTTGGTGCCACGGAAGGGCGGGGAGCAGACCTGCTCACCAGGGTGGGATAAGCCCTGATTATACTCTATATAACATCTGATAGAAACAAATAATGGCACCAGCAATCTCTCAAATTCAGGCTGCCACACACCAAAAATAATAACGGGACATTTGCCAAGGTGGAGCTTGTAATGAAAGGAGAACTGCGTGCAGCTTTTTCTGAGCACCATATTTCTTTCTCGCATTGACTTCCTTCAGCACAAACAGCTTTAATTATAGGGAATCTGAAAGCAGTGGTCTGGCAATTACATAGTCTTATCAGGACAATGTGCACATCTGACCATTTCTGATGAAAAGAACTAGGGCAGCAGCAGGAACAACGAAAATCCATTAAAAAAAAAAGTAAGCCCCTGAATCTAATTGAAATGTGCTTTAAGGCATCAATCCTATTCCACGTCTTTTATGTCAGTTTAAATTACAAGAAAACAGCCTTGGGGCAGGTGTTTACATGAGTTTATTAAATTTGTCCTTGTCTTGATTTTTAAAACGCATATGTCTCTGCCCCTTTAAAATTTATCCTCCAGTATTTTTCCTTAGCGTTATGAAAATCTTGAGAAATATATCAGAGTAGAAAGACCAAAATAATCACCCATAATCCCATTACTCAAAGATTTCCACAATTAACATTTGTTATTTCCTTCTAGTATTTTCTTCAAGCTTTTCTTCTTCTTTTTTTAAAAACATAGATAAGATCTGCTTTTCATTAAATAATATAAAAACATTCAGTGACTATTATAAAATTTATACAATATCTCTTTATGTGTGGACATGCCAAAATATAATAGTGTATTGTTGGACACTTAGGGTATTTCCAATTTTCTGCTATTGTAAGTGATACTGGAAAGTACATCAAAGTTTCCATAAGTTTTGGAATTTTCCTTATGATAGGTTACCAGGAGTGAAATTATACAACGTTAAAGAAACGAATGTATTTAAGTCCTGGACTTCTTTCTGAAAACAAAGTTTTAAACAAGAAATTTTAAAATTTCTGCCAGTTCAGCTGCCTGAAGCCTGTTTCCTTACAATTTGTTCTCCATTCTGTGCACTGTTTAAGTGGAAGCACTCGGCATGGACAGCCTACATGCAATAAAAAAAGATAAATAATAACAAAAATCAAGGAGTGTCCAGGAGAGAATTAAAAAATAAGCAAACGTTCTTAAATCGAAAGGCTAGCATGCTCTGACTAGCAGGTGAGGTATTTATCTGATATGAAAGGAGGAAAGTTTATAAATGGGATTGCACTAATTAAAATATCTCAAAATAGAGTCCCATTCACAAAGAAGAGCTCTTCCTATTTTGGTGCTTTCCTTCTTTCCTTCTCTCTTTCCTTCTTTCCTTCTCTTTTCTTCTACCTTCAGTCTGCTCTTCATAGCACTCACGAAGTTCCATTTCTGATGAAACACCTTTCTGGCCAACTGCGATGAGAAAGCCATGACTTGACTCTTGCCACAAAATGGAGCCCACCCTGGTGCTTGTATAACCTCTATCTATTCCTGATAGTCCAATATATAAGGATTTTTTTTTTAGCTTTTAATGATGATTCTCGAGTGATCAGGATCTGTGTCCCTTGTGTCCTTCTCTCCCTCCCCCCATCTTTCCTCCCCTGACCCACTCCTTCCTATACCACTAGATACATGGGAAGAGGTCCCAAACCACTTATTAACCCATGTAACATGCACACAGTGGCATATATGGGCGTTTAATAAATGCTTCTTGATGATGATGGTGATAAGGCTATTTATTTTTCCAGCCTACACAAGTCATGGGATTTGAGTTCATTGCCAGCCCTCTCCATAGTTTCCTTTCTGTCAGACGTGCAGAAAGCAGCTCATTTCCATATTATTGTTCTGCAGAAAGCCTCTCAGGAATTTCCAAGGACTTAAGTATCACATTAAATCAGAGTATTTACATGTTTCCTAAGGACACTGCATAGTGAGACTTTTGCTCCAGCGATGAGCAAAACCAAGACAACCACCCTATCCAGGGCAAATGGAAAAAGGCCACAGCTCACCTCGGAACTGCACATCTAAACATGTGCTTGGTGAGTGCCACAGGGGATTCATCCACAAGCCACCCCCGAGGCCAGACCACATACAGGTACGGAAGGAACCTGATGGAACACTGGCCGGAGGGTCGCTACGATGAAGTTACTATACTTCTAGGAAGAAATCTGGTATACCTACAGCACTGGTTCTCAAAGTTTGATCCCCTAGAGACATTCCACAATGTGTGGAGATATTCTGCTGGTCACACCTGGGGGACACATGCTCCTGGTATTTAGTTGGTAGAGGTCAGGGATGTTGCTAAACCTCCTACAGTGCATGGGTCCTCCTTTCCCCTCCTCCAAACAAAGAATATTCAGCCCCAAATGTCCATAGTTATGAGGCTGAGGAGCCTGATCTAAGGGGCCATCTAATGAACCCCAAGATAATGGGCCAGACCAGGGGCACAGGTCGAACACAACTCGAGAGGCCTCAAATGGTGGTGAAGAGCAGTGAGATGAGAAGATTCTCTGGAAGGGAGTTACTTCGCACCAGGGAGCCTAGAATTCAGGTTTATTTGATTCATCAATGTCCTTAAAAAGATTTAGTGTCTTAGGTCATAGCAGTACCAGCTCTGTGGGGGTGCAGTGGGGCTGATTTTGCTAACTAAGGGTTAATTAGCAAAGTTAACCCTTAATTAGCCAGCACACGTGTGTGTATGTGAGTAGCTGTGTCTGGGCAGGCACATGGACGCACTATTTATTGACTATTATGTAAAGACTTGCTCTAGGTGCTTTAGATGTATCAACTTATCTTCAAAACCACCTGAGGAGATGCTATTTTTTTATTTTTTATTTTTTTTTATTTTAAAGATTTATTTTATTTATTTATTTCTCCCCACCCACTCGTTGTTTGCATTTGCTGTGTCTGTTTGTTGTGTGCTGGTCTTCTTTTTTTTTTTTTTCAGGGACACAGGGAACCAAACCCAGGACTTCTGATGTGGGAGGCAGGCGCCTAATTGCTTGAGCCACTTCCGCTCCCTGCTTTGTTGTGTCTCTCATTATGTTTTCCTCCTGTTTCTTGTTGCGTCATCTTGTTGCGTCAGTTCATTGCACCTGCTCATTGTGTCAGCTCGCTGCCTTGCTCGTCTTCTTTAGGAGGCACCGGGAACCGAACCTGGGACCACCCGTGGTAGGTGGGAGCTCAATCGTTTGAGCCACACCCACTTCCCTGCTATTTTTGATAATATTTCACACACGAGGGAGCTAGCAGAGCCAGGTGGGGGACCGAGCTTCTTGCTGCAGAAGCGTGAGGACAGCTTATGGGGACATTTGGGATGTGAATGTCCATGCGCGTTCACTGCCAGGGGTTAAGAAGCAGCAGGAGAAGACTCTAAGGTGGTTGTAAGCAGCCAGAGTGTGCATAAGATGTTTATAAATGTCCACAAAAAGGAATCCAAACGGCTTCTGGAAACTGACTTCCAGATTGTATAGAGGTGTGCTATAGCTTTGAGCTAATGAGCCCATCACTATTTTTTGACGTTCTTTTCTAGTAGCAAGTTCTTAACACCGGACATTCAGTGTGTCTAAGGACAGAGATTTTCAACCATCGGCCAAGATGTTCTCTTCGTCCCCTGTGAAGGGCACTTATGGGTTATCAGATGATATGATGTACCATCTTCAGTGAAGGGAATAAGGGAAGGGATGTATCCTAGAAGCTTATCTTTAGGGTTCTAAACCTTCTTTAACAAAGTCAGTGGAAGGTATCTTATCAAAGCAAGGAGTTCTGAATTGATCTCTTCATGAGACTTAGCTAAAGATACGAAACATCACTCTAGAACCATCTCTGAATGGGTCTCTGGAAAGAGAATTCAGTAGTAATTTCTGATGCCAAAGGAGGTGTTGAAAACGAGAGGTCCTAACAGTTAAGACATCTGCTTGAGAGCTGGTACTTGCACGGGGGACAAGAGAATTTGATGGGCAGGACTAAATGAGAATGTTTCTTGTATTTAATTTTTCAAAACAATTCTGTGATCTTAAACCAACCATTTATGCTCTTTGAGCCTTAATTTCCTTTTCTGTAAATGAGGAGAATCTTTCCTGCCTACCTTACAGATTTTTTTTTTTTTTCAGATCAAATGTGAAAAATGCATGAAGATGCTTTGTAAACTCTGGAGTGCCATGCTGATTTAATTTATTATCATTGTGACACCCTCTCTTACTTTATAAGGTAAAACAACCATTTGAGAACTGGCGTGATACACTTCCCCAGCTGCTCCAAGAATCTAAATGCATTTGCCCTTTCGACTGAAATGATCAGGCAATTCCATCACACAATTGAGCAATTCAGTAAAAAAGGTTCAGTGCCCAGCAAGAAATGTGGCTGGAAAATTCTGGGTATTTTCAATCACACTGGGCAGCAGCTATAAGCAAGGATTTCTCTAGAAGAGGCAGGATGCTAACCCTACAATGTCAGCTCCTTTCAAACTCTAGGGTCAGCCTTGGGGCAGGTGACAGTGGAAGGGCAGAGAAGCCCAGATGAGATTGGCATCTGGGTGCAGCGGCCCACTCTGCTTTCATGTTTGTCCAGTCAGTCAGGGAGCACAGATTTCCCTTGGCACGGGCTCTGCTCCCTCTGCTTGGGGGCTCAAAGGTGACAGGGGCAGTAATGAAACTCGGCATACAGGGGCCACTCATGGAGACACATATTTACAATAGAGACATCAATTGCCTAGTGAGCTGGAGAATTAGAAAGCACTTCCAGGAGTGACAGCTGTCTCTTAGGTGGTGGTTTAGTGGAAGGAGAAAATGTGGGAGAAATCTGATGAAAAAAGATGAGCTCAAAATAAGTGATATTTCTTCTTTCTTTTTCTTGGTCCTCCTCATTTCTCTATCTTTAAATTTCTTTTCTCTCTCTGTATGGGTAGTTATTTTTCTTTCATTCTTTTTATATGACTTCGCTGGTCACATTTTTTTTTTTCAGCTTCTCCATTTATTTCTTTAATTTGCAATAATTTAGACAAGAAAAAAAATTTAAAGGCGTATTTTTAAGTATTTATGAAGTCAATTTTATGGCCCATTGTCCTAACTGAAGAAACAGACTAAAACAATGTCGTACACACTCCCTTCCTTTTCCTCCCCAGAAATCTCACAAAACTAAATCAAGTCATTCTTGACTTATGTGTGGTTTTTAGGTTATGGCTTTGCCTGCTGAATTGGCCTGCTAAAATATTGCTTCCTTCAGCATCCGGCTTTGTCTCTTGTTCTCATAAATATCAGTCACACTGAGGTATGAGGGGCAGCATTTTATGACTTCCGTTCATGAGTACAAAGTTTTTCTGGGACACCCTTGTTTGGATCACTCACAAGCCCAGATTCACTTGCCACCTGCCATCCTTTTGAAGGGCTTTTGATTTGATTTAAGAGGAAAATACAACAGCTGGAGATTACCCAGGGGAAGAAGGAAAGCCGAGATGAGTAGAGATGGGATTCAGACACACGATGAACAGATCTGCTAAGCCTGGAATCTTCTAAGGGGATCCTGCTGAGTTGCAAGAGTGCCCCGTCCTGGATCTCCAGAGGAATTTGTGCTACATACCTACATGCCTGGACTTGACCCATTCAGAGAAGGCAATCTTAAACTTTCCATCTAAGGTCTGCAACAGGGACAGAGGGTGCCCTCAGCTGTGAGGCTGCAGTGGGGTGTCACGCCCCCCCCCTCCCACCACCTACAGCAACAAAGGAAGTCAGTATATTTGGATTGGAGTGGAGCTCTGCAAAAACATATTTAAAGGAAAGATCCTTTCCGTCAAAATGACAACAGCGTGTTTGTGGTGTGTGTGTGCGGGGGGGGGGGGGAGCGAATTTTAAAGACAAATCTGGTAGAAGCCTCATCTAGGTGATTTGTAGTATGGAGATGAATTGCCTTTTAGTGAGACGTCATTACATGTCTGAATAATAATAAACATCATAAAACATCCTCACTGTTGTCTTAGCTAACATTTATGGATCCCTTATTATGTCCCAGACATTGTTTTAAGCACTTTCCATACGCCAACCCACTGAATGGGAACCACTCTCTTCCTTGTGATTCCACATTACCAAGCAGCCTTCTCATTATAATTTGACTTTCCCTGTAGGCCTGCTGAAGGGGACAGTGTGTTTGGGTCCTGAAGACAGGAATGCCCCAATGAACGTGATGTGCACATATCTTAATTTAAATGTCCAGTTTCAGCTATGGAGACCAGTCCCTGAGCTGTTTTAATGACCAGAGGAATGAGTGTCATCTGCCTAAGGGTCTTCTCTAGCAACACCTTGCACCACCTGTACCCCAAAACTCAGCCCCGCAGGGTTCCTAGCTGGGTCAGGCAGTGATGGTGTGGGAAAAGTAGTCTCTGCTTTTTTTGGTATCTGGAGGGAAGCTGGGTTTGTGAGGCAGGTGGCCAGGCCAAGTGTTAGCCGAGTGGCCTCGGTCAAATTTACTGTCACCTTTTTGACTCAGTTTCCTCATTTGTTTAATGCACTAAATGGAGGGGTGTGGATAGCCCTGGAAGGCTCTAATCCTCTTATCATAGAAATGTCAGATTCCAGAACGTCAGAAGTCTTGTCAACAAGGAGGGCTTGGTGAGCACAGGGGAGGAGGGGATGGGGAAAGGGGGCCTATGCAATTTCTACTGTGACTACAGAATAAACACAGGCTAGTCAGTGTTGGAAAATATCCTCTGCCTGTGAAAACAGAGTCTTGGTAACAATCGAGAGAGTAGTCAAGCTTCTAGGTGTAGGCATAAAATTGTTGAACTCCATGTGTATTTTGGTTCTTATTCACTCCTATGACTAGGATTTTATGAAGGACTCTGAAGTTGAAATAAGAAAAATAATAAGGAAATCGCTGTACCCTTTAAAACCGTCATGATAAAATGGTAAGAGCATTAAGTGTCAAGAAAGATTTAACTGTTACTATATTGGGGAGAAAGATTTAACTCAATATATTGGCATTCTTATTTGAAAGTAGCTGCTTTCTTTTTTCTTCCAGGCCTCAAGTTTCATTTTCTGATGGTGAGAATGTAGAGTGGGCAGAAAAAGGGAGCTGCTGAAAAAAAAATTACATGGAGATCGAGGCTCAGGAATTTACTGGCCTTTTCCTCATCTCTAGTAATAGAACGGATGCTGAATTTGTACATTTCCAGCATTATTTTCTTTCACTCACTCCAAGATCTCTGAACCAGAGTGGAGATGGGAAAATCCGTTCTGGGGGACAGCTGTCGCCGCCACTGTAAGGGGAGTGAGAAGGTGTCATTACCATAAGCACCCCAAAGGACCACCAATCGGCACTCTGCGTGTGTCCGCGGCGATTCACCACCTCGGGCGCCATATATTCTATCGTTCCACAAAAGGAGTATGCTCTCTTGTCGTGGTCGATGGCCTCCTTACTCAGGCCGAAATCTAAATGTAAAAACAACAGACAGCATTTCTTCAGTTGCTGGGTTGAGTTCAGGGCCAATCTGGAGCAGACTCTTTATTAAAGAGTGAGGCTCATTGTCATTTATACTAATTCTGCGTGACCAGACGGCGCACCCCTTTCCCCCATTTCTATTAATTACACCTGACCAGGCACTGCACCCTGTGCCCCCAATTTGGCTGCAGTACACCCTCCTTAAATGCAGGCATTGTCATGTCCCAGCATGCTTTGCAAAGTCTGGCACAATTACAGTATGAAGGAATTGTACTTGTTAGTCGCTGATATGAGTTCCCATGAGAAACCTTTTCCGGCTGGTTGACCGTTTTAATAAGCCCACTTGAGGTGGGATTTGGTTCTCCAAGGTCAGTGGGAACCTAGGACTGAAAGTAGTGCACATGTGACTGCTTCTGAAGGGAAGGACAGGAAAGGAGCTATTGCTGATGGTTGCTTGGGAAGGAGGTTCCTGGCTGGTGAGGTGAGAAGGGAAGACAGACAGGTCAGATGTCGGATGAGATGTCTAGAGCATTTGCCATGAGGTCTGAATTCTTCCCAATGCTTGTGTGTTAATGGATTTATGTGTAGGGCATTAAAAAGAGGCGTGAGCATGTTGTTTATAAGATTATAGGATTTTTTTAGTTTCAATATCTAGGAAAATAAGGATAATGCCACTTGCCTTGCAAGGCCACAGGGAGAATTAAATGAGATCACACACTACATGAAACTATCAATCCATCGAGGCGTGTTTTTTGCTTACTAACTGTCAAAGTAACTTGCTTCACATATTGGAATCTCACTGGGTTCATTTGTAATTTGTGCCTAGCCAAAATAACATGTTATTACATATTACTAACTTGGGATCACTAAGTAACAAAAAACATGATTTTATGAAATCAGAGAGGGCCATGACTCTACAATACTACGGATGATAGATTTGACATGGTAGCTCTGAACTGAGCAGAGCTATCACTGCAAATTTAGGATTTTATAGTATTATATATGCAGCTGCTACTTCAGCAGAGCAAACCTATAAAGTATGAGCAGAATCTCAAGTCTCCACCAAATTCCGCCTTGATACTGTGTACTAACTTGACCAGCTGTAAGAATTAATTTCCCTTTCTCAACTCGTTAAGGGCTAATTTCTTCTGCTGTCCTACGAGCGGGATGGTATAAAAGTCATAGTCGACAGATCACACTAAAATCAGACCAAAGGGGAAGTGCCTGCCAGCTGCCAAACAGGAAAAAATATTGATGCTCAAGGCAACCTAGAATTTCTTTATCACAAGCCAGGAGTGGGTGATGTGAAAATTCTCTTAAATCTATAGTCACACTCTTGTGTATAAGCTCATGAGCAATAAAAAAGTCTAACTTAAAAATTTTTTGATACATATTAATTGTGCATTTATTCTGTGCTCTATGCTAGGCACTGGGAATCCTGCCTGGGAAGAAGGGATGGTGGAGCAAGGATGCACTGGATAGTTATGGATGAGGTGCTGGAGCTGCAGGAGGGGAGGGAAGAGGGCACCTGGGAGTCCATGGAGAGCCTGGTGAAGTATTGAAGGATGAAGGATTCCCAAAGGAGGTAGCACACAGAGCCAAAGCTCGGAGGTGGAGGGAAGTGTGGCAGGTTCAGGGCGCCACAAGCCTGGTGGTCCCTATGGAGTGCGGATGAGTGTGAAGCTGAGGCAGGCAAACCAGGGCCAGAGGCATGGCGCAGCAGGCAGAAGATGCTGGGGTTAGCACCCCCCCAAAAAAAAAAAAACCATGTCCACGTCCTAATGCCCAGAGCCTGTGGATATGCTGCCTTGCATGGCAAAAGGACTTTGCAGATGTGATGAAGTTAAGGATGCTGCGATGGGGAGGTTACCCTGGGTTATTTGGGTGGGCACTGTGTAAGCACAAGAGTCCTTGTAAGGCAAAGAGGGAGGCAGAGGGAGATCGGAAGATGTGCCGCTGCTGGCTTTGAAGATGGAGGAGGGGGTCGTTAGCCAAGGAGTGCAGGCAGCCTCTGGGAACTGGAAAGGCGAGGGATGGATCCTCCTAGAAAGGAACACATGCCAACGGACACGTGGTCTTGGCTCAGTTCTTCCTGGGTCCATTTTGGACTCTGGACTCTCAGATGGCACGTTCAGGTTGGTTTAAGCTCCTGGGTTTGTCGTTTGTTATAGCAGCAGCGGGTGTCATGGAAGGAGGGGGTGTGTTTTCAGTTTGATCTGGACTTGGTGGGTGTGGAGGAGGGGCTGGAGGGATGCGAGGTTGCAAATAGGGAGATCATTTAAGAGGCTACTGTAACAGCCCAGGAGAAAGGGCGAGAGCCTGAACAAAACAGAGGTCAACGGACTGCAGGGTGGGAGATGTATAAAGTGAGATTCTGGATATTTGCCCTCAGACAGGTCAGAATTGTGTATCAGGGTTTGGGAAGAAAACATCCAGAAGACAACACTGCCAAGGCATTGCAGGGGCCAGGACAAGTGCCTGGGGAAGCACCAGAGCCAGGAGGGGGAAAAATGAGGGGGTGTGGAGAGGAGAGAAGGAAAGAGAAATTGCAACTGGGAAATTAAAAAAAATTTCTAAATGCAAATGAAGACACTCAATAACATAACAAACCCAGCTATACAAAAAAATCCAGCCAAATCAAAGGCAAGGATCTTGCAAACATCAGTGCGATCAAGAGAGTCTGGCTTTGAATTGATCCTTCAGTTTTCCAGGAATGAGATGAAGGCACAGAGGGTGAGTGCTGTCTTCTACAAACCTGTGATCTTAATATGTCCTTCTTCATCCAGGAGGATGCTAAGGAGAAAGGGAAAGAAAACACATGCTTTAAAAGGGGACACAACAAATCGAAAGGCACGCTAGGGATCAGAGGGAATGTATCAAGGCGATGACAGCACAGAAATACCAGGAAAACACTAGTAGGAGAGCCTTGCCTGGGAAAGGCAGGGCTCTCACCTGTTGTGTTTGGTCAATGTGAGTTTTCAATTTACTGATTCCCAATTCAACAGCTTCTGTTGGGTGTCCACGGCTCTTTGGGGGAGGCAAAGGTGCATTTGTATGTTTTTGCACATGGTTTAGTCACACAAAAGCTATGGGTTCTAAACCTTCCTGAGCCCACAGGCACCCTCCAGAGCATTCTGCATGGAGAACAGGACTGAGGGGCTCTGGGCTGGCTGTGGCCCACGGAGACCCAGGAGGCACGTCCGTCTGTGCCCAGCAGCTCCGTAGCCAGGGACCAGCGTTTCTCCCCCAGACTCCTCTTCCTCTAATCTGGCTGAGCCCAGCCCTCGCGGGACCAATCCTGACCTTCGGTGGAAGCCGTGCTCCACTTGAGGCCCCAGCTTCGAGGGGCTTATGATAGGTGGGCTTGATTTTCTTATAGAGCACTCGCTCCAACCCTGTCCCCTTCCTCTGGCCACAGGGACCTGCTCCTGTTCCAGGTCCGAGGACTTGGCCATGTGTCTGGAATCTCTAGATTCCCCAGACATGAGATTTCGCTTTGTTCTTCCCAGCTCCCCTGCCATGGGGGGGCGTGAGCACATGGCATGGTAGAGAAGGTGACAGAGTGGGTGAAGGGGCTGGAGCAGGGTGGGCACTGAGCAAACACTTTCTCCCTTCTCCCTACGGGTCCCCTAGCTCCCAGCCTTCTCCATCTCTTGCTTTGACTGTGATTAAATCCTGGTCCACCCCATCCTGGGATGGACCCACCAAGCCCTAAAGAGAGCAGGAAGTGGACTGGAGAGACACGAAAGCAAGGATTCAAGGATTAATTCACACCACCTTGAAAAGAGCTGCCGTGGGATTAAATCAACAGCTACTCTTTGGCAGGAATGGGAAGGGAAGAAGTTAGGGCATGTAATTAAGATGGCAATTTATAATTAAGGAGGCAAATATTATCTTTGCTTTGCCATGATCCAGAAATAGGCAACTTTCAAGATGAATTCCCTAATAATTCTAATTGAACAATAAGAACTTTCTCTTCAACTCTGCAATTAAATATTACTATTTTTAACTGTAAGGATCAATTTGACCTTTAAAAGAAGGGAGAACAAGCAGGCATTGCTTTACTATATGCACAGGAAGAACCTTGCACGGACAGGAATCTGTCAACCGGCCACCTCGACTGGAGAGGGGGAATTAAGTAACATTGCCATGTTCACAGTGTGATCCACACGAGCTAGGAGGTAATTAAAATGAGATTAACTTCTGAGGTGACCTTTGCAGGCACCAGAGGTAACAGGCCACACTCCAATTACCACCTCATGATTTCGAATGGGGTGGGGAAAAGGCGGACGCCCCACGTAAGTGCTGACCTAGGGGCCAGTGGTTTCACCTTTGACACTTGGCCTCATGCTCCCCATCTCTGAATCAGACAGTTTGTGAGCTATTCTTTCTGTGGAATCCTTCAAGATAGGGCTTTTGATGTTATTTTAGAATAACACGGGCGGCTCGTGATGGCCTACTCTGCTCATAGTTAAGTCAAAACCCCGCACTGTGCACAATCTCCTCGGTTCCCAGGCAGACGCACCTCAGAGCACGCATGTGTGGAATGGGCCCTTACTTCTAGGCGAATCCAGAAGGTTCCTGAGCACAGCCGCTACATTCAATGAAACTGGCTGCAGAGCAGAATTTTGCTCCATTCCATGTGGGTGAAAGTGGATGGCATCTGGGGCGCAGGAGGGAATCTCAGCTCTGGCCAGCCCCTCATGAGGTCTTTTTTTAGGAGGTACCAGGGATTGAACCCAGGACCTCGTACATGGGAAGCAGGCGCTCAACCACTGAGCTACATCTGCTCCCCAATGAGAGTTGGGTTTTTATTTTATTATTATTATTTTTTAGGAGGTACCAGGGATTGAACTCAGGGCCTTGTACAGGAGAAGCAGGTGCTCAGCCACTTGAGCTACATCCACTCGCCGAGGTCTGAACTCATTGGCACTGGGCGGCCTGGCTGTGCTGGAGGCTGCTGGTCCCACAAGATGCCACCTTGTCCCGGGGGGAGGGGAGGGCCTTGGCCACGGTGTCATCAGGCAGTGGAGTAAGGAGGCTACCCAGGCACTTCCCATGGGGAAGGCAGGCAACTGAACCTAGAAGGCCCAGCCACTAAATCTCTTCTTTTCTTTCTTCTTCTATTTTTAATAACTATATTTTAAAATCAAAAAATAAAATAACAGGAAAATGCAGCTCAACAAGTTATGGAAACATTACTCCTAAAAAGTTCTGTCCAGGCACTTTGATCTCATCTAATTCCAACTTCTAACTCAGTTGTTCCTCTGGTTTTCAGAAAGATACACAGATGAATACAGATTAGTTAAATGACACAGTCAAGGTCTCCTTGTGAATGGAAAAAAGGAAGAGAAAAAAATGCTTAATCATATTCACATCTCACAAGAGCACACTCCATATTCTTTTTTTTGACCTTTAGCATTACTATAGCACCAACTTAGCTTTCGGTACAGAAACATTACAATACTGTTACCAACTGTATTCCACAAATCACACCAGCTATCCCCCTCCTAAATCTCTTCTTCTCTAAGTGGATGGCTCCTGGCTTCTGTGCCAGCTTTATGCAGAAAATATAAGGGGAAAAAAATCTGAAATAGGAACACCCTTAGTTTGGAGGGACTGATTTACTTATTTTTAAAATAGGCTAGCAACATATATTAGAAGTCATCTTACAGATTTTCATGGCCAAGGTTATACACGTCTTATTGGCATCTGGAGTTCTGATGCCTTTGTCTCTTCTTAGATAAATTCTTGGAAAAGCTAATATGACCTGTCACCTAGAAATGCACCAAGTAGTTAAGTAAGAAGAGGCTAACTGACCGCTTTCCTCGGGCTTGTTGAGGGAGCTAGAGGACAGACAGGACAAGAGCGGAAAGGAAGAGACTCAGAGGTAAAAATAGCTGAGATATCCATCGGGCAGGGTGAGCCTCACCAAGGGGAGACAGTCGATGGCAGGGAGGGAGCAGGGCATGTGGACTCAAGTCGTGGGCTTGCCTCCTACCTCATTCTAGTCTTACCTACAGGATGTGGATGTCAACACTGGCTTGCCCCTCTCAGGCAGCTTGTATGAGGAGCCGATGAGCAAGGGCCCAAGGAACTCCCAGATGGATGGCCGAAGCCATGGCACTGTGGGCAGCCTGTGCTCCAAGAGCCTCTTCAGGGGGCTGGGGAAGTGGAATTTGCTAACCTTCTTTGGAAACCCTGCCTAAGACTTGGCGGCATGAGGTTCTCCCCCAGGCAATTTTCTGATACGCCTTTGCATGGGAAATAAATATTGAGAGATGGTTAACATGGCCCAACAAAAAATGAGGAGCAAATGGGATTAGGAAGATCTCACTCCACTTTTTCTTACTTACTTCTCAGGTTTTAGGTCTCTGTAGATGATCCCCAGACCATGGAGGTGATCTAAAGCCAAGGCTAGCTCCGCTAAGTAAAACTTGACATCTTCTTCAGTGAACATGACCTAGGGAAAGAGAGAAAAGAGCAAGAATGTTTACCTTCCTTTGGGGCTGGTTTGTTTTAAAGAACTCTGCCAGAAAAACTCGGACTCAGGCCCAGAATGTACACACTGCTGTCAGTTTCGCTCCGCAGAAAACCGTGGAGCCCCACTTGCAATGCTTCTCTGGCTCTTCTGATGGAAACATGAGTTCTCTTTGTGGTTTTAAGGTACGTGAAATGAGAAGAAAGATTAAACACGAAGTTGACTTCATTCGCCGTGCCAAGTGGGGCTGTCAGATACAGATCTTTCCTCTCCTCTCTTATTCTTCCCACCCCCACAAATCATTTAGCTATGGAATATATTTCTGGATTTGCATTTTAATATGAGTGCTTCGGATGTGAATTCTTAACAGTCGAATACACATAATTAAATGACACTGTGCAGACCAGGTGAAGCGCTATTAAGCCTTGTCAGGGCTCCTTCCTTCTCTCTCTTATTTTACTTCTTCATCCTGCGGCTTGAGGCAAACTACTAACTGCTGTCCACCTGAAGTGGAGTCAGGTCTCCCCAATACAGCGCGTACGTAAGGACGAGCTAGCGGAGAGTGTGCAGTCAAAGGCACGGAAGAGGGTGCCTGGAGAGGGGGATGCAGGGGCCAGAGAGCACATTCCAGACTCTCACCTCACTTTGAAGGCTGAGGCTCTTTGCTCAGAGCTCAGGCACCGGGACAAGCCAAATGCCCACGAGACGGAGGCACACTAACTCTGGTCAGCTAAATATGCATGAGGTCAAGGGGCCCAGCACGCCTTACGGTCATCATGTCTTCGTGACGCGGCCCCGTCATCAGGACTGTTGTTATAATCGGCACATATTTTTTTTTGTAGTCAACTTAATAGGTAGCCATGTCGTTATCACAAACCATTTTTAAAATCCACCATGAGAAATCAATGTCTCAGAGACTAGAAGTCCGTATTATTGCCGAAATTTTCTCTCTGATGGCAGCTCCATGAAAAATCAATATGCAATCCGAAGGAGGCGTGGCAGGCATGGAATGAGGGGTAAGGGCTGTTAGGGGAAGTGAATGTCTAATGCCTCCAGGCTAATACAGACTGGAGCATCTGCTCTGCAAATAAGAAATTCCTAAGCAGGGCTGGGACCCTCAAGCTCCAAAGCCTGTACGGTGACAGGATGTGGCTGCCAGCCCTCGCTGCCACTCCTTGCTCTGGAATCCTCTTAGTACCATCTTCCAAGCCTAACTAGCACCTGTTCTGATCGGCTATTTCTTTTCTAAATTGGTCAGTAGCTTCAGTGGGCTTACTGATAGTCAAGTTTTCCTGGCACTCAAGTCCTCTTTCATCTGACCATACATCTGTGTCCTGTCTTACTATGCATTGCATTTGCAGATTAATGTTCACAGGGAAACCTTATTTCTCTAATTTTTCAGTTCTCAGGGGTCATCTCTGAGCAGTGTCCAAGCACAAGGAAGAGAGGATTTCCCCGAAGAAATGAAAAGCCACATGCGTGTGAGTGGCAGTCCACGTAGGGACAGGCACACAGAGGAATGGGGGGTATCCTTGTTGAAGGAGAGAACTAAGAGAAAATAATTTCCCCATTTCCATGAGCTCCGTGCATCCTCTGTGCCCACACTCGACAGCTCTGCTTCCACTCTGAAATAAAGGGGCTTACGGGAGATTCGTTGTCCTGTTGTGAGAAGTTACAGGGCTTTTTGTTAATTATAGTTGCCATTTTTTAAAATTGAAGAAGCTGTGGGTTTATGGAACAATCGTGCATTAAATACAAGATTCCCATATATGTATATATATATGGCTGTCTTTTGGGTCAAGAACCCTAACAACAGCATGTGTCATTTATGATGTCAGACAAAACCAAACCCCAAATGGCCTGGCTTCTGTAGATAAGAGGGGAAGGGGGCAGATCAGTAGATAGCATATGAGAAGCTGGGAGACGAGCTCTAACTCCTTGTGATAAAGCAGGGCTGCAGAAGCTCATTGCCGCCTGAGACTTACATCCCATCAAGCTCAGTTTTGTCACTTTTCTAGCCAAAGGAGACTAGGTAGGAGAGGAAATCCCTAGCACAAGGGCAGGCTTTTTTTTTTTTTTTTTTTTTTTTTCACATTTCTCAATTAAATGTAATGGATACATATAAAAATTTTTTTTGAATCAAACAATATGTTACACAGTATGTTTGGTTCATAGTAACACATTCATACAGCATTTGTCCTTTTGTGTCTGGCTTGCTTCGCTCAACATAATGTCCTCCAGGTTCATCCATGTTGCCATATGCTTTACGACTTCATTTCCTCTTACAGCTGCATAATATTCCATCATGTGAATAGACCACAGTTTGTTTATCCATTTGTCTGTTGATGGACACCTGGGTTGTTTCCAAATTTTGGCAATGGTGAATAATGTGGCTATGAACATCGGTGTGCAGATGTCTGTTCGTGTCACTGCTCTCAGTTCTTCTGGGTATACACCCAGTAGTGGTATTGCAGGGTCACGTGGCAAGTCTATATTCAACTTCTTTAGGAGCTGCCAAACAGTCCTCCACAGTGGCTGTACCAGGCCACAGGGCAGGCTTTAAAGCAGCAATTTCCTCTGGAGGCTGAGTCTGGCCTGCAGGGGTATAAGTCTGGAGCTGTGCCACTAAAGGTGATGCCCAGGGGACGTGGCTAGAGAGTTCTCCATTTCCCACTTCTGGAGAGAGTTAGTTCAGAGGCAGAGGCAGCAGGGCCGGCAAGTGAAGCTGCAAGGCGTTTGGGCTGCCTCTGCGTGGGCACATTTCTCCTTTTCCCAAGTGACCTGGGGCTATCTGGGGACCTTGCCGTGCCCCTCGTGGGCCCTTCGAGAGCCCAGGTGAGCACCTGTGCAGCTGGCCCTCCTGTTGGCCCCGTCCAGAGTCCATCTTCCTGCCCCCTAGGGTCCGAACACCCCAAGGAAAGCCCCCCCACCCTTGCCCTGCATTAGTTGGTGTGGACGGTTCCTTACGTGTTCCTTACACACCCACACCTCCCCCTCTCTGAAACTGGCGAGCAGCTCGACAGCCAGCCCAGCCGCTCAGCAGGGGCAGCACGGAGCCCCCGTCAGTCCTGGAGGTCCTGCAGGTTAACTTTGCGAAGTGTGCGAAGTGTGCGTTGCTTTATTTGGCTTTTATTGCACAGTCAGTGCTATTATAGTTTCTGTTTTGAGTTTTGTAACTTTGTAGCATTTTAGATGATGTGTTTGTACTTTGTTGTGTAGAATGAAAGAATTGTATTGAACAAACCTAGGATTAAAAAAGCAAAAAAAAAAAAAGAAGCTGGTTGACGTCAAAGGTTCAGAATCCTCTGGAAACACGTGAGCATGAAGTATACACGTGTTAGGGATCGAGCTTCTGCTCTAAAAGGGCTTCTCAGAGAGCTCGGATCTGGTTCTTCTATTCCATCTCACAAGGAGCCCCCCAAAATACATATAGTGCTACTGCCCCAGGGTCCATCGGGAGGGAGAGTGGGATCCTCACTCTGCTTGGATCTGGCATTCATTTTGGAGTTTCTTGCAAGACAAAGGGTTCTCCTAATAAAGCAGGAGACTTAAAAAAAAAAGGGGAGAGAGTAGTTTGAAACTCCATTCCCCCCCCCCCCAAGTCAAATAAACGCTCTACTAGGGGTAAGAACTATCACAGGTCTTAGAAACCTGTTCCATGTATTTTATTAACTCGTTTGCCCTCATTGTTTTGTATAAAAGAATAATGAATAGAATAAATATAAATAAAAAGCCCGGTGTTAACATTGCCACTGGCAGAATCCTGCTTCCCCCCCCCCCCCCCATGCTACAAAGCAATATGCTTTTTAGGCATTCTGGAAATTTCCTAGTTAAGGTACTGGGAGGTCAAGGAATGCACTTGGGCTTGTGAAGCTGCTAAGGGTCTTGAAGAGCCCTCAGACAGCGTGCGAACACTTGATTAGATGCTCCTGAACACAAATTAGGCATAAGAAGTATCTCAGAATTTGTGGCCGGCTGAGGGCAATGGCATCTTCCTCTGACGGAAAGCGATATTTATGAGAACGTCTTTGGCAACCATTCCAATAAACTAACTTTGCGCTTAGAGCCACTCCAGGCAGGCTGGCAATCAGAGTGTAACTAATGCATCTGTGACTTGAGGGAAGTTCTTTGCAGGCATCTTTTTCTTCTGAGCTTTTAAGGACGCCCAGTTTCTTGCTTGTGTAACTTCTTTAAAACCAACCCACACGCACGCACATGCAACATACACAAGACACATCACATACATACACACGTAGGCAAACACAGACACATGCACAATTTCCCCCCAGTGCTGTCCAAGCCCTCTGGTGTCACTTGAATTCCAGAAAGAAATTCACAGCGCCTGGGGCTTGCAGGAGGGAAGGATACCTCTTTGGAGAGTCTGGTGAAAAGATCTCCTCCCCGCAGGAAGTCCAGGATCAGGTAGAGTTTTCCTTCTGTCTGAAAGGCTATAGAAAGAGAGATGTTTAAACATTTCAACAGAGGTGAAAGTCTCTTTGACGTGGACAATATTCACTCTGACTCAATCTTGTCACAGTTCAAAACGACCAGTCATTCTCTCTTTTTTTTTTTAAGGAGGTAGCAAGGATTGAACCCAGGACCTTGTACATGCAAAGCAGGTGCTCAACCACTGAGCTACACCTGCTCCCGACCAGTTATTCTCTGGCTCAGATACTATAACTTCTTCTGTTAAGCAGAGTCATTTCAGGAACGTGGATGGAACTCAGACTGGAGATCAGCTCGCTGGGGACAGAGAATAGGAAAAAATGATCTAACACTAATAAATTCTCTTCCTCACTTTTATTAAGAGTTTCAAGATTTTTTTCCCTTTTCTTTCTTTTCCTTCCTCCCTTCACTCCTTCTCCCCCTACCCTTCCCTTTTAAATCACAAAGGGAGGAAAGGATTTGAATACACAAATGTGCTCTCATGACCACCATTTTAAGATTAGGCTTTGGCCACCACTGGTCTTATTTATTGAGTCAGCTCTTGTTGGAATATGTTAAGTGAGTCATTAATGTGAAGTTGGTTCTAAGGATGTTGAATGGTACCTTCTTCTCCTTCTCAGGCTCTCTAGAATTCCATTATTATTATTATTTTTTACAACTTATGTTCTAAGGGAAACCATCAGTTGATTGCTTCTTTTAGGGCAACGCTTGTGACTGGCCAGCCCAGCTATCTGTATGTCACCACAACGAGGATTAAATTCGAGATCTGATCACTGTGTGGCTCAATTATTCATTTATTTTTTTATGTTCCAGGGCATGGACAGTGCACACAGGCCACCATCTGGGATGTGCAGGTGGCCTCTGTCAGAGGCGGGCTGAGGAGAATGTGAGGGGAAAGAGAAAGCAAGCATCAGAACCACTGGGAGGCCAGTTCAGCGTGACCTCTGCTATATACACAGAAGATGGACTAGAAGCCGTTCCGATATCACTGTGTATGTTGAAATTTTTTATTTTCTAAAAGTAAATGCATGGGAAGCGGATGTGGCTCAGGCAACTGAGCTCCCGCCTACCACATGGGAGGTCCGTGGTTTGGTTCCCAGTGCCTCCTAAAGAAGACAGCGAGCTGGCAAGATGGGCAAGCGTGGCAAGCTGACACAACAAGATGATGCAACAAGAGACACAAGAAGAAAAACATTATGAGAGACACAACAAAAAAGCAGGGAGCGGAGGTTCCTGGTGCCTCCTAGAGAAAAACAAGCAAGACAGAGAGCTGGCATGATGGGCAGGGCGGCAAGCTGACATAACAAGATGACTCAACAAGAGACACAAGAAGAAAAACCATAATGAGAGACACAACAAAGCAGGGAATGCAGGTGGCTCAAAGAGATTAGGCACCTCCCTTCCACATTGGAGGTCCCGGGTTCAGTTCCCGTGCCTCCTGAAGACACAGCACATAACAAGTTCAAACGATGATGGGGGTGGGGAGAAATAAATAAATAAAATAAATCTTTAAAATATATAAATAAAAGTAAATGTGAGAAGCACTATAGATATTGAGGTTTTAGAAACATAGAGTTTCTAACTAGAAACCCTTTGCCAGAATTGCATAAACTGAAGTGTTAATTAAATGAGTGTTCCATCTTAGAGTTTGATGGACAGAACTGGAGAACAAATATCTTTTGATCAAACACTGAAGTGATGTAGAATATAAGATTCAAAGTCTCTAGTGTAAGATTCCCAGTTCTTAACTTCTTCAGAAGATCCAGAATCCAGTTAAAAGACATAGGATTGGATCTGACACCAGCAAATGAGCAGTAGAGGAAGCAATGCAATACACAGAGAGAAAGTTAACCACTCCAAGCCTTTGTTTGTTGCAAGATTATAATAGGGAAGCGGATGTGGCTCAAGCGATTGGGCTCCCGCCTTCCATATCGGAGGTCCAGAGTTTGATTCCCGGGGCCTCCTGGTTAAGGCAAGCTGGCCTGCGTGGCGAGCTGGCCCACATGGAGAGCTGGTGCAGCAAGATGACGCAACAAAAAGAGACACAGAGGAGAGACAATAAGAGACAAAGCAGATCAGGGAGCTGAGGTGGTGCAAGAGATTGAGCACCTCTCTCCCATTCCAGAAGGTCCCAGGATCGGTTCCTGTGTGCCACCTAAAGAGAAGACAAGCAAACACAGAAGAACACACAGTGAATGGACACAGAGAGCAGACAACGAGGCAGGGAGAGAAATAAATAAATAAAATAAATCTTAAAAAAAAACAAACGAGAGAGATTATAATAGTACCTTCCCATAGGCCTAAAAGATATAACACCACAATATCTGGCTTACAGCAAGTGCACAATAAATATTAGCATTTTTTTTAAAGGAAGTCTACACAATATATAAGCAAGATTGAACTGTTTTCTTAGTAATACAAAAAAAATTAACCAGCCAAAGAGCTAGTAGTCTCCTCTACCTGACTCTTTTGGTCCGTGTTTATTCTTTGCCCCATAGTTACGTATGTCTCACTAATAATTTCCCCTAAATTCTGCTCTAACCTGCTGCCTTTGAAACCAACACATAAGAAAAATCACTCTGTTGTTGTTTCATACTTTACCAATATTAAATATGCAAGTAGAGTTGTAAACTTTAACGTAGTATGACATGACTCTGTAGTCAACCTTTTATTAATTTTTTAAAACTTTTGAAGCTCTAATTCATGGATAAAAAGGCAGAAAGCAAACTAAGGGAAGTTATGTGGCACAGGAGATATGTGACCTGCGGTAAATTATTTGATTGGAGCCACAGTCTCCTCGTCTGAAAAATGTAAATAATAATCTACCTTGAATGGAAATTTTGAGGGTTCAATGAGCTCCTATCTTTAAAATACTTGAAACATACTAGTCACTTAAAACATAGGGGTGTTATCATTTCTGGTTTAAGTAAACTATTAGATCACAAAATATTTTATTCTGAAACAACACAAAAATATGTAAAAAAAATTCACCCCAATTCAGGTGAAGAGACCTTTTAAACCAGATTAACAATGATGGTAATTTAATTAGTAATAATGGACAGCCTCATCTAAAATTAGATCTTTGAAAGGAAAACAGGGCATCTCCATAACAGGAAAGAGGAATACAAAAGAGATTATGGAATTGGAGAGATAAAATAAATTCACCACTGGAGGGAAAGGGCTCTAAAATCCAGAAAAGATTTTCTTCCTTCTGACTTTGAGTCTTTTTACAATTCCCTTGAACTGGAGATGGTTGCCTTAGATCCTCTGAAAAGTATGTAATTTTTTTTTACTGTATTTACCATAATGAAGCTTTACGATGAAAGGGTGATTCACTTCTGCCAAAATGTCCCTCTCCATCTTCGACCTGACACGGTCCCGGACTGCAAAACAGAAAAGCGAAGGCTTTGAAAAGGCAGGATTTAGAGTTCTGCTGAACATTGACTATGAAAAATTTGATATAAGTAATTTCCCCCAATTATTTAAAAAATCTTCAAACACGTGCAAAAGAGGAATGAAAAAAGTGTAAGATCACCCTGAAATCCCCCACTTAGATTCAACAATTGTTAACATATTGACACATTTGCCTTTTACCTCTCTCTTTACACACAAATATACCTACACCCACGCACACATTTTTAGCCAAAAATATTGAAAATAAATTGTAGACATCAGGATACTCCGCTTTTACGTGCATCTCCATGCATCTCCTAAGAAAAAGGACAATCTCTTACATAACTAAAAGACCACTGTCACACCTAGGAAAATTAACAAGAATTCCAGTGTCATCTAATATCCAATCCATGTTGAAATTTTCCCAATTGCTCCCTGCTGTGGTTAATTTTTGGGGAAACTGGGCTATGGTGCCCAGTTGTTTAGTCAAGCACTGGCCTCCATGCTGCTGTGAAGGCATTTTGTAGATGTGATTAGCATCACAATTAATTGACTTTGATAATGTGGGTGGGCCTCAGCCAATCAACTGGAGGCCTTTAAAAACAAGGAAGAACTAAGGGTTCCAGCAAAAGAAGGAATTCTGCCTAAAGATTCCTCTGGGAATTTCCAGCCTGCCAACCTGCTCTACACATTTCAGACTTGCCAGCCTCCACAATTGTGAGCTAATTCCTTAAAATACATCTTAAAATAATGTATATATGAATATGTGTGATATGTATATGTATGTATGTGTGTGTGTATCCTGCTGGTTCTGTATCACTGGAGAACCCTGCCTGATACATCCTCTCCACCATGTCTTTGAAGGCTGTTATTTTTTCCAAGCTAGGAGCCAGTCAAGCTTCACACTTTATATTTGGTTGTTATATTTTTCATTCTTTTTGTACCTTGAATAGTCTCTTGCCATTTCTTTATTCCGTGCCACTGACTTTTTGATAAATCCAGCCCAGTCTTCTGGGTTTGTCTGGTTGTTGTCTAACTATTTCTCTAACTCTTGTAGTTCTTGTTGACTGGGGTTGGGTCTGGAGGCTTTGTTAGATTCAGGCTAAATATTTTTTGCCAAAAAATGCTTTGCTGAGGATGCTGTGTACTGCAGATTGCATCAGATCAGGAGGTGCACTGATGTTAAATTCCGCGACTTGGGTAAGATGGCGAATGACAGATCTCTCCACTGTAAAGGTACACATGCCCTTTGTGAGTACAAAGGGACCTGTAGGGTGATATTTTCGTATCGTATGAACTGCTGACTCCCTAACAATCTTTCACCTCATGGTCTTAGCATAAATGGATGATTCTTGTCCGAATCACTTGGGGTTACAAGATGGTGATTTTCCAATTTTGGATGGAACTGGAAATTGAGAAGTAGATTCCTCCTCTCTTTCCCTGAGGATCACTATGGACTCTTAAAATATTTTTAATCTTGCATGTTATAAGCAATTACAGTTATAATCCTTTCCGATGCTCATATTAGTTGCAGTTGAGCCATTTGGGAATACAGATGTAATCAGTTTTGAGGTAAAAACAAAACAAACAAAAAAC
Source organism: Tolypeutes matacus (assembly GCA_026826555.1). NCBI lineage: Eukaryota > Metazoa > Chordata > Mammalia > Cingulata > Chlamyphoridae > Tolypeutes > Tolypeutes matacus. Next base: position 7,101,660 of record JAKSZT010054281.1, read on the forward strand.
AACAAAAACCTATCACCACTTGAAAATAAGATCAACTCTGAGATTCTCGTAGCAAACGGGTATACCCAGGTGAGCATCCAAGGTGGGCCTCAGGTGAGGGATGGTTGAACATTTCCTCCTCCCTCCACGATAAATATCACATCACTGGGCCAGGCAATCAAAGGCATCCGTTTTTGTGCCTTGTGTCTTATACTTCTGAAGTTTTATTTAAGAGGGCCTTCCCATCCAGGTTGGAAGAAAGGTCTCCCACATTTTGTTCTACCACCTCTCAGTCTGACCTTTCACCATCAGGTACTCGGGCTCTCTGGGGCCCACCTTCATCTTCAGGTTTTTAGGGAGCCAGTTTCTCTGACACCATTTACAAGATAACCCCTCCCTCTTCCCATTGTGACAACAGGGCCTAGTGGTCAAAGCCAAGAGAGGAGACGCTGGGGCCAACCTCCTGGGTCAGCTTCTGGCTCTGTCCCATTAGCAGTCATCTTAGGCTGCTCTTTGCTTCCGTTTCCTCCTATACAACGTGGAGCTCAAAGCAGCACCCGCCTCACAGGGTTATCATGAAGACTCCGTGGTGTAAGAGATGGGAATGCACAGGGCTGGCTTGAACTGCTGGCTGTGGAGTCCCCTTTGCTGCATGGTGAGATCCCATGGCTTGTCCCTGAAGTTCCTCTCCTGCCCCACTGCCCTGTCTCAGCACCAACACCAGACCACGGTCACCGCAGTAGCTCAGAAGGGCAGCGAGTCGGGAGCGCAGGAAGTGATGTGGCTGCAAGGAACTTCAGCGGAGCCGTAGCACTTTCTCCACAGCCTCCTCACTGGCCTCTTCTGCTAGGAGCTAAATAAACACCCCTCCCTGCTCCATACTCCTTGTGGCCAAAACACCGAGGCAGAGCATGCAGGGCAGCCAAGCCTGATGCGTGGTATCAGCTTTCCTTCTGGTTAAACTAACGGAATCAGAATTTTTTTGCTTGAACGATCTTGGAAATCATGGGATTCAACCCTTACATTTTATAGAAGAGGAAACCGAGACTCATTGTAGAAAAAAGTGGCTGCTCAAAGCTAGACGGTTGGTGAGGGCAGTGCTGGGGGAAGAACCCAGCTCTCTTCTCTTTCCATGGATGGATGGACAGTATTTCTTTCCTACTTGTGCACTGCAATAGCTAAAAGACAAAACAATCTGGGGACGATGAAAGAGAAACAAAGCGATTTAGGTCGTGAAGGATTTAATGAAGCAAGGGTTATGAATGGAAACTATTACCAAAACAATGATAGCAGGAGAACCGGGTTCAGAAGTTAAAATGGTTGCTGAGCATTTTTATTTAATATGACTTTCTATCGCTGGCTGTGATTACATCTCTGGAGAACTGCTCCCTGAGTCTGGAGGTTCTTTTCTCCCTGGCAGTCATGGTAATTGTGCTGCAAGCATTCTTTTGAAGCCTGGGTTGCAGAACCTAGTGTTGCCACCCTTTCCTGTTTATCATTTGTTTGGAAAGCCAGTGTGTGAATTAATATCTTCGTGATTTGGATTCTTGTTAGTATAGATATGCTTCTCTATGTAAATAAGATCATGAATTTGGTGGAGATGTTGAAGGCAGAGTGAAGATTCCTTGAAAGATGAGAAGACAGAGGTCCAGAGAAATGGTCAGTCTTCCACGGCTCTTTTATAAATTACATAACAACTGTATGGTGAAGTAAAAATTTTAGAACTTTTTTTTTCCGCTCACTTCTTTTTCTTCCCCTCACTCCTCTTCCATAAATATTTATCAGGTCTTTTTGGGTGAGGCCATGGAACACAAAGCTGCCAGGCTCTGCTCCATGGAGGAGGTAGACTGGAAGCAAGGGGTTGGGGGGGGGGGGGAGGTGGAAAGAGGGAGTGGCCCACCTTGAATGTGAATGGGGGACCCAGGGACAGGGTTGAGGAGATGCTGGTGGGAAATTTCAAGGAAGTTCTCATGGAGGATGTGCTAAATTTTCAAGAAAAACAGGAGTCATCCAGATGCTCAGTCAGGAGAATGGCATTACAGGCAGAGAGAACAGAGCTGGTGGTGGCCGTGGTGGTAGAGAACAGGACGGCTTTCACAGAGTACAGCACCGTGGCCTGCTCTGGACTTCAGAAACATGATGTGGAGAATGCAGGTGGAATGGAGTGGGGTGAGCCTGGTAGTGGGGCCCAGTGAGGGTATGCCTACTGGTGTCTGGGAAAGTGACACATCTTTGGCAAGTAAAAGGCAGAACGGAGAGACCTTCGTGCTTCAATATTGGGAAGAAGAAGAGGAATTGTGCAGTGTAATCCTTGGATGAGTGGTACAGAGGTTGACCAGAAGGAAAATTATAGGAGAGGATGGAAGAAGTCCATCTTTAGTCATGTTAGAGTTAGCAGTGCTTGTGGATGTGCAAGAGCAAGGGAGAGAGATTGGTCTGGAGCTCCTGAGAGGTGTGAGCAAGACAAGTGGTTTGAAGTTGTCACCATCACAGGATGGAAGCCAGCACTGAGGGACCACCCATGGGAGGGACAGAAGGAGGGGACTGTGGGGAGAACCTTGGTGAGGAGGCCATTGACATTATCTGGCTGAGGAAGGAGAGAGGAGTCAATAAGCTGTGGTTGGCAATGCTGACGATGAAGAGAAGGTAGAGGGAGGGAAATCAAGAAAGAAAATTGAAAGAAAGAATAAAGAATGCTCAGCCACAGCAAATGTTCCAGAGAATGTCTACTAGGGAGAAAATTTCAGGAGAGGCACTTGTAACCTCGGTGAGAGACCGTGGCTTATGCATCACTTATACAAACTATCCTTTGTGAGATGCAAGGAAGGAGGTTGGTGATGGGGTGGGATGAATGGAAATGAGAGAAGAAGCTGGCACTTCTGGATGATTTTTTGCCAGACTGTTTTTATTTTATTTTATTTTTTTACTTTAACCAAAGGAATTCATTTTTTTTATTAAAGAAGTTGTGAACTTACAAAATGATCATGCATAAGGTGCAGAATTCCCATACATCACCCCTCCACCAACACCTTACATTGTTGTGGAACATTTGTTACAGATTATGAAAGAACATCATCAGACAATTACCACTAACTATGGTCCATAGCGCCATGATTTTCTTTTCTTTCTTTTTTTTTTTTTTAAGAGATACCAGGAATTGAACCCAGGACCTCGTACATGGGAAGCAGGCGCTCAACTACTGAGGTACATCCGCTCCCCACATCAAGACTTTGTAAAAGGAATTTTGATAGGCATTTTTATTAAAAAATATTTTCATCCATTCATTCACTGAAAAAGAGGTATAGCTCATGATATATACATATATATGAGAAAAATGAAAGAGTATGTTATCAAACGTGACCGCAGTTATACACCAGAGAGAGTATTTTAAAGGGTAAGACTTCACGCCAGCATCTGTGTGACTTCATTAGGATGCTCTCCTGAAAAAAAACACTGATTCCTTATAGATAAGAGATAGTGTAGTCTTCCAGATGTGTCTCTTTTACCTACCACCAGCGTTCTGCAGCCTAGGAGAATGAACCAGGGGGAAAAAGCAAAGTAATTTAGATTGGAGATAATTATCAGGGATCTCTACATTTCCCGCTTATCCGAGTTATAGGTTACAAGGGCTACTGCTAGGGTAACAGCAGAGGAAAGAGATCTAGGAGAAGTGATGAAAGCAAAATAGAAATCTGTTAATTCTATGAACGATACAGAAGACGCTATCTAGAGAAATAACCTGAAAGAAGAAAGAGCATTTAAAGCAGTGGAATCAGAAATATGTCTCTCAAAATAAAAGTAAAGACTGAGAAAGAAAAAGGGCTAATAAATGTAGGTATCCATTTGGGCAACTTGTGGACATCAAATCAAGTTAAGAATAATGAGGAAAATTTCTGTTTCTCTTTGTTTCCCAGACAACTGGGCAGCTGTTGGGGAGTCGGGGCATGGCTTCCCGCTAGGGACTCGCTCCCAGCGTAGAGGGAAGAAATCTGGCCAGGCCTCTAAAGCTGTGTCCTTTATCTCATTAGAACAAACCCGTGTTGAGAAGGGTCTCCGGGGGAGCAAGTTTTCTGTTCCCCCAACCTACCCTCCCTTCTGTCCTCTGTTTGTTCCCATCACACTGTCCAGGTAAGTATGGTGACAGAGAAGATGAGACAACAGTGTTCCCACACTCCTCTTGCCAGCTCTTTGCAAAATTTAGTCTGTGACGCTGATTAAAGTAATCGTGGGGAGCAGATGTAGCTCAAGTGGTTGAGTGCCTGCTTTCCACACACAAGGTCCTGGGTTCAATCCCCGGTACCTCCTAAAACAAAAATAGTAATCTAAAAATCCTCTAAAGAGGATTGATGTAATGCTCAAATTCAGATCTATTTGGAATGAAGAAAATTGTTTAACCACATAACTGAATAGAGTATCAATACTGGCAACCCAGGGTCATAATAAGCCTTGTAAAAAAATTACAAAAAGATGTTTTACATTCACATTTCCAAGGGGAAAATAAATTTTTATCCCCTCCCTACATTTATACTAAAGGTTCCAGATCCGTTAAAGAGTTAACTTAAAAAAAAAAAAAAAAAAAAAAATCAAGCCATAAAAACTTATCTGATATCTGGACTGGGAATTGTTTTGTTCTGTTTTTTTTTTTTTTTTTTTTTTTTTAAATAAAAGCAGTGGAAGAAATAACACAGGAAAGGGTGATAGGGCCACAAATCACCCCCAAACTGGCCATCCAAAAAGATCATAAAAATAAAGGCAAACAAAGAGATTAGAAATTATCTGAAACAAACAGAACAGGGGCCAGGAGCCTAAATAAATACTGTAGCTGAATATTTTCATGCTGAGTTAACAGGGAGAGAGCCCAGACTCCAACTCCCACAGTGAGCATAATGTAATGTAGATAGACCCGTCAGTTCAAGGAAGATACTTTCACACAGGTGTTTGATAAGCTTGACTGCCTGGAGGGGGTCTGGGGTGGCAGGAAGCAGGAGAAGGCTGAGTTCTAGATCCGGGCGGGGTTTTATTGCCGCCTACTAATAGCTGCCTAACTCACCAGTTTCCATAGACTGAAGCAGGCTCAAACCACATCCATGTCAAAGGATAGTCTTTCACACCAGTCAATTCCCTGGGTACATGAAACATATATGTGTGGACATGGTCCACAGGTCCCTGGAGACCTTCACATCTGTATAAACCGTAGCTTTGCTGGGACAGAGGTGCAATACTTTAATCTTATCAGTGCCTGCTCTTGGTGGTGCTGGCCATGATGGACAATAGCTAGGGATGGAAGGAAGGGGCTAGAACCAGGGCTCTGAGTGAGGATTCCATTAGGAAAGAAACAGACATGGAAAGCAAATTTTTAAAATTTTATTTTTTTTATCACCCCCTTCCCAGAGATGACTCTCTCATCTGCCTGCTTGTTGTCTCCCCGTCTTCTTTAGGAGGCACTGGGAACCGAACCTGGGACATCCCATGTGGGAGATGGGCACCTACATGATTGAGCCACATCCGCTTCCCCCGACCTTTTTTAAAATTTTTTACTTTTTTAAGCAAATGTTTTATTTTCTGCACCATTAAAGAAAAGTGCTGAACAAGCTATCTCTTTGACAAACTATCTCTTTGACAGCTAAGAATCCCAAGAAGTCTTGATGGCTAAGACTTGGATGTATAAAAAGAAAAACATAGGGAGATGACTCCCTCATCCTTCCATTGTTACTGGATCAGTGAGCTACAGAGATTGTGGAAGTTGTAAAAAGCTGAATCAAAGAGCATTCACCATCCTGAAGCGAAACTTTGGCAAAAAGTTCCTGTCAGTTAGTTCTAGACAGATGAATCTAGGACAAGGCCATCTGAGCCTGGACTATTGCCTTTAAGTGATATTTATTATCTGGTAGTTTACAGGTAGGTCTGGAAATTGAGTGAGACTTGCTACTATAGATGTGGAAAGACAAGTGTTCTAGGGCAATTTTGAAATTCACTTATAAACTCTAGGTTTGGGGGGATAAATTAACTCTTTGGTCCTTCAAGTCAACCCTGCACTTGTGGCCAATCTGGAACACAGAGGAGGAGAGTGATGTCGTTTTCATGGTTTCAACCAGTTCCTCCTGGTACCAATTCTGACAATCACATGCCCTTCACTAGATCCTCCTTTCACGGCCCCTCCACCAACAACTTGCATTGTTGTGGGGTCCTTGGGACTGGGATAAATGTGCAGGGACCAAGCAGTTCATCCCACTGTCAAGGACCTGGTTGCTTTCCCAGGCAAATATGGGAGAGAGCACTTTGTGTGATTGCCCCCATCGGGCATGAGATATACGCAACCAGAGCCACGTTCTAGAAACCCTCTCTTTAGGGTCTGCCACCTTTGCCTGAAATTTCTTATCCTCTCTGATTTTTAAATTTTTTGAATCAATATATATTACATGCATATTATACATCATAGATAGTATTTCAAAAGAAAATTACAGGTAAGATGAAACTAATGTAAATCCATCAGTCACAGTGAAAATGAGAAATGACCAGCTTCATAAGTATGCCTTAGAAAACAATCAAGGGATGGGAAACAGATGTGGCTCAAGAGGTTCGGCGTCCGTCTACCATATGGAGAGACCGGGGTTCGATCCCCGGTACCTCCCGGTAAAAAAAAAAAGAAAACAATCAAGGGGTCATAGTGGATAGAAAGTTGAAGGAGAAACAGCAGTGGCTCTCTTGCTAAAAAGCCCCCAGGGGAGAGCAAGGGACAGGCTGGCACCTAGTGTTGTGGGTTGCTCTACACAGTTGTGGATGCTACCTTTTCAAAGAGGCCTGACAATGATATAAACGGTGACAGTTTTGTGCTCAACACGGGACAACTGCAGGGAATCTGAAGACCGAGGTGATGCACAATTTTTTAACCTGAGATTCCACGAAGTATACACCGTGGTCCGTGATAAGCTCAGGTTCTTTCCAGCTATCTCGTCATTGCTCAGCACTTCCATTCTTTGTCCCCGACAAAGCTACTAGGTCTAAAATGATATTCTAAGTTTCCAGGATGTGGAGTAAAATCCCATCTTCACACAACATCTCTTAGACTTCAGAGGTCTAAGTCATTAGAAAAAAAAAAGGCCTTTCATGAGCAGTTCTCCTGCTAAATATTTTGGGATCAAAACTGTGTACCGTCAGTCACTCCAAAGAAAAAAGAAAGTAAGAAAACCACAAATAATAAAAAAATAGCAATTACACTGATTACCATAAAGGACAAAACGCCCCAGGGATGTCGTTTTATTCCTCTCTATTAAATTATTTAAAATTAGACTGACATAGTAACTCATCTTACTTTAGAATCTTTCTATGGAGAAATCTTAAGTCCACTGTTCGTTAGCATTTACATTGCAAAGGAATGGAGGATGGCAAGAAACAACACACAAAAAATCTATCTCCTACTTTATATATATATGTAATTCAAGAAATACACTCTGGTGGAAACAAACATGTAAAGGACTCAAAGGCACACAGACAGGTGTATCAATAATGAATAATGTACCCATTACCTAAGGGTGATATTTACCAAGCATTAGCTGAAGGGGAGCATGTGTGCTTTAGAGAGGGCCCAGGGGAAAGAGATAATCAAAGATGGCTTAAGGGGGAATCATCTTTTCTTGACTTTTTGAGAGCTTAATGTAAAGATAAAAGTCTTGAATGGTAAATAGCTTAAGTACAATTAGTCAGGATACCTGAGGGAGGAGAGTGATGACTTAGTGAAGGGAGCTGGGAGTCCTGGGGTGTAGCCAGGCTGCCAGCTGGCTGCACGGCTGGAGAACAGGGTTCTGAGCTGGACTCAGCTCCAGCTTCACCATCTCCATGCAATGGAATTTTGAGGGAGTGACTTAACTGCTTTGTGCCTCAGTGCCCTCCCCTTAAGATGAAGGAATACTTAATACTTGGGCTTGGAATTTACTGATTCCCTCCCACTTAGGAATTTGAAATTATTCAAATGTGAATCCCTGACATTAAAGAACTAGCTAAGAAATGAAATTTGCTCAGACTAAGGCATTCATTGATCCTTAGTTTCTGGGTGAGTCTATTTTTTCCGTGAAGCTTAATTCACTTGCTTTACTTTTCTTGAATAAAAAACCCATGTGGTGTCCACGGCAGGGGTGGGGAGCTCTGCACGGAGATGAGACGGCTCATGAATTCCTGAGAGGGAGACTCAGCGAACGCAGTTTCTTTCTCGAGGCCGGGGGTGGGATTGTGTAGGTCTTGGAGATGGCATCGATGGTGGCCGTGGCGAAGTTGCCCAGGGTGACTGTGCCGCCCCTGGCCAAGGTGGAGCCGTTGTCAAAACTGGCCATAAGCAGCAGCTTCTTGGGCATGGGGACGGCGCAGGGCTTGCCGACCTTGTTCGCTCCGTGGCCCCGCAGTGCACAGGGTAGATGGAGAGCTTGGCTGGGATGATGGCCCCGTGACGGCTACCTCCTCGGAGCACTTCACACCCAGATAGAATAGGCCACGGTGGTCCCAGATGACGACAAAAGCCTTGAGCCTGCTCCACTGGCCAGTGGGTTTGCTTTGGCACAGGTGCAATTTTCAAAACCTTCTTCTTAGGGGCATCCCCTAGAAGAAGTCAATAAGCCTTGATGGGCAGAGGGAGATCTCTTCCAGGGACCTGATCTTAGGTCCTTGGCCAAGGGTGCAGCCTGGCGACAGGGAGTTACTCCTTGTCCGTGGCCTCGCCTCTGTGAGCTCCGTGGACTCGGCCCCGGTCCTGACTGTGGCCACGACCGCGACCTCCGCCTGGACTATGCTGCTGAAGCTCCATGCAAGCCACGCGAACTCCCATTCCAGGGCATCACCCACTATTTGGTGTTTTCTCCAAGAAGACAGCTTGATGTTTTTTTTTTTTAATTAATTTTTTATTTACCCCCCTCCCCCCACTGCTACCATTGTTTGCACTCACTGTGTGCTCTCTGTGTCTGCTCGTCTTCTCTTTAGGAGGCACCAGGAACAGAATCTGGGACCTCCCCTGTGGGAGAGAGGCGCTCGATCGCCTGAGCCACCTCAGCTCCCCGCTTTGTTGTGTCTCTCATTGTCTTTCCTCTTTGTGTCTCCTTGTTGCATCATCCTGTTGTGTCATCTTGTTGTGCCAGCTCGTTGTCTTGCTTGTCTTTTTTAGGAGGCACCAAATTCTGAACCCGGGACCTCCCATGTGGTAGGCAGGTGCTCAATCACTTGAGCTGCATCCATTTCCCAAAAGCTTGATGTTTTTAATGGAACACGTCAGTGTAAGAGAAAAGGGACCAAAAGAACCACCTTCTGATGTTTGGAGCCAACTGGCTTTACTCTGAGTTGGGATCATTTTGAAAGGTTGTAACCAATATGAATAGAATCAATATGCTTTTATATGGATCGCCAGGTACACGTCTGCATTCCTTAGTGCACCTGCTGACGTACACAATGATGCCTTCAGGACATGTTGCTCCAGTCCATTTCCCTCTTCCTTGGCCAGCCTGCTCCAACAGTAGCCCTGCATATGACTGTCAAGAAACGTGTAAAATGACATCAACTGGTTTTTGGCTACATGACTTGCTTAAAAAAGAGATTTTGTCAGAATGATGAGTTTTCTCCCTTTACTACCAATAAGATCCAACTTATTTCCTTCAAAGCAGGGAAAAAGCAGCCCCTTCATGCTGAGAAAGTTGACTTGGAGGAAAAATTGTTGATGACATAAAAATTATATAGCTACGACAATACAGGTGAAGCCCTATTAGAAAATTATCATTGCAAAGAAATGCTTAATTAAAAAAAAAAATCTCTTCGCATACTATGGAGGGTGACCCATTGAAACGAGAGAATTCTACGTAATAAATACTCCTGTAAGTGGTTTTGGGGTCTCTATTCAGGCACCGGTCAGTTTTAGGAATTCATGTGATCATATGCTGTTAACCGAGTAGTTGGAAAGACCAGTGCTGAATTAAGACGTAATTCTTCCTAATCCGATGATGGTTAATGCTCACCCTTCCTCACCCCTTCCCCACTCAGTCACACCCAGATAAAACCTAGACAAGAAAAGTCCTAATGTAGCTACAAAGTGAAATAATTTTCTTGGAGAAAAGGATGAGAGATGAAGGCAGCTAACTGTGCTGTTGGTATGGGCAGGCAGCAGTGCTAAGCACTTAATCCTTATGTTAACAACACTGTGGGGTCAGTACTATTATGGCTATAATCCCATTTTACGTATGAGGAAATGGAGGTGAGGAGAGGCTCCTGGAGGTCACACAGACTGGGCTTGGCCCTTGGGTCCAGAGTGTGTCCTGCCAACCACTCAGCAGGGAGCCTCAATGTCGACAACGCATTAGGGACACTTTGTGATGCTTCTACGAATTCTCAGGCTCAAACCATACTCCAGACCAGCTAAATTAAAATCTCTGGGAATGGTCCCCATGCACCAGTATTTTGTTAAAGTTCCCCAGGCAATTCCAACGTGCAGCCAACATTGAGTGACATTGTACTACACTATATGGAGACATTTCTTTCTTTCTTTTTTTTTTTTTTTTTTGAGGTACCAGGACCGGGGATTGAACCCAGGACCTTGTTTTCAGGAGGCCAGTGCTCAACCACTGAGCCACATCGGCTCCCCTGAGTTGGCTCCCTCATCTGTTTGCTCTTTTTTTTTTTTTTTATTGCTTTTGCTCATTGTCTGAACATTTTTGCTCATTGTCCACTCGTTTGTTTTCTTTATGAGGCACCAGGAACCGAACCCAGAACCTCCCATGTGGGAGGCGGGCATTCAACTGCTTAAGCTACATCTGCAACCCCTGGAGATATTTCTTAACTGTGGTGACAGTCTTCATTTGCAAACCCACTCTCCAGAGAATGGAGATCTGGCTTGTTTCATTTTGTGGTCTTGTAGCTTGGGAATATGTTATTAAGAAGACTTCTTTTTATTTCCTTACAATAAAAAGTGGTCCAGGGGAGTAGACACAGCTCAAGTTGTTGAGTTGCCGGCTTCCCACGTATAAGGTCCCAGGTTTGATCTCCAGTACCTCCTAAAAACAACAAACAAACAAACGAAAAAACCAGTGCTCATTGGGGAGTGGATGTAGCTCAGTGGTTGAGTGCCTGCTTCCCATGCACGAGGTCCTAGGTTCAATCCCCGGGACCTCCAAAAAAAAAATGGTCCATCACCCTTTGGACTACATTATATTTTGAATACATTATACAGATTTCTTACCTCTGATAATTTGGGTATTGAGTTGTGAATACAGGAACTTTGTCAATTTAAAGAATTTGAACATTTTAAAAGGGTCCTTAGTAAATAGGAGAAGCAGTGTCTTCCATTGCAGGGTGGGGAGAACGAGCTGGGAAGAAGGGGGTAGGGAGGTGAGCAAGTCTACGGCCTGCCAGCATGGTACACTTTCAACTGTGCTTAAGCATTGACATTTCCTTTAGAAATGATTGGTCACCCCTTTAAAGAAAGGAGGGGGCAGGCAGCTGACAACTCTGAATGTAAAGATAAAATAGAGCTATCAGAAGCCCTTTCCTTGATGCCAAGTTATATGGAACCCCATGGACAAATATTTTCACTTCTGTACACATGACACTCATCCAGGTTTTTGAGAAACAGTCTGGAGTTTTAAAACTATTTCCACAAATCCCCTACCCTCTTTAAGTTTTTACTTTTCAAAATAATTTCACTATTCAAATTCCTTGCGTTTTCTTTCAGGTGGTAGTCTGTATTTTTAGGTTTCCAATGTCAGTGAGTGGAGCACATCACTGCTGTTTTCCTTTTCTCTCAAATTCTTTGCGATTATTAATTAGCTTGTAAAATGGTGTTATTATGAAGATGGAGACTGAACTATGGCATATTTAAATAATTCAGGCTAATGGAAAGCAGAGGTGGTAGAGCAAATACAAATGCAAATGATCCTTTGAGTCACCTCTCTCGTCTCGTAAGTGAGGAATGGAAGGTTTAGAGAGATGAAGTACCCTTCCCAAGATCAAGTTTCGTTAGTGGTGGATCAGAAACCAGGATCCTTTCTGTATGGAACTCAGCTATATTATGATTAGAGCCTAAGGATGACCTCATGAAAAGTACTATTTCATTAAACTTTTAAATTTTCTTTTAAGATGTCTTAAGATTTCAATTGAATTTCCATGGGAAAAATACCTTCCTTCTATTCCTTAGAGGCTAAAGAACGGAAAGCCAAAAAAGTATATCATGTAAAATAATATTTGGTTTTAAAGTGGAATTTTTAAAGGATCACAGGAAATGGCATTTTTTTCTATTCTATGCTCGTATGGTTCATTCTCACAATATAAAAACAATTTTAGGAGGGCGGATGTGGCTCAAATGGTTGGACGTCCGTCTGCCATATGGAGGGAACTGGGTTCGATCCCCGGGACCTCCTGGTAAAATAAAGAAAAATATAGAAGGCACGTGTGCCGCTAGGTCCAGTGTGCCGGCATGCCAGGCCCTGCCGAGCCACGCAGCAAGATGATGACGTAACAGGAGAGAGACACAGGGGAGAGCAAAGACGAGATGCACTGAAAAACCAGGAACTGAGGTGGCGCATGTGGCAGAACGCCTCTCTCCCACATCAGAGGTTCCCAGGATCGAATCCCAGTGAAGACAGGAGGAGAAGGGTAAGAAGAGAGGGCAGGAAACAGACACAGAGAATTGCCCAGCAAATGGACACAAAACAGCAAAACGGAGGGGAAGGTGGTGGTTTAAAATGGATAACGTAAATAAATAAATAAAAATAAATCTTAAAAAAAAAAAAAAATTTGTATAGTCAAGCATGTGGTTTGGGGACTTTAAAAAAAATAACTTTTTATTACAAAAAGTAAAATATATATTTTTTGTTGAAAACTTGAAAAATAGAGTATAAAGAAGAAAATATAAGTTACACATAATCTTATAACTCAGGAATAGCCACTGTTTTCATTTTGGCATATTTCCTGCTGGCATGATATAGAGCTAAGATTCGTACATACAGATCAATGCACCTGACGGTACCGATAGAGAGTCTCATGTATGGAACAATATTCCATCATTCTGTAAGCAGTTTTATGTCTGAATATTAAATATTCAGGAAAATGTCTGTATGTAGCATATGTCAGGAATATTTCCTCAAGGACACTCTGGACTGGAGTATAAAACAAACAGGAGGAGCGGAGGTGGTTCAAGTGGTTGAGTGCCTGCTTCCCACATGGCAGGTTCCCGGTTTGGTCCCCAGTGCCTCCTTAAAAACAAAAAAAACAAACGACAAGCAAACAAATGAAAAAACCAACTCAGGGGAGCCGACGGGGCTCAGTGGTTGAGCACCGGCTTCCCACATATGAGGTCCCGGGTTCAATTCCTGGTCCTGGTACCTCAAAACAAACAACAACAAAAACAAATAGGAAAACTTATGAGTCCACGGGGAGATTGTCAAGACTGTGTGTTCTGCACACGTGCTAAGAAGACGAGGCTAACAAGGATGGAATCCAGGGCTTAGCGAAAGGTTAGACAAAGAGAACAACTTCCCAGCTCCTTAATTTTATTTCACTCCTGTAGAGGAGTGAACAGCAATAGATTCCCTGCACAACCATTCCAATCTTATTCCTTCTACGTTTTTCTCCCTTCTCTTTCAAGAACAGGAGAGGGTGAGAGCAGAAATGAGGGAGAAAGAGGAACAGTTAGGATTTAAGGAGAACAGGAACTATTCCAGGTCTGACTCCGACCCTGATGAAGTTAATAGAGCTGTGCAGTTAGAAAGTAAAAGGTGTGTGTGTATGTCTCCATTAAGAACAGTCTGATTGCAATGATGAACTATCACATCTTCCTGTTTCTACCTTCTTTTGCCTTAAACTACAAGAAGGTGTCTTCATCTGGTTTCAAGATAGTAAATTTCAATGCTTTGAAGGTAAAAGGGAGGGTTTTAGTAAATGACCATGTTATTTAGTAGCCCTTCATTTTGAAAATAACAGCTTCATTGAGAAGTAATTCACACACCATATAATACACCACACTGTAAAGTGTACAAGTTAATTGTTTTTAGTATATTCACAACTGCCACAATACATTTTAGAACTTTTTCACCACTCCAAAAAGAAAACCAGTACTTTTTAGAAGTCACCCCTTATTTCCATCCCCCCACCCCAAATAACCACTCATCTACTTTCTGCCTCTATGGATTTGCCTATTTTGGACATTTCACGTACATGGAATCGTGTCATTTTGTGACGGGCTTCTTTTACTTAGCAGAGTGTTCTCGAGGCTCATCTATATTATAGCAGCTATCAATACGTCCTTCCTTTTTATGGCCAAATAATATTCCATTGCATGGAAAGACCACACACTATTGATTCATCAGCAACATTTGAACTGTTTCCACTTCTTGGCCTTTATGAAAAACGTTTCAGTGATCATTTGCGTGTAAGTTTTGGCGAAGACAGATGTTTTCATTTTTCTTAGGTATATACCTTGGAGTAGAATTTCTGGGTCATATGGTAACTCTTTGACTTTTTGAGGACGTGCCAGAGAAGCCTTTTGATTTTCAGGCATTCAGATGATCCTGAACTAACAATCTAATGGAATTTTCTATTTCTATGGAAGTACTGTGAAGTGAAAAGATTATCTTATGGTAAGGTGGGGATTAAAAAGTCCAAACCTGCTTTGTTTTCCAACACCTCATCTTTTTAGCCAAGAACAATTCTTTAAAAATAATACTTCGGTGGGACTGTTGGCATATTCAGCATGATCGCTTAAACAGTTTTAGCAATATTATTATTACAGTCACAGTTAAACCCTACAGAGTGTGGTTTAAATCAGAACACTGAACTGAAAACTCGAGGGCTTACAATAAACTAGAATGCCTGGACCAGAGAACCTCAAATTTTTGTGTACAGAAAAATTACTAGAACAACTTGTTTTTTTAAAAAAAAAAAGTCCAATTCCAGGCTCTACACGTAAGCGCTCATGATCTGGAAGGTCAGTAGAGGGGTATGAATTTTTAACCATGTCCCCCCTTGACCCTACCCCAGTTCCTCCCCAAACACTCACAGATGATTACGACACAGGCTCCAGGCTGGGCAAAGAGGTCTGTTTTGGTGTTTTCTTACCATTGGCTGTTCTGGCAAAGTTATCCTACTTCCTCCCTTCTACAGAAATAGTCACCCATCCTGTAAGACTGGGATCTCACTTACCTTCTAAAGCATTCTTTAACTGTCTCACTTTGAAGAGCCCTTTTCTTCCCTTGTATACCTTTGACACTGAAAGTCTGGATATATTTGGTTTTATGCATTTTTGTCCTGTCTTTTTGATTCTATAGGGTTCAAATATGTGTCTTATTTTCCCAACAAGATTGCAAGTGACTTGCAGAAAGAAAATGCCATTTCCTTTGTACTCCTCCACATGCCATTGCTGGGACAGAAAGGACCCTCAGTTAGTATGTGTAGATTGGTTAAAGGGCTGTGAGCGCAGAATAAAGATTTTCAGTAACATCCTTATCTTGACCCTGTGTTTAAGCTTCTACCTTCCTGGAGGATGGGAGTGAGTACAAAGGGGATGGGAAATCAGCTGTTGGACCCTATTGCTAGAACCCAGCAACTGGAACAAAGGGAAATTACACAATCATGAATCACATTTCATTTAAAACGGAGCAATCCGGTCTGACTGATGATATTTAGGCTGGTTTGTCATGCCCACATACAGTCGTAACAACCTGTTTCTCTTTCTTGTTGCTCTTTTTTTTTTTCCCCAAATGGTTCTCTACAGTAGAACATATGTGGAAAAAATGGCATTTATGCAATATGGCTTTTCTCTCTGAAAATTGTTGCAGGGATATATTAAATATTCAGGAAAATGTCTGTATTATTTGTTGTCAATCAGAGCGATGTGTCTGATATACTCCTTTCGAGCTATCTTCAGAAATCGTACACCACTAAATGGAATGAATATTCCCACGAGCAACATGAAAACTACAAACTCTCATTTTGTGTCTCAAGAGCCACGGGCCCATTTCTGAAACCCTTACCTTTTAAGGTAGCTTTCTTAAGAACTTTCATTGCATAGAGCTGCCCAGTTTCAGGTCCCTTGACCTTCCTCACCAGGAACACCTTATAAAGAGAAAAAGAGAACATCTGAGATGGCTGAGGAGCAGACTTGGAACTCATTTGCCTTATTTGATTTGACAAAGGTATAAACAGGGAAGTTTAGAAAAGCTCAAATAGAATAAATACGCCGTAGGGAAATTTAAAACTTTCTCTAATGTCTAGGCTGCCAGGAAAGTTTTGTCTAATTTACCACGACAGTGATGAACATCAATACGTGTTTGTAGGAAGAATTGTCGTTTGTTTTCGGTACTGTTAGCTGCCTATCAAAGATGTTATGTCAAAAATGATAGTGCGCCTTTTATTTGGAGACCAGCTGTTTAGGGAGGGAAAAAAAAAGCACTATTCATGCGGCTGGTTTATTTTAAATATCCCTTTACAATTTCCTACTCTGAAGACCTCCCCAAGAGTTACTTTCAGTCAGGGCAGGCTCTTTCAAAATAAACTAGTTCCACCTATTTTGAACTTTCTTCACCCAAATGTTGGCTTTGGGTAGGTTTAAGTTTGTAAGTAGAGTTAATTTCTAACAGGCTCTTAAATCTGCTCATGTGGACATTTAACAACCTTTTCTGAAATGCTTCTTGAGGTAGATCCCAGAAGAAAACATTTTTTTTAAAAAAAAACCAAGATAATCGCAAAAGGTTATGTCTAAAGCCTATTAATGATTTTTAAAACAAAACTAGTAAAAAAAAAAAAAACCAAAAAACCTGGAGTATCTTTTATGAGGAAATACCTTCCATGCAAAAAATAGCCTTTGATTTTCCTGAAAGTATTTTCCCAAAAATGCAAAAATCTGCAAAAGGGATCTAGAACACACAATTAAATCAAGCTCTGGTTTATGCATTGGTGATTGCCTACACTGTATGCTCTGAGGGGTGATGCTGAATTATTTCTTCCTCAAAATGCCGCCTGCATCAAGCCTCAGAATGTCATAAAAATCTACCATCATAAAGGCATTTTGGGGCGTTATAGCTCCATGTAAACCCTAATTTGCTCCAGGTTGGTTAACAATACAGGGCATCAGGAATCATGGCCTGGAAGTGTAAAATCAGCTTCACCTTGCAACAGAGAAAGGCAATCTGTAAATTTTTGTTTTCTTAGCTTTCCACCATGGAGGAGTGGGGAGAGAGAGGTAGGAAGAGAGCTGTTAATTGAGGGCAGGAACTCTCCAAGCAGACTCTACTGACGGTTATCCTTTATTCGTTGGTGTCTATTCTAGAGAAATAAAAAAAAGGACCCAAAAGCCACAAAGTCCCCTCACTATGAATGTGGACTCATGAAGTCAAGCTATCAGGTTTCACGTTTTTACCCTGGACCGTTGAGAATATCCAGCTGCTTCTTTATCCCTGGTTCAGCTCCCACCCCCTTGCCTTCCTAATTGCTGATACTACTCTAATCACAGTCCCTTCCCTGAAACAGGGGATCTCAAGTGTCAATGGAAAAACACACTCCCTCTTCCCCTCTGAGGGCACAGGAAGGGCAGTGCCCCATTGTCCGGCTCGATTAAGCACTGCTTCAAGGAGTCAGTCAGTCCTAGGAAATCACGAGCGATTGGAAATCAGTCTCTCTTGTCTTTCGGGGTTTGGACTGTCCTGTCATTGAGAATTAATATTTATCCTTGGGAGATGTGTAGTGGGGATGTGTGTGTTGCCACAGTTGTTTGTCTGTCAGTTTGGTGAATGAGCCTGTGGTGCAGACGCCTGGGGAGAGAAGCCGGGTTCCTCCCACTCACCCTGCACTGCTGTGCCCTGGATGTCTCTACAGACTGCAGGACTCTATCCTGGGGAGGTACAGCTGGTTTAAGGCCAAACCCTCCACACAGAGGACCGGATTCTCGAAAGGCAGGTGGAGATGTGCACAGCAGTGGTCAGAGGAAGCGATTTTTGGAGCCAGAAAAACAGTGATTAACTTCTTGAGTTCCTCCCCGTCTGAATCATGGGGGCAGAGGTTCAGCTCCCCTCTGCTGCTGGAAGTCCTTCCACTTCTCCAGTCCTTCGAGCAGACACTGAGGTCCCTGTTACGCTTTGGCTAGTGGTGTTGGTGGAGAATCAACGTCAGTCAAGGGGGGTGGGACCCGCCCTCCCCGCACTGCGCTGCTGAGGACCCTGGCAGGTGGGAGGAGAGAGGCACATCCCAGGAGCTCAGGCAAGGGCAAGAGCCCCGGGAGAGGGTGGGAGGAGCCCAGGGGCCGAGGAGCAGCTGCTGAGGGGATGGGGGGCCCAGAGCATCTGCTTTCCCAATGCACGGGAGAGGAAGCTGACTCTGGTAAAGGATGGGAAGTGGGATGGGGTGCTGTCTCCGTGGTAGAGGTGGCACTGCTGGCCAAACAACTGCTGTGTTTTCCAGTCACCCCGCACTTTGGTGGGGTGGGAAGACAGGTGAGTGGAAGTGGGGGTGTCATTTCTAGGCCAAAGCACTGAGGAGCTGGTGCAAAACCTTCAGCTGGCACTTTCCCTGCCGTGGCCACTGAGGACGACGCCTTGTGTGGAGATGACAGAGCCTTAGGAACAAGCCGGCTGGGGACACTGAGTCACCGCATGGAGGAGAGTGGCTCAAACCCAACGCTGGTTGAGAGAGAGACTAACAGCATATTCAATTACGGTGGAATTGCCGTATTAGCACCTAGGATGAGGCAATATATAATCAGAAAACTACTAACAACAATAAAACCCTTCTTTCCAAATAGGAGAACGCTGAATAAAAAATAAACAAAATAGATAAAGGATTTGTGTTTGGGTGGTCTACCATTTGGAATACCCAATCTTTTCTCTTTTCCATTTCTTTTTCTACCTCCTAGCCTCTGTGGTCCTCCTCTCTATAATAAAAGAAGAGTATGATATATGGATTCAAGGAGCAGTGAAAAAAACCATTCCATTTAAAGCTGAGCTGAAAACCAGGTTCAGATGGGGCGCAACCAATAAGATTTTAAATAGGTGAAGTCAAATTTTACATAGAATTTTACACATGAAAGTTTTCACTCAGTTGTATTTCAGACTTAAACGTGAGATGACTGACAGTCATGGCTAATATTTATATTTAGTTTAATAAATAATTCTGCTTGAATTTTTTAAAAGAATAGGAAAATTCTACGCTATCAATATTTATCAAGCTCCTAATTTAGGCAAATTGCTGCAAGTACTAGAGCAAGTACTACTCTATTGGCAAACAGAATACCTGCCAGAACAGAATCTTTTTTTTTTCTTTCATTTTAAAAACAATTTATTGAAGCATATCATTCATACATGAACATACATAAACAATAAGTGTTTAGTAAATATTATAAACTTACAAAACAAACATGCATAACATCATACAGGGTTCCCACACATCACCCCCCCATAAATACTTTGCATTATTGTGAAACATTTGTTAACAAATTATGAAAGAGCATCGTCAAAGTCTTACTATTAACTATAGTCCATATCTTACTTCCCTATACTTAAAAAAAAAAAAATTATTGATTATTTATTTATTTTTATCCATTTTTACTCCCCCCCCGCCCTGTTTTTGCTGTTTTTTTGTCCAAAAAACAACACAAAAGAGAGGGCTGTTTCCTGCCCTCTCTTCTCATCCTTCTCCTCCTGTCTTCGATCCTCGGAACCTCTGATGTGGGAGAGAGGCGTCCTACTGCCTGTGCCACCTTAGATCCTGGTTTCTTGCAGTGTGTCATGTTGGCTCTCCCTTGTGTCACTCTCGTGTTATGCCATCATCTCGCTGCATGGCTTGGTGGGGCCTGGCGGCCCACACGCTTTCTATATTTTTCTTTTCTAAATTTTTACCAGGAGGTCCTGGGGATCGAACCCAGGTCCCTTAATATGGGAGACAGATGCTCAACCACCTGAGCCACATCTTTCCCCCTGCTATATCTCTTAAGGTTGATCAAAGATACCTAGAGTTACAGTCTCTTCCCATATAGGATGGTCAAATCAGGCTTAGTTTAACACCAGCATTCTAAAAACCAGACCTAGGGAGAAAAAGTAGGTCTGGGGACACACGCATGGTTTCGAATATAGCGAATGTTTAGCCTACCCTGTTTATTACAAAATCAGAACG
The DNA here is from genome assembly GCA_026826555.1 of Tolypeutes matacus. Lineage (NCBI taxonomy): Eukaryota > Metazoa > Chordata > Mammalia > Cingulata > Chlamyphoridae > Tolypeutes > Tolypeutes matacus. The sequence goes on from JAKSZT010054281.1 coordinate 7,121,760, forward strand.
AGAATATTTGCAGGCAGAATAGTATCTTGAGATGAGTAACAAAATGCAGTGGAAGTCAATTTCAATAATGAATTTAGTACTGAGTAAAGAGATTCACTTTATGAGTAACAGAGTGTAAAGCTCATGTGCTGTTGTATCTGGCATGTCTGTCCCCTCTTCCGTCATACTTATGTAATTTAGGAATAAATTTTGATGTAGTGAAATAGGTTCCCAAACAAACTCTGCCCGATTTCAGCAAAAATAGCCACTGAGTCTTCAATACTTAATCTAGTTGGCTTCTTCTGTGCTCCCTCTTTTCATTTTTAGAACTGCTTCTTCAGCAGCGCAGACATTATTGGAGAACCGCAAGGAGGCAGATGCTATGTCAGTTTCAATCGCCCCAAATCTTCACATATCCCTGCAATCAGCAAAATCACTCCCTGATTCTTTTAGCAGAATTTTCAGCTCTATCTCAGAATTGGAGCATCACAACTGGACTGCAATGTTCTCTAACACTCGACTCGCCTGGATGCCTGTGCCCTTTCAGAGGACATGGGGGAGCAAGTTCCCCACCTCCCCACCGAAAGGAAGAATTTTAGAGAAGACTCATTCTTATGATGCCACCAATTAAACCATAGGACAGCAAAGGAAGTTTTTGATTTTGCTTTGATCCCTTTTCAGAAGGTGGGAATCAGAACTTAAAGACCATCCCCAGGAAATTTTAAGGAAAAAAACATTTCCACACCTACCCCTGGTATTTATCTGTGTGACAGGAGCTCAAAGAGCAAGTGAAGAGATGGGGAAGGAGGGGGTAAAGGAGCCATTTCCCACACTTTCCCTTCCTCTACAGTCTGGAGGAACATATTGTCTGCCCCACTCATTTTACACTTGGATGCACTTTGCCTTATTTTCCAAAAGGTTTCATTGCTCTCTCAATTCAATTTTTAAATCACTGTTTTTCTTTGCAGGATAAGACTGATTTTTTTTTCCCTTTGTATCTCAATCACCACTGCTACCCCCTACTCTCTGAATAGGGTTGAAATCAAGATGGTCTTGAACAAATTACCAATGACTGGAAATTATATTCACTATTCCTGGAAAATTGCTCTAACAAACTAGTTACTTCATTACATTTTGCAGGAGGTACTACAGAGACAAGTGAACACCCAGACATTTGTGTGGCATACTATACAGATAACCCAGAGGCTGCCAGACCCTCAGATGTTGCCTATGAGAAATTCCACTATCAGAGATTCATTCCTTTGGCATTTACTGTTGCATTTGTTATAGGAACCGGCCATCTAATGATGGCCGCATAAGGAGAGCAGAGTGACCGAGGAGAATATTTTTTAGTAAAGGACTCATACAGTGAGGGTACAATGACAAAAGTCACTCAGATGTGGGAAGTGGATGTGACTCAAGTGATTGCACTCCCCGCCTACCACATGAGAGGTCCCGGGTTCAATTCCCAGTGCCTCCTAAAGAAGACAAGCAAGACAGTTGATGCGATGGGCTGGCACAGCGAGCTGACGCAACAAGATGATGCAACAAGAGACACAAGGAGGAAAACATAATGAAAAACACAACAAAACAGGGAATGGAGATGGCTCAAGCAATTAAGCACCTCCCTTCCATATGGGAGGTCCTGGGTTTGGTTCCCGGTGCCTACTAAAAAAGAAGGCCAGCACACAACAAACAGACACAGCAAATGAAAACAACGAGGGGGTAGGGAGAAATAAATTAAAAAGAAAAAGTCACACAGACAGTTCCTGGAAAGAGTTTGGAATCAGAAGTAGGCACTAGGCAAATAGAAGAATGTCTTTCTATGAACTAGAACAAATGTACATCACTACTGCAGGGTGGTAAGAATGTGGAGAGGCATGGGAAGGGTACAATTAATGTAACCTACGGACTGTAGTTGGCAGCAATACTGTAATATTCTTGCATCAATGCCAAAGATGTACTGTGTTAATAATTGGGGGGGGGTATGGAAAAAATATACCAAATGTAGACTATAGACCATAGTTAGTGGTAAAAGTCTGATGATATTATCTCATAATTTCAAACAAATGGTCCACAACAATGTAGTGTGTTGGTAGAGGGAAGTTGCATGGGAATTCCACACATGTAAGGGATTGTTTTGTAAGTTCACAACTTCTATAATAAAAATAAATTAAAAAAAAAAGTAGGCACGGGGGGCGGATGTGGCTCAAATGGTTGGGCGTCCGTCTGCCATATGGAGGGACCTGGGTTCGATCCCTGGGACCTCCCGGTAAAATAAAATAAATATATATAGAAGGCGCATGGGCTGCCAGGCTCTGTGTGACGCTGAGCTGTCGGGCCCCGGGAGCCATGCAGCAGAATGATGACGTAACAGGGGAGAGACAAGACAAATGCTCCGAAAAAGCTCCAGAAGCCAGGAGCTGAGGTGGCGCAGGCAGCAGGATACCTCTCTCCTACATGGGAGGTCTCCAGGATCGAATCCTGGTGAAGACTGGAGGAGGAGGATGAGAAGAGATGGCAGGAAACAGACACGGAGAATTGCCCAGCAAATGGACACAAAACAGCAAATGGGGAAGGGGGGGGGTTTAAAATGGATAAAGTAAATAAATAAATTCTTTAAAAAAAAAAAAAAAAAAAAAAAAAAAAGTAGGCACTGGGACAAAGACCTAAAAATGACAGAGACCGCATTTCATCCATTTCTGCATCTTCAGCATCTGCAGTCACTGCAGGGCTGAAGGAAAGAATGGGGGTGGGGGTGGGGGTGTACTCGGTAACAGGGGAATGTGATTCCCATAGAGGGACCCTGCTTCCAGGATAGGGCTGCATGGTGGACATGAGTCCAGATTTAGACCAGTTCTTTGCACTCTGGAGCAGAGACAGGAGGTGGAGCTCTGTTCAACAGAAGCTTTCTGCAGGATGTAAACATTCAGGTTTGCCCTTCTTTTCCCTCACAAGTAGCAAAAGGAAGATGATTCCTGAATAAGTATTATTTTTAGTTAGAGATGAGGGAAAAAATAATATGGGGCATTAGAACATATGACTTTTCCTCTTCTTGTCATTAGTTTTGTCTGTTTGTTTGTGTTCCCTAAAGAATTCATAACACAGCCCTTTGTGGACAGGTGCAATGAAAGAGTAGCTCTCTAGTACCTGACGTCGGCTCTGAACCATACCCAGGACATTTCTGAGTGATGCTTTCAAATCTAACGTTACTTCCCTCTGGAGTCCGGTTCAGATCAGCACTTCTCACCCACCGAGGAGAACTGGCCTTTATTTCCCGCGCCAGCCACCCCACTAAGTGCCTGGCCTGGCCCTATACGCAGCAGGCTCTCAACAAGCTGTAGAGTTGGTGAATTAGGTAGTCAGTGGAGGTTAAAGACCCCAAGGAGTAGCCACAACCTCTTCCTTTTATTTCTCCAGCTCATTATTATCCTGTGGACTTCAGTTTTTTTTTTATCCCTTATATGATAATGACATAAGTAAAGATAAAATTAGAAGTTGTGAGGAGAGCTAGGAAGGGAAAGTTGGAGTCTTAGGAATAGTAGCATTCCAAGGGGATTCAGCCAAGCACCAGTATATCACTTGTTCTCCAAAGAACATTTTAAAAAAATTAAAATTGCAGTTCAAAATTTCAAGGAGGGAACTGGTAAAAGCCTTTCTGCCCTTCAATTTCAATATGTCGGTATAAGACGAGGACCTTTCCAAGGGCATGTTTTGTTCAATTAAGTTACTGAATGGACATCTTAGAGCCTTGGGTCTATGTTTCCTTTGTGCTCAGAAAGTATTTTTCCATCTCTCCCATCAAGTGCTTCAACCTAGAGATGGGAAGTTTCCATCGTAATGAAATAAGAGTCACTCGATAACCATCCAAATGCTTCCTGGGCCTCATCTGTGAGGAATCTTCCAGATCTCCTTCACGCCACAAACAGACAATTCAGCTGATAATGTGCTTGCGTAGGCTGGATTCGTTCTCAAGAAACAATATGAGTGCAAGGCAGAAAGAGGGAGCTAACCCTGGCTTGTTTCTACTTTCAATTCAAGGTTTTTAGAGGAAGAATTATCCCCTTCTCTCATTATCCCCCCTACATTTCTTATAAATGGCAAGACATTCCATTACCATGTGAAAAGGCTTTGCCTTCTATTTTTTTTTTTTTTTTTTTTTTTAGTAATGGCTATTTACACTGTGAAAGGCTGAAATCTTTATTTTCCTTCTTTCATAAATATCATAGGAACCATGTGAATTTTATTAAATAGTCATTTTGTAGGTAAAAAATTGTTGAACACTGGTAGGTAATTTCAGATGGTTCAATCTAATATGTCTGTATACACATTAGTATAAACACATGATCCTTACAACCATACCATGTGGGAAAGAAAACGAGGAAAGAAAAATACATTCTACAGTGTATGCATGCCAAAAGATCAATTTCGCAAGCAATCAAATTTGCGTGGTCGGTAAGAGTTTATCCAGAACATTAACATACTACTAATCCTACACTTAAATCAACAGGAGCCAGATTTCATTTTGGCACAAAGTCCCTTGAAAAATGGAAGCGATTTTTGGCATGCCATACAAAAATAGATACTTTAAAGAGGCAGGAGTCTGTTCTGCTTATATTTAAAGAACCGCTGTCTTCATGGTTTGTTTCAGGACCTTATGTCTGAGAAATCATTTTGTCAGAATCTATATATTTCTATCTATTCATTATACCAAGGGCGTAGAGTAATTAGTACTGTACTGGAAAAGGTCACATAGCATCGTAATTGAAAAGCATTTACAGATATCCTGTTGTATATGGATGTGGCACTAAATTAAGAGCCAAGTATTACTCTAATTTGAAGGTGAAAAAGAAAATGAACAATTCTGGTATACCTCTTTGGCAACTGCTAGATGTGATTCATGTCTTTAAAAATCCACAGTGTAATTATTTAAAGTAATTTTTAATCTCTATTTTACAGATGGGGAAACTGAGGTTTAAAGAGGCAAAACAACTGCCCCATTCACGTGGATGGTAAAGACAGGAGCCAGGATGCAAAGCCAAGCCTTCCTGACTCCCGAATGACAGCGACGTGGGCCAGTCCAGAAGGAGCATCTTCCTTTTCTCCTTTTCTTTCTCTTTATTCTCCTATTTTCCTCTCCTTTTGAAAAATAGCTGTTGGATATGCACTTTCAAAGAAACATTGGTTCTAGTTCAATATCCCTGGCTCACCTTGGTGATAAACCGAAAACTCAGGAAAGCTATTAGAGGAGGAAAAAAAGTGTGTGTGTAAGTCTGTGTGCATGTGCCTGTGTGTGGATGTGTGCAAGCATGCGTGTATGTGTGCCAGTGTGTAAGCCTGTGTGAGTGCACGCATGTGCCCATGTGTATAAGTGTGCCTGTATGTGTGTGCCTGCGTGGACCTGTGTGTGCGTGTGTTTGTGTGTGCACCGTGAGGTATTTTCAAGTGTGCAGGCAGCCCTCACTTTGCACAATTCCAATTCCATTGCCCTGGAGCTGGGCAGAGTGAGGACTGCATGTACTTTTCATTCGTTTTGGTAACTGAACAAAGGCCCTGGGGCCTCAGGCCGTCTTTCCTTTGCATTCAAGGGCTTCCAGAGAAGGGGGACCGTTCACACATCCGCAGTGGAATAAGACTCACTCAGAGCTAGTCCAAGGATGAACTTACCTTTCCATAGGATCCTTGTCCTAAAACTTTCAGCAGTTCAAACTGTGAAGGGTCTGCCTTTTCGAATCCTTCTTTTACATGATGACTGATATCGATTTCCTTCACAATGCCTTCATCCTAAAGAGAGTGGTAACACACGATAAGAACACAAGTCAGAGGTTCCTTTAAATCCATATGTCTCGTCCCACATTGAAGTTACGATGAGTTGGGTAGATTATAGATTTTTGGGACTGGGAGTTTAAAAATGTGACATCGTATAGCTTTATGCAGTTACCTTGGTTATTTGTCGCAATTATTTAATTTGTGGGTCATATGAGCCTTTAGTGGCTTCATTTCTCCAGGATTTTTTTGCTTTTGTCTTACCAGTGCCCAAATCTAAAGGGTCTCTCAGTTAAATCCCTTCTGCTTCTTGGCAGTTTGGTGCTTCTTTGATCCATTCTGCTTCTCAAAAGTTTAGGTAGAGATGACAATTAAAACTATGGAACAAAATGCCCCTCTCAAAAGGTCTTAGTTTTAATGTTTACAGTGCTGTGCGGTGAACTGCAGGTGTTTTCCTCTTCTTTTTCTTCTCCTCCTTCTCCTCTTCTTCATGCTATCCCTGATATTTCTGCCACACTTAATGTAAAGTATGCCTCATGGGCATCCTACAGATTGCATTATAGAAGAAGCAACAAGGTAAGATTTTCTGTCCAAAAGCAAGATTTTACAGTAGGAAAGAGTCCTTCATCTTTCGATTAAAGTATTGACAGAAATACTATACATTTTCATCAAGAACTTCCTGTCACCAAAGACTTACTATTTCACTTGTAAAGAGGGTCTACTATCAGCCCAAATGCCAGCGATTTGAAATGGAAAAGCCAGAAGGTAGATGCTCTGCCTGGCCCTCTCGCCCCAGTGTCCCTTGAATTTATCTCTGCACTTCTCTCAGCTCTCCTTTCCAATCCATCCATCTCCATAATAAGAGATCACTTCCTATTATTATAGTTCTGGCCTTAAGCTAGGACTGAAAAACAGTCGAATGGGCTTGCTAAAATTCTCATCAAGCTTTTCACGAAGATGGCGCCGAAAGGGAAGAAGGAAGCGCCTGCCCCTCTCAAAACCGAAGCCAAGGCAAAAGCTTTGAAAGCCAAGAGGCAGTACTGAGAGGCATCCACAGCCACAAAAAAAGAGAAGATCCGCAGGTCACCCACCTTCCGGCAACCTAAGATGCTGCGTCTCAGGAGACAGCCCAAATATCCTCAGAAAAGGGCCCCAGGAGAAACAAGCTTGACCACTAAGCCATCATCAAGTTCCCCCTCACCACCGAGTCAGCCGTGAGGAAGACTGAAGACTACGGCACACTTGTGTCCACTGTGGATGCCAAGGCCAACCAGCACCAGATCAAACATGCTGTGAAGAAGCTCTATGACATTGATGTGGCCAAGGTCAACACTCTGATCAGGCCTGACGGAGAGAAGAAGGCATGTGTTCGACTGGCTCCTGACTATGATGCTTTGGATGTTGCCAACAAATTTGGGATCATCTAAACTGAGTCCAGCTGGCTAATTCTAAACATAATAAGTCTTTTGACCATATGTGAAAAAACAAGAACAAAAACCAAAAAACTCATCAAATAATAGCGACCACTATGTTCTGGGCACGAGAGACGTTTTGTACATTACTTCATTTATTCCTTAAGGAGATTATCTGAGGTGGAGACTTTATTCTGACTCAGGTCCCACGGTTAGAAGTGTTAAGAGTTGGATTTTCAACCCCCACATCATAAATTTCCCCTATATCTTTTAGTGTAAGAATAAATACTTTCAAATGAAATAATAATAGCAGTAATTTACATTACAGTGATATCGAAAATGTTACAAATTTCTGCATCTCAAAACAGTTTTTTAGAAATTTGTATTATTTTGGTATCTCCATTTAACAAATATTACACACCTATAAAAGTCAAGAAGAGTTGCGAAACCTTATGCCCCAGGTCAGTTCTCTTAGCTTTTCCATTGGGTGGTTAAAAGAAACACTTTGATTTTCATATCCTAAAGCATCATTTGCCATTTTTGTAAAGACAATGGCCTTTCTATTGGCGTGAACAATGAATAGAGACAAAATGGCTCTCTTTGGTCAGTTAGGGAGGTTTACATGAAATCAGAAGAAAACAATTAGAATTTAGTTGCTTTGTCATTACTTCTTGAATTAATAAGTAAAATTGCTGGGGGATATGGACCAGCCAATAGACATGATATCCCCACCACCTTCTGGGGTGGAGAAGGGAGTTCATACTTGAAGACATTACAGCTTTCTACCTCAAGGTTTCTGGACCTGAGGACCACTTCAGCCATGGGAGACAATACAGCTTATGTAAGGAAATCTTCTGATTTACAACACGGAGAGAGAGAGAGCAAAATGGAGCCTCCCGACCCTGTGTGTGTCACTTCACTGTGCTTCTTACAAGGACAAAGGCATTGAATATGACTACCAGACACTTCGATTTCCCACTTAGAAAATAAAGCCAAAAAACCCGACGTTCAGAGAAATTCTCCAAATCCCCATAAAAACATATGCTGTCCTGTTCTCCCACTGACATTTCAATATTTGAAGAAACATAATCGTCACTTAACTAAGAATAAAGTGCCCCTTTTTGTTAATAAACGATTCTCACGGCAGTGGACTCATTAACATCCTCTACCTACGAACACCCAGAGTTCCAATTTTCCTCCTAAAATAACCTCATGCCTGCAGCTATGTTAAGGTGCAACTCCTATGTTAATAAAATGGTAATAATTTGTGGAATCAAATTTTTCTGTGACTTCAGTTTGGTAATATATAATACATGAACTGTCACACTAGGAAACACAGAGTAAAACTCAACGTACGGAAGAGGAGTGTGTGTGAGAGACCGTGGGGGTCCCTGAAAATGTCAGAGGGAGGTGACAGAAGGGGGCTTTGCCTTTAGATCATCGCATCTCTTCACTGAGCCACATTTCACGGCACGTGCATATATTTCTTGAGTTTAGAGCACTCATTTTCTTCCGCAGCTCATTTCAGAGGGCCAGAGACCTGAAGCTGTGGCAGATGAGCTCACTTGACTTGTTAGGACAGCAGCCGATGCATCTTCTGCTTTAGCAAACCCTTCATTAGGCAGGTTTGCCCAGTTCTGACGGGGCTGCATTTGCACACAGGGGTCAGCAGGGCCAGCACACACCCACCTTGCCAGCATCCAGCACGTGCCCCATGGTGATAGAAGTCTGGCCTAGAGCTCTAGGATTTTGGGGTTCCCAGAAGCATTCCCTGCTCCTTGTAAACCCAATCTCTGAAGCTGGCTTCACACTTTTCTAAGAACATTGAAATCAGCATCCCAGGCTTCCTTCTGCTTCCACCACACCCCCGCCTTCCATTTCAGTTTTTCACCTTCTTGAGTCATTGCCTTAACATTTTAAATCAAAGGTTTAGACACAAAACTCTCATAACATTTCAAGTTTTGTGCAGATCCTTGCTGTCAAAGCAACGAAAGCAAACGTTTCAAAAGCACAGTCCCGATTTCAGCTCTGAGAACAGCATTTAAAAACCCCAGTATCGGGGAGCGGATGTGGCTCAGTGGTTGAGCACCTGCTTCCCATGTACGAGGTCCTGGGTTCATTCCCTGGTACCTCCTAAAAACAAACAAACCAGTATTTTCTTCCCAGGTAATATTGTAATACATTTATCATTTAAAATCAATAAGGCCTTTAACAGCAAAGAATCTTAAACATCAACAGAAAAAACCCCACAAGAATATAACATTTCAGGCTTTACAGTTCTGCTTTCACAGTGCCATCTTGTCCTGAACTTGCCTTAGAATATTTAACTTTGTTCTTTTTTCTGAGAACTAGGGGAAAAAAAAAAGAGCTAGACTCCACTGCTGACTCCAGTGGGCCATGTAAGAGGAAGACAGGGCCAGACGGAAGCAGGGAGGGGGAATACGTCCAGGATATCTGCTTCTACCCTGTTTCTGCATGGTCCTATTTCCTGAATCATTTCTTCATTATTATTGCCAGAAAGGGCAATTAGAATTAAAATATTTATTTTCGTGTCTCATTTTGAAATAAGTGCATTTTCTCTCTTATGAGGAAAGTCATTCTATCTAGAACTCATATGGATTATATCAAAAGGTTTATGAGTTTTAATGCTATTCCTTGAGAGTAATAAAGTCTGGCCCTAAATCCTATACATATCTGTGGCATATATGATTTTGCGTTTTCTTCCCCAACACTTCCAGTTTTCTAACCCTCTCATTGCAACAACAGTCCATTCTTAAATAGTTAAAAGTCAAGCCCTGGGAAATGATTGTTTCCTAACTCATGACTGATCAGTAAGCTGGTACATAAATGCTTGACCTCTTCTCCTAGAAACCTGCAAGAATATCTGTTCTGTTGATTACATTCATATCAGATTTCCCACATAGTTACTGTAAACATATAACTTCTGTCCAGTAAGAAACATGGTAAAGGTTATTTGTCAGAACATTGCATTCTTTAGAAGTCCTGCTGCCCCTCACATGCCTTCCCCATCTGCACGTAAACACACATTATAAAAGGCTCTTCTTGTTTGTTGCCAGTGTGGATGATCGAGCTCAGAACTGTCACCCCTCTTCCCACCACCGAGGATGAGGACCTAACATAAGCTCCCTAATAAACACTCATTTACTTGCCAAGCTGGACTTGTCTGAGTTGTCCTTTGGTCTGACATATCCCTGTCAGTTCAGCGGGAAGCTGTCGTTTTATACAGCTCCTCGCTATATCCAGAACAATGTAGTACTAAACATTTGTTTTCTAGCATAACTCCTGTAAGCATTTTTAAAGATAACAGTACATTTTGGGGGAGAAACTAATACCATCATCAGGTGCTTGCTCCACAAGCAAGGATAGCAAAGATTTTTTTCTAATGTGAGAGATAAAAACTAGAGATATAAATTGCTTAAATGGCATTAATATATGGCAAAATAATTTGTGACAATGAATTTTAAAAATCTCTGCTGAAGTGCTTCTGAAATTCTGATTGACTACAGAAATTCCCATGCAGGTATTTCGGAAGCTGTTTTAACAGGCTCAGTTGGAAACACATTGATGAAAATGGGACGGGGGAGAATAGTTATGGCTGTTCAGCATCTCTCTCCTCTGGGCTAATGCCACATTATTTGGTAATTTTTCCTGTTCTGAATCATTAAAATTTAATATCTATATACCATTTAAAAAATAAAATGTTAATGCATGGGTGGGGGGTAGGAGATACACCTTGGGAAAGCCCCAGTCTTTGCCATCATTCCCCCTGCCCTGTGAAGCTATAAAAATCCAACCTCAATTCAACAGTTTTGTCAACTGCCCTTGAGGAGAAAGCTGGCTTTGATTGTCTTCTTTCTCTGGGCTCTTGCTTTAACATAGCTTTGGCCTCTGAGTATTACTTATTAACTTCCCAACTGCTAATGCATTTAAACATTTTTTAAAATATATTTTATCCTGTACTTTTTAGTTTTTTTTTTTTTTAAACAAAAAAGATGGTCACAACTAGTGTATTCTATTGTTAGAATGGGAATTCAGGAATGTTGTTAAAATGGAAAGAAGACACACGAAATAGCTTTATCTGCCTGCAGTAGTTTGAGGCTTTTGTGGACCGTAGAAAAATTATGTCCTTAGAGTGAATCCATTCCTATGGATGTGAACTTATTGTAAATGGGACCTTTTAAAAATCTCTGTTGAAGTGCTTCTGAAATTCTGATTGACTACAGAAATTTGATTAGGTTACTTCAGTTGGGGTGGGGCCCAGGGTGGGTCTTAATCCTCTTACTGGGGTCCTTTATAAATGGGATGAATTTGGAGAGTCAAACAGAGAGAAAGTCATAGGAGCTCAGACAGAAAGCCACAGAAGTAGAGAGAAAGCTATGGATGCCAGAAGCTGAAAGCAATGAAACTTGAAAGAGAAGGGAGAGCCCAGTAGACGCCACCATATGCCTTGCCATGTGACAGAGGAGTCCAGGATCACTGGCAGTCATTCTTCAGGGAGAAAGCATCACCTGATAATGTCTTGATTTGGACATTTTCATGGCCTCAGAACTCTTAAGTTTGTAAGTTAATAAATCCCCATTGTAAAAGTCAACCCATTTCTAGTATACTGTATTTCAGCAGCCTAGCAGACTAAAATACTGCATTTTCCAGAAAGTAAAGAAAGCAGAGCCCCTACAGTGCTCAGAGGTAGGTCTACTGAAGGAACATCTCCTAGAAGGCTCATGTACCATTGAAGAGTGCCAGCTCTTCATGGCTTGCAGAGTCTGTCTTTGCTACCATAAAGCTCACTGCACCAATGAACATATGCAGCTCACCACAAACATCTTAGACTAGGGTATTTGGATTCATAATGCTAATATTGAGTAAAAACTAGCCCTTTGAATCATGGATTCTGGGACCCAGAAGGAACCTCTGTTTTTATAAAGGTTAGGTGACTTATTCCAGGAAACCCAAGGGGCAGAGACAAAACCAGAATCCACAACTTCCATGACCCAAGCTCTAGTCAATACAGCTTCAACCAGGACCTAGGAATTCTTTTTTAGAAGTAGTGGCTGATGAGTTCCAGCATTTTCTCTGCCCTTTAAATTGCCCTTTATGTGTTTCAGCGAATGTGTCTGTTTTCGGGTGTGAGCAAATGTGAAATGAAATTATAGGACCGGCTGCCATTTTAAAACAATTTCTGGTGAAACCATTTCTACGAAAAGTTTCCTCTCCATTTCTAAAGGGCATTTAATATGCAGCACCACCATCAGCAAGAGTTGAAATCAGGTTGATTATAGTGGCACTTGTTGACATTTAGGCAAAACAAGGATGGCTTTATTTAGAGAAGAATAAAACTGTCACAAAAATCATAGGAATAAGGGAAACAGAAAGGACATGGTGTGGGAAAGGAGGAGGAAAATGTTGGGTGAAATGTCAAGACAGTAAGTAGAAGCTCTGAAATTTCAGGAGTGTGATACAACACACTTGAACAGAGGGAAAAAGACCCATTCAGCTATCCAAGATCTGTTTTCCAACCTCAGTAACTTTCAGTGCTTGAACTAAAGATGATATATTTGACATGATGTTTCACTGGAGGTAGCAGCAATTCCTGGAAGGATAGAAATGAATGACAATATGCCTGAGCTCTATTTTCTCATCCATTCTGGAAACTTGCTTTTGCTTTTTCTTATCAAAAAAGTGATCTGGAAGTCATTGAAGTAATTCACAAACCCAATATCAAAAAGCAAGGCCTGGATTGGGAGCCGAAGGCCCTCCTTCAGAAGGAAATCACACTTATGCTACTCACTGAAGTCCCCTGGCTAAATAAACTGAATCAGATGTAAGATTTTTCAACAGGGTGGCACTAAATGAAGAGATACTAGAAGAAGAAGAGATGAGAGACAACAAAAACAACTTAAACTCAAACATTTATTTCCTTTCTTCTCTCTTTTTTATCCCAACTCAAATCTTGCCCCTCCACCTCCCCTACAACCTCATTCATTTTTGTTATTGAGGCAAGATGAATTTTTCCACTGTTACATTTCCCCCCGTTTCTAAATTAAAGCTCTTCGTCCCCACCACCTTGCCTGGCAGTCCTCTCAAATTATTTTCCCTTCCAGCAGCCTCTCGGTCTCCTGGTATTTTAATAAATCCCCATCTGTGCCAAATGGACTCTCTAAAAGCTGTGATTATAAATGATGCTGACCAATGGGGCAACATTTTTTTCAGGTGTGTGTGCTTCATACAACAAAGAGTTGCAAAGAATGGAGGGTTAGGGCATCCTACCATAGGCGGCAAGCTCCCAAGTACGTATACCAAGTTTTTCTTTCTGGGCGGGTTGATTTTAATGAGCTGCCCCAATCTTTAATCTCCCCAAGAATGGAATTCTGTGAAATACTGTGAATGGTAATGAGAGGCACAGTTATTTGGATATGGTGTTTTAGGTGTAGACTCTGATCTGTTGACTCTATCCATAGATCATCAAAATTACCTGCAATGATTTGCTTTGCAAAGAGTCATTTCTATCATGAGGAGGATGAGAAAGTAATTATCTACTTGATGTTAATTTGTTAACATGCACTAAATGAGCTTCAAAGAGATTCAAAACTGGAAGTGGATGGAAAATTTATCCACATTGGGTCCATGCCTCAGGTAAGTTTCCTTTTGGGACTATTAGCTTCATATGGGGACAAGATCTGTTCTCGTGCAGTGGGTTGTATGCCTCTGGTTTAATGGGGCTAAATAAATCTTAATTCTTTAGCCCAACTTCAAAAATAATGCAAAGTCAAATCCCACAGAAGATAATATAATGATGCCAGGCTGCACACCTGGTGTGTACTGAATAAGAAATTAGGTATGTAATTTCCCAAGTCAGAGATGACTTGGAAAATTACATTTTTCTCTTTCCCTTATTTATACTTAGAACATTTTTACATTGATTTTGGGATGTATAGTATTAAATATAGCATGAACCAAGATAGGGAGAAAACTGATAAGATAAACTTTTAGTTACAAATGAAAAACCTAAAACATGATAAGCTACGTCATCAGTATAATTAAGGAGTGATAAATTGCAGTCATATTCCAGTGAAATCTAACAGGTTACACTTCATATTATGTATGAGAAAAGGAAAACATAATTTATATAAATATCTTCTCTGAGACTCCCAAGTATCTACAAATTTCTTATATGATATCCTAGTTCTTTGTCAAAATCAACAGTGGTAAATATGACTATTGGAATGATTTGTTGATAAATGTGATACTTCTGATAAAAGAGAATAAAAATGATGAATTAACTGAGATAGAGCGAAAAAGCATCTGATTAATAACTGGTGGTCAGTAACTTTGTACCAGGAGGACTTTTCACTTACACTAAATTATTTTCCTATTCCAAATCTCTTTGTAACTACAATCAGTTAAAAACCTTGCATCTTTACTACTTTTTATATTTAAAATGTGCTAAACCAATTGTAATAGTTAGATAGTCAATTTTCATTACTGCATGTAGCCAGTTTTTGTCCCTACATGTAAATATTTTTATCTAATAAAAGGTGTCAGAGTCATAACAGAACTACATAATTAGAGGTAGAAAATATATTTATAGGTGTGATTACGGAGGTTTCCTTTATTTCTCTCTAAAAAGAGAATTTGAGGTATGTAACCAAAGTTTCTCCAAAACCATTAACACAAATTTCTTTACATCTGAAGCTACTGAACAGCTGGTAGGTTTGAATCTTCAAAAGGGCAAAGAATATTCTCAAAGAAAATATGAGAATTCCAAGTCTAAACAGATTATTTGTGCTATCCTTGATACATTGGGAAGACCATCATTGTAAATTTGTCCTTGGAAGCACTTATGTCAATGGTAGAAATTGTAATAAAAGTATAGAATTGTCTAGGAATAATCGGCAAACTAGACTTAACTTAAAGATGGATATGGAACGATTACACACAAAACTATCAACTGTAGTAATTTGATCATTGAGACATCCATTAGAATGATACTTGACTGGGGAACTATGGGCCTTAATTTTCGGATCTAGCAAGCAGACGAAAGAGTATAAAAAAGGCACAGACCCACTGAAGATCTCTGCAAGGAGCACCTCTTTAGAGAAAGGCCATTTGGTTTGGGCAAAGAAAAAGTCGCCTAAGAATAGATTTTTATTGGTCCAGAAATGCACAACAATAATTATTAAAACTGATTGCCATGGATTAGGAAACTATTCTCAGGAAACAAAATATTATTGATAGTCCTTTCTAGGACAGAAGAGAGATGTAAAATACTCCCCTTTCCATACCCCCAGAAGTGGTGCCCTCACCCCACATCTGGATGAGAGTGGGTGTAGCAAAATCTTTATATTGCGGGTAGAACTGATTCTTGGTCTTTTGACTAAGATCAGGTGTAGACTGCAGGTAGAACATATCATTCAAATGAGCGGGCAGAAAGAGAGCAGCACAACTTAACGTGTGAGTGAGCTTGTAGGATGAGGCCATATTTTTGGGAAAACAATAATTGTGCCTTATAAAGAATTGTACATTAATTATGACAAAGAGCCATTGGTTACAATGAAGTAAAGGATCTAAAGCGTTATACTGCCCATGTTTTAGAAAAAAATGCCGCTGCGAAAGGCATCAGGTTTTCTCTGGCAGGCTGGTGGGTACTGAAGAGAGAGGTTTCTTTTATTCCTATTCCTGTCTTCCAAGAGGTATAACAAGTTCATATCTTCTTACCCAGGAACCCCAATCCTGAGAATTTATCAAAAGACTTTAAATATGGAAAGCTGCAATGTTATTTATAAGCGTAGAGTAAACAAATAGGAATTAAGTAAATTAATTCCTTACTCTATTTTATAACAGTAAAGAAATAGGAATTAAGTAAATTATGATGCATAATGATATTTGTGTCATTTACAATCATTCCCAGAAAACGAGTATAAGTATAAACTAACCAAACAGGTACTGTATCTGTTTGCCGAAAATTACAGATCACCACTGAAATAAATCAAAGAACACCCAAACTGATAGGAAGAGGTCTATGTTCCTCTTCCTATTTGAAGGTCCAACATAGTAAAGATGTCAATTTTCCACAACTTGATCTGTAGGTATAATGAAATTCCTATCAATATCTGAGCTAGGTTTTTTTTTTTGGTAGATACAGATAAACTTACTCTAAAATTTGTATAGAAAGGCAAAAGACCTAGAATTGTTTAAAACAATTTAAAAAAAAAGAAGAAAGATGAAGTGGGAGGAATATCTCTACCTGATGTGAAGGTTTCCTAAGAGAATACAGTAATCACAGCAGGGTGGTATGGGCAGAGGGACAGATACATTCACCGATTGAACAGAATGGAGAACCCAGAAATAGATGCACACAAAGACGTCCAACTGATTTTTGACAAAGATGCAAAAGCAAGTCAATGGAGAAAGGGCAGTCTTTTCAACAAATAGTGCCACAGCAATTGGCCATTCTTAGGCAAATAAATGAAACTCAACACCTTCTACAAAAATAAACTGAAAATGGATCACAAACTTAGATGCAAAACATGAAACTATAAAACGTTTAGAAGAAAACAGGAGAAAATCTTCAGGACAATGGGCTAGGTGAAGAATTCTTAGATGTGACACCAAGACCACAATCTATAAAAGGCAAAATTGGTAAACTGAACCTCATCAAAATGAAAAACTTTTGCTCTACAATGACCCTGTTAAGATGATGAAAAGACCAGCTATGGAATGGGAGAAAAGACTTGAAAACCATATATCCCAAACAAAGGTTTTGTATCTGTAATATATAAAGAACTCTCAAAACTCAACAATCCAACCAGGAAGTAGACAAAGGAAATAAAAAGACACGTTACCAAAGAAGTTATACACATGATTTGCCATGCATATGGCAAGATGGTCAACATCATTAGCCATTAGGGAAATGCAAAACCACTGCACATCTATCAGAATGACCAAAACAAAAGAAAACAAAAAAACAGAAAGCAGTGACATCATCAAATGCTGGTGAGGCTGCCGAAAGAGTGCATCTCTCATACATTGCTGGTGGGAATGGATAATAAAATAGTCTGGCAGTTTCTCACAAAATGAAGCACTTACCATGCAGCCCAGCTACTGCCCTCTTGGGTATTTATCCCAGAGAAATGGAATCTATGTTCATGCAAAAACCGGTGAACGGATGTTCACAGCGGCTTTATTCATAATATCCTCAAACTGGAAACAACCCAGATGTCCTTTAAACAGGTGAATGGTTAGACGAGAGGAAGGAACTATTAATACATGCAACAACCTGGACAGATTGCCAGAGAATGATGCTAGGTGAAAAAAGCCAGTCTCAAAAGACTAGAAGATGCATGAGTCCTTCTCTACAGCCCTCTTGAAATGGTTGCCAGCATAGACGGGTGGGGAGTTGTGTGGAGGTGGTGTGACTGCAAAAGGAGAGCACGGAGGACATTTGTGGTGATGAATCCGTTCCGTATCTTGACTGTGCTCCTGTGCTAGTATTTCATAAATCTACATGTGTGATGAAATTCCACAGAACTATACCTATGCACAGAAGAGTACATAGGAAGCCGGCGGGATGGGAATAAGGTCTGTTGAGTGTGCCAACTGTTCGGTTTTAATATTGTACTACAGTTAGAGGGTCAATGTCGGGTTGGAATTCTTTGTACAATCTTTTTTTCTTTCTTTCTTTCTTTGTACTATCTTTTGCAACTTCCAGTGATGCTATAATTTTTCAAAATAAAATGTAAAAAAAAAAAAGTGATTTTTGAAGTTAATTCCGCAACACTGAAAGGCCCTTACTACATGATTTAAAATTAAAGAAGTCAGTAAGTAAATTTTATATGCATTATGACAATTACAACATTGAAAAAGAGTTGTAGGGAAAAAACTTCTGGCAAATACAATAAGATTAACAGAGATAGTATTAGAGGAATATAAAAGTGATGAATTTTCTTTCCTTCGTTTTTCAAATTGCCTATACAGAAATACAAAAAAAGATGACAAGGACCCCAGGCTTCTATGTAAGAGGATTTAAATCAAGGCAGACACCTTACAACCATCTATGTGGAACTCCCATTGCTCACCAGTTGCAATTATATCTGACTGCACTGAAATGTAATGGAAACTTTAATCAAACCTGTGAGTTTTGAAAAAGCAAATAAATAACTTGCTGCAAAAAAGAAAAATAAAAAGACGGAAGCAAGCAAAATAATTTGGATATCTTTTCTGGATGTGAAGAGTAAACCTACTAATTTGATGAAAAAGAAAGACTCAATATTTTTAAAGCTATTAAAATCTGATACTTAATGTGCAAAATTCATCTTCTGGATTAACATAGAATTTCCAATCAGGGTACAGATGGCAAATAGAAATGTGTACAATATGGAGAGCAATACAAACTTTCCAGTATGGCAGTCAGCCAGTTATTAATAGATGTTTTTCCCCCTGGGATGCAGGATGTTGGGTATGGGAGTATCAATTTACTGAGAACTGACAATTAAACAACAACAAACAATTTAAAAGTGAAATTAGGGACTACTTCTGTTACAGCTAATGAGAAAACTGCATTAAGTGTGATAAATTTATTTCCCTTAAATAGTTTTCTACATATAAATATGAAGGGCTTGAATTATTTTTTCCCGATAATCCTCAGACATAATCTAAGCAAAATCAATTGCAGCACTTTTGCAATGTGGGTGCACATCGGATTAGCAATCCTGCAGTTTGCTGAAGGAAATGCAATGCTAACAACATTCTTCTATAGAAAGGCAAGGCATAAATGACATACTTGTGGCTCATCAATACATTCTGGTCCCCAAAACTCTTCAGCTTCCCCCTAAAAGTAGATCGTCCCAATCAGCCTTAGAGAAGATTGCTAATTTGGTTAGCAGAGTTTCAGAAATGTGTGACACATAGCTACGCCTTGCCACATACAATAGTTTTCCTACCCTGATGAGCCTCGCAGATATAATCCAAAGAACAGTCATGAACTTCAGGATTGATCTTAAGTAACTTCGATGGTAATGTGGAGATAAACTTTTACCAGTTTCTGAAATTGTTGAAAATATGAAATTTTTTGGAGAAAAACCTTTTTAAAGAAGTTGACTAAATACTTATCTTTGTTTCTTTTTTCCTACCAACCTAGTTATTTTGCTTTTCTAGGAGGCAGGGAAGATTCTGAGGCATTCTATTAAAAGAAAAAAAAAAGTCAGCTATGGTCCAAATTTTTCAAATGCTGCCCACCTTTCCCCACCATATTTCCCTCTACCCCTGAGCCTGCAGAACCATCAGAGCTTGGGGGAAACTGAGGCCAAAGTGATCAACTCAAATGCAATTACACCGATGGTTAAAGTCCAGGCATACATTACTTTTTGCCAATATGAGCTCTAAATTAAAGATGCCCAAACAGCCACATGCACAGATGAAGTCTTTCAAGTGAGGTGACAAACTAAAATAGTTTACACAATTTGGTGTCCTTTTAGAATGTCTCAACAACACAGCTTACTTCCATCAGAATTTCCACTGTGGGTCACTGGATTAGTCAGCCAAAGGGGTGCTGATGCAAAATGCCAGAAATCAGTTGGTTTTTATAAAGGGCATTTATTTGGGGTAGAAGCTTACAGTTACATAAAGAGTAAGTTACTTCCCTCACCAAAGTCTATTGCCACGTGTTGGAGCAAGATGGCTGCCGACATATGTCAGGATTCAGGCTTCCTGGGTTCCTCTCCTCCCGGGGTTCATTTCTCTCCAGGCTCAGCTACTCTGTTTCCTCCACAAGGTCAGCTGTAGACTCGGAGGCTCTCTAGGCTTTGCCTCGCTCCACAAGGCCAGCTGTAGACTACCAGGAGAACAGCTCTGTCTCTTTTTCCAGGGCTTCTGCCATGTCTTAGGAGCTGTCTCTATTCCTCTGTGTTCTTCTCCTGTGTGTTCACTTCCCAGGCTCCAGCTCAAAAAACCCCAGCATCAAAACTCCAACTAACTCCTCTGCTCTGCCATGTAGTTTTATCGTCCTACTGACATGGTCCAATCAAAGCCCTAATCATAATATAATCATGCTCAGGTACAGATCAGTTTACAAACATAACCCAGTATCTCTTTTTGGAATTCATAAACCATATCAAACTGCTACAGTCACAAACACCAAAGATTTAGAATCTGAAGATCCACTGAAGGGCCCACCAAAGAATCAGTCTCATTAAACTTTTTTTCCACTACGATCATACTCAAAGTCACTGAATGTACACTCTGGATGGAATGTATGGTATGAGAATATATCTCAATAAAACTGCTTAAAGATTTTTATTCCACATGGAATTCATCTACCAAAAGTTCCTTGTTACCTACTGACCTGCGATGCTGGCTTGTGAAGGTCAGTTTAACATGTCAACCTGGGCTACAGGACCCAGTTATTCGCTAAGGTAGGTGTTGCTGGGAAGGGAGTTTGTGGATGTGATCAACATCTACAACCAGCCGACTTTTTGTAAAGAAGATAATCTGGATGGGCCTGATCCAATCACTCCAAAGGCCTTGAAAAAGGTTTAATGTAAAAGTGTGGAAATGAAAAGACTTGATGGTAACACATTATAGTGAGTGTAACTAACACTGCTGATTTATAAATGTGATTGTGGCTGAAGGCGGTAGTCCAGGGATATAAATGTCATTTGAAAGACTCTAGAGAATAGTCTATATAACATGATGATTTCTGTAGTGGATGAAGATTGTGGTTAATAATATAAATACAAGAATGTTCCTCTATTACAAAATTTTAAAAAATATGATGATACATGGAAAAATTACAACAAATGTAACTTATGGACCATAGTTAACAGTGATATTGTAATATATTTGCAGCAATGGCAAAGAAGATACATCAATCCCAGGGACTACAATAGGGGGATATAAAGGGGTATGGGACTTTTCCTTTTGGAGTAATAAAAACATTCTAAAATTGACTGAGGTGATGACAACACAACTCTGGGATGAAAATGAGAGCCACTGAGGGTACACTTTGAATGGCCTGTACAAAGCATGGGGCTGTGTAATGTAGGGACTCCTATATGGGAGATGGACTGTGGTTAACAGAACAACTATAAGAACGTTCTCTTATGAACTATAACAAATATATACTAGTAACGCAGGGTGCTAATAACTGGGTGGGTTGGGGGAAAACACACCAAATGTAAGATATGGGCTATAGTTAGTAGTAATATTTTTATGTTGTTCTTTCATAGCTTGTAACAAGTGTTTGACAACAATGCAAGGTGTTGGTGGTGGGGTGATGGATGGGAGCCCAGTATGATGATACGCATGTTTGTTTTGTAAGTTCACAATGTTTACTACACACTCACTGTTTATGTATGTTCATATATGCATGTATATCAAGAAAAGTGTTTTAAAAAGCAAATGTGAGGTTTCCTTAAGGACAAAGAAATTTCGCCTCTGGACCACAGCTTTGCTCCTACTGGAGAATTCCAGCTTGCCCTCCTGGACCATCGGCCCTACAGATTTCGGACTGGCCTAGCCAACCTCCACCCTGCTAAACCAATACCTGGCAAATCTCTTTATATAATTTGCCACTGGTTCTTTTTCTCTGGTGGAACTCTGACTGGCACACTGTTCAAAAGAAGACCAATGTGATAAATTCTTAAAGGAGAAGGGAGAGACTCCACATTTATTGACTACATGAGCCGTTTCATTATTAATTGGGTCCTTCAGAGAACGGACCACGTTTTATACTAATGAGTGTCATGTTTGTACTAATGAGTGTCTTGTACCCTGCTATATCCCTTCCACCCAGCAGAGAGAGCTTGGGGCACAGCACTGACTTGATACTGTTTATTCTATCAATAAGTCAATCCTTGTTTGAATGGTTTAAAAAAGTGATTCAAACACCATCATGTTTGGCAGACAGGATGCTTTGTTCTAAACACTGGTCTGTGGAATCATACTTGTAGCATAACTATGCCATCACGCTGACAGTTAATCCCTATCTATACGTTAGACAGGGGCTTAATAACTTTCTTTACTTCTGAAGTCATTATTTGCATTATATATATATATGTATATGTATATTTATATATGCATATATATATATTTGTGGTTTTTTGGTCATATATATAATTTTTAAATTCAAAGAAATCATATTATAAAAGTTTAAAAAAATCTGTCTTAGTTTAGAAGCACAAAATTTTAAAAACTTTTATAATTAGACTTTAAAGGACAAATCCAAAGGCTTGAGCTCTGTTCAGCAGCTCTAGGTATCCTGTAGACTACCTGGAACATGCATTTTACCTATCACAAACTCAGGTGATGGTGGAGAAAATCTTAAAACTTTTCTGAAGCACACGTCGTACGCAAAAAGTTATC
Source organism: Tolypeutes matacus (assembly GCA_026826555.1). Classification (NCBI taxonomy): domain Eukaryota; kingdom Metazoa; phylum Chordata; class Mammalia; order Cingulata; family Chlamyphoridae; genus Tolypeutes; species Tolypeutes matacus. Next base: position 7,144,295 of record JAKSZT010054281.1, read on the forward strand.
TACTGATGCCAGAATCGATGGTCTGAAACTTTGTTTAGAAAACCCCACTGGTTGAGGCTATTATTTCTTATTTGCCAAATAAAAATTAGATTATTTCCTTTGCATGAAGAAGACTTTTAGTTCTTTTTTTTTTGGAAGTAGAGCAGTGATGGTCCAACAACTACACACAATCCCTAAACTCTAGGTGCTAGCTGATATCACGGCAGCCTGCAGTCAACCTATGGCTCTGTCTCGTAACTCTGCAGTCGAGCTATGGACAGGTGACGCAGTAGGATACAACTAACAATTTCAGAACTGAAGGGCTGCATATGAGCCTATGAACACACACTAATATAATAGTGCTGAATTTGAAATTCTCATGGTAGGCTGGACTTGTACACTGCAGGTATCAAGTACCTTGGTCATTTACTCATGTTTATTTAAACATTTTTTTCTTTTGTAAAACTTTTTAATGAAGACAGTTCTTAGAAGAAAAAAAGACAGGATTCATTAATATATATATATATCACTGGTGATGTTTGTGAGTGGCAAGTATCGTGGGCAGAGGAAGTAGGAAGCTTGGGGATAACCTAGGCAACGAGTGTCTCCCAAACCCCCAAAGCAACAGCATCCCCTCTCTTTCCTGTGCCCCTGATTTGGGCCAGTTGCTCTGATCCAGTACTCACAGTACCCCAAGCCAGCCTCACTCTATTGGGAGATCGCTGAGCCTGACACAGGCTATTGTTTAAAATGGGCTTCACTAATTTCTTCATCAATTACAAGCTGATGTACCCCCCCCCCCCCCAAAAAAAAGCCAGCCTACTATCATCTGTTTTTAAATGCTTGCAAATTGCAATTCTTTCCCGCAATAACAGCTTTGGAACATTAGGGCAAATCTCCACTGAGATCTGCATCCATAATTCTTGGCTCTGACAGAAATTAGCACCAGTGACAAATACGCAGAGTCAGGTCAAAGTCTGTTCACGGAAAAGCAGTAATAGTCGATCAGACTGAGCTCTTACCAGCAGGCAAGCGGTGGCTGGAAATCGAACCACCCTCTGCGTGGAGGGGGCAGGGGACTATAGGGAAAAACTTACTGCAGTTCTTGGGGCTGCCATCACTGAAGCAGCTGACACAGTTCATAAGTTCAGTTACTTCTTCCCACAGAGTGACATATTTTTCTTATTATACATTGAAACTTTTCAAATAATGGTTATCCTAGAAATTATTACTACCCCTTTCCCATAAGTAAGTGCTCTGCACATTCTAATTAGTTAATGCAAATTTAAACTTCTGCTTTAAGCCTTATGACTAATATATTCCCAAAGTGTCAGGCCAGTTTTATAAAGCTGACCCTGATATAAAACTTAAACAGCTTCTTTTAGTTGCAAAAGAACACTGGATGTAAAGAAGACAACAATTGAACTAAGAGCTGCAGACTGAATAGAATTCCCACAGGAATTTCTGTTCCATTCCTATTCCCATCCCAACTCCGGATGTGCATCCTGTTTGGGGGGAGGCAGAGAGAAATGCTTGGGAACAACAACCTACATCAGTAGGCTTAATTTGATGGGAAGAAAAAAATAGACGCTCAAATCTTGTGGATAATCAGGTTTCCTATTCTAGCATGGGCTCTTACTCTCCCTTACTCAAGTACTTAAAAGGAAACACAGGAAGTGGATGTGGCTCAAGCAGTTGAGCGCCTGCCTCCCACATGGGAGGTTTCAGTCAGGTTTGGTTCCCAGTGCCTCCTAAACATAGTCTTTTTGTTTTGTTTTGTTTTGTTTTGTTTTGCTTTGTATTAAGGAAAACAAGTCTGACCTTCTGTTCCTGGGCAGAGTTTGCCCATGACGGGGATTCTGACTATCTGTTGATTGTAGGATTCCACAGGCAACTTTATTGCACATCTTAAAAATATATAAATTGCATATATACATTCAGGGCCCACCAAAGGAAAAACGTTATGAGTTTCTGCAAAGATCAAGTGATCATTTACCAAAACTGATTTTGAAATGGGCTTCAGGGTTTATGGCTCTTTGATTGTGCCCTGCAGTGTAGCTAGAATACTGTTCCAGTGACAGCAGAAAACATCAGTTCAATAAACAAAATGCCAATATTTCTGATTTCTCTAGCAGTGTACACTTAAATCTACTGTGGTAACGTGAACTGAGAACATACAAATTGAGCAAAGAAATGTGCTTTCTTCACAGGCACACGACAGATTTTACAATGGGAAAAGGGATTCCCACACCAAGTCGTACTTATGTATCTCTTTATAAGAGACATTTTCTCCTATCAGCTTTAATATCTGAGGTTTTATACTGAAAGAGAACAAAGACTCACCATGGAGAGAGAGCATCTTTTTCCTTCCCCAGCCTGGTCCCTTCATTGCTGCATAATGAGTGGGGTGGGTTGTTGTTACTTTATTGGCAGGTAGAAATGCATTTTAGGCAGAACTTGGAAGAAAGGAAAGAGATTGGTAAGGGGTGGAGGGGATGGTGAGAAAGGCCTAGGACAGGAAAGCTGGTACGTGGCTTGTGAGTCCCTAAGTTTTTCCCTCTCGATACATGACATTTTAAGTTTCCATGCCTACAGCCACTGAAAAATATCTAAATACGTTCACCTCTACTTCTAGATCCATTACCTTTGGGCTCATCTTTTTAATTTTTAAATTTTTTTAGCAAACTAGCCCTTCATCTTAGAAGAAAGTGAAGTTCCACAATGAGCAGAGGTTGGGTGGAAAGAGCGTGCTCAGGAACAGGGGATGGAGGGACCATGTCTGGAAGGCTGGAAAGAAGAGACAATTTTTCAGATGCTCTTTCTCCTATAAGCTAGGAGGTACCAATGTTTTTCTCCATCCAGACCTAGAGCCTGTTGTGGGGCTCAATGTTCCTGGACCATTCTGCTCTCCTTCTCCAAAGTTCTACAGGAAGAAGGTATCAGGAGATCCTGCAGGAATCTTCACTCCAGCTGCAAAGTACCTGCGTTGCTGAACGACTGTTTGGGGGACCCTCTAAATTGGCTGTTTACCAAAATCGACTCCTGGGTGTGACACATCACTACTGGCTATTGAGGTTTTCCTTATTAGTGTTTTCTCTTTTTCATTTTTCTTGGCTTGTGAGTCCCTAATTTTTTCCCTCATTTTAAGTGTAGCCACTGACAAATATCTCAATACGTTCGCCTCTCACCTCTAGATCCACTACCTTTGAGCTCATCGGTCTTTTTTTTTTTTTTCAAAGCGAGCTAGCTCTTCATCTTAGAAGAAAGTCAAGTTCCACAGTGAGTAGTAACTGGCAATCAATTCATATTGCAAAGACAACAGGCTTCCACCAGTGGCCCATAGTTTCATCCTGGCAGAGACGCAAAGTACTAGAAACACCCAAATGAACGTGGAGAAGAACAGAAATCTTCCTTTAGAATCAGACTAACAAAACTCAAAAGGAATTCGAAGTTACTGTTTTCACATGCCACCCCTCTGAATCTGTCTGAATTTAGCAGCATTATCCTAGGTAGGGTATCTGTACTCTCCTAAAACATTCCACCACAAATAAACAAACAAAATAAAAACACAACCTGTCAGGGGACTCTGTAGAAGGAAACTCCTCTCATAAACATTTCCTATTCTTTCACCGAGATGTAAAAAGCCGATCGGAGGCCTGGCAAGACCAGCTCGAGCATGCTGTACCCACTCCCCTCCCACATGATTTTCAGTTAGGGAAATACCAAGAAGCCCATTTCCCAACGCCTGGGTTCCCTGGGGGCAGTAACCATGTGCCTATTTGTTACATCCTGTAGGACCAAATGAGGTCTGTTGCCCCAATTATCAAATGACAGCAAATTGTAATGAGTAAGGGAACACACACTGGGGGGCACCGGCTTCTTGAGCTGTTTCCAGGGTACCCGGGGACCCCCAGGAGCGACTCCACACTTCAGGATGGGCCAGGAGGCTGGACCTGAGCTGTACAGAGGGTCATTCCTATACTGCAGAGGGCTCTGGGCCCAGCAGGCTAAAGTCAGCCCTAGAAGGAACTCGGCTCAACACAAAAACAGCCCTGGCTGCCATGTTCCCTGCAGACTTCCAAAATGGCCCTGGTGACTGTGAAACGGAATCTTCTTCACACCGAACGAGCTGCGCCCCATTGTACTTGGCAATGAGAGAGTTCAAATTAGCTTGAAGTTTTGTTCAGGGCGATTGAGGGGAAATGAACAGACTATATTATGCCAATATCTTCTCTACTCAGATTCCTAATGGAATAATATGGTCAAGCCCAAGGGTTTCTCTGTCATCCAAGGCAAATGGGAGAAAAATCAGCTTTTGTGTTTGTGTGTGTGTTAGGAAAAAAAAAGTGTTAAAGACATAATATCATGTATTAAGACAACCAGACTTTTCTATATGCAAGGAAATAATGCAACAAATTAAAAGAAAGTCAAATTACTCTCATGCACCTATCAAGAGGTTAAAATAAAACTTGAATCATTTTCGTCTTCAATTTATATACCCATATCCCTCACTCTTTGATCCCTCACTGTCCTAATAGTTCCTATAAGGACTTGCAAAAGTGTTTTCCCCAAATTCACTATGCAAATAGAGAGCCTGCTACCATGCACAGCCTGTGTGTGCCAGTGAAAACATCTATTCTCAGCTATTTTCCTGACAGAATTGTGAGTCATGCTTGTGTTATTTAAATGTGTTGCACAATATCACTGTCATCTACCTCACGTTATTAAGAAAGTGGATATGACTGTGAAGAAAGCGGGCGAGTCTGGGAGGCCCAGAAGTTCCACAGCGGAGGAGGAAGTTACAGGTGACAACACAAAGGGAATGAGTGTAGCTCAGTGGCTGAGCACCTGCTTCCCATGTACGAGGTCCTGGATTCAATCCCAGGTACCTCCTAAAAGAAAAAAAGTGACCACACAAGTGTGAAAGGGAAGCACACAAAAGGTAGAACCAGCCTGTGCTCAGGGCCCTTGGCGGAGAGTCCACGTGGACGTACCCACTGCAGAGCTTCATTATGGGTTACAAAAGGAGGTACAGGGGTTTCAAGTGCTTTATGTTAGGCAGAAATCCGTGTAGATGATTAAATGGGCATTTCAGAGAATTCTAGTGATCTGTGGGGAAAAGGATTGGGCTTTTGGTTGATCCAGGAACATATTATACATTTTTTTTTTTTTTTTTGCCATGTAACATAAAGGGATTCAGGCTCTTGGTATTCGAAAACATCTTACCCACCATTTCTTCATGAGTGGATTAGCTGTGGGAAAAGAGGAATGCTGTCAGTTTAATTGGAATATGATGCTCTGAGCACTATCATATTATGTAGTGGGGAAGCATGGAGAAGGAAGGAACTCAGTAGAGGATAAAAGTTTGCATTTTCTTTTTCAACACATAGGTTGGGAGGTATATAACTTAGGAGGAAATATATGGGTAGGAGTAAGTGACACATGGGTTTTCTTGCCACCATCTCAGTTTTCAAACAAGTACCAGGGAAGTGGATGTAACTCAAGCAGTTGGGCACCTGCCTACCACATGGGAGGTCCCAGGTTCGGTTCCCGGTGCCTCCTAAAGAAGACGAGCAAGACAGCAAGCTGATGCGACAGGCTGGTGTGGCAAGCTGACTAAACAAGATGACACAATGAGGAAACACAGTGAGAAACAACAAGCAGGAAGCGGAGGTGGCTCCCTCCCACATGGAAAGTCCCGGGTTCGTTTCCCGGTGACTCCTTAAAAAAAAAAAGAAGACAAGCACACAACAAATGGACACAGAGAGCAGACAGCAAGCACAAAAACCTAGGGGGGCGGGGTGGGGAAGAATAAATAAATAAAATAAATCTTTAAAAAACAAACGAACGAATATTGGCCAAACATGCAAATCTTCAAACGCCAACCCGAATGCTGATGCCAGCACATGAGAACATAACAGGGTGAGTGGGGCACTTGTGCTAAGTAATAGCTTTCCTTACTACTCATTTTAAGAATGACATTGTTATAAATAACTAAGCCATGTGTCTGAACTGTCACTAGTAGACACTGACACAGAATTTCAGACACCTGTACTCATAAAAATAAGCATGGTCTCTTAAATGCTACCAAAGAGAGAAAAAAATCTACGCAAGAACTAACAAGCCGTATCTTACAAGAATTGTCAACAATTTTCTTCTAATGGTGTTTGCAAAGAAACTAGGAAAAGATGTGAGCTTACAAAGAATCCAACCACATATATCTTCCTTGTCCCTCCTGCTATAAAATGCATGAAAATTACTTATATTGGGATTTATGCTCAGTTCAAAGTATTGAACACCTTAAGATATGCCAGACTCCTTGCTAGAAATTTTCACAACTATTATAATGTTTAAATGATGAACCATTGAGAGAAGATTCTGACAAATATTTTATAGCATGCACTTCTTCATCTATGAATTCTGGGGTGCGGTGGGGGAATCACTATTAATTATTGTCCAAGTTCCTGAGATTTTAACCACATTTTTCAATGTGCTGAAATGAAATAAAAGATTTTATTTCAAAGAAAACACTAGTCTTAGCATTTCTTTTTAGGTTTTTACAAGTACCTCACCATACAAAAAAATAATAAGCCAACACAATGAAGGGAGACAAAAAGATGAATCATCATTCCAATGAGAGAACTTTCTACTACTTTTCTGAAAGAAATGAATATTCTAAGTAAGACCTTGTGCCAGAAGGCAGCATGGAAACAATGAAATGTCCCTTGAAATATTTGATCGGAATTCAGATGGGGACTAAGGATTGAATATGCTTAGGGGGCTATTCATGGGAGAAAAGCCACAAAAACACATTGTTCATTTTGAGAGAGAAATAGTAGTAACGGAGCATTCAGCAATAACCACGGTGCCTCTTTCAAGGATGAAAGGGAGGGCATATTCGGAGCAGAGCAGCTCCCTCCTGCCATCTATTGAAAGTCAGCTCTTGGCACAAGGGCTTATAAGAAAAAAAAAGAAAGATGCAAGAGGATCAAGGAGGAAAAGATGGCAGCCATGCCTGGAGTACTTGATGCTGCAGGGGAAAAAGGGCCATAAATAAATGGAAAGACCAGCTTCCAGTCTTGAATCTGCTCCATTTCTTATAAACGCCTTTTTTCCCTTTTTCCTCCCTAACCCTTCACCAACCATATGCCAAAAGAAATACTATCATGGATCACTTATTCCCCCAGAGATGGCCCATTTTGTGGTCCACTAAGGGGCATATTTTTTAGCCCAAAAGGTTTTTTATTTTTGGCCTCCTAGGACTAATCCCCTTTTGCCAATTGTGTGCTTCAGTGATTCAAAGCTACACAAGGAAAGTAAATCTTCACTCTTGACCCAACTGAAGATAACAGTGACGGAAAGGTGAGCATCAATCATCTGAAAAAGAAACTCAGTGCTATTCTGTTCAGCAGCAATCGCAGTAAGTTAAATTGTGTTTCCACCAATGGGAAGCGTGCAAACAAGTGCATATACGTGCACACATACGCTATCCCCTTCAGCCTCCAGCCTTTATTCAAGAGAACAAAGGAAGACAGGAACGAGCTCCCTCAGGGATGCGCACCCCAATTCATAAATGTGTTTTTGTCTTTACCCTTTCTCAAGACCTTCTCTCCAGCTTCAGAAGATAAAGCGCCCTTTTTCTTGTTCAAGGTCCCTGTCTGTACCCATGGTCATGTGCTGGTTAATTTTACGTGTCAGTCTGGACGGGTTATGGTGTGTGGTTGTTTGGTTAAGCAAACCACTGTGAGGGTATTTCGTAGATGGATTAGCATCTAGAGTCGGCTGATTGCATCTACAGCTGATTGCATCTACAATCAACAAAGGAGATTGCCCTAAGCGATGAGGGGAGTCTGCTCCATCCAATCAGCTGGAGGTCTTAAAGCCAGAACTGAGGACTTCAGAAGGCAGAAAGAATTTCTGCATCTACTTCAGCCAGCCAGCTTCTCCTGGGGAATTCAACTTCACATTCATTGGAGTTTCCAGCTTGTCAGCCCCCACAGTCATGGGAGCCAATTTCTATGATAAATATATAAAAAATATTATATATACACACACACATACACATCTTGCCAGACCTATTTCTCTAAAGAACCCTAATACAGTCTCATTCCCTTCCAGCCTTTCACCAGTTTTCAACTCTGACCACTTCCCTGGGGCATTCTCCTCAACCTTCAAACATGGTCAACTCCCTCCCAGGTTAAAAAATATATATCTGCTGAATTTGTTTCCTCCACCATCTGTTGTGCACTATCTCCCTCCCTTATTTGCTAAATTTCTTTAAAAATGAATCAGTCCATGGGAAGCGGCTGTGGCTCAATCAGTAGGGCTCCCGTTTACCATATGGGAGGCCCCGGGTTCGGTTCCCGGGGCCTCCTGGTGAAGGCAAGCCTGCCCGCACGGCGTGGTTAGCTGACCCAGCGAGCACAAGCAGCAAGGGGGGGATAAATGAATAAATAAATAAAAATCTTTAAAAAAAAAAAAAAAAAAAAATGAATCAGTCCTTTGCCGCTTGCATCTGCACCACAACTACTTTCTCAAGACACCAAGCCTGGCTCTTGCGTGGAGACCAACGTCTCTTGTATCTTTGTCTCTTTGCTAGGACCCCACCTGCCCATTTGCTAAGCGCCTCAACTGGCAGTTGTCCTAGACTCTTCCAGCAGAGGCTGGAGTCCAGGAAGAAATGCTGACACATGAGAATTTCTAGATGGCAAGATGGCTGGAGGACTCTTTTGGAGTCCTCCTCATATTTGAGGAGACTGCCTCGAATACAGACGCTGCCTCATATTGGGCTTCCATTTGGTTTTATATCTGTGGCATAACTCCCACACTGCCCCAATATTTTGACACGGTCTATTTACACACGCAGTTCTTGAGAGGCTGGTTCTGGAAAAATCAAAGACGTGTGACTGGCTTCTGCACCGTGCCAGCATGAGGTCTGAGAAGAAGGCAGCTTGCAGGAGTGGAGATGATAACGATGGCAGGCACACACAGGGCATTTAAATGTCGGCAGTGAAAAGCAGACATTGTGCCGTTTAATCTTTGAAGCAAGTGTACGAGGAAGGCATTACGAGAGGCACAGGGTGGCCTGACCTGGCCAAGGTTAGTAACTGTGCTTATAAGTGGGGACCCCAGGATGTGAGTGAGGTTGAAAGGTGGATGGAGTAGAACTCTTGAGCAAGAAACAACCCAGAACTGTAAGCTCAGGATATTTTCAGGTTCCTGAAGAAGGAGTTAGATTTCCCACAGGATACAGAATAGGCAGAGCCAAATTTATTTAAATCCCTAAGGATAAGTGTTCTCAGCTGACAACTGAGAGGGACACTCCAAGCAGTATCACTTATTTACTTCGTGCCCCTGGGTAGGTGACTCAACCTCCTGGTGCATCTATAAAAGGGGACTAATTATAGTACCTACTTCACATGGTGACTTTGGCGATTCACTGAATTAATGCACAGAGATGGCACATACTATTGGTAAATGAATGTTATCTATTATTCATATTACTGTCAGTATTCCATACACATGCATACACACATCTATATGCCTACACTGATATATATGCATATAGATACATACAGGTGTGTATATGTACATACATAGTCAATAAATTTAACAATTGGCATCTATAGCTCCGTTCTGATGACAGAAAGGTGAGAAGTTATCATCCCTGACTCAAGATGTGCAGACTCTGGTGAGGTACAGAGATAATTAAATTAAAAAGGCAGACTGATAAATGCTCTAACAGTCATTCAACAAACATCTCTTAATCACCACCTGTGTGTCTGGCTCTGTGCTGGGGGTTGGGTATCTCAAAGACTCAATCTAATAAGACAAAGTTATTATATAGAAAACTACAGTAATAAATAAAAGCCTTAACAGAAGATTGCGCTAGAGTGATGGAAACCTTGAGATAGGATCACATAATAGAAATCCACAATATTGTGGTCGTGGACGGGGAAGGCACACATGCCTGGGGTCTGGGAGTCTTTATGGAAGAGACACGTGAATGGGGACTTGAAGGCCACACAAGACCTGCAGAAGCAGAGCCGGGTGGGCAAGCGGAAGGCAAGAAGGATGCTTCAACAGAATGTGAAATGGACGTATTTGGAGGATGGGGAAGAGTCTAGCTGAGTTGTGGCTGCAGCAGAGTTGGGGCCTGTGAGTGGGTGGGGCTAAGGCAGTGGAGGCTAAATGGGCAAAATGGGTTAGGGTTAGGGTTAGGGTCAGGGTCAGGGTCAAGGTCAGGGTTAGGCCCTGGTACCTTTGGGGCATAGAGAACCCCAGACCTGGTGGGCTGGGCATCTGGTTAAAAGGTGATTATGCCAAGGAAGAAGAAAAACTTTGAACCAATTTAAATACTTCAGCAATATTATGGGTTGCGTCAGCTTTAATGGACTGGATATTTATAAAACTGCATTTAATAGTTATAATATTGCTTGTAATTCTGTTTTCATGAAAAGAGTTTCCCATGTTTGACACCAAATTTACAAATGAGCTTTACTCATTTGTAAATTATGAACTGCCAGCATGCAGATCTGGAGATGGGGAGAAAGGAGAAATGTTCTGTTCTGTTCTTCAGCATGAAAGAAAGAATAAACTTTTCTATTGCAAATGCTTGAAGGCTGGGGCTCTTTACTTATGGACTAGAACCAGTTTGCAGAAATATTGGGGAACCTGCTGTGAATAACCAAGTCCCTGACTCTGGGATATACTTTGTTTCCCAAAGAAACGGATTGGCTTAGAGAAGCAGCCAGTTTAAAAACATTTCCCAGGAAAGATGCAAAATCCATTTTATGAATCAATTAGGCCGATTTTTATTGCCCTTTCACCCCTCTGGGTCTCTCCATGATGTTATTTAAATTTCTCTCCCAGATAATTAAATCCGAGATTGGCTATAATATCGCATGGTTAAAATTATCATGCATTTACTTAATTGGCAATTACAGCTCATGGTCACCACGTGTTACCAGGTCACGCTTCCCAGATGAACAATGGAGTGGCACCCAGTACGCAGGGAGCCGTGTTTCCACCTTCTCTCTTCCTTCAGCTTTCCAGAAAGAGCCTGTTCACCAGTGATCAAATCAGGGCCAAGCCTAAATATTTTTACATGGGCAAAACACCTGACAGTTTACAAAGAGCTTTTGTTCGCTTTCTTTCCTTGTAGCATTTAAGGGAGTTGTTATCCCACGTATTCTCTTTCTTCTCTTCTGTCTCATCTTCAATCTTAAAGCGTTCCCGAAGGAAATGAACACTAAGAGTTGACAGAGCACTAGATGAATTTTCTTTGTTAGGGTCGCCGTGTTTCTTTTGCATCTGTTCTTTAATATGAAGTGTTTTGAGTACCTTTCTTCCTACCGGAGGTAGTTCTCATTCTGACACTGTACCAATGGCCTTTTTTTTTTTCTTCCCTGTTATATGCAAGGCAGAGTCAGGATAGATGCAAAGTAAAACTGGGAACTTTCCATTAAGGAAATTTTCTGCACGCACTCCTTGAAGTCACCTTAGGAAGCTCACCTTACAAAAGTATCTATTCCTTAGGGCACAGGATCACTTTTCCTTTTGATTCAGAGATACCTACATGGTCAATGGTTCCAGAAAGGCCACGATCACATTTCAACAGACCCCAGTTTCAAGGAGAGGGCAGAGGGGCTTCAGAAAACGTGACACCTCATACGTCAGTTTCTGAGCCGTCCACAGGCGGACCAGGAAAATGTTTTCAAAGATGATCATTTGAATTACCTATTAAAGAGCTTCCAGTTTAGTTATGCAGTAAAAGGTTACAGCCAGGGACAAAAGTAAAGTAGACAACCAAAAGCTATTCCATGAAGTAGGAGAGGGGTATTTTAAAAATAATCCACCCTTTTGCTTATTGAGCCTCGCCTCAAGTTCATCTGAGGTAGGCAGAGCTGAAAACCATCATCAGTTCAATATTATGGGGTTTTATAGAAATTCAAATGGCCTCTTGCATAACAATGAATCGTTTTTATTTCCTCTCTGAGACTCCTTAAGTAAATCCTTAACATTAAAAAGAGAAAAGCAAAATGAGGCTTCTATAAAAATCTTACCAAAAAGCACATTTGTTCTACAGTATAAAATTGTTTTAAACAATGGAGACATGCTAAAGGGAAGCTAATTTTATTCTAATGCTAAAGTTAATCTAAGTAGTGAATCTAGGTTAATAGTGAGCATTGGGGCTCTTTTAAAAGCTTAAAAACCCCAAGACTGCTCCTGGCAAACCGGGACATGAGAGAAAACAGCAGGTTTAGAATTACATGCCCCTCCCACATTGCTCAGCCACCTGCTAAGGAATTTTTGGCTCCCCTGTGCCTCTTCCCACCCCATAAATAATTTAATTTACAACCAATCCCAAATGATTAAACTCAAACTGGGGAGAGGTTCATTGTGCAAGCTGAATGATGACAACAATAAGGAATTGGTTTTAAAAGTCAAAGTCCCGAATTCTTTTTTCTGCATTATATTTTTGTCGTTTCTTCAGCCTCCACCACAAGGCAACGTAATATGTGTTTTATTTTGGCTCCTCAGTTCCCAGGGCTCTAAATGCCTCTAGTATCCAGAGCTGACAATTCTGTTCCCATGCAAAGCTGGTGGTCCTCTCCACTGCCCGTATGCAAATGTTTTCCTGAGTGGGCAACTGCAGCCACTGCTGCATTTGTATCCCCAGCCGTGCAGGCTGCAGCCTAATTCCACGGAGCAAGTACCATCCTCTCTCATCTCTGGTTGTTGCATGCCAAGTCTGTTGTCAACTCTGCATTCCATGGCTGGGCTGGAGATTTTGAGAAAACGTAGCCAGTTCGAAGAGCTGGTCTTTAACCAGCAGTTAAAATCAGTGTTTTAGTTTGCTAGGCTGCTGAAAGCCCCCAAAATGGGTTGGCTTTTAACAGTGGGAATTTATTAGCATACAAGTTTACTGTTTTGAGACTGTGAAAATGTCCAAAGCAAGGCATCATCAAGACGATGCTTTCTTCCTGAAAACTGGCTGCCAGCGATCCTGGATTCCTCTGGCACGTGGCAGTGTCTGTTGGTCTCTCCCTTTACTTCTGGGTTTTGTTGCTTTCAGCTTCTTGCTTCCATGGCTATCTCTTTCTCACTCTGTATTCAAACCATTTATAAGGGACTCCAGTAAGAGGATTAAGATCCACCCTGGGCCATGCCTTAACTGAAGTAACCTCATCAAAGATCCTACTTACAATGGGTCCACACTCACAGGAATTGATTAACTTTAAGAACATGTTTTTCTAGGGGGTACATACAGTTTCAAACTATCACAAAAGTCAAGCCTTGCTAAGAGATGTGAGAGCTGGCAAGTGGGTCTCAGTGCATGGCAGGGTGAAGTAATACATTTGGGTAAATGCAATTGAAGATGGTGTACTTTGAGCTCTATTCCAGGACTCAGGATTGCAAATGTATCAAGAAGTCACCCTGGACATGGGACATCATGACAGTATGCTATTGCAGTTTGGAGCACCATGCAAGGCTGATTTCAATAGAGGACAGTTAAAATAAAACAGAAAGTGCTGTCTTGTCTTGGTATAAAACATTATGTGACCACCATGCAGTTCTGGTAACTTCTCAAGAGAGACACAAATGGAATTGGGATAGGAATATAGAATTTTAACCTAAATCTAGATTAAAATTTCATAATGAACTTAGAAAATTAAGCTTGAAACATGTGGCAATCACAAGGCTGTGCACAGGATAAATATGGACTTATATTCCACTCCTAGAACCCAATGTCCTAGGCTGATCAACAGCCTATTATAGTAAGATAAGGCCATTATTCCTTTTTATAATATAATTCATGGGAAAGAACTTATGTCAGTTTCATTTCCAGAACATTCCCTCCTGAAAGTATTCCTCTCCAGAGGGGCAGCTCATGTGTGCCAGCATACCAGTTTTCCAGCCATGGTCATTAAAGTATTTACCCTTGTTCTTTCTCTTTTTCCAGTCCTGCTCTCTGCATCTGCGGATCACGGAACTGACTGCTGCCTCTTTCATCACCTCGAGAACTTTGTTAACAGTGCCAAAGCTTCTGCCTCCAGATATTGCCAAAGGTTCTGTTTCTAGGTGATTCCAAACCACCAGATCCTTGGAGTTACAGGGTGTAGCAGAATTCTATGAGGAGGTGTGGGGAGAAGGGCTCTCTCCTCAATTTTATGTAATGCAGCATCACCTTCCCCAAAAGTCCTCACTCATGTCCAGAGTCTCATGTCTGTCTCAGACACTTCCATCAGCTTCTGTACATCACTGAAACCTCCAGTGAAATATTACCAACCCTTTTCAGAAAAATGGTTGTATTCTTTTCTGGCCCTCAGCCTTCTGGCACAGGAGTTCAGCCTGGTTAGAGAGGCTGGAGGGAGAATGCACATCGACCATGCCCCCATCTTTTCCACTCCTGCCTTACTAGTGCACCCACTCAGGTCTAAAGAGGCTCAGTGACACGTCTGGGGTCATACAGCCAGCTGGAGGCAGTGCAGGGGCCAGACAGAACAAACTCTCATAACCCTCATTCTAAGTGTTGTCTAGTCTATCAGATCACAGAGATCAGATACGGCAAAAAGGGGATTTTCCCTCAGATTTGAATGATTTATAAAAGTCCTACTTTACATAGCAGATGGTCAATTTAAACTTAAAGGACTTTGTGATAGTTTGGAGCTGTATGTATCCCAGAAAGACATGTTCTTAAATGTAATCCATTCCTGTGGGTGTGACTCATTGTAAGCAGGACCTTTTGATGAGGTTACTTCAGCTAAGGTGTGACCCACCTCATCAGGATGGATCTTAATCCTATTTCCGGAGTCATTAATAAGTGGAATGAAATTCAGACAGATACAGAGAGAAAGCCAAGCGAAATAAACAGCCAAAATTCAACAAAACCTAGAAGAGAAGGGAGAGGTCATGTGGAAATTTGAGATTATTTATGAATCCCAAAATGAGTGATTATGTTTGTAAATTTATCTACTCCTCTGGGTGTGATCCCCTTTGAATGCATTAAATTCGGCTGACATGTCCCAATTAAATTGCCTGTTAAGATTAGGGCTTTGATTTGATGTCAGTAGGGCATGATTCAGATTGAGTCTTCGCCCCCTTGGCTGCCTGATATAAATGGACACTTACTCAAGAAGACACACAAGAAGACACACAGAAGAGGAGAGAACTTGGTCATTTTGGTCATGCCATCTGATAGAAAGGAGAAGACTCAAACAGCTAAAGCCCTGGGAAGAGAGATGAGCTATTTGCCTGATAGTTTGCAGCCGGAGCGAACAGAGCAGCTGAGAGGGCCCAAGAGAACAGGCAGAGATCGCCCGCCATCTTGCTTCAACACGTGGCAAAAGACTTTGGTGAGAAAACAGCGCTTGAGTTGAACTCTTTAGGACCTTGTAACTGTAAGCTTTTATCCCAAATAAATACCCTTTATAAAAGCCAACAGACTTCTGGTACTTTGCATCAGCACCCCTTTGGCTGGCTAATACAGACCAGGAGAGGCTGCCATGTGCATTGCCATGTGACAGAGGAGCCCAGGACCAAGGATCGCTGGCAGCCCGCCCCAGAGCACCAGTCTTCAGGAAGAAAGCATCACCTTGATGCTGCCTTGATTTAGACTTTCACCAAGCCTAAAGACCATGAGCCATTGCATTCCGCTGTTAAAGCCAACCAATTGCATGGTGTTTGCTTGCGCAGCCAAAGGAAACTAAAACAAACCCATTAACCCAGAGAGTTGTGAATATGCAGAAAACAGATTCTGGGGTGATTCAGATGAACTAAAGGATAAAAAAAATCCATAATGAGCTCCTGAGGTAAGTTAGGAAGACATTACAAACACCAGGGGTCCCCTTAATACTCATTCACAAAGTACTGTTTTTGCTACTATAAAAGCAGATTATTAAACTGAATTGACCACGAGTCACATCCACTGTGGCAAATATTATCTTCTTTCTAAAGGAGGATTTTAGAAATCATGCTTCAATATGCATCTAACCTGTTTTCTGCCATCCTGCCTGAAGCGCTGTCCTCCTCTTCCTGCAAACGATTTCTCTAGATAAAATCTTGGTATTCATTTTCCACACATGTCCCTAGGCATGAATGATTAACGAGGAGACTGTAACCCAGAGGTTCATGCCAGGGATGAAAACACTAGAAGGAAAAATGGACGGCCAAGTTAGAGCCACACACAGTTATGAACAAATGCCAAAGGGGAAATAAGAAAAAGATGATAATTTTGATCTATTTTCTAGGGTTCCAATTTAATATAAGAGTGTAGTCTTGAACGATTAACTAGGGGGAATTTTTGACCAGGAAACTATTTTAAAACATGATAGTAGTACATCAGCAGTTGATTTATTTGTTTATAATCTGATATGCAATTCATTGTATCATTGAATTGAGCCTGGGCTAAAAATACAGTGGGGACTGAGATATATCATAATATATGTGTTCATTCCCCAGACAGAACTGGAAAATCTATTTGGGGGAACCCACAGTGCTCCAATGGAATTCAGGGAATTTCTCAGACAAGTAATATATAGGAGGGGACATCTCTCTTAGGCAATCTAAGATAAATTTAAAATTTGCCAAGGTTCTTGTGTTGGGTTGAATATTGTCTCCCAAAATTCACGTCCACTTGGAACCTCGGATTGTGACCTTATTTGGAATAAGGTTCTTTGCAGCTGGATCTCAAGATGAGAGTTGGAATACAAAATGAGATCATTCTAGATTTAAGGTGTGTCCTAACCCCAGTGGCTGGAGCTTGTGTAAGAGAAAGGAGAGGAAGATTTGGGGCAGAGAGACGGAAATATCATGAAAAGGCCATATTATGTAGGACAAGGCCATGTCGTGACAGAGGCAGATACTGGAGGGCAGCCACAAGCTAAGGAATGCCAAGGGTTGCCAGCTGCCACCAGAAGCTGGGAGAGAGGCAGGGAATGGATTCTCTACAGAGTCTCCAGAAGGAACAAACCCTGCTGACACCCTGATTTCAGATTTCTGACCTCCAGAACGTTAAGCCATCCTCCTGTTTGTGGTACTCTGTTATGGCAGCCCCAGGAAACTAACAGAGGTCTTTCAGAAATAATGGCTTAGAAAAAACAATTTCCTCCTTTTTTTTTTTTTTTTTTGAGTTATTGGGATCGGTGATTGAACTCGGGACCTATATATGGGAAGCCGGTGCTCAATCACTGAGCCACATCGGCTCCCTTGAGTTGCTTTTTTTTTTCCATTTGTTTGTTGTTGCTTGTTTTTGTTTTTAGGAGGCACTGGGAATCGAACCCGGGACCTCCCATGTGGGAAGCAGGCGCTCAACCACTTGAGCCACATCCACTCCTCCAATTTCCGCCTTCTTAATCCAAGTACTAACTTAACTTGGGAAAAGAGCACACACCACCAAAGTAAAAGTCTTCTACAGTGTGGCATCCAGGCCAACATAAGCATGCCCCCTGGGGAAAACCAGGGGACCACCACATCTCATGATGAGGAAAAGAGAAGACAACCACCACCCTGTCAGTCTGTCCAAGGGTCAACCTTTGGATGAAGCTTCCTGCTCTCTTTAACCAAGAAAGAGGGAAATTTGGATTCATACAACTTCCCAGTATACAGATTTATTTTCTTTCAACTTGGATTTCTCCCCAAGGACTGGCAAAATCTTAACTTTCCTTGGGTGACAGAAATTCTTGAGAATATGATGTAATCTCTGCATCTTCTTCCCAGAAAAACACACAAGTCAACATACAAAGAATTCTGCTTACAATGTCAGGATTTCCTGAGAGCCATACATAGAATCCCAGTTTAAGAACTCCTGTACTAAGGGGACTAAGTTAAAAGAAAATTGAATCCAAATGCTATTACTGACTTTCATATGTTGGGGCTGAATTTATTTCAGTGTCTCTGAATCGTATCAGACTTGAAAGAATCAAATAAATGTTTATAGAATCCCACTCTGGAGCACTAAGTGTAGCAAATCTCTGGGTGAAGAGTGGTGATGGCATAGCCAGTGCATTCTCTGGGACTTCTGTAGGTACGTATCTTAATTTGCAATATCAGTAAACCAACAAGCAAATGTAAATGTGTTTTGTGCAAAGAACAAGATACTTTAAATCAGAAAATCTGAGTTTCAGCCTCAATTTTGCTTGCCCTTGGTTTCTTAGTCTCATGTGTCAAATAATGTACATTAAAGGTGTATTAAAAATTAAAGTTACTTTTATACATGTACATGAAATACTTTAATCTAGATAAATAAAGGAATTCATTGGTGGGGGGGGACAGAAAAATTCTCTAAGTAAAAGAAATGCAAGTTCACTACAAATTGATGGGCACACACATAATCCCAGTATACAGATTTATTCTCTTTCAACTTGGATTTCTCCCCAAGGACTGGCAAAATCTCCAACCCAGAGGTGCTGGGAAGGGCATCCTCGGCCTTGGGGCCGGTCGTGGTTTGGGTCGCCCTTCTTCATCTCTCACTGGTCCTCACCAGCCTTGTATTCTAACAGTGACGTCTCTTCTCTGAAGGTGCTGATGATTGGCATTTCTCAAAACACCGCCTTCAGCCTTAGCTATCGTGGGTTGCTTTCTGGCTGTGATAACTTTCCCGACCATTCATCTCCCTTTCTGTGTCTTACAGACCTGTGTGCTATGTTTCCTCCCCTGTAGAAGAACCTTTTGGATAGTTTGAAAAAGACACGCTTATCCTTTTGTGGGATGCATTTTGCATCTGTGCTGGGGTCCCCTTCTGGTGCTGGCCAGTACCCCTTCTCGAGCTATTCTGGGCACCTCTGTCTCTAGGCCATGCTTGCTCTTTGGCTTCCTTGCACCGCAGGTCAAGAAGGTCTCTGGTCTCCAGGTCCTCTAAGACACGGTGCTCTCATACATCCATTCTTTGGAAGGCATCTTCCTGAACGCCTCTTAGGATTCCTCGAGTCAATGTGAGCCATGTTTGTCAGCGGCTAAATAGACTCTATTGGCTTTGACTTCATGGACTGTTTTCCAGATATTGAGTTCTTCGTGATCCCTCTGGGAACTGAGATTTATTCTGCCACTGTGATTTGGGGAAGAAAGGACTGAAGTGAAAAAGCATCTAAAGAAGTGGCTCCCCACCTGAGAGCCTCCTTGTTGCTCAAATGTGGCCTCTCTCTAAGCCAAACTCAGCATATGAATGCATTACCTTCCCCCCAACGTGGGACATGACTCCCGGGGATGAGCCTCCCTTGCAACGAGGGATTAATACCAAGTGCCAACTGGCAACACAACTGGAAAAAGACCTTGAATAAAAGGGAGAAAAGGTAAAGACAAATAAGTTCAAGTGGCTAAGAGACTTCAGAGAGAGTCGGGAGGTCATTCCAGAGGTAACTCTTACACACACGTCAGTAGGAGCTCATAGAACATCTAAGTGCATATCACCCCACACAGAGGGGCTCCTCAGAACTCTGGAGACACCCAGGTCCTATATAAGGGGGGATAGCCCCAGAGACTGACGTCTTATCGGTGGGCTCTATTTTGGAATCTGTGCTCCTGAGAGTGACAGAATTGGACTCAAATAAGTCCTCCCTGTACATGGTTCATCAGTCCCTTCTATTCAAACCTATATGTGATGCTGGAGTTTTTAGGTATACTTCCAGAGACTGGAGCCTCTGGCCTACCTATGTGCCAGGTGTGCATGGAATCTCGGTGGAGCTGCAACTCCTACCCTACAGCTCAATGGACTCATCCAAGTCACCTGGCGAGGAGACAATGAGGGGCAACGGCCATCCCAGGGACTGGAGAGGGCCTGCATCTGCAGGCAGGATCATCCCACCCACCATATCCATGGGATATAAGCCCTCTCTCACTTGGAGTTGGAGTGGACATCACCATCCCAGTCCCCTCAGGATTGGGGGAAGAACTATGGACTAGAGTGGACTTGATGGTATTCTGTTGTACACATATGGGATTCTAGCAATGGAAGAAATTATAACAATGAGGTGGAGCCAGTGGCCACTGGACACTTTTGGGGCAGGGAGGGGACGAGCAGTTGAAATACAGGGGCTTCTTTGGGATTTAGAGGTTGTCCTGAGTACCGTTGTGGCAACGGATGTAGGTCATTTTAAATCAGCACACACCACTCAGAACTGTGTGGGAGAGAGTGTGGTCTACGATGTGAACTGTGGTCTATGGTTGGTGGCAAGGCCCCAGGATGTGTAAGTCCATTGAGGGTGGTGGGCCACACTTGTGGGAGATGTTTGTGTGGGATGTGGTGGGAGATGTGGGAGGTGGGCAACATGGGAATCCCAGGGGTTCCGTGTAATATTTTAGGTAATCTAAGCACCTCTTAAAATATATTTATATATATGTAAATAACATTTTTGTAAGCAAATGCACATATATGCATATATATTTATATATCATTTTACAAATATTGGTATGTATTGTGAAAATTTTGATTTTTACCCACAATAAAAAATAAATAAATTAAAAAAAAAAAAAAAAAAAAGAAGTGGCTCCCTAGGAAACAACCGACTTCCCTAGCATTGAGTTCATGCTACTTCCTTTTTAGAAGCATCTTTTCCTCATCCCACACAGCTGCTGGGCAGGAGCTGCAATTTACATTCTAACTCTGCTATCCCAGGAGAAAAGTCTTTTTCCTGTACTTTCAAGTCTTTATATTGCACTAAGACTGATGAGATTTGCAGCAGAGGTTCTCCCCCCCCCCCCCACTTTTGGGAGGTCCTAAAACTCTGTGTGTCCCATAAAGCTGATAATTAAAATATTGGTTAAATAATTACCACCTGAAAGAAAATTTAGAGTCTTATGCATAATATTGAGGAATGGACTCTATAACATTAGGATGAGCTGAAACTTTTTATACACTAAACTGCCTCAGCCAACAACGTTTTATTCATTTAATATTTACTGGGCACCTTTGCTAGGTACTGTGCTAAGTTTTAAGGATATAACATGGAATTAGACAAGATCTCTGGCCCCAAGGAGAGCTCCATAATCTTTGGGAAACGGCCACTGTTTAAACTCAGGATCTAGAAAGGTTTAAGTATAGGCAGCTGGTATCTCATTGATAAGCCATAAAAGGGTTGTTTGCTATGATCCCATTTACTTTCTGCCAATATATATGTAGTTATATTTGACAGCTACAACTGTTCCATATTCAGGTATTAATGTCACCAAAAATGCTTTAAATTTTGTTTCTTGTATTTCATTTGCAAAAACAAAAGCTAAAACTATAGGACTTACAGAGATATACAGAATTACTATTTTTTAAAATAAAATTGTCCTGGGAATTCTACAAAATATAGCAAGGACAGAAAAAGAAACAAGAACTACAAATATAACTTGCAGGCATTATGCTTGTATATTTAGAATACTACGAGGATAAATAAAAAAATTATTCGACCTAACATAGAGGGTTTGTATGCAAAATAAAATACAAAACAACTCCATTCTTATAAGTCAAAATTAGTAAGCAGTGAACCCACCTGGGAAACCAAATAACATTCAAAGGAATAATAAAATATTTAAAAATGACAACCAAAGGAAACAAAGAAAAGCAAACCAAAATATTACTGAGATCCATAAGTGAGTAGGTCTGAATAAGTGAAAGGATATGCTGGGGAGCTGGGGTGTTATAAATATGATAATTCTTTCCAATGACATAGATGTTTAACCAAATTAAATTTGAGTTTAATTCACATTTCAAGGGGCTTCTTTAGGAATTTAAAAAATGACAAACTCATTCTAAACTTTACATGAAATAATAAACAGAATAGCCTAGACATTTTGGGAAAATAAAATAGCAGCATAAGGGGAACCTGCGCTGCAGATACTTAACTATATATAAAAGTATAACAATTTTAACACCGTGGTGCAGGTGCAATGATGGCTGGATTAATGAAGCAGAAAAACAGCTCAGGCTCGACTAGATCTAAGAGCTTAATATAGTAAGCTCTTAAACTTACTAAATTAAGCTCATTACTTGAAGGAGGCCTTCAGGTATTGAAGGGAAGGTGGTAGATTAGCCAAAAAGTGGTGCTGGGAAAACTGCCTCTGCACTTGGGGAAAAAAATCAAGTCAATCTTCAGCTGACATCAGATACCAAAGTATATTCCAGTTGGTTTACTGTTAAATGCACACACACATAACATGAAAAATGAGAAAAGCAATATAAGTGAGTATGTCACTGCTTTCAGAACAGGGAAGAACTAAGTCTAAAAGCAACGGGAAAAGCAAGAAGACAAATATTTGACTACATACGAAGTTCTACACTTTAAAAGCTCGTAAACAAAAAAGGCAAATGGCAAACCAGGAAAGTATTTGGATCAAAAACAATAGTTAATGTGGGTGTGTGTATAAGAAAAAGTGGTGAAAGAACTGAATAGTTCATATGGAAGGAAATTAAACATCCAAGAAATGTATTTTTTAAAATATTCTCACTAGTAACCAATGAAATAAAATTAAACACATGAGATGCCTTTTTTTTTTGCCCAGTTAACAAGATGCTGAAAATTAAAATATCCAATGTTTATCAAATTGAAATGAAGTTATTAACATGCTGGTAATTGTCTGATGGGAGCAGAGATTAAATCCAGAAAGTAATCTTGCAATTTTGTATCAAAAGCCGTAATATTGAAACAAATGATTTCATTTCCAGGATTTTGGGAAATGATCAGTGATAAGGACACATATTTACATTTAAGAATGTTGTCTCAGTGTCATTGTTAAAAGCTGTGGGGAAAAATCCCTAAATATTCTGTAATGCTTAAATAAATTAAAGGCATACAATAGAACATATTTAATGACATGGGAGGATGCTTATACTATAATATAGTTTTTTTTTTAAAGGATACAAAATTCTAAGTGAAGACTTATATTAATTTTAGATCAAAATTCCTATGTTAGGTAAAACTTTAAGAAAGGAAGAAAATGTCCACACATATTAAGGATTTATCTCTGAGTGACGAGATTGACGGGAGATCCTAATTTTCTTTAGCTTTCTGCATTTGGATATCAGAAACAGTGTCTTACACACATTAATCGCACCATAAATACTGGTAAAAAGAATGAAACTATTTCAAATTCCTGGCAAAAGCATACACAATTACTAATTTTATATTAAGAAAAGAATAAAACATGTTATAAAAATAAAAACTAATTAAAAGGTATAGGTTTAAGAAGATAATCCTTTCCACCAGCAAAACGGCTGGCTGGTCATTTGTCAAGTGGATATTCTCCTCTGAGTGTACAAAGCTCTTCAGCTCACACTTGTGCAAGGCTCATTAAACCAACAGGTATTAAAATTTCACAGAAAAAAACGCAAGTGATGGGTGATGTACGTAGTTCTTTCATCAAAGTAAATTTCTAGAGGATTTTTCACATCTCACATGTGCAATAACTCCTGCTCATGATAGACCTCGCTGACTGTTTTCCTCAAAGCTCAGCCCCGTGGGCAGATCACTGTATTGAAAGGTACACAGACATGTGCCAGGTTCCACTTGGTGACGTGTTTTAGTGCTACAGGATGATATTCCCACCAGCGACCTGCCATGTTCAGACCTGAAAACCCTCCCTCTCTTCTTCCTTGCCGCCTCTCCCACCCCGTCACCCGGGTTCCAAAGAAGTTACACGTGAGACTCAGCAGAACTGACACTGAAGTACCTTGGTTAATATCTGCACAAGTATCTCCTACTCTAGCAGGGCTTGACACCTACGTGGTGGCTCCTAAGTCCCCTGTTGCCCCAGAATCCACATCTTTGGATCTTACCACAGTCCAAATGGAGCAGGAAACTAAAGGGAAAATGTAGCTGAGGAGCAGGGCCGAAGAAGCCCACTCTTTATCAGAGGGAGAGTGGAAGTGGGAGAGAAGAAGGACAGGACAGGTGACCTTTGCACAATCCTGTTGGGGATTGAATCATGCCCCCCACAAAAGACATGCTGAAATTTGAGTGTGCATTCCTGTGGGTGTGAACCCATTTGTAAACAGGACCTTTTGTGGGTGACCAAATTGGATCAGGATGGGTCCACCTCTGGGAGGAAGCACTGCCAGGTCAACGTCTTGATGTTGACCGCCTGGCTCCAAACGGTGAGCCAGTGAATTCCCCGTTGCTCAAGCCAACCAGTGGGCTGTGTTTTGTCATAGCAGCCCTGGCATACTAAAACCCACGCCTCACCACTAGGAGAACAGTGACGCTGGAAGGCTGGGAAGTCTCAGGAATCATCTTAGGAAGTACTTCCCACCGCCATCACTGTTGGAGATGGCAGGAGGAGAGAACGAAGAAAATACCTTTTGTTCTTTAAGATGCATCAGTTTGTTTAGACAAGTGTACTATGGCTGTGCAAGATGCGAGTATTAAAGGAAACTGGGTGAAGGTATATGGGAGTTCTCTGTACTATTTTTTTCCACTTTTCTATAAATGTAAGAAAATAAAACATTTATTAAAAAAGAATCTATCTATCAGATGCAGAAAGTCCATTTTAAGGAAATCACCCAACACTGCCCAAATTCAACTACTTACAGTATTGCCTTTTATGGGGATTATATTCCATTTGGAAAAGCATCACACTATTTCTGGTTTAGTTTCTTTTGAACTATCTATTAATTTAGACGCACGTATAGAGGTAGAACATTATTCTTTGCAATCTCAAGGAAGATAAGATGATCTGCTGCTTACAAGGTTTGCAGGATGAATTCATGTTTTCCTGCATCAAGGAGAGCTTGCTCCGTGCACATGTATACCAATGCTGGAGGATGTGTTGCCCTTGATTTAAAGTATGGAACTATAAAAGGTCCCAGGGAGAAAATCCCTGCTTGTGAAGGAGCCCAGGTGGTCCCAGGCAGAATGACTCCCCTGGATTGTAATGTGTGGTAGACTCATCATGTGAACTCTCCACCAGAGAGTACACAGGGATTTTATTCTGCCAACATTTTGTGGCTGCTGCCCATCCGCTGGTATGATCACTTCCTAAGAGTCACATGTCCATTACCACATAAACCGAAATTCTCTCTGAGACCTCGTGATGGTTTGAAGCCATATGGACCCCAGAAAAGTATGTTCTTAAAGTTAATTCATTCCTGTGGGTGTGGACCCCTTGTAAGTAGAATCTTTTGGTGAGTAGGAGCTTAAGATGTGACACACTGCCTTCAGGGTGGGTCTTTAGCCTCTTTCTGGAGTCCTTTGTAAGAGAATGAAATTGAGACAAAGAGAGAGAAAGCCACGGAAGCAAGAAGCTGGAAGCAACAAAATCCAGAAGAGAAGAGAGAGACCAGCAGATATCGCCATGTGCCTTGCCATGTGATGGAGGAGTCCGGGATGACCAGCAGCTGGTCTTTGAGGAGAGAGAATTGCCTGATGATGCCTTGATTTGGACACTTCTCTTAGCCATGAAACTGTAAGCTTGTAAGTTAATAAATTCCCATTGTTAAAAGCCGACCCATTTCACTAGATCTGCATTTCAGCAGCCTAGCAAACCAGAACAGACTGAGTGGGTGACATTCCAACCTAGGATCAATAAACCCAGAAGTGAAATAGTTTGCCAATTTTTAAATAAAGTTACAGATAACTTTAAAAAAATTAATATAGAGTTCAAAAGCAAACTATTTTCTGTCCTCATAAACTCAAATTAAACCACTTCTGTTCTGTCCAATCAAGATATACCTGGCAATATCGCAGGTTATTATATATCTTTTTACTATGGAGAGGGAACAGGGGCTCCTATATCCTCAGTTTACTCTTTTCACAACTCCCAGTAGAGTGACTGACGGCTGGCAGCAAGAGAATTTTAAATATAATGAATAGTCGGGGTAATATGGAAACAGGAACCACAAAATTTTTTACAGCCAAGCCATGTTAATGCATCAGGCAGCTGGAAAGGCAGGACTTTCTCAAGCACTAAGATATCTGAATGACAGACTTTATAAAAATAAAATTTTATTACCTTCAAGTAGAGTAGTCTCAACAACATGCTGAGAACTGCCTGGAGAAGTTACCCAGGGGTTTTACTTTTGCCAACAGATAAGAATGATTTTCAATGAATAAATCAAGATGGAATAAATACTTTAACCTCATTGCTGGACTGAAAAGGAACTGATTTTCCCATCAATGAGTAGGGATTGCCACAGCGAAAACTATAAACGTAAAACGCCACACTTGGCTTTTGCTTGGAGTCCAAACACGCCAAATCTAGCAAGAAGAGTGGGTACCTTTTTGCCGAGAACCCTTTGCAAGGGCAGTGGGGTACACTTCATGCTTATTTCGTTTATCTTTCTAGAGGAAGAACAAGTAAATTTATATTTCAAATGATTATCGACTGATCAGCAAATGGGTTTGATGGTGTTTTTTGTTAATTCTTTCTACATTTAAAAATATTTCACTTCACAGACGTATGATTTTGCTTTCTTTCAAAAAATGTGTTTATTATTAAACAATTGATCTCAGGAGCATTAAGAGCTAAAAAATGCCCACCCACCAGGTGAAGTGGAAGAAAATTTAAAGGGTTCTTTGCCTCTTTATCAATAAGTATCACCATCTCTCTTTATAAATAGAATTTTCTCCGTCCACTGACTTAGAGGAACAAAACTCTCAGGCAGGATGGAGCTCATTAAGGTATTCATGATTTAACTTTCAGACAAAGAAACCGAATTCTAAAGAAGAGAGTCACAATACAGGACAAGGCAGAACTTGAATCTGGATTTCCTGACTCAAAATGCTCAGTTGAGTGCTCCTTCTATCTGAAAGCAGATGGCCCTGGGCTCTTCTATCTGCAACTTCGAATAAGGGCAGCTGCTATCTACTTCTGCCACATGCACATATGCAGCGCCAGATTTTTATAAGAGTTAACAATAGGGAAATCCTAGGCAATAGTAGGAGGCTCTGAACACAGTGAGCCTGCATAAAAACCCTGGATGTAGGAGTTATAAGAGTGGCTGCTGGAGTGGGACTGCCAGGGTTTATGACCTTAGCTATTCTGTACTTAAGTTTTCTCATTTGTAAAGTGGCATTAGTACTTTCTAGAGCAAAGCAAGCATTAGAAAAAAATCTGAGCTATTATTATAATGCAGTCATCTATGTATGGACGGTGGTGATGGCACACTGTGAATATAATTACCAGCATGGAAATATATATCTGAATGTGGTGAAAAGGGGAAATGTAAGGTTGTATATATGGTAATAGAAAAAAAAATTTTTTTTAATCCATGGAATTGTCCTAGAGAAACAGTGAACCCCAAGGTAAGCCATGGACGACAGTTAATGGTACATTTATAAAAATATGCTTTCATCAATTTTAACAAATGTACCACACCAATGCAAGGTGTTACTAATAGGGTGTCACAGGGGAATCCTGTATTTAATGCAGGATTGTTCTGTAAGTCCACAACTTCTGTAATACAAAAAATAATGATTTTAAAAAAGAAAATAAAAGTATTGCTTGAAAAATCATTCTTGACAATTATGCTCCAATCTGGAGGGGAAGGTTTGGGAAGGGTCGCCCAAAGACTGCTTGTGTCGACATCACCAGGGGCGCTTATTAAAATGCAGGTGGCTGGTCCCAGGTCTACTAAACCAGAACCTCTGAGCTCAACTATCTGAGAATGTCCCATGTGCCCCCTGTTCCCCATGTCGTTTCTATACAGAGAAAAGTTAAAGGCCACTGTTCTAGAGTATTGCAAAGATGGGTACAGAGCTAAACTTTAGGGACATTGGAGCTATAGCTCCACAAATACAACTTAGGAGATTCTGTATTTTAAATCTGAACTTGACCCAACTGAACAAAAACCTCTGCATCTCATATTCAGGATTTAGTGTCAAAACCCAGGTCGAAAGAAACAATCATTCTGATGACAACCAGCATGGACTATAGAGGGAGATCAGTGTGAGTCATGCAAAACAAAAAAAGGAAGTCAGATGGCAGGTGAGTCAAGATCAGCCCAAAGACACTGGCCTTGACCACATCCGCTTGCGGGTTTTGTGAACGTATATGAATATATGTATGTTTAATAAACTGCACACCACTGCATTCTATTTTATGGGTTCAGGCATTTTTGAGTTACATTTATATTGTCATTTTAAAGTTATTATAAAATTCAGGTATTATTCAAATGGACCCAAGATGTAATGACCACTGCTCTGCACAGAACAGGTGACACAAATTAGCAGAGCCCTTTACAGATGTTGCCCCAGAAGGCATGTTCCCCATCATCCTACAGTTCGCTGGCCTCCAAGAGGAAGGAAGAAAGGAATGCTAGAATATTATGCTTCCAAAGGTATTGATGACAGCAATTCTACAGTAGTTATTAGAAATACGACATCATTGCCTTGTTCAGCTACAACAGGATTATATATTTAGAGAAAAAAAAATTAAATAAAAAATGTCACTAAGTACAAAATTGGTTTTGGAGAAGATGAACACTGTGTCACCATGACACTGGCTCACTTAAGATTAAGTCATTAGGAAATGGAGTCACTTTCTAAGAATGATGCAGTTTGAGTATCATTCAATTGGCAAGAAAAGACCAGTTTTGTGGCATTTATGATGTTACTATATTTCATGATTTAATATTCTCTACAGGCTTCTTTTTCTAACAAAAGATAACACTGTAAAATCTCATGTCTAAGATTCAGAAGGGGCTTTTCAAAAAGCCCACTTTTAGGATTATGCAAATAACTCAAATGCTGTTTTGAGAAGGAAAAAAAAAATCGACAATTAAATATTTTGAGGGGTGCTCGCTTCAGCAGCACATATATTAAAATTGGAACGGTACAGAAAAAGATTAGCATGGCCCCTGCACAAGGATGACACATAAATATTTTGAGGGACGTAGATGTGGCTCAAGCAGTTGGGTGCCCGTCTACCACATGGGAGGTCCCGGATTTGGTTCCAGGTGCCTCCAGGAGAAGACAAGCAAGACAGCGACCTGACGCAATGGGCTGGTGCAGTGAGCTGATGCAACGAAGAGACACAATGAGGAAACACAATGAGAGACACAACAAGCAGGAATGGAAGAGGCTCAGGTGCCTCCCTCCCACATGGGATGGTTCCAGGTTTGGTTCCCAGTGCCTCCTTAATCTTTAAAAAAAAAATACTTTAAGGTTGGTTTCTCCAAGATCCCAGCCACAAAGAATAGGGAATATATAATTAAAACATAGCCCTACTTTTTTTTTTTTTTTTTTTAATTTATTTTTATTGTGGGTAAAAATCAAAATTCTCATAATACATACAAACATTTGCAAAATGATATAAAAATATATATGCATATATGTGTATTTGCTTACAAAAATGTTATATATATATACATATATTTTAAGAGGTGCTTAGATTACCCAAAATATTACACGGAACCCACTTGGATTCCCATGTTGCCCACCTCCCACACTTCCCACCACATCCCACACAAACATCTCCCACAGTGTGGCCCACCACTCTCAATGAACTTACACATCCTGGAGCCTTGCCACCAACCATAGACCACAGTTCACACTGTAGACCACACTCTCTCCCACTCAGTTCTGAGTGGTGTGTGCTGATTTAAAATGGCCTACATCCGTTGCCACAACGGTACTCAGGACAACATCCAAATCCCAAAGAAGCCCCTGTATTTCAACTGCATATCCCCTCCCTGCCCCAAAAGTGTCAAGTGGCCACTGGCTCCACCTCATTGTTATAATTTCTTGCATTGCTAGAATCACCATATGTGAGCAAGAGAATACCATCAAGTCCACTCTAGTCCATAGTTCTTCCCCCAGTCCTGAGGGGACTGGGATGGTGATGTCCACTCCAACTCCAAGTGAGAGAGCATAGCCCTACTTTTGACCTATATAATCATGGTGCTTTATCAATTTATAGCATTTAAAATGTACGAGCCGTTTTTCCGTGGCTCCCTAATAGTGGTCCTGGCAGTGGTTTTCCCATCACCACAATGAGCAGCAACTACATAGTTGCTTGTTCTTGCCCTTTCACCCCCACGGCCATGCCCACTGAACTCCTGAGTCAGGGGGCCAATCACAAGAACGAAGGCTGCTTCAAAGCTGTGGGCACCTTAGGGTGCTCGTGAGGAAAGCACCCAGAGGAGACCGTCCACTCCACTGCAGAGTGGAGTCACGCACCCACTACCCCCAAGGGAGTTCTCGTGGCCTCACACCCACTGCTCTAACGCATCTTGGGTTAACCCAGCATCCTGTTACTACTCAAAGACCTGAAGGGAACTTTACACTCCACCATGACCACGCTCCTCATGGCATGTGATTAAACGGAAGCCCAAAGATTGAAGTACTTACTAAAACACAAACAGTGGCTTTCAGGCTTTTCCCCCCAGCCCCACACTAGTAAATATGGCACAAACAAAGTCCCGTTCACAATGCATACATCTACGCAAATCTCTTTTTTCCTGGGCACAGCTTGGGCTGCCCAGAGAAATGAAAACGAAGTAACATGTTTGTGGCAGGTTCGGTTGTCCCCAGCAGGAATGGGAACTAATGGGCTATAACCGGTTATTTTTCCTGTAAGACAGTCGCTTTTAGGAGAGTTTTGGGTGTCAGGAAACAGAGGAATAAGTGTAGTTATCTGTGCCCCAGAAGAGGCTGGGAATTTTAGCTCACTATGAATTTTTTGAGATGTCTTACAAATTAAATTTAAGATTCATGACTATTGATGACCTCTCGAGACCCCGTCTCTTTGTGACATCCCTAATCCTTGATCCCTACCACTTTGCAGTGGGGACCTTATCTGCCCAGGGTAGAAATGACACAGGCTGGGAACTCACTCTCCACTGAGGCTGGTGGACCGAGGGGACCAGGCTACAAAACATGCAACAATTATTTCTCATGAACAGAGAAGGGGCTGAGGAATTTAAAAATCCTCACCGTGCCTCTGTATTGTCTAGAATTTTTTATTTTAAAAGTCACTCAGTGGGGAGCGGGTGTGGTTCAAGCGGTTGAGTGCCTGCTTCCCACATAGGAGGTCCCGGGTTCGATTCCCGGTGCCAAACAAACAAACAAACAAACAAGCAACAAGAAAACAAATGTAAAAAAAAAAAAAAACTCAGGGGAGACGATACAGCTCAGCGGTTGAGCGCCAGCTTCCCACATATGAGGTCCAGGGTTCAATCCCCAGCCCTGGTACTTCAAGAAAAAAAAAAAAAAATCACTCAAGCACCCATTCGACTTTTGATATTATCCACCTCTATACTACAGAAACGTTCACTCCGGGATAATCCGTGCAGATCACAGAGCCAGGCCCCAGGCCCTCTCTGCCTCCCCCAGCCCTCTGGTAGCAGACATGAGTTTGCTCACTGCCTTTTCCACCCAGGCCTCGGCACCAGCTCCACATCAACCTGGGACAACTTGGGGGGAAATAAAAGGATTTTGCTCCCAAGGATGGAATTGATGCACCTCCTGGATTTTTTTTTTTTAACAGTCAGTCTCCACTAGCCCAGGAGAGTGGATTACACTGCCCCCCACCCCAAGGGGTGGTTCAGTATTTTCAATAAACCTGAAAAACCAGAAAGTCAGGCCCTAGAGAAATGGCCTTCTACTCCGTGGGGCTACAGGTATTCTTCTGAGGACATGCCCTTTACTTATCCTCTCTGAACTATAGAGATTTGGGTTTAGACACATACACTATTTTAGACATAAGAAGCCCTGACAAATCATCAGATTAAATGAAAACCCAGAACTTTCTCATACTGGGAGGTGAGGAGTGGGGCAGGGTGGGGGGCAGCCCTCAGCTGAGCGGGGGACACCAGGAGGAGGAGGGAGGCACAGCAGCCAGGGGCCAGGGCAAAGGCCAGCTTATTGGCCATTTTAAACTCCTGTGTCATCAAAGCTGCTGGGCTGGCTTCCAGGGGCACAGACTCTTTGAAATAAAGCCTTTTTATTTGAGCAAAGATATGTCCAATGAAACCACACTTCTTGGAAGAGTGAAATATTTTATAATTATCATGTATGAATCCGTCGCACTGCCTATTTGCAGCTTCTGAACACCAGTGACCTCGTTAATTGGGTGCAGATAAATACACACTAATTTTACACGCACAAATTATGTTCCACAACTTAAATGTGTAATGCATCTGTGACAGTTTTTTCACTGCAAGCTTTATAGTATGCTATGGATTTTTGCCAAATTTAAATGCATACATCTTATGTTTGAATCATTTATTCATCTAATTTATTTTCTCTATTGAAAAAAATACCCCAAAATAAAGACAGTACTCAAATTTTCATAATTAAAAGTGTCCAGTACCTTGTAAGAATTCTTTCTTTTAGAGGCTCTTATGTAAGGATTGCTATTTTATACCCAATTTGCAAAGTAGGAAAAAAAAACCACCTTTTGAAAAGTAAAAGCAGCAAAACACAGCAATATAATGATAAGCTGGCTTTAAAACCAACATTTTTGATAATGTGATTTGGAAAACAATTTGGAGACTCAGAACGCACCTCACTATATATTTGTCTGGCATGCTTTCTCCTATTTTAAAATTCATTCAACTTGTCTTAATTTGCTTGTTGACTGCTTTATTCATGCAAAAGTTCACCTGGGGAAAACAGAATTAAAGCATATACACAAACTGAATTTGGACAAACAAAATAATCATGACATCAATTTCTAATTAAAAAAAACCACAATTCAATGAAAGGTTTACCCTAAATTTGCATATTTAAAAAAATGTATCACATGGAACTAATGTATTAATTCCTAGAAATTACCAAACTGCTATTAGCGAGCTAAAAGCATTGTGCTTGGCTGGAAAGCACGCAGCCCTTGTCTGTGTGCCATCGTCAGGATCTACCCATCCCACATCCTGGTGGGATCTATGCCAGAGAAAGCTTTCTCATTACATGGAACCTTGGAGTGGTTGGTTTTGACTTGTAAAAATGACTTGCTCCCCTTTACCTCCTAGAGATCTTAGGGATCAAATATCTAAAGTCTACCACAATTTTTGGAATCCAGAGGTGAAAACCTACTGAAAGAAGAAGCTGTTTATAAAGAACTTATGTACTCGGTATATTTTTTGTGGCTGGGACAGTTCTGGTATACTATGAGAGTTATAGTGAAACCAGATTCTCGTCACTGCCCAAATGTTACAAGGAGAATTGTTCCTGAGAAATGCTTGCACATGATTCCAGGTCATTAAA
>JAKSZT010054281.1:7177495-7202316 GCA_026826555.1 Tolypeutes matacus
AAAAAAAAAAAAAAAAAAAAAAAAAAAAAAAAAAAAAAAGAAAGAAAGCTAAACCCACCAAATTCCTTTCGGATGCTTACTAAAATTCTACTAGCTCAAACAGATGACAAATATCATAAGACTCTGGGCTTTCTCATCCAGGGGGGGATGCTTTCCACCAGGAAGCACTGTGCAATACAAACAATGAACCCGCTTAAGAAGAAATGCTCGAATTTGCTGTTTCTCATATTTTTTGACAGCATTTTACTTCCATAAAAGTACGGCAGGTTCTGCTTAATGGTAGCACGGCATACAGCAAAGCACATCCAATACATTTGCTTTATTTACAGTAATGTTGTAAGCGTATGCAGTGGTGACACGGGCAATCTAATTAAGTC
The DNA here is from genome assembly GCA_026826555.1 of Tolypeutes matacus. Taxonomy (NCBI): domain Eukaryota; kingdom Metazoa; phylum Chordata; class Mammalia; order Cingulata; family Chlamyphoridae; genus Tolypeutes; species Tolypeutes matacus. Next base: position 7,177,873 of record JAKSZT010054281.1, read on the forward strand.
GATAAAAATTTACATCTTAAAACATGATTTACAGCTCGATTAGACCAGTTATGCAATGAAATACATATAATAAATGAAAAATGCCTGGGTGTCTTATGAATACTACATAACCCTTCAGGATTTCAAGGAACTCAGACAGTATATCCCAATGTGCACAATTTTTTTTTCTGCTCGTGATGTATTTGTCACTCTTTTCTTCCTTCTTTTATAGTCGTTTCAACCGTAAGTTTAAATGAAACAAAGGAGTCACACTACCAAGTTTTCAGGATATAAACTGCTTGGAGATCTATGAACACAGAAATCATTCCAAAAGGATTAACTTTTCACTGAGCAGATCATGAACAATCTGTTTGAAAAGCGATTCTGGTTCAGAGACTCAGATCCATTTGACAGAGCTCAAGGGGTTTGTGCTAACAACGTTAAAGAAAAGATTCAACCTGGGCATATTTTAAGATTAGCGGAGGGGAGACAAATCAGTGACAAGACACAAGACGTTTTGGGAACACACGGCAGCATTTTAGCACAGCCGATGTACCAGCAGCCTCTGGGTGCTCCTTGCACATGCACAAATGGTTACAAAGTCATTGTAGGGCTCAGGAAGTTTAAGCTCCAAAGCAAATAATGACTAGCACATTGCTGTTTTCACCCATGATATCCTGAAATAGATCAAAGTGAATACGGCACAGACTCCATGTAAAAGAGGGCAAACAACAAGGAAGAGGGACGATCACCATCGCCACTGGGAAGCCATTTCAATCTCGTGTCGTCAATACCTTCAGCATCTGAATTACGATTTTTGTTTTGAGAATAAGGAATTGAGGGTTGTTCACATGTCTGTTTTGAATGGTGGCAAGTCTTATGCCTAGCCCTCAGCCTGATTATAGAAGCTAATTTTGAAATTTATGATAACTGTGTGCAACTGCCCATGCTGCATTTTTAATGTTAAGGAGAAAAACTCAAATATGATAACAAAAACTTTTAAAATAAGGCCTGTGAACTGCTCCATATTTAAAAGAAAAAAATTGCTAGAAGTTTATTTGGAAGTAAGGGCAGATTTATCGTACATCAGTCACATGGCAGAGAGAGTTGCAGTCTACTAGAAACTGCCATCCCCTGGCATCGGAGGGGCCCCACTGAGAGACAGCTGCCCAGCCAGGGACTTCCCAGCCCTCCTTGCACCCAGGGCTGTCTTATGACCAGTCCTCACCCACGAGCAGAAGTGGGCTGGACTACTTTAAGAAAGCAGCACCTCCTTCTTCACCGCCTGCTTTCCCCTCCATGCTGAATGCAGAGTGATCCAGGCAAGGGGGTGGTGGAGCTGTAAGGTGAAAGGATCCAGGACCCGCCCCCTCCAACTCAACATGCAGAAGAAAGCTGGACGCCATCTACGGCACTACATTAAAACGTGCAGAGAGCCAAGCCCAGGGCCCCTAGGCATTTGCACAGGTCTAAGCTGTATGCTAGCCAGGTATTGATGCGCCTTCCAAGTCTCACGCCATGGACGGGACAGAGAAAGCAACTGAAGAGTTAATGAGCACCGTAAGACTAGAGATGTGTATTTGCTTGTTGATGAATGCGAGGGAAACGCATGGTCAAAATCAATTCAAATTACTCTCCTAATTGTGTGACATTAGGAGAGCAACGTCCTCTTTCTTTGCTTCAGTTCTCTCATCTGTAACACAGAGTTATAGGTACCTACCACATTGGGTCATTGTGAGAAATCAATGAGCTAATACATGCAAATCACTTCGAACACTATGTGGCATGGAGTTGGCACTCAGAAATGATTCGTGTCATAATAAACATTGTTATTATTCCTAAATGTTTAACACAGTGATATGACGTCTTTTTGTGAAGAAGACTGTGTTTTCGTGGTAAAAAAAATCCAAGGAAACAAATCATCGTAAAATAATGATATATACAAAAATAGAAAACATATAAAGAAATGTAGAAATGTAAGATGGAGGGGGTCTGAAGCTCTGAAAAGATGAGGTTTGAGACGATAAAACTAGAATTTGTTCTTAACTAACTGGAATTTTCAAGAGTCTGATTTCCTCGTAGCAATGTAGCAGATGACAGTCATATATGGCAAGATTTTATAAATGCTTATCGCTATGCCTGCTGAGCTGGGAAGACCATATTCTCTGTCCTGTTCTGTCAGCATCCTAAGGGGGGTGAGAAGGAAAACCCTTTGTCCTCTGAGCTCCCTTCTCCTTCTGTTGCCCCTCCCCACGCCCTCCTCCCTTGGAGGGGTATTTCAGCCATAAACAACATTTGGTTTATTTTGATTTTATTTGTTGGACTTCTTATTAAATCTTAATTGAAAACATCTGGCATGAAAGGAGTGAAAATTGAGACTCTGAGGAATGGTTAGAGAATCTTAGTACCATGAACTGAATTTAAAGTTCATTTTAAAAAACGAGGGATAACTTCGTTTTTCTCCCCAATTAAAAACTCCGCTTTCAGATCTAAAGTAAAAAGCCCCTCCCCTTCCCCAAAGAGATTGTAGGAACCAAATCCCATCCGTTATCCTCCACCATATGCTGCTTTTAAAAAATTATTATTATTTATTTTTAGAAGGTACTGAGGATCAAACCTGGGACCTCATATATGGGAAGCAGGCACTCGACCACGTGAGCTACGTCTGCTACACTTTTTAAAAATTATTTTTAAAAAAATTTTAGGAGTGCTTTTTTGATAAGAGTTGAAAAGAGGGATAATGAATTCCAAAAAAACTTTGCTTCACATTCAGAAGTGGGAGCAGAAGAAGTGAATTTCCTCAAAGAAAGAGCAGATGTGTATGTGTGTGTGTGTTCCCTTCCTGGCATCTAAAATGCTAGGACCAGTGGGAGGCATTTTCCATTTGTAGAGAAAACACCGTCTTTGGAGTCAGATCAGTTGAGTTGAATTCTGTCTCCACTATTGACTAGCTGCGGAAACGTGAGTAGATTAGTCGACCTCCCTGAACTTATGGGGCTAATAATAGTTACGTTGAGATCATTATGAGGACACCAGATGAAAGATATGGGCTATAGTTAGCAGTAATATTTTGAGGATGCTCTTTCATAGCTTGTAACAAACGTTTCATCACAACAATGCAAGGTGTTGGTGGTGGGGAGATGTATGGGAACCTCGTATGATGATATGCATGTTTGTTCTGTAAGTTCACAACTTTTCCTCTACACTTATCAATTATGTACGAATGATCTACCTCAATAAAATGTTATTTAAAAGATCGTGATGAGGATTAAATAAAGCAAGCTTGAAGTTATATTCAGAGCACCATTTCTAACAAGGCTTGCCACATAGCAGATGCTTGAAGGAAAAAAAAAAAGTTACTGTTCTCAGGTGAGGATAAAAGCAAGTCACTGCAGAGCTGGCTTGCTGCAGTAGACAGCTCCAGCCAGGTGAACTGGATTCTACAGCTTTTCATAAAAATACGGCAACTTGATCCAGGAACTCGGAGGTCCAGGAGACTCCTCACTCACAGCACTAGGAATCTTGCTGAGCAAAACTCATTTCATCGTGTCCTCTGGGCTCGGGGACCCTGAGTGTGAATGCTTCTGGCACATGGCCGAGATACTTGAAGTTCTGGTGACATCGGGCTTGCCCCGCCCTCTCTCCCGACCACACCAAGAGTGGGACGCATTGAAGCAGTTTCCCATCTGGTGATGTGTGGTGTTACATGTATATTCACATCCCGACAGAAAAATAATACAAGGCAGAGCTGGAGGCCAAGCTTTCAGTTCCCAGGAGTGTGACTTTTTTGATTTGGGAAAACCTTGTCACCTGGTGTTTCTATGGCATGGATACAGGGGTTCCCAAAAGGGCCCAGCACCCTGATATTAATTATGCTGCATATTAAATCCAGAGCTGGAGAAACACTCCCCTTGTTCATCAACATGGCTATCAAATCTTATTTACAGAATTCTAAGTGTGACTACTTGTGGCATGAGCAAGTGGCCCAGAAAGGACTACAATAGCTTATTCAGGTCTCATTTCCAAGTTGAAGGGGGAGGGAAGAGTGGATGGTGAAGGGAATCTAGGAGGTGGGTGGTGAGGGAGTGAGCCCTTTGCATAACAGGAGGAAAAAAGCTCTAAGCCTTTGATGAATCACAGCCGAAATTAGTAACATACCTCCCAAGGACATTTGGGTTGTCACTAGTTTTTCAAAAGTTAAGTGCTTTAAAAACGAATCACAAGTTTTCTGGAAACAGATGGTCAGATTGAAATTAAAAGACTGGCTTATAGGGCCAATCCCCTCCTACCATCTGCAAAAGCCCAAAGTCGGTTGATCAGCCACTGTGGAAAACACATTCAACGCAACACCGCACAAAAATCAGGGTGCATTCCAGGCTTCCCACCTCAGTTTACCTCTACACTCACTTTCCGACGGAGAAAGAAAAAGAGCGAGAGGTATTTGTCTGCAGAACTACTTGACTGAGTGGCTTTATGAACACACATTCTAAATTATTACCATTACATATTCACACTGGAATTGAAAAATAAGCCAGGTTGCTTCACTGGCTGACAAACACCTGGCCTCTGTTATCAGAATATCCTCTATTCCTGAGAGGAATATTCACCTTTAGGATATGAACCCATTGAAAGGAATCACGTTTTACAGACAAGTTGCACTAACGATGCCATGCTACCCCGACGTCTTTTGTTTTATCCTTATTTTTAAAAAATCATGTAAGATAAGTGCCCAAAGGCACATTAGGAAATTGGGAACTCTGGACTTTCAGTTTTCAATACCAGCTCTGATGCCCACTTTTTGGGTCCACATCAGTTGTGCCTTCAACATCTCTTCATTTAAAACATAGAGCATATGACATCAGTCTTAAAAAAGTTTTCCATAGGATGCTCAGACCCATATAAAGTTTTTTAGAGACATTTTCACAATTTCTAACTCCCTTTCTTTATATACAGTCCAAACAAAACTCTTGTGATAGAAATAGAATGGAGAGAAACGTGCCTCTAATTGGGGCAACAAGATCATATATACAAATACACAGACATACGAGATCACAAACAGCAAAATCAGATGCACAGACATTGAGAGCCGGAGAGGTCAGAGGGAGGAGGGCCCCAGGGTCATACCTTGATTAAGGTATGTTTCAAGGACGCAGGGCAATTTGGGGAACTGAAGGTTGTGGCTGCCGAGAGGACATTCAAGATGAAAATGGCTCAAGCAAAGCACACAGGTCTGGAATTGGCAAGGACTAATTCTATCTGACTACAGCACGGTGTTTTGTTTTGTTGCTTTGTTTCATTTTTATTTTTTGTTTAAAACTGGGGAATAGTGGGAAATGAAATCAGAATAGTAAGTTACTAGTTTCCATACCAGTGGGCTCGGAGTAGCAAGGATCTTCCAGTAACTGGTTAGAAGGAGGATCATTAGGTTTTGGCAGAAGAAATACTAATTAAGATTAAGTTTAGAGATTCATGGATGTGACCTCGATATCTTCCCCCGTGTTCAGGGAGAAGATCCTATTTCAGAGATGGATTCCTGCTAGAAACTGGAACTTGGACTGGGAGCTGTGCCATCAACCTGCACAAGAGGAATCCAAAAATGCAATAGAAATTAACATCCACTCTGGGGGCAAAAGGGAGTATAACCAATGCTGAAAAAAGAAATAGCAATTGAGAGGCTCTCTTCAAATATAGAAGAAAAGGACAAAGATGAAAATTGTGTAAGGTAGTAAGATAGTAGACATTCACTAAGAGGTACCTGGCAGATATGAGGAAATGACCAGGGAAAATGGAACAGAAGAAATAAGTTAAGGCATGAATTAGAATAAAATCGTGTTGAATTAAAATTTTTAAAAATCTTTGAAAGTAAAATGAATATGCTTGCCATCTTACAATAAAAGTCACTGAAGAGACTCCATTCTGAGCACTTTTAAAAATTATAAGCATGACAAAGGTGGACCCAAACAGGTTGTCTTATCTGACTTGAGAATTCTCTTCTGCATATTAAATGCCAGAAGATAACAGAAAGCAATGTTCACTGAGTATTAGGTACAAAAAGAACGTAACCCAAGATTTTCATAGCTCACTAACTCATCTTTAATGTATGGAGGCAATGGAAAAAGATCAGATATGCAAGCAGTCAGCAGCTATACTGCCCATGTACCCTTCATTTAAAAAGTGTTGAAGACATGTCTGAATTACTTTAGATATGAAGCAAAATTTAAGAGTTCAAGATTGGAGAAGTTCTATCTGGTATTAGCAGAACATTTGTAGATCGGCAGTGGTAGGGTCCTTTTGGTAAAAATGGTAATCGCCATGTAACAAACACTGTGACTTTTACTAAAACATCACCAGTATTCCTGATCCACTTCCGAGCTTGTCCATATTGTACAAATAGTACAACAAAATACAATGTTTTAAAGAACAACCCAATCCAAACCGAAGCAAACAAAAATGGACTGACTGTGAATCTTTCAAACCTTCAAGGAATAGAAAGCATCTATGATATAGAAATCGTTAAGAGCTTTAAAAACAAGGAAATGATGGAAGGTTTATTTAAAGCAAATAATGAAACCACCGTAATCTTGTTGGAAAATAAGTCAAGGTGCCAGTGGCAGACCAGAGAGTTTGAAGAAATCCTGAAAGATGGAAAACAGATGAGACTGGCCTGTCAGGAAACATATATTACAAAACACCAGGAATAAGAGAATTACTTCCCAGAGGAACTGGAGAGTCAAAAATTATATATAGCAGGCATGGGTCATGGGCAAATCATCAGGATAATTAATTAACAACTGTATTTGGAATAGCTGGTCTGTCGAGAGCATCTACTGAGTGTGGCCTCAGATTAAAACCAGAGAATTGACATCCAATGAAAGAATGGAAGCTGGGGCATGGCAATAGTAAACGTTTACCCTTAAATGTGCTTACTTTTGCCAGATCCTGTTCTCAATGCTTTATGCATGTTAACATTTAACACCAACCTATGGGTTAGGCACTGTTTGTTAATCTTGCTACATGCATCATGAAAATGGGGAACAGAAAGGCAAGTAAAGGGCAAGTTCATGTTACCAGTGAGTGCGGAGCTGGAAACCCGACCCCAGAACCCAAAGTCGATATTTTTAACCACTATACCATAATGCTTATCTCAACCTCTGAGAATGAGTTATGGAAGAGAGAGCTAGAAAGGGGGGCAGGGGAGGAAGCGGAGGGAAGACAGGCAGGCAGCCCACCTTGCAGTGAACTTCACCTTCAAGGAAAGCATTCTTACCTGGCAACGGTGGGAGTTCTCCTACCTGCTACCTGCCCATGCATTTTATAGGTAAAAGTGCCCTTGGATCTGTTTACGCTTAACTAAAGGATAAGCCTGTTGGGAAGACATACCCATACCAGCACCCTATCTTATTTCATTTATTTATAAATATGAATCAATAATAAAGGACCACTAGATATCTGAGGTTAAAAACAACAGCAGGGTGGAAAAGAAAGATCAAGATGAATAACAAAACAGTTTACCCTGGAGGAAACAGATGTATGAAAGAACTACTAAAATCTATCTAGTATGCTCATAGAGATTTTGAGACACTCTTACATCTATGAAAGAAGAATAATATGCTATAAAATAGAACTTATCAGACCGAGAAAGAATGTCATGATTAAAAATGTGAACTTCAAAATAAAAATATCCAATGGATGGATGGATATGGGCTAAAGACCATGAAGATAATCTGGAAGATAAAGTCAAGGAAATATCCTATGAAGTAGGGCAATAGAATGAAACATACAAAGGGAGGTTAAATTAAAGAGACATGGAGGATGAGTCAAAAGGTTCAGCTTCACTATATTTAAAAGAGCAGAAGCTGGCAACTGAGACAAAGTAGGGAAGAAAAAGTATTCAAAGACCTAATGCAAGAAATGTTACTGAGATGTAGAAAGACTTGAGGCTTAACGTGGAAAGGGCCCAATGTGTCACAGGGTGAATGAAAAGAAGACTCACACTTAAGACACACTCTGATGAAATATATGGATAATGAATGAAATCTTAACTCTTGCAGAGGGAGGAGGAAATAGAGAAAGGTCATGTAAAAGAGGAGAGAAACTAGACTGACCTGATTTCACATCAGCAATCTTGGATGCTAGCATAAAATAGAGTGATACCTTCAAAATTGTGAGGGAAAATATTTTTGAATCTCTAAATCAATCTTTATGCAAAACAGTAATCATGTATGAGGGTAATACAAAGACATTTTTAGGCATTCAAGGACTCAAGCAAACAGACTATAAGAAAAAACTGTTTAAGCAATATTCCAGAAAACAAAAGAGCACTGTAGGAGAAAGGGTAGTGTGAGATAGAAGAAAAATAACTATTGAACATAATGCATGAGCCAAAGAAAGTGGATGAAAAATCAAAAGAGAATTTATTGGACCTTCTCACTTGGAATATTCTCTTTCAAGGGGTAGTATAGGGCTGGATATTTCCTTCTTTATGTGTCCAGTTGAGTTGCCAATTGGTAGTGAATTAAATGATATTCACATAATAAATGCTGTTTTATTTAGTTAAAATTTTTAGAATCAGTGTCCAGAAAAAGCAAGAAAGACAATTGTATCATAGAACAGAAATCAAATATTAGATTCTTTTTAAAAATTCAGCAAAAACTGGTAAAGTTAAGGAACTTCAATCTCTTTATCTACACACATACTCATTTTTTCTTTTTTATATAAATGCAGCTACTGCACATATTGTTTCTATTGGGAATAGCTTTATCTTTTTCTAAAAAGTTTGGTTTCCTTGCCCTCCCTCCCTCCACCATCTCACCCCATTCTACCAAGTAACCAATGTTAACAATGTAGGGTGTATTTTTATACTGTTCTCAAGCTATGTATTAGGAAGTTTTCTGAATCTTGCTTATTTTGCCTCACAATACACTGTGGTATCTAATGTTTTCTTTTTTAGTGGCTGCATAATTTTCCATGTTATATGGAATTTATTAAACTAAGCAGTAATCAATATCTTTGCTCATAAATGCCTTAAATTCTGGAATTTATTTTTATGGGATATTTTTTAATGAAATTTATCTATGGGTTAGATACCAAAGGAGGAATTGGTGTGTTGAAAGGTATGTACTCTTCTTAAATAGCCATGCAAAGATTGCTTTTCAAAAAAAACTCCAACAATTCACATTTCCACCAACTAGGTCTGAAAATAATCCATTAGCTACCTCCTGGCAAATATTATTTAAATCTCATTAATAACATTAATTTTATTACTGTTTCTTCATAAAGTCATTAAAATTTTAATTAATATCATTTAAAGTTGTCTGCCAACTGATTGGTGAGAAGTAATATTTCACTGTTACTTGTGTTTTTATCTCTTTATTTGCGAAGTTGAGAATGCTTTGGGAGTTTGCTGGCCATTTGTTTTGCTACTTTCCTGCTGTCCTCCCTCCCACCTTTGGTCTCTCTACCATTTTCTTGGTGCCCTTTAATTAAAAGAACTCTTAAAGTTCTTTTAGATTAAAAGATTTTAATCTAAAATCTTTTTAGATTTAAAGAACTCTACATATAATAGAAACAGCAAGAAAGGATTTCAAAATAGTAAGGACTATTATAGACGCAAGTGACATTTTAAAAAGTGAAATGCTAAAACTATTCCTATTAAAGTGAGGAAATATACAATAAAGTCTTCTAGCAATCTTATTTTTCAGCATTTTTCTGGAGGGCCTGGAAATAAAATAAGAAAATTAAATACTCAGTTTTAATACCAGAAAAGAAGAGATAAAATTTTATGTTGGCTCATATTTTGATTGTATATCTAGTAAACCCATGTGACTCTAGTAAACCACTACCAGAATTTACGAGGGAATTGTTAAGGAGAATTGGAATCAAGATAAATATGTAAAAATGGATTTTCTCTATAACTAGGTATAACACAGCTAGAAATGGAATGGAAAATTACATTCCATTTACAAAAACCAACCAAATTTAATGAGAAAGGTATAGGGTCTATATGTACACAACTATACCTTCTTCTAAAGGACAAAAGACAAAGTCTGAACAAATGGAAGACACTTTTTTTATAATAAATGCAAAGACTTGATATCACAAAATATCAAAAAAAAAGAAAAATGTCATAAAATATCAATTATCATGGTACATGAAAGGTATGTGATTCTCATTGGAAAAACTCAATTTTTCTAGTGGTAAAAATGGGATTTAATTTCATATGGAAGAATATACATTTATTTATTTATTTATTTATTTATTTTTATTGCTGAACACCAAGATGTCACTTTATTATTTGGATTTTTTTCGCATTTGTCACATACCTGTCAATGTTTACACAATGAGGAAAATCAACCAGCATTGGAAGCAACCGACCAAATCTGCTGATAATTCTGTAGCCTCATAACACACACCAATTCTTCAGAGAATTCAATTCACTCTCACGGCTATTCTTAAAATCGGTGTCAAGATTGTCACACCTTTAAATACAGATAGAACTGCCAGAAGTACATGATTCTATACCCACACATACAGAAAAACACAAGACTGACTGTTTTCCACAATATTTAATTTATACACTACTGTAACTGTGCAACTTTTGAAGATAGGTTAAGGGGTACAAGAAACAGTTTAGAGCAAGTAAGTAGTTTGATCCAATATTATCTAATGTTACATTTATTTTTAAAAGAAGAAAAACTAGAACTTATTCCATAGGAACTGTATTGTGTCCATAGATATTTTAAAAATCAGGCACTTACCCATACAAAATCCCTAACAAGTTTGCTAAAGTCAATATTTTAATTGCAAAAGGGCTAACTATAATCCAATCAAATTAAAAATAGGTAGCAAGAAGATGACCTTTGCCCCCAAATTAACCACTTGAAAATGAATTCTCAGATAGCCTTTGGATCAAAGAGGAAATTCAAACTGAAATGGTAAGCTATTTAGAAGCAATGGGCACCTACAATAAGAACCCTTCATATCAAAGCTGCTGGACAGAACTCCATCTGCACTAGAACTTGAGTGTCTTCACCAACCATCCCCACAGAGGAGCCCCCCAGTAAAGGAGGAAGCCAGTGGCTCTCCTGTGCACAGACTTTACCAAGTAGAAAATAGAGGTCCCATTACAGTAGCAGGAAATAACTGAAAAACTTAGGGACAGAACCTTATGCTTAGATGGGGAAGGCATTCTTGACTATGCATCTAAATTACACACCCATCTCCATGATTTTCTGGTAGAGCACTCTATTCTCTTTTCCCCCATGGTCCTTATGACAATTTGCAATTATACAGTATATTTGTTTACTTGTTTACTATCTGTCTGCCAACTACATTTGCCTGTGGTGTCCAGCACCGAAAATCCAGGACCTAACACACTATGCCAAGCATACAGCAGGACCTATTCAGTAAGCACAGTACAGAATGAATAACAGTTAATTTTTCAGCATAACTGATGAGTTTATTTTAATTCTCATCAAATTCTAATGCATCATTTTGGATCTTGGAAAAGAATTTTAAGCATTAGAAAGAAAAATATTTAAAAGTTCATATGAATGCCAAAAAAAAAAAAAAAAAAAAAAAGATGAAAGAAAAACAGAATAGAATAAAAAATGAAGCAAACCTAGGACTATATAAGAGAGCATAAGAAAACAATGACATTTCAAATCATAGGGTAAACAATGAAAAATAAGTGAAATACTCAAACAGACATTTTTCTGAAGAAAGTATACAGGTGGCTAATAAGCATATGAAAATATCCCCAACATCATTAGCCATTAGGGAAATGCACATCAAAACCACAAAGAGATACCACTTTACACCCACAAGGATGGCTATTATTTAAAAAAAAGAAAAAAAAATGTTTGTGAACATTTCACAAAGGAAATGTTTTATAGATTTGACCACATTAAAATTTTAAACTTAGCAAACATTCCATAAAAAAGAAAACAAGACAAACTCGTTTTTTAAAAAATCTGCAAAAGGCAAATTGTTAACATTCTTATTACATAAGGAGTTCTTACAAATCAATAAGACAAAGAGCTCAATTGAAAATGGCAAAGGCCCCAAACAGATGATTAAAACAGATCTACAAATAATCAAGAAACACATGAACCCATCTCTAACTCACTAATACTCATTTTTAAAAGATAAAATTTTTCATCTGTTAAACTGACACAATTTTTTAAAAATGGGCAATATAAAGGATTGTGAGGGTACAGGAAGCAGAAAATCTCATCTGACACTATTGGAAATGTAAATGAGAACTCCTCCTGTCTACCCCACTGAGCTAGCAATTTCACATCTGAGAATTTATCCTAAGAAATTAAAAGTTGCAGGGTCAAATTTATGGAAGCTGGTCATACAGGGGAAACTTAAGTACCTTTGACAGCACAAGGTACAGAACTGGTGGCAAAGGAATGGCTGGTGACAGTGGCCAGGGGTTTTACTGAGGAAGCAAGTACTTCAAGCAGGTTGAGTAGGGTGGGCTCAAAGGAGATATTAGCTTGGGAAAGGATGAAGACTATCTCTTCCTCAGGAAATAAAAAAGGGAAAGATTGGTGGACAAAGATATTTATAATATATAAGGGAAAGTTAAATTAAAATTTCAGTTAAATAATCTTGGCAAGGAAACGCTGTGGTTTTATCGTAGATAATATACAAGACTGTGGATCTACTAGATAATACAGGCAAAACGAACACTTTTGTGAATATTTATTTGGCTTTAGCCAGTTGTATCAACATGGCCACTACAAATTTTTAAGCCTAGAGACAAGAAGTACCCATGGCGGCACGATGTTGCAGTGGTGAGAGGAGAAGCCCATTTCCTCAGTTAACAGGCTTGTCTGGACTGTGGTCTCTGATTTGGCAGCCCCCTCAGCACCTCTGGTTTTATTTCGAGCACTCGTCCTGCTGAAGAGAGCGACTGCAATCCCGCGACTGACAGAGCTTTTGTGCAAGTGGTATTTTTCCTCCTCTATTAAATTGGCCCACTCTGTTCCCATCCAAATGGCGTTAGAGACATCTCCAGTTGCAGTGGAGCAGAGTTTGCTTTCACCTGGGCCTGAGACTACCATTAATTGTTACTACTATATGCCCCTTAGTGTTGACCTCCAGGGCCGAAAGGAAACAGAACACTTCTCAGGAGGGAGAGGGCAAGAAAGGGAAAAAGAAAAGCTTTGTTGGGCCAAATTGGAGCACAGACACGGAAGTGCTGAGCAGTTCGGATTTCCTTGGAGGCTCTGGTTCCCTGCTGTTAGGGATAATACCTTGTTCTCCTCACCTAGCCTGCTGTAGAAGAGTCCCTACAAGTGGTCAATAGAAGACACAAAGACCATGATTTTATTTTCTTATATGCATGTATGTTCTTCTGGGGACAATTTAAAGAGGCTTAGAGATGGATTAAATGGTTTGCAAAATGAAGACTGGATTCCCAGTAACAGGCAGAGGAAAGAGGAAAAAGCTATGACCACTCAAGCTGCACTTAGGGCTCAGGAAATTTCAAAACCAGTTTTAGACAGAGAAGTCGGAATCAGATGACCTTTCGAACTTCAAGACAATTGTTTAAACAACCTGGACTCTCAGCTTTTGAGTCTGCTCATCATGAACTGAATCACGGGCTGTTTGTGTGGGTAAAACCTCTAAACATTTGGGTTCTAAGTCTCTCAGTTTATACAACATTCTTTCCTATTGCGTCAGGAAAAGGAAGTTTGTTTTCTTCGGGAGAATGGAAGCAGGGAGGAGAGAACATGTCACAACTCTGCTAGATACTGCAGCAGTCCAAGAAACCACAAGGGTTTTCTTTGTACAAGCTGCCCAGCATGGCTCTTTCTTTCCTCTCTCCATCCTTGTATTCTTCCAAAGCTGAGCAGGACTGATTCCCATCAGATACCACTTCTATCTACTCTCGGATGAGAGACTTGGTGAGGAGGTGATTTTCCAACGGATGCTTGTGACACCACAGCCTCTCACATGTCCAAGCAGGGTAGGGCTGATTAGGGGAGCAGATGACCTAAAAGCCCAGGTCACCAGCAAGTCCAGGGCACTGCAGCTACTCATTCCGGCTTAGAATTGTTGTCACAAGCTCAGGACCCCAAATCTCTGAGATGAATAATATCCCAAAAAATCACAGAAGGTTCTAGAACAAGGAGTCACCTGGTATGTTCAGTGCTCAAAGATCCTCTTTGGGTGATTTTCTTAAACAATAAACTTTATTTTTGGAGAAGTTTTAGATTACAGAAAAGTTACATAGAAAGTAGAGGGGTTCCCATAAAGCCCTCCCACTCCCACATTTTCCCTTATTAATAACATCTTATATTAGTGTGGTACATTTCTTATAATTGATGAACCAACATTGGAGAAATTGCTACTAACCAAAGTCTATAGTTTACATTATGGTTTACTCTTTGCACTGTGCAGTTTTATAATTTTTGACAAAAAGTATAAGGCCTGTATCCGCCAATGCAATATCATGCAGAACAATTATTTTGGGTGATTTTTGAAGAAGCATGGGGCACTGAATTGATAGCAAGGACTGAAAACGATCAGATGGTTTTTGAAAGCTGGATTCCGCAAACGACAGACCAGGAAATTGGAGGTTAGTTTGAGAATATCTTCAAAGAGAAGCTGTAATCAACAGTAACCAGAATAGTTATGCTGAAAGTAGCCAATTTCCTTTTCTTCTTCGATGAGGTTACCAGATGAGTAGATGAGGGAAATGTAAGCATATCGTCTCTGGTCTTTAGGAAGACATTTAATAAGGGTTTCCCATTAAAATATTTTGAATGAAATTTAGCTTTCATGGCTGGTGGATTAAAAGCTGCCTGAGTGACTCAAGCAAAGGGGAGTACTTAATCAACCCATGTCAATCGAGAATGAGGTTTCTGAGAAGGTGCATCCTAGCACTTCCTCTGTTACACATTCTTTTTTATTTTTTTTAAGGAGAATGCTTTTTTTTAAAGATTTATTTATTTCTCCTCCCGCTCCTTATTGTTTTGCGCTCGCTGTCTGCTCTCTGTGTCCATTCGCTGTGTGTTCTTCTGTGTCTGCTTGTCTTCTCTTTAGGCGGCACTGGGAACTGATCCTGGGACCTTCTGGAGTGGGAGAGAGGCACTCAATCTCTTGTGCCACCTCAGCTCCCTGGTCTGCTGTGTCTCTTATTGTCTTCCTCTGTGTCTCTTTTTGTTGCCTCATCTTGCTGCGCCAGCTCTCCGTGTGGGCCAGCACTCCTGCACGGGCCAGCTCTCTGCTTGGGTCAGCTCTCCTCTTGGGCCAGCTTACCATGTGGGCTAGTTTACCTTTCACCAGGAGGCCCCAGGAATCCAACCCTGGACCTCCTATATGGTAGATGGGAGCCCAATCACCTGAGCCACATCCGCTTCCCTATTACACATTCTTATCAGGTCTGTGGAGAAGAAGGAGAGGGATGGAAATGGAGAGGGATAGTTCATGTGCAAGGTGACAGTCATTTGCCTTACAAATACAGACAAGTTGGAGGCTGAATTTAACACCTAAAAACCAACAAAAATAACAGGAAAAAATGAAAGATCTTACTTGCGTTAAACAAACAACAGCCAAGAAGCTGCAGATTAGCAGAGCTCTACCAGTAGCCTTATACAAGTTCAACGATGAGACAATAATAATAAGTATTACGTAAAATAAGGGAGTTTAATTCTCTCCTGGGATGGTCAGATCACACCTGAGACATAACTACCGCTCTTCATCCCAGGTACACTTGTTAAACTTTAGCTTGTGCTAACCTCACTGTTCTCTCCTTCCTATAAAATCTCCCCTCCTTCGACACACCAACATGTTGCACAAATGCCATCCCCTCCAAGGGGGCTCTTCTGATCACATTTGACGAGATCCCCCAGTGATGTGTGCCATGGCACTCTAGAGTCTTCCTTTGTTCACTCAAGACACTAGAAGGATCAGTTTAATATGTCTCCCCATGTGGACATGGCTCCAAGAGCTTCACTGTGTCAGTTTCCTTCAGGGCAGTTTTCTGAGGACAGAGCCTGGAACCTTGTAGATACTCAGTAAAGACTTGGACGAAGAAATGAATGAGTCACTCTGATGAGATATGTTCTTTCCCTCACCTAAATTCATCCAGCTTTTCCTCTCTGACATATTGCCTTAGGAATTTGGGAACATCTCTTACTCTTGATGGGGTTTAGGGCAGAGAGAGTGCCGAGTCTATCATTTTTTTCCTCTTTATTTTTAAAGAAGCTTTAGATTGCATAAATGTTACATCGAAAATATAGGGGATTCCCATATACCCTACTTTTCTACCTCCCACACTTTCTCCCATTAACAACATCCTTCATTAGTGTGGTATGTTTACTACAATTGATGAACATATATTGAAGCATTGCTACTATCCACAGTCTACAGTTTACATTATGGTTTACACTTTGCACCACTCAATTTTATAGGTTTTGACAAAATGTATAATGGCCTGTATCCATCATTGCAATGTCATGCAGAACAATTTCAATGTCCCAATAATGCCCCGTGTTACACCTATTCTTCCCTCTCCCTCCCCTCAGAACCTCTGGTGGCCACTGTCTTTGTATCAATGATTCAAGTTCTTCCATTACTAGAATAATCAAAAGTCTACTTAAGTCCATAGTTGCATTCCCCCCTTATGTTTGTTCATTCCTCAATCTTGAGCCTAATTAATCTTTAAATAAGCATCTATATGAGTTTCATGCCCAAAGGTTGGTTGAATAAATGAAGGGGAGAACAAAACAAAAACTCTTTTAGCATAAAAGTTTAAGTGCCCTATTTTCAGGACCAAATAATAAAGCTGCATATAGAACATTTTAAGTGAAATGAAATTTGAAATGCGTAGGAATCTATGAAAAAAGCTCATTTATTCTAAATGGAATACTCATGTATTTTGAAAATGGTCTTGTCAAAATCAGTCGGAAATTAAATTTTAAACTCAAAGTCATTTTTATTATACTATTCCTATTGAAGTTAATATTGCTTCTGGCCAGTAGACACAGGGAACAATTTATTAAAGTACTCTGAGTAGCCAGTATTTCTTCAAAAGAAAAAAAACAATAAAATCTCTGGCACTCACGTCAAAAAGATGGTGATAAATGAGAGAATAGTTAGGTGTATAAAAATAATAATAACCAATCTACCTTGGAGCCTGACTGATGATTCAGTTCAGATAATATTTACTGAGCATCCACAGGCTACATGACATTATAAATAGGAAGTCATATAAATCAAGCCTTATTTTTTGCTTGCAAGCAAGTTATATACTAGCAGATACATGGAACTCATAAAAAAATGTCCTTAAATCTATATAAATGACAACCTTTTCATCATGTGAAATATAAATTTCTATAGCACTCTACTGGTGATAAAACACTTTTACATAAAACATCTTACTTATTTGAAAGCAATCTAGTTAGGTTAAAGAGTTCAGTCAATGACAAGGTATCTTGAAAAGCTAGATGGGAGTGCAAAGACCAAGAAGAGTTAAGGCAGTATTGTAGAAAATCAAAGTGAAGACAGGAGAGACTTGCTGTATTTGGTATCAAGACTTTTTATAAAGTTATAGTGAATAAGGTAGTGTGGTTGTGGCACAGGATAGACAAATGGAACAGAACAAAATTCAGCCATTATATGGAAATCTTACAATATGAGGAGGGGGCCCTACAGATAGGTGGAATGAGGATGGACAATTCAAAAAAAGATGCTGAGAAAACTGGTTATCATATTAAAAATAAAAAAACAAAATTTGTTCCATACCTGAGACTTTACAAGGAATTCATTCCAAATAAATACCAAAATAGGAAAAATAAAACTTTTAATTTTGAGATAAGAATGGATTATCTTTATGACTCCAGAGTAAAGACAGATTTCTTAATTAAGACACAGAAAACACAACTAAAAAGAAAAAGACTGATGAATTCAGTTACAAAAATTAAAAACCTCTGCTTAAAGAAGGTAAAAGAGAGGCCACTGACTAGATGATATTTACAACACATGTAACTGGCAAATAATTATTATCCAGAAGACATAAAGAACTTCCATAAATCAAAAAAAAGAGCAGAGAGAAAGGGAAATTATATAAAGAAGAAGAAATGCAAATTGCCAATCAGCTGCAAATGGGCTCCCAACCACACGAGCCATCAGGCAATATGGGTTAGAACCACACAAAAATACCATCTCACACCCAGCAGACTGGCAAAAACTTAAGACAACCTAACAGAAGTTAAGGATGAAGAGAATGGGAGCTCACGTCCACTGCTGGTGGGAGAGCATATTGTACAACCAAGTTGGGGGGAAATGTGGTAATACTTAGTAGAGTTGAGGATCACCTGCTCTACAACCCAGGAATTTCAACTCCAGGGATATACCCTAGAGAACTACCAGCCTCTTGTGTGCACAAGGAGACATGTACAAGATCTTTCAAGGCAGCATTGCTCATAACAAAACAACAAAAGGCAACAGCAAAGGTCCATTTACAGGAGAACTGATAAATGAATGTTGGTAGAGTTAGATGATGAAACATCACACAGAGGCAAAACATCACACAAGGAACTAGGCAATACTGACCAACATGAATTTATCTCATTAAAAGAGCATTGGGTTGCAAGAGAATACATACAATGTGATTCCGTTTATATAACATTTATACCATGAAAAATGATACTATATATTTTTAGGATATATACAACAAATATATGAAGAAATAAATAGGAATGATTGACATCAAATTCAGGACCAGGAAAGGAAGGAGACTGGGGTACTGTGAATGATGTTCAATCCATGTACTGATGGTCTTTTATTTCTTAAGCTGAATTATGAGTACATAGGTGTTTGTGATTTTTTAGTTGTGTATGTCTGACATGTTTCATAATAAAAAAAAATTTAAAGGACCCAAGTCATTATTTCTGCTTATAGAGTTGAAGTTTTCTGCAGGGCAATGAGCTTTCCAGAGTGTGGAAAGTGGAGAGAGATATCGTTCATTCTGCTTTCACTTTCTGAATGGGTTTGCTCCAAGACTAAAGAGTGGTCAATGTTCATAAACATTCACTTAAATAGATTTCCAGGGATTGCTAGTGTTAAGTTCTTCTGAAAGATGATATAAGCTGCAGCATAAAAGTGTACTGGGGGCCTGAGGGGGAGGCAGGATGGGGAGTTATTGCTTAATGAGGTATAGAGTTTCTGTTTTGGTTGACAAAAAGTTTTGGTAGTGGATGGCAGATTATTTTGGTAATAGTCCGACATCTAATAGTTTGGATGTTGGAAGTTGTTAATGCCTCTTAATTGTACGTTTTCTGATATACATCCAAATGAATTAAAAAATCTGAAAAAAATGTACTGGAGTATCAAGAATTGAACATTCTGGATCTAGAAAGACCCTTTCTTCTGCCGATTTTCTCCCTCTGAGACTTCTGTGATCCACATGATGGTTTCTGAGGAGCAAGGGAAATCTGCTGAAATGTGCTGTATCTGCTCTGACCTTGTGTGGGCCGTGGTACTTCCAAAAAAGAGTGTGTACCTAAGTATGATCAAATCAGGAACTTAATGCAGTCTTACAGTGTGTGTATGTGGGGCACAGAGCCGAGGGAGGGTGTGAGGTCCCTTCCTTCCAATTCATCATCCACTTGCATCAAAAGGGTGCACACAAAGGTTCATAGCAGCATTATTTATAATTGCCAAAAACTGGAAACAGAACCTAAGTGTCCATCAACAGATGAATGGGTAAATAAAATTTTGTCTCTCCATTCAGTGGAATAGTATTCAGCCCTAAAAAGGAATAATGTTATGATAGATGCTACAATATGGATGAACCTTGAAAACATTATGCTAAGTGAAATAAACCAGTCATAAAAGAACAAATAAGGTATGATTCCATTTATACAAAATGTCCATAACAGGCAAATCTATAGACACAAAGTGGATGAGTGGTTTCCTTGGGCTAGGAGTGAGGATGGTCAGTGGAAGAGGAAATGGGAGTGGCTGCTAATGAAATGGGGCTTCTTTCTGGGGAGATGAAATTGTTCTAGGTTGTGGTGATGGGTGCACAATTCTGTGACTATATTAAAAAGCATGGAACTGTATGCTTCAAATGAGTGACTTTTCTGGGACATGAATTATATTTCAATAATGCTGTTAAAGCAAAAGCAAAAAAAGAAATTATGGTATTCAGGGGAATTTAGAACAAAGAGCAAATGCTGAGGTAGTTCATAAGAGGATACTTCCCTGGTGCCTACTGTTATAGCGCAACTGGAAAAAAAAAAAATAGAGCAGAGTAAATTCTTCTCACATATCTCATTTCATTTCTGAGCCAAGACTCAGGAAAGATTTCTGAATATTTTCAAAGATTCCCAGGAGGCGTTGGCTTAATGGATGATAAGCTATCTCTGCAGGATATTTATTTAAAGGCAATATAACTATGTGATTATACCAAATACCATTAATTGTACACTTTGGATGGATTTAGGCTTTATTAATATGTATCAATAAAATTTATTTGTTAAAAAAAAGACAATATAAGAGAATTTAAGATGCAAAGACATGCTTGGAAAGGGAGTCCCATGGGGTATAAGGGCTCTCTTATATGATACAAAACAAGCTTACAGTTGAGAAGTCAGATAACTTCACTTGTCTGGTGGTAACAAATAGTTCTATATCCATGTAAACTTTGTTTAACTTAGTTGTATTTTCTACTCCCCAGTTTATTTTGAAAACAATCTTTTCTGATATACATCCAAATGAATTTGAGATGATGTCTATCTCAAAGTACACAAAAATTATTTATATTAGCCTATAAATGAAGCACTGATAAAAGAACACTTATATCATTATTTAAGGACCTCAACATAATAAGATTCTCTTTCTCCAGCTTTTAAACTATTTTTTTTTTCTCATCTAAGTCGATATATAATATTTGGGTTACAGGGGCATATAAAAACAGACCCATCTGTCAAAGCAAGCATAAGATAATACAGCGTTCAGTGGCCTTTCTGCTTCTAAATAAATTTTCAGAGGCAATGTGGTCCAAATGGGAGCAACTAACTTGACTTCTTTATGAGATAAAGTAGATAAACACAAAAATGAAGACTCAAAGGCGCTGAAGAGTAATTCCATAAATCATTCTTTCCTATCCTTTTAACATACACGTGTGCACTCTACGTGTGTGTGAATTAGAATACTTCCACTCAAGATGGTGAACTCCTATGACTCAGGCTATATAATTCAATAAGATGCCCTGGGGTAAAGAGAGGTAGTACGGGGGACTACAGGACATCTGTCCAGCAAGTTATCCATGTCAACTTACTGAAGTGGCAGATTATTTAAAAGGGCTCAGAGACTGATGTTTTATTTCATTATTTATTAAGATCACAATTAAGCATATTAAAATGCCAGCCATCACTGGATTAGTACCTTCAGGTTAAACACTGGAAGGAAATTACTGTGTTATAAAACACATACAACATTATATTTTGTGGTTCTACTATTTGTATGTTCCACTATTTTTGTAACTAGGGCAAGTTAAGAGGTCCAATGTGTTTAAGAACATTTAAGGTACCCCATACTATCTGAATCAAAGATTTGTATTAATTCTTCTGCCAAATACAACACTGATTTCCACCACAATTAAGATGAGAAATAGTAAGTCAATTGAAAAAAAAAAAAAAACAACAGCTATGGCCTTGACCTGTCAAACATGACTTTAACCCACTGATTAAAAATCCTAGAACATCACTGTAGAAGTGTTAATTATTGTCGGCCATCAGCAATGAATGGATGCAGCTTTATCATGACTTCTCCAAAACTCCTTTGCAGCACCTAACCCCACAGCTGGGCCACAGGCTCAAAGTCAGAGCCGTCCCCATAAAGGGGATCTTCAATGATAAGTTGTTTTTGTGGACCACGGCTCCCAAGTAGCTCAATTTTAACTCTGCAGCCTTTAACCTGGTTACCTTTTCTATTCAAATCTCTCTGATTGCTTTCATTCCTATGTAGTATATAATCAAATGTGGCAGAGTCTTCTATGGAAACCTGCTGGGCAGTGTGATTCATAGGAATATCACGCTTCTGGATGTTGCAGCACTGTCATTCCTCAAATTATCTGAAATATTTTGATCAGTTACAAGTTTTCTGAAAATTGCTTCTGCAATGGGGTGATTGACAAATGTTACCCAGACATACAAACAGCATCGACTAGGGCACCTGCTCTGCCATCTTCTCCGGTGCAGACAGGCACAGAGTGAGACACAGAATGACCTGGTGGAATCTCTATCCATGCAAATTTAACCCAATTTGGTGTTTACAAAAATTTTAAAAATGCTTGACTCAAAATCCTCACATCTAACAACTCAAATCTAAGAATTTCTAGCTAAGGAATTTAGGATTATTTTCCTCTGAGAGGGGACAAAAGCAAGAGTAACTTTTGAATCTCAGGGAAAATAACAAAATTTGACTATCGTTTAGATCTAAAAGGCACATATGAGCAAATGTCTTTGGAGACTATAGAGATGTAATATATTAGAAACTGGAAGAACAGTCTAATAGCTTTTTTCCTATGAGACTTATAGAAATTTCCTTCATTAGTTTTCTATATCTGTTCTTCTTAGAGGAAAAACGTTCTGAATATTGTTAGACTTTTCAACATTGGCCCTTCATGGATGTGGAAGTATTCTTTAGGTGTTTATTCTGTTCCTTCTAAAGCTGATACACATTAAGCCCAGAGTCGTGTTTATTCCCAAGTCCAAACAATCAGGAAACTAAGGATACTTTCTGAAAACAGAACTTTCATGAAAGAGGAAAATGAACTAAACAAGTATATCTAAACAATTTAAAGTTGGGGGTTTACACCAAAACACAACTTCCAGGATATATAATGGGGTCAGTCCAAATTCACCCCGATCTCCACTGACATTTAGAGAAAACTGTCAGGAAGAAGAGAGGGCAGGGGGTGTTGTTTCTCCATTCTAGGAAATAAGGACACCCATGACAAGGAGGTTGTTATTTAGTTCTTCCCCCTGCATAAATGTCCACACAGATGCTGGAATAATGGTTTTCTCCAGGACCCTGGAGTTCTATGGCCTGGTTTGAGGACCCTGGCAGTGGTGGTTTTGAGGGCAAGGAGGCAACTGGGAGCTCAAGCAAGCAAGACTCTCAGCCCCCTTCAAACAAAGTGACACTTTAAAAAAATCTCGTTTCTGATACCGGAGTTCTGAATGTTTGAAAACAGGGTTCTAAGTGCGTAAGGAAAAAAATCTTGATTTAGATGAAGTGTCAGGGTTATTACAGAAATGACTCCTTGGATGTTTGGTGCTTAGAGTAGATGACTCCCATATTTTTTTCTATGGTATATTATTATACCTGGCTGCAGTACTATACTCCAATATTTGGTATTTATAGCAATGATATAGGAACACAAACATCTTAAAGTGCATTCTGAATTATCCCAAGTTTAATTTTACTTAGTAAAGTTTTAATGTCAAGTGTATTTTACAAATCCATAATTATCATGAAAATGAAAAATTTGTAAACTGGAATATTCAGGTAATCAGAAATAATCTTTCTATAATTATTTCAAGATAAAGAGAATTTATTAGCTTTGAATCACTTACTCATTTTATTTTATATATTTTTCTAATAATTCTTACGCTTTTTTTCTTGTTTTGCCATTTTATCCAAGTCCCTCTCCTCACTGTATTGCTTGCTATTTATTTCAACACAGTATCTTTTACTACCAAATAGTTTGCTAGCAAAAGCAACAAGAAATGATAACTAGCATGTAAAAAATATTCTCAAATAATTATATAAGCATGACAGATGTCTACTACAACAAGAGGCATGTCATTTAATAAATGTATAAAAAGCAAGTAATAAATGATTCTTTTCACTCTCAAGCAACATCAACATATCATGCAAGGGATATGTAAATGGTTTTCTAGTTTCCTTGTGACTAAAAAGATACTCCAGTGCGAATATTCTCGCTGTCCTGATTTGGTGATAATCAGGGTAGGCTAAACATTCGCTATATTAGAAACCATGTATGTGTCCCCAGACCTAGCTTTTCTCTCTAGGTCTGGTTTTTAGAATGCTGGTGATAAACTAAGCCTGTATGGGGAATGACTGTAACTCTAGGTATCTTTGGTCAACCTTGAGAGATACAGCAGGGGGATGGATGTGGCTCAAATGATTGGGTGTCCATCTCCCATATGGAGGGACCTGGGTTCGATCCCCAGGACCTCCCGGTAAAAGGAAAAAAAAAGAAAAATACAGAAGGCGCACGGGTGTGCTGTCAGTCCCTGCGAGCCATGCAGCAAAATGATGACGTAACAGGAGAGTGACACAAGGGAGAGCCAAGACGAGATGCGCCGAAAAACCAGGAACTCAGGTGGTGCAGGCGGTAGGATGCCTCTCTCCCACATCGGAAGTTCCGAGGATCGAATCCCAGTGAAGATAGGAGGAGAAGGATGAGAA